>OZ038005.1:5827706-5942706 GCA_964035705.1 Porites rus | reverse complement strand
TAGGATGGTACCCGCTAAAAAAAACTGGGTCGAGTCACCTTAAAGAGCCTTTGACTCGTCCAGGCATTAAAAGGCATTTGCTCTTCGACTCGGCAACATGGAGGATATACAAATTCCAGCTTGCTAGAAGGTGCTGTGATAGTGAGAAAATATCATGCCATGCTATTCTTAAGAACATGTATGAGCTGGAAATGGATGTGATTTTGACCATTAGCTTCAAAATAGCAGCAGAAATGGAGATAACAAAACATATGTTTTGCATCCTCCTTTGTAGACGAGGACAAAAAGTATTGGCGTTTTGTAAAGCATAATTATGTTCTTTCATTGAATTATTACCATGGAATTTACATTGTTTTTTTACTGTCAATAGCTTGGTTAATGCGGTTCGATCATCTTTAAACGCCATTTGCTGGTGGAAGTTGCATGGAAAAAGCATTCAACTAAAGACTTTTCCCCAAGGTAACGTAATTAACCCTTGTGGTGTAGTGATAAATAAGGTATTTAGACTAATTGTGGTAACGTATAGTAGCATTGAGCCGAAGGTGCAACGTTCAAGTCCTACTCGGTATCTTATCTTTTTTTCCTTTTTTGTTTGGTTTTGTTTGCGTATTTGTGCGGTTGTTTTCTATAAATATTTACCTAAACAACTGTTATTTAATAAAATGCATTAATAAACAGCAACAAAAAGTATCATGTTTCCAGAGAAAAGATAGTACATCGTATATTAAATATATGGATAAACAATCTGAATTTCTATCATTTGCAACAATTTACGTACTGTGAGAAATCAGAGTTGATAAGCATTTGATCATTTTTTAAACAAGGTTCAAATGAGTTCTTTGTATAGACCGATAGTAATTATTACTTTCCAACATGACATTCCACGTCAGTATCAACTAAATGTGCCGCATCATTACTATCGTTTACATACCCTAGTTGATAATGTGAAGCAGGCATCATAGAAATTAATTTTTTGAGATAGCTCGGCGCTAAACCCTGAAGTATCTTAACTGTAATAAGAAGAATCTTAAAATTTATACACGCTTTAACTGGTAACCAGTGAAGTTCTCTACATAGAGAGGTAATATATGAGAATACTTAGCTGCATGGTAAACTAAACGTGTGCTTCACATCTAATCCATTGTGGATCCACATTACTTCAAGATTTCCAAAGGTGAACGAGTTCACTTACATTAGCCCTTTAAGGATTGCAAATCCCATGGATAACAATTTTTCGGTTCCGTGCCCAGAGATCATTTTTTTTTGCTTCTATGAAAATTCATGGGAACCCACTTTTATTTCTTCTAATGTACAGAAACATTTTTCTTGAAACATGTTGTTAAACATACTTTTAAATTAAAGAACATCAGTGTGTTCTATTATTTACAAAAAAAAATCAGTGTCTATTAAAATGTCAGAAGAAGCTTCAAAGTCAATTTAAGTATTAAATGGGTGTGCACTAAAGTGTCAACAACTCCAGACTCCTCTTCGATCCAACTTAGACAACTAAAGAAGTATACTCACTTGAAATGTTCGCTTCAGATCTTGTCTTTTCATAAAGAGATTCGCGCCTCATCGTCAGTTTGAATGGTGAAATTGTTACTAAAAGACTACATGCTAATTGTTTTTAAACTTTTGGAGTCATACCTTTTTTTTTGGCACTGCAAGCCATAACAATTGCTTTTGTTAACTGTAAAACATCTTTTACGCATAAGTCATCAGTCACGGCAGTGCAATGCACTTTGGGAACGATTCAAGATGGTGGGCGATAGAAAAACACGAATGTTTTTTTAAAATTTTGTTTTTGCACAAGCTGAGTCATAAAGAATCGCTTTACTACTTAGGAATTCGAGTGGAAAAATACTATATTTGTGTATTTTAATCCCTCAGTCTGAATATATCAAGATACAGGTGTATGTCACTTGGAAACTATTTTTCGGTTCTGTTATTTTAAGTACACGTTAACGAAACGGTACCGGAAACACTCTTTACCGTGAAATCCTAGGGCTTGCACTTAGCGCATGTGTCTGTGATGAAATGCCATTTTCTTTACTTCACACCACCAGCAGATTCAGTTACACTGAAATGATCACACCCAGCATTTTTGAGTACCATTTCTAGGGCTGATTGGCCAATTTATGAGGTGGCTGCATCAGAAAGTGGGTCATTTTTCATGGCTAGTATTAATTTTGGTTTTACAATTGAGCTGCTATTACAATACAGACTTTGTAAAGGAAATGGCCATTTTAGAAGAGAAAAATGTAAAAGTTCACAGACACATGCACTCAGCTAATCCATAAGCCCTATTAACTAGGTTTATTTCCATGGGAAATGAAAACCAAGCTAGAGTATGGTTAGGTAGTGGAAAACATTAAACACTTATTAAATGACTGATCCCAAGGGAAACCGTTAATTTTGTTACCCGACTCAAAGGAAACAAAATAAACTGTTTCCCAAGGATCAGTCTATAAGAGATTACCCTGCGAGCAGAGGCCCTTCGATCTTCCTAGATAAGTCGGGAAGATCGAAGGGCCTCTGCTCGCAGGGTAATAAGAGATTTGTATAGCTGGAAATTTTGAAGCTGGAAATCCATTAAACTTTGCTGTAACGGCCGTTGTCAGTCAACATTTGTGGGCAACAGGGCACTGTTACCTTCTGACATTCTAAATTTCCCAATGTTGCCTGCTCAGAGATTTTGGCTAGGAACAGTTTCATTGTTAGATGTCATTGCCCTCAAAGTAACCAATAAGAGTGCGCCCTGTTAAGAAAGTTTTTCCTATATAACGAAACATGCTATTTTATTTAATTTTTCTTTCTACTCTCACTAAGACGGACAACTTTGGGACCAGCGCTTTATGTCTGTGTTTGAAAGGTGTGCGTCTTATTGGGAATCAACGAAAAGGGATAAAGAAAGGCAGAGACCAACTCTAAGTTTCAGTTGTAGTGATGTGTAAGTTATGAGACAGTTGACTACACTCCTAAACAATTTTATTTCGCAAAGTTTTTATCTGCCAATTCCCCTGGTTCACTCCCTAATATGAGAAACTCACAACCTGAGTCTGACGTCTGTCATCTGGCGTAAACGTGATTGTAAATCTGTTTTTAAAATGTCAGGCCATTTCGAAAGGCCAAATCATAATGACCGTTATAAATTAGGTGCCCGAAAAAACATACATGTAGAAGCTGTGTAATTAACGTAGCTTACGCCTACTTCAGCAGAAATTTACAAATGCATTTCAATTCTTCAGAGTCACGCGATCTGTCGACTGCAGAAAAATCATTGCTTGCAGATGCCTTAGGGCCTATTAGAAAACTAATTAGGCGCTTTTCTCTTTCTCAAACATAAAAAGTTAAGAGAGACCTTGAGAATTCAAAGAAACAAAGTTAGATTGTAACTTCGATAGGCTTACCTAAACTACAGGAATTCAGCAACGAAAATGCAGCCACATGGAAGCCATCTTCACTATGATTTCGTCAAAGCTACATAATTAAACACTTGGTGAGAAGATTTTAATAGTCAGCCCATAATTGCCAGACTTATAAAAACAGCTAGAAGTTTGCAAATTCTGCACGAAATAGGACAGATGCTCTCTCACCAGCGTACAGGCCCGGGTTGCTCGAAGCATGGTTAGTGCTAACCGGCGTTAAATACCATGGAAACCTATACATTTTGATACCTCTTAACCAAGGGTTAGCGCTAACCAGGCTTCGAGCAACCGGCCCCAGGGAAAGAACTTCCGCCTCGGTTTATCGTGCAAGAATGTTTTAATTGGTCTAATGTTGACATGTGACTTGTCACGTGAGAATTGATCGAACGAGCAGACATGGGGCTTAGATGCAAGGAAAATGGATGCATTCCAATTGAATACGAAAAAAAAGCCAAAAGCATAAAATGTGACAATAAAAAGCAGCAAAAGAACACACAGCCTCTCGCTGGGGGACGTAATGATAGCCCAATGGGCTAGGGGGGCACTCAGCAAAGTGTTATACGAAGAGGGTCCGCCAACCTTTCCGCCCCACCCCCCCTTATCCTTTTACATACCGTTTTTGACAGAAAAGGTACCCGTTTCGTATACCTTTTATTGACAAATGACACCCCCTCTAAATGCTGTAAATGCTCTATTTTTTGCAGATCATGAATAAATCCCTAAATCAGGAGGTATTTGTGACTCTTTTAGAGCTACAAAATACATCTGTTATTTATCCCTTTTGATTTTCCGTACTCTTCAATATACTTCTACTCGAGAAATCCCTACCCATTCGTACCTGAAGCCTGAACAAAAAATATTCTTTCAAGCGGAAGCCACGGGACCTCCCCATATAGGCCATTATAGGTAAAACACCCCCCCCCCCGCCACGTTAACTGAAGGTCTGAATCTGCCATTGTAATGTACAATACAAACCTGCGCAGCTGTTAGGATTTCGCGTCGACGGCTTTATTCCGCTATTCCTTTTCTGTTATAGTCCTACTAACATAAGCCGGGGATTTTTTTTTTTTCAACATGGGTAACTCGATGCTATGAATGGGTTTGGAAAAACTGAATAAGACAGAGTAATGTGACAGTGTTTAAAAAGACCAAACGATCTGCTGTTATTGTTCACGGTAAACTGTAGAAGGTCAAGAACTGAGCCTTGTGAGTACTGATGATGACAGAATCTGAAGGGTTATGTTGTAAGCGAGGCTTTTTTTCGTATTGTAGCGAGGTTGATGCGAGAAATAAAGTTGTCATAATAAAAATTGTCGCTTCTAATCTTTTGTGCTTTTTACCACAGTGGCAAATGATGAAACAGGACACCCACCCGTCCCTTTTGATATCACTCCCTTCTCGTTGACACCACAATGACAACTAGACCATACAAACAGGACTCTTAGATCTTTTCGCAAAGCAGCGAGACTTTATTACGCATCCTTCTAAATAGAATGGATTTGTATTGTTAATAACTAAAGATGTACGAGCCTCGATCGTAAGCTAGTTCCAGTCTATTACCGCGATTCAGAATGAGGGGTGTTGGATACAAGGCCAACGCCTCAGCATTGCAGGCTCATAAAAACGCGTATTTGAGCTAAGGCAACGATTTTTCGTGCACATCAAGTAGGATATCACCCCTTTTTAAAAAACCCGTGGACAAAGCATGTCTTGCATTGCACAAGTGACCTGTCCCCCACCTCTTCCTCACTACCCTCACTATTACTAACCACTGGGCTCTTAACACGACTTTTGCGCATTTGCTTCTCAACATTTTTATGGAAATTCAGTCTAATAACTTGGTGACTCCTCCAAAAGCGACGTTTGCTAGCTTGTAGTTGAGGAGCGCGAATTTAACTGCCAGCACCAAACTTGACCGCAAGCTATTTCAAGGTCGCGCCGAGAATTGAAATGTAACCTATAGAGCGTTTTCACATGACGTCATGTCCGACATATTGGTGTCCTAAAATAGTGAAATGGCGGCCATGTTGGTGTCACAAACCAGTCCTGTGGGAGTTGAAACTTTTTCTTATGCAAAAACTTTCTTTTGCTCAATGAATTTCTAAAGCTGCTGGACACTTGATTAGCCATGTCAGTGAAAACGCTCTATAATAACAAGAAATTACTCAGTATTTGTACTTCACGAATTTTTTAATTGAGTTAAAAAATGTAGAACCATAGAATTCTAAATAACAAAAATTGTTTCCTTTAATGTTAAAAAAGTAAGCATTGTTCTCTTCTACTTGCTTGTAACAGATGTTCATTACATCCACATATCAAATGTAGTCGATTCATAACAGAATCACCCTTGACGTTACGCTATTAAGGTACACTAAATTATAGTAAAAGCATATATTGCTTGAAACGTAATTAAACTTTTTCCTCATAAATTTGTTATTAACATACAAACTTTACTGAAGTCTTTTTTTTTCTAATGGTAAAAATGTGGAGATATCAATTTTATCAACCTTGGCCTGGCTGACTTTTGAATCGAAGTAATAATTATCGATTACGAGATTTATTATATCAAACTCTACCATTAGACAACTAGCAAATAATCTTGTATTAACCCTGCCTAGCTTCACAGGCCTGGATGACGTACAAGCGAAAATCATCGGCTACAACTACTAGTAACTCATGTTGTATTAACCTTGGCCTCACTGGACCAGATGACGTACAAGTCACAATCATCAGTTACTCTATTTATCAAACTCTAAAACTACTAATAACTAAAGCTGTATTAACCTTGGTCTCACTGGACCAGATGGCGTGCAAGTCACAATCATCAGTGACAATATTTATCAAGCTCTTAAACTACTTATTACTAAAGTTGCATTAACCTTGGTCTCACTGGACCAGATGGCGTGCAAGTCGCAATCATCAATTACAATATTTATCAGACTCTAAAACTACTGGTAAGTCATGTTTTATTAACCTTGGTCACACTGGACCAGATGGCGTACAAGTCACAATCATCAGTGACAATATTTATCAGACTCTAAAACTACTGGTAACTCATGCTGTATTAACCTCTGCCTCACTGGACCAGATGGCGTACAAGACACAATCATCAGTGACAATAATTATCAAACTCTAAAATCACTGGTAACTCATGCTGTATTAACCTTGGCCTCACTGGACCAGATGACGTACAAGTCACAATCATCAGTGACAATATTTATCAGACTCCAAAGCTACTAGTAACTCACGTTGTATTAACCTTGGTCACACTGGACCAGATGGCGTACACGAGTCACAATCATCAGTTACAATGTTTATCAAACTATAAAGTTACTTGTAACTTATGTTGGAATATTTTTAAGCCCTCCTTTTTGATCGATAGTATTCCCAAGTGCTCATTTCTCTGTAAAGATAAGTATCTTATTTTCGACGCACAACAAATTCTTGAAACTTTTGGCACTTGACTTAATTTACTCTCCATAGAAAGTTACAATGAGTTCAAATGTAGATAGTGATCTATATTTCAAACGAAGTTTACTAAAGTCATATATGCGACTTTCATTTGTAGCGCAATGGTTGTTAACATTCAATCTAAGTGTTGTCAACGAGGAACTATTCACTAAACAGTCACAGAGTTTTGGTAACCAATCTTCACTGACTTCTCTGCAGATGTTGATTGTCAGATTAAGAGTTGTTAATGATGCGTTTTCAGCAGAACTCATTTTATCAGCCCAGAATAGGTCCCTGCCTTCCCGCCGTTCACCTTTCGAGTACTCGTTTGCTATAAGAGTGAGCGTAGTTAATGAATTGTTTTTCGACAAACCATAATTCAGTTCGGGAACCCAGCTCTCACACTCGGGGAAAAAGGGGTCACCGCTGACTGTCACAGTAAGAGTAGTCACTGACTCGTTTTTTACAAATCCTTCACAGACATTTTCTACCCAGCAATTATCAAAAAGAGTGATGTTGTTAATTGTCAGAGTTAGTTCCTTTAATGATGTAGTTCTTGCCAAGCCATCAGCTAGGCCCTCGTACCAGTAATCAGGCTCCTCTTCTGGGTAATCAAATGAATAATCTGGATATTCTATGTTGTCGTCATAGTTGTTAACTGTAACGCAGAGTAGAGCCAGTGAAGTGTTTTTCCCCAAACAGTTTCGCAAAAAGGAACTCCAGAAATTATACAAATTTCTATCATTGATTACAATGGAAAGTGTAGACAATGACGTCATTTCCATCAAACCGTCAACCAAACCTTTCTTTCCAGGCGTCCTTCCTTCGCCATTATCGTCAATTGCAAGATTGAGTGTAGTTAATGAAGCCAGTTTGGATAAGCTATTAACCAGACTGCATTCCCAACCTTCTGCCATCTTACTGTAGTTGTTGATTGCAAGATTTAAAGTTGTCAGTGAAGAGCTTCTCGACAAACTCTCCCCGAGTTCTTTCCCTAAGTCGGCTGTCACGTTTGTCATGTAGTTGTTGATCGTAACATCGAGCGCGGTTACTGTCGTGTTTTCTGCCAAGGCATCACCAACAAGGTGTGTCCAGTCTTTACTTGCACCATCGTCGTTAACGATTTTTAAATTGATCTTTTCCTCTCTGGTATCCTTGATTTTATAAAACACCGGTGAAAGTGATTCAACACTGTCAATACAGACATCAAGGGCATTGCATGACTCATCAGAAACGACCCAGACGTCATGCACTCTCACCTCAACAGTTTTGTCGGTACTTGCTAGCCCCTGAAGAAAAGTACGTGTTCCCGGTGCCAATTCCCCCCAAACGTCAATTGTCAGGGAGAGCAGTGTCTTGTGTCGTCTGACATATCTTTCAATGCAATAAGCAACATTATCAGTTACTCTTCCGTGCATCTTTAACGCCAAGCTTGTTAGGGAAGCACGTACCAAGACCTCAGACAGAGCTTCTGCCGCATCACAACTCAGCTCACCCCAAATGACCACAGTTAAATCCTGTTTTGTCTGTAAACCTTTCTCAACCACATCTGGTCCAGGACAAAAATTATCCAGTTGATTATGTGTTATTCTGCTGCAAGAATCTGGGTAAAAATTAAGAGTAACTGATAACTTCTTTGCCAAACGAATAGTTTCCAGAAACGTCTGCCAGTTGCTCGGAACCTTTCCATGGACAGACACTCCCAAATTATTTAGGGAACAATTTTGCAGAAGGCCTCTTTTCAGGCTATCAGCACCAAAACTACTAAGGTTGCCATCAATGTTAAGACTGAACGACTTTAATGTGGTTTGTAGTGCAATTCCTCTACTGATAACATTAGCAATCAAAGTTTGCATATCGCCTGAAATGTTGAGAGAAAGCCTGGTCAAAGCTCCATTTAATGTAAGCTTTCCTAACGCAAGGATCGAAGTATCACTCAACGACCCACAAACGGAGAGGTCCACAGACGACAAAAGAGTGTCAGCAGACAATCCAGTTTCAATAGCACTGGCCCACGCATCACTTTTCGCCCTACGAAGTAGAAACGTTACGTTCTTCAAGGATTTACGCCCCGCTAACCATTCACCGATGACGGCAGCTCCGTCACAAGATATACTGCCACATACTTCTAGAGTAAATTCTGATAAAGTCGTATTTCCAGATAAGCCGTTGTGTAGGGCGTTGGCTAGGTTTGATGTCATAGAGGGGATGAAAATGCTAAGGCTCTCGAGCTGCGGGCAGGATTGTATGTACTCTGCAACAGTCTGATCGCTTAAATCTTGCGTATATGAATCATAAAGAGTAAGCCGAACTGGCTTCTGCAAGTTTGAAAAGGTTTTGCAGGCATCCAAAACGTGATATATATTGCGAGTGTCGTCATTACCTGGCGGTGGGTCAAGTTCAATCTCAACATGCGTAGGGAAGGGTATATAGGAACAAAGCGTCGCTGCCATTCGTTCAGCGTGTCCACTTTCGCTGAAGGTTTTCGTAAGGAAAGTTGCTGCTGCCCAGCCTTGGTCCTTGTCGTCAACAACGCTGTACCAGTCATCTTCTTTTTCTCGGTCATCCATCGTGACTACTTCATACTGTGTGCAGGTGACCCAGTCCCATTTTCCCCAGTTCTTCAGCTCCTCGCCAATCTGAGTGAATAAAATGCTTGCATCTCTCCCAAGTATACCGGAAACAAAAAGAAACACTTCTCGATACTTTTTCACTAGTTCATGAAAACTAAGACGCTCAAACAACCTTAACTCGTTTTCTTGCAACTTGTGAGCAATAAAGGTGGCAGCAAGGTACTCTTGGAAGGTCTTGTGAAGGAAGTAGTACTCATGTTGGGGCATTAACCTCGTCAGACTTTCTTCCTTGTAAACTAGGCCTATGTGACGAGATAACAATCCCTTGTACCTTCTTTCAAGCGCAGCTAATTCACTTTCACGAAAACAATAGCGATCGCTCAGCAGACACATCCAAGCTAGCTCTCCAAGTGCAAGAATGCTTTCTTCAAATTGCTTCTCTAAAGCACTGTCGTCTTGAGGAGCCTCCAGATTGTGTTTAGCGCAATGTCTCCTTAAAAGGCACAGTACAATAACTTGGTAAAGCTCGGAACGGGAAGATGGCAAATTTCCCTCATAGTCCTCATAAATAACACAAAGAAGAAGTAAATTTAGCGGATTATTTCGCAAGGCATGTAACAGAGAGTTTTCTTTAATTTCCTTAACTAGACTTTCTCCCATTGATGAATGCAAGGGATCAACATTTTCAAAATGTTTTCTGATATAATCAAAAGCATCACTCTCCGTGAATCCTTTAATCTCCAAAAGGATATCGAAATCGTACTTCTTCCGTACATCAATTCCCCTCTCTTGTCGGGAGGTAGCCAAAACATAACAAAATGGCAAAATTCTTCTTTGAAGCAGTTGATCTACATAAGGTTCGGAATCTTTGGGAAGTTCATTCAAACCGTCCAAAATGATTAAAGTTTTCTCCTGGTTATGAACGTCCTTAATGAAGTCAAATAGCCTATCCTTGGTCTTATCCTCGGTATCTTCTGGCAACAGTTGTTCACTGATGGTTTCCATTATATCTTCATGTATGTCTCGACATTTCAAAAGCAACATCAACTCGAATTTGGGAAAAGAACACTCTGAAGGGATTTTTCCATGTGCCCAGTCACAAGCAAGTTTAAGGCAAAACGTAGTTTTACCGATTCCTGGACTCCCCTCAACAAGCGTCATAACATCCTCACCTTTGTCAAGAGCTGTGAAGATGTCGAACACATTCACCTCGTTGTCATCCACCCGGAAGTCGGCTTTCCGCCTTGAAACGATTTTAAGTCTCGTGTAGACATTTTCTAGGGGTAAATCGAAGGTGCTGTCCCAAAAAAGTGGTCTTAAGTGAGAACGCCTTTCGTATTCAGCTTTGAGAAGCTTCACGGCAACTGAGATGTTCCAATCTGCTGGAAACAAGGAGATTGGAAATATTTCTCAGTATAAACCAGAAGGTTTTACACTAGGAACGTGTGAATTTGTAAAATGCTGTTCTCTCACTCACTCGTTCAGAAGCATGACCGAAATAGGCTCTTTGCATGACTTGATCACGTGACCAACTTTCGGTAAACACGAAGTTTGAGCCGTATATCTCAAAAGCAGCGATTGCAACGGCCGCCGAATGTTGGAAGCATTTGTGTAAGGCATACAACTTTTGCCATCCAGTCACGCTTGCATGGTTTTCCATAGAAATCCTTGTAAATTCTAAAATTTTTAAACTGTCGTTAAATCTTTCCTTTACGCATTAAAGGGCTCAAATTGCCTTTATGAATTAAAAGGAGATTTGAGCCCTGTAATGTTTAAGGAAATATTTCATGACAGTTTTGAAAATTTCGAAATTACAAGGACTTGTATGGAAAACCATACAAGCGTGACGGGATGGCAAAAGTTGTTTATCGCATACAAAATGCTTCCAACTTTCGGCGGCCGTTGCAATCGCTGCTTTTGAGATATACGGCTGAAACTTCTCAGGTTACCCAATTTTAATATGCTCTTTCGGCTTGTGCTGACAAAATTTTTCAAAAGTGAACTGTTTTCGTGTTTACCGAAAGTTGATCACGTGATCAAGTCATGCAAAGAGCCTGTCAGTGGCTTTTAAGTCGTAGCCTGCGTAGCAGGTACTTGGAAGTAGTGGGCGCAAGAAAAAACGAGCGGGCGAGGGAGAGACACAAAGGGGAGAAGGAGCGCCTGCCCGAGGGGCCCATAAAAATCGTTTCTGAGAGTGCGGAAATTTCCTATTAGTTGAGAGGCTCCCGAGGGGATAAGTGTTCCTGTTAGGCGAGAAAAATATCAACCAAAGAAAACACTAGCCTGAGAAAACAGCCGACATTTCGCGACGCCTGCCACCGCTGTTTTTCCGCGGAATGACGTCCGAGAAACGAGCGCAGAAATTCCATACTGATGACGCGTCACTACCCAGATCTGGGTAGTGTTTTTGATTGGTCGTGCCGCAAGGGAAATTTGCTTCAACCAATAAAAAGCACTACCCAGATCTGGTAATGACGCGTCATCAGTATGGAATTTCTGCGCTCGTTTCTCAGACGTCATTTCGCGGGGAAACCAGTAGTGGCGTCGTAAAATATCGGCTGTTTTCTCAGGCTAAGAAAACACGAGATCGTTTGTAAACACATAGTATATGGAAAGACAAGACGCTGTGGAAGCGTATACTTGGGTGTCAATTAATTTTGCGTATTCTAATTTGTGTGTGTGCCACTGTGTGTGTGCCTGGGATGTGTGAGTAATGCACTAGTGTTGTATATTGGACGTGTTTGGTATGATAACGGCTATAGTTTATGTATCATTTTAATTGGTTTGTGGTAGAACTTGAGATGAAATAGCATAAAATAAAATGATTTAAGGTGATGCAACGAGAGAGCTGCGGTTAAAAACGGATAGTGTCACTATAGTCTTGTTGAAATGAAGGGCTGTAAGAGAGTTTGACGGTTGGGAATGTTATAAGCTTTCTGTTTAGGATTGTTTTAAAGATCTTTTTGGTAATATTTGTATCAGCAGAGAGAACGTGTTATCAATTTCAATTATTATCATTATATTATTGTTGTTGTTGTTATCGTTATCATTATCAATGTACGGTTAATTGTTGAGAGTAGTAAGTTAGGGGCATGGCAGACAAAAAAAATAGGGCTTGCAACGATCACCTTTGATTGATGAAAGTCCTAGCTGCCCTGGCAGAACTGAATTTTTTTTTAGTTTAAGATTAAAAATTAAAAAAAATTAAAAATTGCACTCCCACTCAGTCAACAGTATTGCTTGCATCAGTCAACTCCATCCCCTTTCATGTAAATTAGAATAATGCTAGTCTTACGACTGGAGCTCGATGATGTTATTATTTCTCCCTGCGATTATTGTGATGTTTGCTAGCTAGGGAAAAACATTGCTTCGTTTTTGTGGCGAGAGCAGCACAACCGTTCTGACTGGCTTAATGTTAACCTTACGCATTTATTAGGCCTTATCAAGGATCTGAAATGCTCGTGTTCAATTGACTGCTTAACAGCCAATTACAGGAGCCACTAATGGGCTCCTTCCAATAACAAGGGCTGGATCTCGGATCCTCTTTTCCTTGAAGGAGATGAAGGTATGCATTGTTCCTTTTTTGTTTGGCCCTTTGTCTTTGAGGATAGCTCAAAATATCCGCCGTTTTCTGTGGCCAAAAAGAAGTGTTCGCGGCACAAGAGAGGCTCTCTTCACCGGCTCTTATACACATCCACTTTTTAACATACATTGATCTGAAAGAAGTTTTTGATTGATCTGTTTCTAAGAAACACCCAACGAATCTTGAGCTTAGCACACTAGTGAAAGATCATGATGCAAACATCATGCGTCAAACCTTGTGAATAATACGGATTTACAACTTTCTTTCTACCTTAGCGACATTGCCAATCTAAACAATTGTTAAGTAAAGTACTCTATTTGAAAAAACAAAATTACTTTTGAGGAATAACAGTTTGAGAAAGAGCCAGTTTTTCAAAACGCTCAAAATGCAGTCTCAGACAACCCACACCCCCCGGCCTCGTTCGGCGCGTCTCCTCGTTGGATCACACCTTCCCATAAAAAAATCCTGGCTAAGGGCATGGATCCTCCTTCTTTATTGAGGAAACAACGATTTTGTTTGCTTTGCGGTAAGCATCAATCGCTGAAAGAAAACTGTTCACGATCTTATATAAGAAAAAGAAGACTCGCTTGATCTTGATCATCGTCAATTTCTGATAGAGCCTCCGGTGTTAGTGTTTAGCGAAACCAGACCGCTATCATGACCAAAATGTTAGGGGCTCAAAAACATTTCTCCCGTTTGATACAACAATGTCCGCTTTATCTGACACGGCATATTTCAGAACAAGGCCTTTTATGAAAAGAATTTGGGAGCATTGTCTCCTTTGGCATTTAGCGAAACAAATCGGCCACGTTGATTACATTGCAAAAGAAACGTGCTGCCCAACCGTGACTTAGTTAGAATCTAGCAAGTCTTTTTTTTCTCTGTGTGGTCTAAGATTTTTTCATTTCGTTTCGTTTCGCAAACTACAGTAATTGTTATCTTTTATATTGGTACTCTTAATTCCCACGGAATCAACGAATGCTTTTCATTCAACCACCAATAGCATACCTCCAACATCCGGTATACAAACTACACACAACCCACAATTCTCTTTTTCGCTCTGAAGAAGGGTTAACGCTCGAAACGTCAGCTTCTTGATCCCCCTACAGTGGTCAATCTACTTTATCAACTCAGTTGATAAAACCAAATTCTTGCATTTCGAAAAAATCGTTCGTCTTATTTTATTGCTGGCGATAAAAGGAACCCGCCACCTATTCTTGGTCAACGGCACTCTTTTAACTGTATAGCCGGATTTTTTCTCGATCTGTTCACATTCCTGTGTTGTACTGACTAATATGCATGTTATGAATGGTACGTGGCCTCGAAGGTCCTGGTGTTGAGTCCAAGGTCCGTCTGATGTCACAGTAATCACGTGAACGCATATGCAAGTGGTGCAACAATCATTATTACACATTCGATTTGCTAGCACAGGTAATTCAGGTACACAAGTTTTACACTAAATGGGAGACTTGTCGATTCGCCTTGCTGGCCCGGAATCTATTTACCGATGAAACAAAAGTATAGCCTACTCTCAGCTTAGTGCGGGACAAGTTTCCTGTGAGATAACAGTGTTAGCAAAGTCTAGAAAACGATGTAAATTATAAAGTTTATTCAGGTTTTACTACAGCGCATGGTTTTCAGGGTTTTTATATTTTTATACGTTTTCAAGCACGTTACGTCGCCTGTCATCCGAAAGCTTTAATAAGCTTTAAACTCTTGTGGTAATTTAAGCAGTTTCATTATTTTGTATCGCATATCAACGGCCTTTGGTCACTAAACACGAACTGAATATTCAATTGAATAACAAGACTTCGCGCATGATCGCTCAAGAAATATACAGGCTAATTGTATCTAATCAACCGTAAATAAAATCGTTGAATTAAATAATCATATGAGTCTTGTTTACTGTGTTGTTCAATCCAGTTTTCCTGACCCGCAGTGAAAGGCATTCATCTACATATTAAAGGGGTTTCGCCCGCACTTCCTAGCCAACGGCTACTGCTAGTATAGCCTGTCGGACGCTTTAGCTTTTCTGCTTTGAAACTCTTGAGGTTGACTTAAGGAAGGTCTGATACTCAGATTCCAAGTTTACCATTCTCTGTTTTCTCTTCATGAATTATTTATGAGTTTGACGAACACACAACCAAAAGGGCGGAAGGCTTGGAGGGCAATTCCATTCATAAAAAATTATGCACTTGAAAATTGCTTAATAAAAGTTGTGGGTCCTGAAATCCCAGGGAAAAATATCAATGAAAATTTTGGCGCCAAGGCAAAAAAAATTGTCTCATATTCATGTATGCAAATGTTTGTCTTGAAATCTGATACCCATGTTAGAGGTATCAAGTTTCATAGAAAAGTAAACAGGTGTGAAACTTTCCCTACGCAAGTCTATCGATAAAATTACCGGTACCTTTCATTTAGAAACAACAGGACATTTTTTTTTACCATTTTCGTTTAAAGGCTCCTGTCGGATTGAAAAATCAATTACTTCAAGTGAATAAAGGTTTCTGTAGAAATCAAAATAAATTTGCTTTATTTCGTGTTTACTTTGCTAACCTTCAGCGTAACTAAAAATAGATTGACCACATCAGCACGTTTTACTCGATCCTAACAAAGGATTTGCTGTGACTGAAAGCTTAACTTTAATATTGGGCAATTCTTTGCTGTTTTTTTTTTTTAATTAATAACTCAAATTTGGGTCTGCTAGTTTCCGTCCCGAAGGTTTCGTAGAATTCGTTGCGGGCGAAGTATCAAAAAATTTCGCAATATCTTGTTCTTCGTTGTGCACATTTACTGTTGCAAAATATTACTATTTACCTTCAAATCTCGGAAAAGATCCTCGACCACTCGTTGGAAAATACTCTAACCTTAAGGTTATATTCTCCACCAAACTGAAAATTATCCATGTGTTGTTTTTTCAACATGTTTTAAAATCGCTTTAAATTTCTGTCCTGATAAATGGTCTCATTCATCGCCGCACATTCTCGACCCCAGTGCTTACGGGTTTGGGAATGCGTGCGTATCTCTCTCCTCTACATGCGCAGAAGAGCTCTGGTTCGAGATTGATCGCCGCAGTGTCACTGTCACACTATCTTGACCTATCTTGTTCAATTTCTTGACACATATTTAGGATTTCAAAAACACTTGCAATAACGAGACACAATTTGCAATATCTCTGGTTACATCTTGATGACAAACTACGGATCCAGATGTATTTCCAGCGACCAACGCAAATACCTCTGCGTTTCCCGGTACTCTACGCCTGGCTATGTGCTCAATCGTGCCCCAATAATTAAATTGCACTTTTGAAATAAACCAAATAAGGAAATCTCTTTAAAGTTTGCCGATCTGGAAAATATTACACGGGCGACGCCCAAGTAACAATGCAGTAAAGGTCTTAAACTGTGATACACCACTAAATGGTATAATCGAACTTTAGATCCTGGAGGTCACTTCAATCCGGTTCAATGGGACTTATATGGCTGTAATTTAATAAAGTCGGAGTGTTCAAACGGTTTTCAAAAAGGAACAATTTGACACCAAATACGCATTAGCAGAAGCGGCGACAGACAAAAGATTTGTCGAATCGTTGAAATGAAGATCAGAGGAAATATTCTCAAAAAGAACTTGGCGGTTTGCATTGTCGATGGAATGTATACCATCAAAACCTAGACAGGATTGATGAAATGAAACACTTACTAGGGGCATGAATTCGAGAAACCTTTCACTATTGTTATTATTTGCTCGAAGGTGACCTGGCGTCTGATGTTATGTCTCGTTACTGCACCTTATGAAAAAGTCTCGGTACAGTTTGTGTTCTGAAGTTTAGGTCCGTTTAGGAAGACATGTCTGCTACAAAAACGCCTGCCACTTTGCGCTGTAAAAGCAATGGTCATTTTCCACGTACGCTGTGATCTTTGGTGTCTGTACAGTTGTGACTTTGTCATCTGAGAGAACAATATTAAGCTTTTTATAATACACAGCATGCATTCTCTAAAAAATACCCATATTTGACTCTGTTCTTTCATATTTATTGTGCCTTTGGTTAAAAACGATTTAAAGCTGTTTGTTTGCTTCGGTTTATTGCTCCATCGCTCTATATTTTTAATCTTTAATTGACATAATTACCTCTAGCGAGCTAATCTGGCAATGGACGGTCAGTACACGGAAGCTCATGACATTGACAGCGAAATAAATACACAAAATGAAAAAAAATAAATACAAATAAAATTACAACTCATATGAAAAAAAATCATCAATACATAAAATTATTACAATTAATTGAATGAAACGCAGCAACAGAGTCAGCACATACGGAAGCAGGAAACAAAGAGTTCCAAGCGGGAACAGTTCTTACGAAAAAAGAATACTTGTGCGCGTTAACGATAGATGAGCAACGCTGAAACTGGAATGGGTGCTGTGCACTTGCTCGGGTCAAGTAGGGACAGTCCACCTCAGCAGAATGCCCCTTTTTAAAGATGGAAGTGATATTTGCATCCTTCCAGTCAGAGGGTATAGTTTCGTCATTAAATGATTGTTGGAAGAGAGAGGCGAGGATAGGGGCCAGCTGGGATGTAGACTCCTTAAGAACGCAAGCAGGAATTTAATCAGGCCCACAAGCTTTGTCAGGTCTATAATCAGATAAACTAGCTGATCTTTATAACAGATATATTTAGACCGAGGATATAAATGTACAACGCTTTGGCACGCTTTGTTTGTGCGAGGTCAATTACCCTGGGTGCCAGAGACTTTGCTAGCGCGGTTTCCGGTTTCTGTCAAGTCTTTATAGTGATCCGCGCGAAAAGCTTCGCCGCTCGTGGCGTCGGCCTACGGCCGAAGATGTGTCGGCCTTCGGCCAACACCCAAAATTCCCACCGCACGCGAGAAAAACCTCTGGTACCCAGGGTAGAGGTCAATCGATTCCTGTCAAAATATTTGACAGATCACGCAGCGGCTTTCCGATAATTGGATAGGGGGCGGGAAACGATTTTCATGGGCCTCTAGGGCAGGCGCTCTCTCTCCCCTTGCGTGTCTCCCTCTCTCGCGCCCGTTCTTTCTTTCACTCTAATACTTCCAAGCGCTAGACTGCAAAACACGCGGTTTTTTCTCAAAATCAGTAAAGATATCGGTACAGCGTGGCGTAAGAGTCTAACGCGCGCGTAAGAGTCTCACACGCCCGTAGAAAAAAATAAACCTTTTCCCAGTCTCGCTTTCTGTTTTCAGCCTCGTTCCAGACCTTTTGTTTGACTGCCCGCGCGTCCTTGAACACGCAAAAATACGGACTGTTTTGCAGTCTATCCAAACGCCTGCTACGCAGGCTATCGGCGTCGTGGTTGTGGATTAATTGTGAATGCGGAGGAATAATAAGAAATGATATTTTTCCGGATACTCTTCCATACAAATACCCTTACTTTTTTCCTTCTGTGTAAGAGACGTCTTAACTTCTTCACCGGAAGTCTGCGAGGTGCATGACCGCGTGGCTGTAACCCAATTCGATTATAATTTCTTTCATAAATAAATTGTGTACGACGAGATCTCAGTTCCGCTTCCTTTATTTCCCCTACAACAACAGTTTCCTTTTGTACAGTTAACTCTACACCTTCTCCAGCAACGTACTCCACACGGAGGAGAAGTGTGACGTGACGTTACCATGGTAGCACAATTTCTAGGCCACAACAATAGGTAGCCTTAACAATAACAAAGACGAGGGCAACACAAGTAAAAAACAGTAGGTGTTAGAGCGGTTTTCATTTGAGTGTCGAAAAGTAATTGGTTTTGCACTTTCTACACGACGCGATTGGCTTAAAAGATTCGCGCCACCTTTTCATCCAATCAGAAGTAAGACCAAAGCCAATTGTGACGCGCTCGCATGCATTTTCCCGCGCTTTGCGTCAGCCGCATGTAATTACTTCGAGTTTTGATTGGTTCAATGTATTGTCTGTGTCCTATGTGATTGGCCAGAGTAATTACTTTGGTTTTGGTTTTACGACACTCAAACGAAAACCACTCTAATTAGCAAAACAAAAACTTTGCACGTGCGTCACGCTTTTTTGCAGATTTCTTAGCCGTCGTTGCACGACTGCGACGTGAAACGTCATAATTTCACGCGCCCGCTTTATGGAGTAGGTGAACACAACACAAAAATTTTCTCTTTCTTTTTTTAAACGTAAGTACGGTCCTTTCGGATTCAACCCTAGAAATGTCACCAACATTTGACAAATTAAATGAAACTGAATAAGATCGATGAAGTTAAAAACAGTGCGAATTCTCTTTTAAAGTGAATTTTCGGTTTGTTGTCATCGAAAAATTTTGCTACCATGGCAATGTGACGTAACGACTTCTCCTCTCTACTCGGTTTTTTAGTAGCACCGTCTGAAGGTTTTAGGAACTGGATGGATGACCCACCACGAATATCGTTGTGAAGGTCCCTACTTTGTTCTTTCTTTTCTTCTACTTCTTTTTTGCGTATTGTGTGGTGTCATTTTCAAAAGTGTATTGAAAAGCATATTTAGCATTAGAGACCTTTAGCATCAGGTTTTTCATGGGAAACCGCAAACTGCAGTTTGCAGTTACGCGTTTGCAGTTTCACGTTGCCGAGATTTCAAAATTTAGCAAGGCGTTCAGTTCAGTTCATTTCATTTTTATTTAGCCAAAATATAATAACATATAGATTTAACCAGGGCTAAAAGCGAACCTCCCATTAATAAATTTATAACTTAAATCAAACAATAAATTTGTAATCCACAAATCAGTAACAGGGGTCTTTTTTGCATGAGCATGCGCGACCGCTGAACAAGCGATGTGCATGGAGGCTCACCACAGGGTTTGCCTTCATCAAAATGGCGCGTCTCAAAGCTATCATAGCGATTATTTTGCTCGTTGGTCTTGGCGAATGTGCTCGTGATTTAACAAAATGTGTAGTTTGCAAAAAAAACTCTAACATAGTCTTAACAAAAGCGAAGTAGACCGGCTTTAACATACACGAGCTACTATCAAATTTCATCTCCTCACTTAAACTGGACAACAGCGCGCGTATATGTAGTGCCTGGAGGATTGCGCTGACCTCATCAAAAACAAAGTGCAGAAACGTTTGTTGATGCAAGTAAACACTTTCAATTTTCTTTGTTTTGAAATGGAAAGGGAAGAGAAATATTAAAAAAAAAAACATAGCAAATTTCAGCGAGTGGGTTCGAAGTGCGCGAAAGCCGATGTTCAGTTCAGCAGTGAATTAATATATGTTCTACAATTTTCCCAGCACTTTAAAGCTACAAAATTAAGAGCACACGAGACGTAGATTAGTCACCTGGTGAGATGTAGGTGGTAGTCACTCTGTATGTGTCGAACAATAAAAAAAAATGAATATCAATGACACACAGTCAAAACTGCATTCAACAGGACCGAAATTAAAGTCCAATCTTGTGACCGATTTTGATGAAACAAACGGTTAGGTTTCCCAAGAAGTACAGTAAACATGTGATGCCGACCAAAAGTTAAAAATAATTAGAACATTTAAGTTCTGGCTAAAAGCAAATTCCTGTAAAAGATGCGTTACAATGTTAGTCCACGCAAAAACAAGAAGTTCTACAATTTTCCTGTAAACAAACTTTGTATCGCTAAAATACTTAAGGCAAAAACTTTCTATTCCAAATGTAAACGGCGTGGTAGTCGCCCGCTGATCGTTATTAATCCCCTCCCGAAATATGGCTAAATCAGCTATTAACAAATTATTGACAGAAATCGTCTACGGCAGAGAGAAACTGATTTACATCCGATTTACAGACAAACATTAAATAAAGAACATTTTGCTCAATAGCTACGCATCAGCAATGCATTCTATGCCAAACTTTGCGGTTCTTAAAGGGGAATCAAGACACGAGTCGAGCGCCAAACAACAACAAGCAGCCATGTTCGTGTCAGACATCCTTGAGAAACTTGCCCTTTCACCTCGTTCAGCGCATCAGTCTCCACTTTAAATCAACAGATCTTTACTTATTTTGTACAACGAAGGTCTTTCCTAAGTTCCTGCTACCATTTCAATCTCAAGCAAGCTTTCAAAGTGAACAATTTGCTTCCTATGACTATGCAGCATGGTCGCTGTCACTGGTCGCGTGCTCTTTGACAAGTCAGCGGTCGCGCATGCTCATGCAAAAAAGAGCTCATGCAAAAAAGAACCCTGTTCAAATCAGTTAACTCAAGGGCACATTCACGTGACTTTTGAGGGAAAGGCTAAGTTATTTTAGAGTGAAACATCTTACATCGAGTCGATAGGCTATGATATGTACAGCCAAAAAATAGGAAACATCTTCGATCACATTCAAGAGCCATAATGGCTCTTGATCACAGTAGATTAGGCCTCGAAAACAAATTCTTGGAAAACAAATCAGGCCGGATTTTTTTGCGTTCGACAGGTTTACTTTAGAAAATCTTGCCAACAAATCTGGGAGTGTGTAAACAAACCTTTTATACTTTTTATACATCACATCTGACGTGAAACAGTACTATTTATCATACAAGACCTCGGACAGAATGCGGTATTTCACAAATTTTCAAGACAGATTGCACTTAGTCAATATTCAGGACGATCAACCCTGCGCTTTTAGCTAAACCGTTCAAAAAAATTCCAAAATCATCCATACGGCCAGCCGGTTCTCATTTCTAGTGCGAACTGTCAGTGTGGTCGAGTGTTTGAATGAACTTTAATAGAGTTACGCCTCAACGTAATAACGAATTTATTATTATTAGTTTTTGTTATTTAATGGTTTCAGTTATAACGACGTGTAATCTTATAAAGCGTTTGGTAAGCGCGACATTTTTGAGTACTCCTGCAAGCGATGAAAACAAACGGCACGGACAAGCGATTAAAATTACAAGAGAGACTACTAACAATCAATAAAAGAAATATAATTGGGGGAAACATTTACAGAGACAACAATTTTCATTCACGAAGACAAGTATTAAAGTGTCTCTAAAATCCTGAGTCTTTACAACTGTAACCTTAAAGCTTATGTTTTACTTTAAGGTGGCTCCCTAGAGTATTTTTTAGTAACCCTAGCTATCTAGCATACGTGACAGAACGAAATCTAGTTACTTTGTCTTTGCGATTTTGTTCACGAGATTCACCGCTAAGGTTACCCATATAAGAAAGCTCCTTTATCAAGTTTCATTTTCTGGATTAAGGCCGTTGCCATGGCAACATCGCATCCTCAGACAGGCAGTAATTTTGTCATTTTTTATCATTTTTTCTTAATATTTCTTATTTCCCTCGGTGAAATGGCTTTAAACTTTGCCACTTTATATTAACGATATTGCTTAACATTTTAAAGTGGCAAAAACATGGGGTCGTTAAGACGGTTTTGCCAATATTTTGAAATTTGTAATTTTTCTTAATGGAGGAATTTAGCTCTTACAGATTTTAACAAAAAAAGGACAGTACAAAGGTACTGCAACTGTTAAGAAATGAGACGATTATTAAAAAAAATTACCGAAGGAAATGCGAGAAATTCACGGTTAATTGACCAGGTCGACGTCACAAAAATGCAAAAAAACACGCGTGGTTCGGGGTCGTATGAGCAAAATACGCGCGCGAGTTATCACGTCCGCATGCGCATAATGCACAAAGCTACTGAAAACATGTGGTTTCTTTGAAAAGTACGAAAGCCATTGTTTTGAAGCCGATTATTAGAATTATTACGGAGAAATCTCGCCAGTTGAAAAAGGAGAGATAGCAAATTCAATTTTATACCTAACACAGGATGTTTTCTTCGAAGTACTCGACTATTGTAGCCAAAATTCGAACCGTGGCGGTCACTCGTGAGGACGGCGATCGTCCGAGATGAAGACGGTGGTTGTGCAAGGATCGCAATAAGCCCTTCATTTCCTAATCTGCTGTACACTGTTTGCAGATCTTCAAATGTCAGCCCACTTCCGGATACTTTTTCAACCTCGTTCTTCTTTAGGGATAATTTCGACGGCGAAGTTTTTCTTTAAAAGTCTGCTGTAAAAGATGGTGCCGATCTATAAATCGTACATCATGTCCTCAGCCACACGTACAAGACCGTAGGTCTCGACGGACAACTATTGCTTTCGTCAAGGGTCAATCTGTGAGTAAAAATTATTTCTCCTTGTGCAAAAGCATTTTCTAGTGCATCTTGCATGTGCGTTGAAGAACGTTTGAAACAAGAAAAATACAAGGATGTTGGTTCGTCGATGGAAAGGTTCCTTCGATTAGGATGCAAGTTAAGTGGGAAACCTTTTTTCTGATAAGGTTTTTAAACAATGTGATAGAGTCGGCAAAACAAAACAAAAATACAGTCCCTGTAATCTTGTCTTAAAGCCACTTCTAGAATTACTTAAATCAACTCAAATGTAAGAGAAATAAAGTGACCGAGGAGCTCCGCCAGTGAAGACCATCTTCAGTGTTTGTTCGTGAATTGGCTCGATCTTTCAGATCTTTCCACTGACCGTGAACCAAAGGTCAGAAACAGCAACATTGCTTCCTTCTGGGTTAGTGTAATTACTTCTTTATTTTCTTAGCAAAGTTCCACTCACCATAGTTTGTCTACTTTCGAAGCGAAATAATTGATGTCTTTGGAAAATTTCTGCTTTGTTTTTACATACAATTTACTCTTATGGAGATCGATACTGACTTGTAACCGGTGTAACATTGTCTTGTCTCATAAATGTTTGACCCACACTATTCAACCTTTTTGCTCAGTGAGCTTCAACAGAAAGTTAATAAGGTTTTTTGGGAGGAATATTTCGAAACTGCGAGGCCATGTTTGTTTTAATTTTTGCGTGGACGTCGCGCGGATTTTAAAGCTCGCGCCATACTAGTGCTTAGGCTGCGCACGGCCAATTTACTCAAGCGAGTCACCTTAAGCCGGCCTCCCGGTGTTTGCTTTTTACAAAGATGAAGTCCAGGAAGCAAGAAAATCGCTCAAAGTTTTCTTTCTACAGCCAAATTTATAACTAAATATTTTTCGGAACGTTTTCTTTCTATTTGCGGCGAGAAAATATATCTGAAGGCCTTTTAAAGTTCTGTAAGCTTATATCAAACCTAGGTCAGATCATTGACTCAAATCTTACAAACGTGCATAAACTTGCCGCATAACTGTGCTCGACTTCATGAAATTAGATATAACAAAAACAAACATCAAATACAATAATTACTCAGGCTTACCATTCGAGATTCAGTTCCTGAAAGCTATCAAGGAAGGCCACAGTTGCTTGAGACTTTTAAACCCTCTTACGCATTAAGCAAGGTGAAAAACGAAACCGATGCCATCCGAAATCGGAATACCGAATTTTGACAAGCGACGCATTTCTCAACCAAAAACCCAATAAACAAACCAGCCATGAATAACAGAAGACTCTTGATAGCAGCTGTATTTCATTGTGTACATCCAGTGAAAAAAGACAGTTAAAAAAATCGCAAGTTAACACAAAACTCTGTCAGCTTCAGCTGTCAAAGTAAACAACTTTCAAGAAGCTGCATAAATTTGCCGCATGAACTCACCTGTCAAATTTTGACCAATCAGACCATAAAAATTGGACGTAGAGCGTGACCAACGCGTGACCATGGTAGGAAAAGGTCTTCCCCGCTTGTATTTTTAAAAAAACTGGCTGAATTTTTGCGTCCGAGGTCAGTTTGAAATCAAACTCTTTACAGTGCGGGGCCATAGTGATATAAACACAACATATTTCATATGAATCATTGGAAAAAATAAACTTGAGCCTGCGATTTTTTGAAACTGGTAATTTGTCAGCGGATAATTTCAAAAAACTACTTGACCTCGATGGGTTGACACTTGAGCCTGCGGTACGGTCAGGTGATACTGGTCAGCGGATATCCTGTTTTGACAGCTGTCAATTGATCACAACATTGATGTGCCATTAGTTTTCTCTTGTGCTCCCAAACTAGCTAGAAAGTGTGAGAGTAAACATTGGTATCTCTGTGGTGCGGACGGACGCTCGGTCGCTCGGTGTACGGTCACGTGATTACCACATTTTCTGGGATGAAGAGATTTACTTAGCTACGGAGCGAAGCGCCGCGCGTGGAGCTCCGCTACAATACAAGAATACATATAAGAATTGTAAGTTGGCAAGGAAGCCAAGAAGAAACCAGAGGGCTTATATTATGAAGCCTGGGCTCCACAGTCAAAAAGAAATATTAAAGTATTAAAAATAAAATGAAATTCGCGGAGTGATACGTTAAAAATAGGCACTAAACAGAGACTTTGTTAAGTAATGAATTCAGTAACAATATAGAAAAAAAATTTTAACCCTGGATTGGAACAGAAAACTTTCTTATGTTAGTACGGCAGGAACATAAAATCGATTTGAACCACCCGTTCATTCTTTAGTGCCGCCATTATTGTGTTTCATCAAGTAGAAGTGCATCACTTTTATCGCCCCAAAACAGGAATAATTCATTGATTCGAGATCAAAAATCCAACAAACACATCGCAAACGGATATAAAAAGGTAGTTCGTGCCTTTAAATGCGAGGCTGTACAATTTTTAGTGGCAAAAAACCTTGCCGTAAATCAATTGCCGCTAGAAGCCCTTCCTGCAGTTCAAACGTGAACTGCAAACTGCAAAAGTGACCGCAAGGCCGTGGTCACGTGACATTTTGCGGTTTGCGGATTTCCATGAAAAACCTGATGCTACAGGTCTCTATTATGTTGGCCGATGGATTCAGAAAAAAAACACAAACACCGCGGTACAGTTCGCCTGAAAATCTATATTAAACTTCGGGCCGTAGTACAGAACTGAAACTTCGATCTATCGGCGGGGAATTTACTCGGCGAACTAATAAATTTGGGTTTTCCACGGTGTAAAACGAATTCCAAGCTAGATTTCAGGGGGAAAAGACAAGGTTTTGACGGTAAAAAGCCAAACTGAAACGCACTTTGGAGAAACATATCGCGCGACATAAGCAAACTTGTCTGCGAAGTGAGACGCACTGAAAATTGCTCTTGTATTTCGATTTTCGCTCCTTTTGAAGCTACAAGCCCAAATTGCTTCAATGTTTTCTGTAAAGTACTTTTGTAGTCAATATTTCTAGCCAGAATAACAAATAAGAATAAAAATGAATCAAAGAACTCCAAGATATCTCGAACTAATTCCGAGGAACTTCGGGACATTCGGAAGCAACTTCGGGACATCCGAATGCAACTTTGAAATATTCCTGAGCGTTGCGAATCCTTTACTTCGCGCTCCGCCAAAGTAATAAATATGCCACCTGGAAATCTTTACCGTCGTTCTTTTATATTAGGGAGCTTACGCAAAAGGGCGGCAGAAAGAAGAAGATGTCGGCAAAACGTTTGTGTGAGACAAACGTGAGTGGGTTATCACTGGCGAGTTTTGTCGTGATCTTCACTTCCAATACTGTGTTCTTAGCTTTTACGAAACTGAGATGTGTTTAGAAGAAGGTGAAGTTTGGCGGAAAAATTTTTTAAACAAAATTATTGTCACACTTGTCACACAAAGTTTGCCGTCTTCTTTCCTTCGGCTTTCTTTTGCGTAAGTTCACCATTAGTGAACTCACGATTTTTTTTGGCTGTGCACACAAAGGCTTCACAAGACAACGTTGAATAAGGAACAGTAACTATCGGACGGCTGGAGCTCGAACTAAATTTAAAACTTATTTGTTAAAAACAAATTTCTCCGTTTTATTTCCCCACTGATACAGAACCACAGAGAAACTAACTTCTTTATCATTTTGGGATTAAATCAATTCTAAAGAAGCTGCCACATTTACCCTTAACACGAAGAACACATTCTTAGCTTTGTAAAATTAAGGAACTGTAGCGCGACTTGACTACGTTTTGGGCCAAAATGCGCACAAAATTCTAAACTCGCCTGATTGTAGCTTGATGGTGTTATGAAGCTCGTTCGAAATTGGGAGAGTGGGTCAGAGGTGAAGTGAGTGAGAGTGACACGAGCCCTTCAAACCGGAAGCAGAGTCGTATAGGCCTAATAAAGCCTCAATTAAAAACACAAAATCATCCACTTTGTGTTACTTCCGATGCAGTGTGTGCTACTAGTCCTATGATCCTAGCAGTTTGCAGTTTGTTTGTGACATGAACCTAGTTTAGTCGCCTTAGCTTTCACCAGTCTCCTGTAGCTCAGTGGTAGAGCATCTGGTCTAATCAGTAACCAGAAGGTTATAGGTTCGACTCATGTTGGGAGTACTGGGATTTTTTTTTACAAGCCTCCTGTATAACTGAATGAAAAACGTCTTTCCCACTAAGACGGTTGTATACAAAATCGGGGGGCACCCACTGACTGTTTTCTTTAAAACAACTGTTCTATTACCTGAGGAGGGCTAAAAATTTCTAGAAGACCGTTCCATTCATGTACAATTTTCGAAGCTCATCAAATAAATTCAATACGATATTCTGAAGTTTAATTTCAAATTTCACTTCCCAAGTTAGGCTATTTTTCCTACAAAAAAGGAAACCTAAAATTTTCGGATTCAAAAATGTGATGGAGAGAAGAATCAGAAAATGTCTCACTTTTGTAATACGTCAAATTGCATCTAAGATTTTCGGAAAAATAATACTCAAGCCCTAGTAATTTCGAAAAGACTCAAGTTCCTCTAGGATGACCGAACAGATACAAATTTTATAGGGCTGATTAGAATGCATTTCTAGAGATCTAAGAGAACTCTGGAGAGCCTAAAAAGAGTTTTCAATGTATTTAGGAGAAAACTGCCGTTGGGTGCCCCTGATAAATACATGTACATATTAAAAGAACGCTAACCTTTATTCGAAAACAAACCTTACCTTCATCTGTCAACAGCCTCGGATATTTTGGAGCTGGAATGTTACTAGAAGATAACGGTCTTTTGCCTTTCTTAGCCGTTTGGCGTTTCTTTGCCAACCCTAAAATCCAATCAAATACGGTTTTCGTAGTATGCCCCAATATATATATATATATTTTTTACCTTTACGCTTCACTCATTCAAGATATTTCTGAGTTCTTAGCAAACTTACCTTCTCTTAGAATTTCTTTAAAACTTTTCCTCGGCACGGTTTCAGGATATAAACAGATGTTTTTCTTTGCAGATACTCTTCAAAAAGTATAAAACATCCTTCAAGCGATGTGCTCTGCGTATTCTTGCAGTTCTTCCGTTCAGTTAGTTAGAAATCCAGCTAATTCGTCTCCGGACAACCGTGAACGTCATTTTCTTTTTTAGTTTACTCTGGCATAAACAGCTAAGCTGCCGAGCCTGGAAACGAGGTTGATCGATGGTATATCATAATTTAGTAAAATCCAGCCAGTGGTCTATTAGCAATGCTGAGTTCTGATTGGTTGAGCTACTACTAGGCTATATGTTATAGACCACTAGTAGCGAAAAGCGCCGTCTTTTTGGCGGCAAAAAAGGATTAAAGTCTAGCTTTAACTAGCTAAAGTTGTTTTTCCTCGATATTTTTGACCAACTAGTTGGATTTTACTAAAACAATTATTCCTCTCGCCCTTATGGTCTCTGAGTCATTAGCCCATTCGGCCTTCGGCCTCATGGGCTATTGACTCAGAGTCCATGAGAGTTCGAGGAATAATTGTTAATTATACCATCGAATCGATGGTATATTGCTCGCATCATCCATAATTAAGGTAAGCGCCAGTTGCTTACGAAGATTTAGCTGGGGGATTGGACCCTATCAGAAGCGGCGAAATATTTTGAATGAATAATTAACACTGCTAGTCAATCCATCATATTTGCTATTTCTTAAATACATTGTACGAACTAGCTGCACAAATTTGGCCATTATATTCAGGAAGCTTGAAAGAGGCCTGGCCAGCGTTCGAGCCCTGAACATTGCAATTTCCAGACACCGCAAAGCTCTGTTGAATTAAACTAATCAAACAAAAACACAGAGCAGGTCAATTTCGCCGCAAAGACAGACTTAGATTCTGGATTTCAGGTACTGTACTCCTGATTCCTTGTCAGGCGAACTTGGATTTCGGATTACAATCATTAGCGACATTCAAGATTCCTTGAGCTGTATTCCGGATTCCAAAGCCCAGGGTTCCAGATTCCAATAAAAAAAGTTTCCTAGGTTCCAGATTCCACTAGCAAAAGTTTGCCGGATTCTGGACGATCAATTGTTAGTTGATAACCTATATGTTGTGATTTAATTTTATCCTTGGTTTGAATTTTACTTTCTTTTGTTTTTGGATATGGTAATGTATGTTAATGATGAGGTAATGTATGTTTATGACTTTGAAACAAAGGAAAATAAAATTTAAACCAAGGATAAAATTAAACCACAACATATATACCGAGGCAAAATCCAGCATGACGACGTCCCAAGCTGAAAATTTGAAAGGCCCGGGTCGCACTACGGCTAATTTTTTTAACTTCAAATTCTTTGGCGATAAAATTTTTGTAGAAAAAAAAGGTTCCAAATTTTAAAACGGGTCGCACTACACGAGATTTGCATTTTCCAGAACTCCAATGACTGACATATATGTTAATCATAGATCATCTTCAAGGAGAGTTTGTGCATTACACCGTTCAGAGAAAGCATCACCCGGGAATGGATGGCCGCCATATGATTATTATCTTCCCTTTATTTTAGCAACAAAATGCCATAGTAGTTCTAGCACCGGTTATGGAGGCTATCAACCGCCCCTATGCAGTTGACTGCGGCTTTTAGGAGACGAAGATTACGACGATCGACGTCGTTTACGAAATCGTCCATGTTCTTGGATAATACCACGCAATGCCGCCAATAAAGTCGGTCTGAATTTATCGCAGGATGGGATCCACAGAAATTCTTGGCACATGTTGGCGTGGCTCTCTTAACTTCCCCTCCGTCGAAATAATCAGAGACAGAAGCAGCGAGGGCGAACACAAAAATTATTTGCCGCGGCAATTTTCAGCGTTGTGGGTAAAAGAGGAATGAATTTGCGGAATGGCATAATTATGCGAAATGTAATATATGCAGAATGACTAAGCGAAAAAAATTAAACTGAAAAGTGCACCCTTTTTTTAGCGCCAATCAATTTGCAAAAGCAGCTACTTTTTTAATGTTGCGGGCTCGACGACGATGACAATCAAAAAGCCACGAAGCTAGGTTTCACTCTCGATTGCCCTTTTTCGCTCAGCTACAAAGATTCTACTAGTTGCCTTTATTAGTCGGGCTACATGGCAATAGCGATACTATATCACAAAAGTCGGCCAATAAAGAAAAGACGTTTTGCAAGGTCACGCTCCCTTCTGCTATAATATTTTCTGCAGAAGATGCTTGCACGATTAACTTCACAGGCTTTTTTTACTTTTATTTGTAGAGAACAACCCCGATATCTCGAACTCGGATAACTCGAACTCCCCGCTTACTCGAAGTAAGTCCAAGTTCCCTTGGAATTCATCCCACTTTTCATTCATTTTACTCGGTTAACTCGAACTCGGATACTCGAATTCCCCGCTGACTCAAAACTGAATTTGACTCAAAACTAAATCTCCTTTCCTTTTCTTGACTCAAAAATTCACTAAAATTTACCCCGATAACTCGAATTCTGGTTCTTGTAACTCCACTCAGATGCCATCCCATTAGTTCTTCTTTTTGTATAATGGTAAACACACTAAAAAAAATAAGACTAGTCAACACTACAGCAATTTGATTTTAATTGGCGGCAACGAAGAGATCAGGTTTTATCACTAAAAATGGTTAATAATTTTATTACCGTTTCTGATGATATAAGTTAGATTTGTACTGGACTATACACTGATCATGAAGTGCTCAATAATCAGTAACTATCAATTTTAACATGGCAAATTGAATTTTGCAATCGACCCCGATAACTCGAATCCTCGCTAACTCAGTCCAGCTGTAACTCAAACTATTTTTCGTTTCCCTTCCGAGTTCAAGTGACTGGGGTTCTACTGTATTTGAAACCGCGTGAGAAGTCTTTCTTTTTGAGACGGTGGGTTGCGTGATCGTGACATATTCATGATAATATTCAGAGATTAAATTTATCAGACTTCACGTTCAACGAGCGTTCTTTTCCCTCTACCGTTACGATAAAGATTGACCCTTGATTTGAGTTTAATGAAGTACAGGTTATATACCCCTAAATAAAAGAACCGAAAGATTTGCGACACAATACGTCTGCACGTATTTACGAGGCTTATTTGTTTATTTCATTTGGGACTACCGAGTCTACCATTTCTTAGCAGCCTCGTAAAGCTCGTGAACCCTAACGTGCTGCTCTGCCTTGTTGGTTTGAGCCAGCAAAGCGGTTGTGCCAAAAAAAAACCGCCTGCCAAACAAAGACGTTGCAAAGATGAGCGTCTGATTTTCTGTTTAATTTATTTTGTTGCGCCATTTCCATATATTACATTTCGCATAATTATGTCATTCCGCAAGCCATGCCACATGCCATTCCACAAACTCATTCCGCCTCTTACCCTCACCGAATTTTCAGTTATACGACTGGGGTAAACGACAGCTTAATGGTTAAATAAACAAAATTGTCTACTTTGCAAAAATTTGGTAGCCTCCGAGGCAGCACTTGGGCTTCTTTGAACATTGGCGGAATTTTGGCAATCCGCGAAAAATTGAAACGACTCAAGTTCCCCTAGGATGACCGAACAGATGCAAATTTCATAGGGCTGATTAGAATGCATTTCTAGAGATCTAAGAGTACTCTGGAAAGCCTAAAAAGTGTTTTGAATGTATTTAGGAGAAATACATATACATATAAAAAGAAACACCAACCTTTACTCGAAAACATGCAAAAACAAACCTTACCTTTATCTTTTAACAGCATTCGGTATTTTGAATGTCGAATGTTACTTGAAGATAACAGTCTTTTGCCTTTCTTGGCCGTTTGGCGTTTCTTTGCCGACCCTAAAATCCAATCAAATACGGTTTTCGTGGTATGCCCCAATATAAATATTTTTTTACCTTTACGCTTTACTCATTCAAGATATTTCTAAGTTCTTAACAAACTTACCTTCTCTTAGACTTTCCTTAAAACTTTTTCTCGGCACGGTTTCAGGATATAAACAGATGTTTTTCCTTGCAGATACTCTTCAAAAAGTATTAAACATCCTTCAAGCGACGTGCTCTGCGTATTCTTTCAGTTCTTCCGTTCAGTTAGTTAGAAATCCATTTATTTCGTCTCCGGACAGCCGTGAACGTCATTTTCTTTTTTAGTTTACTCGGGCACTAAACAGCTAAGCTGCCCAGCCTGGAAACGAGGTTGGTCGCTGGTATATTTATAACATAGCGCGCGTGCTTGCCCTACATAAGTCCTATTGAGCCACTATGAACAAAACTTTATTTACGCACGCCCGAGCGTAAATAAGATGACGTGTTCAGCTGTGTTTTTCGTCTCTTTTCTAAGTACTAAGTACCCAAAAATCGACGGCAATGATGAAAAACGTTCTAGCATTTTTGGAATTGATAAAATAGTGAATCTGATGTGCAAGAACCACTGAACATCGATACACAAGATGGGACTGTGGGTATCATTAAAGAAAGTATTCTTCAAAGATATGAAATAGCCAAGGAAACCCGCAATAAGTCAGAGGCCACCAATTCCAAAAATACAAAATGAGCGACACGCAAAATCAGCCATTGAGTATCCTTAAATTAGGGGGGGGGGGGGGGGGTTAATCCTGAACACAAGTTCGTCAATGCAGATCAAACAATTTCTACTATTGCTTTCGACGCAATTGTCAGTACTGAGACGGTTATAAACTCTGTCGTACATAAGCAAACTTTACCTTCATCTCCTAAAGTTTTGGGGGACTTTGATGCTAGAGTGCTACTTGAAGTTAACGGCCTTTTGCCCTCTTTTGACCCTGAAATTAAAAGGCAGATCAGTGATAATCTCAATAACTTTTTTGCCACTGGGTACGCCAGCTATTGCAGTACAACACGTGATTTTTTAATTTGACACGAATTACACCAATTTCACTTTTAGCACCGATGCAAAATCTGCAGCCTAGTAACAATCGCTGGAGAAGAGGACACATGATCGACAATAAAATTCAATCAAACTTATGCAACAATAAAACAAAATAAAATCACTCTATTTTGGTTTGAAGTTAACGGCTTTAGTTTAGTTTTTGACTGATTACTAAAGAAACAAAGAGTTAATGCTACCAGTCCACAAAAAATTCCAATAATAGCGAGTACAGTATTTATCTTCAAATAAGCAAATTTAAGCACCGTATTAAAAAGCACATTACAGTTACGAGTTACTCTCGTCTTCTTTCAATTTCCCTCAATACGAACGAAAACATGGAGCCTTTTCTCGGCACTTCTGTTCTTGAGCAGCAAATATTTGAAGTATTTGACTTGTTTCAGACACAATTATCTCTCTAGTAAGATTTTTGATATTAGTCATCGTTCTAATTGGCCCATTTCTGTCAAAACGGAGTTGCGACTGTCAAATGACGTTTCCTACATATGTTTTGTTTGAAAAATGCTTTCAAATTTCATGAGTGCCAAGGCGTCTTTTTACTAAAGTAAATCCGGCATATCATACCTTTTAAGGATATATATCTTGATTCTATAAATATAACAGATGAAGCCATACAATATTTTTTAACTGACCTTTTAAGGAGACAGCTCTCAATTCTTTGCTGGAAGGGGAGCTCGAACTGTTTTCTTGGCCTCCCTGTGATGTAGAAGCTTTGCAAGGAGGTGACAAATCCTAATGAAACAATAGAGTAAATCAATAACTGAATCCAGGAAACTATCTCGTCGTGGCCTCCTTCTCTCATGCAAGGCCAGCATGTTGGATTTCAGACTATTTATAGATGTTCTTCGGCACCAAAAAAAACTTTGAGCCAAACAAAACAGCGTAAAATTTTCATTTGGAGACCAGCAGAGTTGTTTACTGAAGAGAGATTTAATCTCGTTGAATAACCTTGGAAAGTAAGGAAAATGATCTTTTTTCTACAAGAATTACTACACTGCCATATTTGATTGCTCAGTCAAACAATATTTTTACAGTATAAACTACTGTTTAACTACTGTTTTTTTTTAAGAACGTAGGTAAAAATATTGTGAGATTTAAAACGGCCGCTTTAATTTAACACCATATTTATAACACGGCAAGGGAGTCCCTAAGTTGCTTTTACCGAAACAAGAAAAAACATACACACTAAATTAGAGAATAAAAATCTTAACAACTTGTAGACGAAAATTTGGTCTGACATTTAAGGTTTAGGTAGCAGCAACAGTAGAGACAGACGCTGAAACAATACAAGTTTTGTCAATTTTCCGTGTTTCGACAGTACATCCGTCATCATTAGTGTTAAATATTTTGGAATCACCGTTGCATTTAAATATCCCGCGCGATATTACAAAGTTCGTTACATTGCGTTAACAAGATTGCGTACTGTACGGCGTTTTCCAAGGCCTTCTCGGTCAATTCACTTTGGTGACGTATCCAAGGCGAACGGGCAAGAAACGGTCTCACTTCTCCGCTTGGAACACGTGACCCGAAATGCATCAGCCGCGCGGAAAAATGAGGCCTAGGAACTAGGCAAACGTCATGGGACTTACCTGGAGAGAGTTAACCTGGTACTATATCCTCACTGCATACTCATTACCTCACCGCGTTATAATTAAGTTATGGGAAAAAGTCTGCGACTGCTGAGCCAATGAGCATGAAACGAGGATAACACTAAAGTTGTCAACCGCCACCAGGGGAGGTGGTACCGATCATTAAAATGACCACGTTTTTAAGGCACCACGGCCAAATTTATAATCGGAGCACAGGGAGCCCGAACGCTGTATTAGCTAATAGAAAAAATTAGATGTATTTACGCTGTATTAGCTAATAAAATAATAAGATGCATTTACCTTTGTTCCTGTGTCTTGATGAGTCATGAGTCGTTTTGGAAGGGATTTGAATCCGATCAGAGACGGTTAACATTGCTGGTTATCAAACGCATTTGCTTGTCTGGCACGTCGTAAATAAGACGCTCAAGTTTCGTCTCACGTTTCTAGTATTATTAACTATTAACCGTTAAATTGAAACCCGAAACCATCTCCCAAAGAGGTCGAGAGTTAATAGTTAACATGACAATATTAGAAAAGTGACCGTTAGAGAAGAGTTGATAGTTAACAATATTAGAGGAAAATTGAGCGTCTTTAATAGGGAAGGACCATTAGAAAAGTTAGGGGGGGGAGGGGAATTTTCGAGCCGCAGGAATTTTTTTTCGCTATCAAATTCCCTGTATGAATTTTTTTTAGGCCATAGCATGAATATTTTTTAGGATTAGTTGGCGTGCATGAATTTTTTTTCATTTAATTTTCCCTTGCGCGAATATTTTTTTTGTGCTTCGCCCGCCCCACCCCCCAATAAGTTTTCTAATGGTCCGTCCCTTATTTACGACACGCCAGACAAGCAAACGCATCTTGATGACCAGCAATGTTAGCTGTCTCTGATCGGATTCAAATCCCTTCCAAAACGACTCATAAAGACACAGGAACAAAGGTAAATGCATCTTATTACTTTATTAGCTAATACAGAGTAAATACATCTACTTTTTTTCTATTAGCTAATACAGCATTCGGGCTCCCTATGGTCGGAGGTCGCAATGCATTACAACCGATACAAGCATGCACGTTTTCGACGGAATAAGCAGAGATTATATAAAATTACTACGGTGAGCTAATTAATTACGCAGGGAGAATATTGGTTAAGGGTGGGCCGACCTCAATCCAAAGGTAAAACACATGTGCCTTCGAAACATGCAATTAAATAGTCAATATTCTGATTCAATAATCCGAGATAAAAGGAAAACACGGCCCTGGAATGCACTGGACTGACGCAGCTGTTCACTCTTGAAGTTGTTCAAATGACAGCGTAACGTTCAACGGACTGAATTCTCTTTCTGATAGGAGACACCGAGTTTTGCTTGAAATCACCTTTTCTTCAGACGAGAGCACCATGTTGCATATTTTCAATAATAATAATAATGATAATAATAATAATAGTAATAATAATAATAATAATAATAATAATAATAACAATAACAATAATAATAACAGATCTTTTATGTTTTAAGCAAATATACATGCTAAAAACTAAGAACAGTTACAGTTAAAAGCAACAGGCCATTTCCTAGTTTCCCCGGGCCTCTGTATCAAAACGAGGTTAAGTGCTCAGCCTTTGATATGAAAATGATTTTTCATTCTCATGCAAATAAAACTCATTTTCGCAAGAAAGGTTGTGCACTTGCCCTGATTTTGAAAGTGAGGGTTTTTGGTACCCGAAAGTGGTGTATTGAAAAGCTAAAAGAGATAAAAAAGTTTAAAAAATTTAAAAATGCCCATTAAATAACACTATATTTTAAAACGCTGGGTATTGACTCAAGAGAGTTAGCTGCTAGGAATTCGGAGGTGCACAGAACTTTCTTTTGTTTTGGGGAGGGAAGGATACAAAGGGTGGCCGGGCATGCGCACTGGAGATCTTCTTAAATAGTGCGCGATCTGTGTCTTCTAAGAAGTCATATGCTAATTTGATAAGATGTGTATTTGCGTTTAAAGCAGCGACGCTGTAGAAAATTCATGACCGTACTTAATTCAGGTGTTGAGGAGGTGTATATGGTAAGACAATAAGTTAGCTTCGGTAGAACTATTGAATCTAAAAACGTAATTTACATCTGGTTGTTGGTATCCCTCTTTACGCAAACACCTTATCACTGAACATAAAGGTACTAATGAGAGTTGCACATTATCAAAGGCTTTTGAAAAATCCATTGGAAAAAGCTGACATAGTTACAATCCTTATCATCAAGTGCCCTTAAATAGTTATACTGTATTTGAATTAAGGCGTCCGCGCAACTACAGCCATCCCTATACGCAAATTGGGTGTCCGTCAGATTTTCATCAAAGACTTTCTTACTGTGGTGATGATAGTTCTTTCAAACCAGCGCGCTATGACTGGAGTCATGTCAATCCAGCCAATAGGGTCACAGTATGAAATAGACATACGGCTTTTACAAACTCGTTTGTAAATCACGCGCATAAATACAGCCACTATCTTCTTTAGGCCGACAAGGCTAAGCTTATTGGAAGACATCCTCATTGTCACTCTCGTAGGGTAAAACAGACTAGCGTGCCACGTAAGATCGACTTCACCCTACCAACATCAACAGAGAATGCAGAAGCGTGAATGCACCACAGCTTCGCTCCAGGGACAGATTCTAACACTAACAATATTAAGGAACAAAATCCACCAACCATGAGTGAGGTTAGAAATGCACCAGTCACTAGCAACCAGGGTGCCACTAAGAGGTCTTCACGCCCCGATTAATAACAAAGACTCGAAACGATAAGAAGTCTTTTTTAAAAACAACCGAACTAAGAAGTGTACTATTTGTTATAGTTTTACAAAACATTCATATAACTTTCAAAGATGCCCGGCTCATAATGACTTTTTCACATATTTCTTTTATATCTACCTGAGAAAATTCTGACGGCTCGGCATCAGTAGGTAAGGTCTGTTCGCCCTCAGTTTTGATGGTATCTAAATTTGAGACAGATAGAAGGTCATCAGGAAGAGAGGTGTTTTCAACTGGTTCAACAATTCCTGAAAAAGAATAAAAAGACCAGTAGTTTTAGTGCAGCTCAGAGATAAGCTGGCAACGCAGCAGGAAACAATTACCTGGCCAAAGGCAATTTCCCTTCTACCCCTAAGGACTTGCATCCTCACCATGTGCACGATAATGGAAAGAGCATTAGGAAACAGGAAACAGGGTCAACCTTGTGTAAGCTGCGAGCAGACTGAATTTCGAAGTAAGGAGACCGCGCTTTACTATTTGCCACGGCCAAATTCAGGAAAATACCCTACCCTTCCGAGAAGGGTAGTCCATGTAATAAACTGAGCCTTTAACCCTTTTCGGACGGGTGGGGTCTTCATTCTCATTCCATGCGCAACGATGCACATTATGCATTTTTGAACAAACAACAACAACGTTTCTTTCTACTGTAAGCAACTAAAAGAATATACAAGAAATAGAATTATTAATAAAAATTCATACATTAGCTGGAAACCCTAAAGAACTATTAAGTTAAACTAATTGGGTGACCATCATTAATCTCAATAATCAGTGAAAGTGCACAAAGTCAGGGAAGAGGCTTAGAACTAATTAGTTTATTGAGAATATAAATTACAGAACAAACACATTGATAATACACATAAATATCAATAAATAAGTACAAAAGCATAGAACAAAAAGGAAATAATAAAATATCCAAGATTAATAGAGACCAATGAAATGTGAAGTTAGAAGGTTAAGCTTAGCAAACAAAGGACCTGTATTTGCATCAAAGTAAGAGAAAGTAATTAAACGGATTGCTTTCCTTTGTGTTATTTGAAGTGATTTAATAATACAGCCATAATGTGTTGTACCAGACTAGACAACCATAAGAGAGAAAGGGAAGAATAATGGCATGCTAATGAACCCGTTTAGCTTTCAGTTGAAGCGATCAAGGCCCAGTTGTTCGAAAGGTGGATAACGCTATCATCCAATGGATAACGCAATTGATTTCCCTAATACTTATCCACTGGATGGTGATTTATCCGGTGGATCAACCAGATGAACCATTACCAAAACAACATCTTGCCGACGATCAATACATGTAGTCCTCAGAACATCATTCGTTACTCGAAGCTGGGCAGTCTCGGTGGAGTGATGTTTACGGTAGACTTAATGGGCCGGTTATTTAAACGAAGTCTAATTTAGAACGCGGTTTAGCAAATCTTTGAATCTCCAGATCTCCTCCTTAGTGGGTTATTTTAAGAAAACAAATGTTTTTTTCTAGTCTACCTCATCTGCTTTAATGAAACTGTTCACAATAAATGGTGATGGCATAAAAGCGTTCGCCACACTGAAAATGGCTTAGAACGCGGTTTTGTTCAACACTGGAAACTCCGTTCAAATAACTGGCCCGATGCCTTCAATGTAATCTGCCTACCCGGTTGGCGGATTGCATTGAAGGCATAAAAAGATTTTTCTCCATGTATGAATGGACAGAATAAGAATCACGTTTACAGCAAATGGCAATCGTCAGATTCAAGTTGACAGTTTCTCAAAATAGGAAATGAGCAGTTAAAAACTGTGAAAACTAATTCTTGTGGATGAAAATAACGTGAAACTACGAATATTTTTTGTAGAACTTTTGCTAGGAAAGGTATATTTGCTACAGGGAAAGTAGTTAGCACATAACCAGGAATTGACATTAGAAAGCTACAACTTTGAGTAACAGGTTATTTTTGTTTTTGAAAACTGACAAAAAAAATCAGCCCAGCAATGTCTAACAGGAGAATGGAGGCAGCGAGGCGAAGAGGGGGCAAATTCTTTCTAATGCGTTTCCCAACTAATTGTTAGTCTAAATGACTACACGTGACAAGTGTTTTTTTGGTACCTACCTTCATTTTTCAAAAAGTTCTCTCGGTAAGCTTTGTACTCTTCTTCACTGATAGTCAACGTTAGTTGCACTGAATCAAGGCCCCATTGTTGTAGAATGTCCTCTGTCACAAGGTACCTCTGCGCCACTTCTTGTAGATGGCCCGTGTAATAGTCTTTCCAGAGTTCCTCAAGAATACGAAGCGAGGTACACCGCACTGTGATTATCAAGCTTCCCGTCTTGACATCAACAACTATTGTTTGGCGCACTTTTTCCATATACTGAAGAAAACCATTAAACCCCTCTTCATCTGAGGGGTCAATTTTCTGAATAAACTTATCTGCAATAAGATTCAGAACCTCTTGTGAAGAAGGACCTCTTCTATCCACGACATTTTCCTTCCCACTAACATTTTGGGTTGATGAAGCTCCTCCATGTTCAATGGCGTTACAATCAATCTGAATGTCAAGATTTTCTGCTGAAACATATACAAAAATAATTCACTTTAGCTTGTCCTTATTGTGGTCATAGTAGAAAAAGCAGAGCAGATCGGCATAAATTAGCTTTAAGATAAGTAACCAAGGTGATTCTCTAAAAACAGCTACAGCTTCTTCACATAAATAAATTTAATTCAGTTTACTGAGCATGGCGCTTGTCTGACTTACGTGATAAAACATTTTGTGGCGCCAGAGTAAAAAGAAATAAACATTTAAACCTTTTAGAGTTCTTGTGTGTCAGGGTAAGAAAACCCATTTCAAAATAAAAGGAGATGTTTCCAAAGATTGACGATAGAGAAGGACAAAAACGTTTGTGAAGATGGAAAAGGACAAGAAAGTCTAGTGAGTGATTCTGCATCATTAATCGGCAAAGAAATTCGAGAGATTTGATACACCTACAGATTTGATAGAGCGTATTCACTCAGCTGAAGGGCTGTCATTAAGAGCCGGGGGCCGGGGATTTCCCCCTGCTACTATGAGTGTGGCCCCCCGGCTACTTTTAATGGAAAATAGAAGAAAATTAGAGCCAAAAGAGGTGTTTGATTCCCCGCCTGCTTGTTGTATTTACCCGGCAACTCGAAATCTTAACGACAACCCTGCAGGTGGCCAGCCTCTATGCAAATTTATTGGAGCAAAAGAAAGCATTTATAAGAAAAGAGTTCAACTCCCACAGGGTTGTCTTGGTACACCAACATGGCCGCCGCTTCATTGTTTTGGAACACCAATATGGCCTCCGTGACGTCGTGTGAATACACTCTATAGTCGCAATAAGCCTTACAAACTCGGAAGAACTTGAATTACTTTTTTGTTTTTGAAATAACAGCGGCACAGTGAAGAAAGTCTCTGCACAATTAAAGCAAGAACAGACGGGTACGTATCCGTATTATTGGGGTCATGAAGTATGACGTACGATTTCATCTCTAAAAACGACACAGAGGGCTGACAATGGTACAATTAGCTTGTTGTGTTAACCTAGCTGGCGAACTCAAATGCAAACGAAGTTGCGCGATTAAAGACTTGTTGTGAAGATAGGCGAACCTTTCTTATGAGCGACACCAGCAAAAAATTAACTTAAGCACGTAGAGACCTATAAACGCCGTTAAGTTAAAAACAAACAAAAAACAAGTAAAAGTTCGAGTCTTTGATGAAATTATGTTAACTGTTACTCCGAACGATGTCTTGACCTTATCTCTCTAAGGCAATTCGCTTTCACTACTGAGGAATTTCTACTGTTTATATGCTTCGGTCGACATTCGACATTCGACCGACTATTTGTCGTCGTTAGTCGTCAGTTGGTCGAGTGTCGACCATGCTAGGGACCTTACGATCCGACAACGGCGACGCCAATGAAAACGTCGCTGAAAAATAGACTTCGCGTCCTTTGAAGCTTTTTCACCGTTATATCAAGTAACCCAGTTACTTGAAAGTACGGAAGTTAGGTTGGAACTGAAGAGAGGGGACCGCGTCCGAGTTCGGAGAGAGAGAGAGAGAGAGAGTAAAGTTTATTGCCTTGCCGTTCCCGCTCTCAAGTCAACTCAAAATTTGGTCATTTCACGTCCTAGTTCTTCAGGGACGGCAAAGAAATTTACAAAAAAGTGTTTTGCACGTGATTTTTTCATTGCCGAACTGGCAGTAAAGTCCAATTTCAGTTCTTGACGTTCAAGCTGAACAACTGGCACAGTCTCAAGAACTGGAGATGTATCTCTTCATGGGCAAAGGCTATTCGACGAGACTATTAGCAGGCGTCTAGTCTATGACTAGAGAGATGCCGAAGGCTCGTTTTCTCTGTAGTAATTCCTTCGGCTCAAGTGGTCGTTGGATGTTTTCAAAGGGCTGAAGCGCGGTTCCCGATTTAATCGGCGGTGACCAGTTGGTGAACTGGCGGTGAACTCGTCTGTAGAGAAACGCCGCAGGCTCGCTCTATTTGCATTATTAGTTCCACGCATGATGGAAATTCCGACAAAATTGTAAATCTCGCTTTCGCGAGGGCGCAGGAATAGTTTTTAACGTTAAGCAAACAAACACACACACACACACAAGGTGGGCAAGGTTCTCGAAAAGAAAAGGTGCTATCGAGTGTCGAACGCGGATCTCGACTGTAACTTACTAACTTCTTCCATTTCTATTTCTTTTAATCTAATTATCTTCGAAATGATTGAGGAACGTTCATAATGTTAAATGGCTGGGCTTAAAAAAAAAGAAAAGAAAAAGAGAATCTATCAAATTCGTCTAAAAAAATGGGCGATAGCAGGTATCGAGTACCTTTGCTCCGAGGGTTACTCGTTAACGCCGTGCGCTACGAGGACAATAGAATCCTTACGGAGGCTATAGCGATACTCAGGCCCTTTTACAATTGAACAGGCCATTTGCACGATGGCATCATTTTACTACTACGACCAGAATCCTTTACGTTTTTTCTTTCATATTTACCAAATTTAAAAATTTGGTAATCCCAGCGAGGATTAAATAACAAAAGCCCTAATTTGCACAAGAAAGCCAATCCTTAAGGATTCTGGTCGTAGTAGTAAAATGACGTCATCGTGCAAGTCGCCTATTCACTTTCAGGTTCATCCCTCAAATGTCCTTTATATCGCCTCCCTCACCAATTTGAGTTTATCGTGGCATTTAAAATCAAGGCTTTGAACTTTCAAATAAGCATTCTTACTTCGACCATTCATTGATAAGAGTCTGTTCTTCTAATTGAACCCACAAACCTTTTTTGGTTCATTAGAAGTTGTGGTGTTGTCATGTCTACAACGGGTATAACAATTTTCTCCCGAGCGGAGTAGGTATGGTGTTTTCGTGCGCAAATAACTGCAAAGTTGCTATAAAATTTAATCATAATCGAATTTGCTGAGAATTGCCTGCGAAAAATCGCGCCGTTATCACCGTGACAAGTAAGTACAGCACCAAGTTTATATTCTAGTGAAGCATACATATGCCGTATTTAACCGTGTAATAACTGAATGTGTACCCCTGGAAAAACGTTTAACCTTCACGTTCAAGTTTTCTACTTTGTAGTACGGCAAATTTCAGTACTGAGCATTTGCTTCTTCCACAATAATGGCGATTTGTAGAAGACGCGTTCTTCCAATGTCTATAACGTTTTTTGGGGACTTTTATCCTCACAGGAAGCTTCAAAAAGTACAGTAAAAGCTCTAAGAACTGTTTTCACCCACGTAACTTGTCAATTTCGACCTGAATTTTACAACTTATTGACAAAATGTTCGTGATCGGTTTTGGCATGACTTTGATAAATTTTCCTTTCTCTGTTTTGTAAGCCTTCAAGCGAGAAAGCACAAAACTCAGGGTCGGCTAACAGCGGAATGTTTTGGTCAAGCTTAAATGACTCAAGCTGTGAAGGGTAATGGTTTAGTAAACTATAACTTATGAAACAAAGGATTAATTCTTATCTGTGTGAAAACGAAGTGCGCATTACGCACCCCAGCGTTAAATATGGAGAGAAAACGCACGCTTTACCTTTATCTTTCGACAGTCTTGGGTGCTTTGGATCTGGGATACCACTTGGAGGTAAAGGCCTTTTACCATGTTTCACAGGTTGAAGTCCTTCTGATGGGCCTGAAATTTTATCATTTCATTTCGTTCATTTTTTTCCATTGAGTAAACTCTGTTTTTTTACAATAACTGACCGATTTTTTCTCCCACGCCGCTTGGTCGAGAGCTATGGACCATAGACATAATAGGATAGTGGGCCAATTTGTTTGCCTTTCGTTTTCTCTCGAGAAACGTCAATAATAAATACAATTATTATTCATTCAAAATAATTCTCCGTTTCTGATTGCTAAAATCCCACGCATAATTCACCATAACCAGCTACTGTCGACCAAATTTGGAAAAATTTTGCGATATGTGAACTGATGGCGTCAATCGTGCAGCAAATTTGCCATATTATTGAACAGTTAACCGAGAAAACCTGGGGACGAGGTTGAGTTGTTTTTGGTAGTGAATACAAAATGGCGGAACAGTCACTTCACTAGTTTCACAAGGAAGAAATAGGCGAACTATTGGCTAAAAACATAGCAAGAACAGCAAGAAGACAACCCGACAGATGACATCCGCTATTTGGAAAATATTTGCACACCTAAACAACCTTTTATCCTCTAAATTTGCCCATAAACATGCACTAATGAAGATGAACTTAACATCGATGGACGTAAGCATGTTTTAGCTTGTTCTTAAGCAGGGAATTATTTTGAATGAATAATAAAACAATTATTGAATTCAGCTTTCGTATCATCTGAAGAATTATGGAGATCAAGGAGGTTGTTATGGCCTCGGCGGATAACACCCTCTGAGATCTACATAATTCTTCAGATGATACTCAGCCTCATTCAATAACTGTTAAGTATAGATGGGCCAATCGAGATTACAAGCCGCTAAGACCCTAGTCTGCTACACAGCCGTTTTTAGTGTCGTCACGCAACGCTCCTCCCCACTAGGGAGTAGCGTTGCGTGACGACACTAAAAATGGCTGTGTAGCAGACTACTAAGACCCGCACGCGTAAAAAATTATAAACTCCCTGCGCTCGCGGCCGAGGAAACATTTACCTTAATCATGGGTTAAGTTGTTTCGATACAGTTTTTCAGAGGCCATACCGATATTTTTCAATCGCCTTAAAAGTCGTTTTTTCCTTGTCCAATCGCTAAAAAATTTTCACCAGTAACTGGCTATGGATTGAAATGTGTGAAAATGTAGTTTTAAGTAAAATCGATATTACTACGACAACAATGAAAAAAAACTTTGAAACTGATAAAAGCCGAATTTTGTTTGATCTAGACCTGCTACTGAAAATCCAACACTGGGAACTTAAAGTTTGGTGTTTAGCAAACAATCTCCGTAAGAAGTAAAAAATTCTGTATGTTTGAATTCGACTAAAATGAAAATATATTTCAAACCTTAAATTTTCAATAACCGTGATAGATTATTTAATAAAAACGTTATAAATGACTCGAATTATTCTTAAGTAGCGTTAGAATGCTGCTTAATATCATATTTTGATGCTAAGAAATTTTGGTGTACTCTCGTTCTTGCGATCTTGAAAACTAACCCGTTTTCTCACCACCTGTATAAGTGCAACTTCATTCAGAATTTGGACCTTTAGCGCTTTTTTGTATATCTCCGAAACGACTCGAACGAATTTTTTTAAAATCTCTTCACATAATCTTCATAATGTATATAAAATTGCCTGAAGCTTTCATTAAGATTGATTCACTGCAACACCTTGAAATTTCAAGACAAACCTATCCTATGAACCAGTCAAAAATCTGCGTTACAACATTCACTGTTTTGACGTTATGCTAATTTTTCCAAAATAATGCGCACTATACATACCTCCATGACTTGTACATTTACTTGGACAATACATCTATCCGTGACTAGAACATTTCAGTGTGAGTATTGTCAATTTTTACATTCAAAAGATGCGATAAATTCAAACTAAAATACACCAAAATTTCCTAGCATCAAAATATGATATTAAGCAGCATTCTGATGCTACTTAAGAATAATTTGAGTCATTTATATCGTTTTTATTAAATAATCTATCACGGTTATTGAAAATTTAAGGTTTAAAATATATTTTCGTTTTAGTCGAATTCAAACATACAGAATTTTTTACTTCTTACGGAGATTGTTTGCTAAACACCAAACTTTAAGTTCCCAGTGTTGGATTTTCAGTAGCAGGTCTAGATCACACAAAATTCGGCTTTTATCAATTTCAAAGTTTTTTGTTTATTGTTGTCATAGTAATATCGATTTTACTTAAAACTACGTTTTCATAAATTTCAATCCATAGCCAATTACTGGTGAAAATTTTATAGCAATCGGACAAGGAAAAAACCACTTTTAAGGCGATTGAAAAATATCGGTATGGCCTCTGAAAAATTGTATCGAAGCACCTTAAACTTAACCATCTTTCTAGGAACCGGGTCCAGGTTCTTAAAAACTAGGTTATTACAGTTGCGGGTTATTACTGTATACCTTTTTGAGGAAGTTTCTCAGAACGTGAAGGTTTCTCACTGGTGTGACAATCCGCAGTAGCTGTCACGGCTGAATCCTGCTTATTTGATGCACGATTTTCTAAAAATAATAAACATCAAAACTGATCATTTTTAATAATTATTTTGATTTAAGCTATTTGATGTAGATGCCTTGAAAGCACTGGAGAACGTTTGGTCTGATCTAAAGTAGGCTTGCTCTTGTAAACTAGGGGGAAAATCCATGGTAAGCAAAGTTTATGAAAACAACATGCGCCACTGCTTTGGCTTAAACTGAAAAGGCCTTCGAAAATACACTTTAAGCGACTGTTACAAGGGCTGTCTAACCTTCATGTCCAACGAAATTTAAAATCAGTTGATAAGCCAATCAAAGACGAAGATAATACTTTGTTTTGATGCACGAAATAAGCCAACAGACAAAGTTTTAAATGTCCCCAGATATAACTGTGAGTATGGCCGCAGGTTTCTTTTTTCACTCTCCTCATCACTGCGTCTTCTTACTACAACAAACTCACTTGTTTCTCCCGCAGTTCTGTTAATTAAATACACGTGTATGAAAACACAGAGACTTCACTTAAGACAGTGTGATCTCTAGCCTGTCCAAGCGCCTGCTACGCAGGCTAAATGATCTCTTTACCTTGAGAGATGTTGTACATTATTTCAACCAGTCTGTTACAGTGATCCTGCCAGTTGTACACTTTTGCATAGATTTCACATAGGATTTTAGATTCATCAAGACGGAATTTCCTTTTTTTTTTACGGGCACCTCTGATAGCATTGGCCCAGTCTTTTGGATCTTCTGACTCCACTACACAGTATGGACCAAACGGAACTTCCTGTAAAGCCTCGCCAAGACCAGAGTTCCCACTGACCAGCACGGGCAGACCAGCAGATAAAGCCTCTAGGGCGGCTAGCCCAAATCCCTCAGTTCGTGATGGCATTATGGCAAGATCTACTTCACAAAACAACCGGGCTAACTGCTCTCTGTTCTCATTGAAACAACGTACAGTTAGTTGACTGCGATCAATGCCTTGATGGAGTAACAAATCTTTTACAGTCTCCTCTTTGCCACTTGGAGCTCCAACAAACAAGAGTTTATATGGTTCTGGCTCGTCTTTCAACTGGGCGATAGCGAGAGCAGCGATGTCATATCCTTTCAGCTGAAAGTCTTCATTGTCACCACGTCCAAACACTAAGACACTGAATGTTTTTCTTTCTTCAGTGGCTTGCTTTACATCAGAAAATTCTGAGAAGATGCCTGGGGTAAGATTAAGAACATCTTGATCCTTTCCACAGGCACGGAGATAACCTGAGAAAGCTTCAGCCAGCTTGGGTCCAACCGCTACAACTTGATCAGCTTTTTCACAGAGTTTTACCTCATCCTGGTGCTTTTTCTCACCTTTTGAAATGGCATCTGCATAGGACTTGTACATACCAAGCTCTTCAGGAGCTGTATGAACGACCTGAATCCACTTACAACAATGATGTCGTTTTATACCCTGCACTTGCCGACCAAGAACAGCCCCATGACCTATCACACAATCCACAGAATGGTTTTCAGGAAGAAAGGACAACCAGTCAACAGAGTCATAACCTTGCATTTCTTCTGCTTCAATAAGCTGTACATTGTGACTTGCAGCGCCTCGTTTATCTTCTTCACTGCACTGAGGGAGATAAACACTGACCTCCACGCTGGGGTGTTTTGCCAACTGAATGGCAAGCTCTCGGTTGATGGTTGACAAGCCTCCTTTTGTTGATCTCCATTCACTGCTTAACAGAGTTACTCTCAATATCCTCGAGGAAGTGGATTCTGAATTGCTTGCATGGGCTTCCCGTGATGTAGAGGCTGTGCTAGGAAAGGATGACAATTCCTAAAAGAAGAGTGGCATAAATTTATTTAAAGGTTTATTACAAAGCTAACCTGAAATCAGGCTCAATTTGTCTTATAATATATTCTCTCTTATGAAGTCTCGCTAAAATCCCTCTTTTGTTTCGCCTTCCCCGCCGGAATGTTATTTACAAAGAGAAACGAAAATAGAGCCTGATCTCAAGTTGTTAAAAAGCCTTTTTAATAGTAAGTTCTTCCAAACTTAAATTGAGCATTGTCTTCCACTGCTTTTCTGTTGGCAAGTGCACCTCAAAAAATTGACTAGAAAAATAGCAGGACATTTTTTGAGTTTTGGCAACCTGTGGTGTCTTATGTATATGTACATCTCTATACCATAAACCCTCTATTAACCCCCCGCCCCCTGCCAAATAAGCCCCCCGCCTTTTCTGGGGAAGAAAGTTATTAAGCCCCCGCTCTCTTTTAAGCCTCCCTTCTCCTCCCCTCCCCTCCCCCTTTATTCTTAAATGATAGACTGTATTAATTAATTATGTACTGTAACACTTGACATGGACTGGCCCAGTATGATTGGGTGATTTATTCATGTGCTTGAAAAGGAGAGGGACAGAGACAACTTGCAGGGTGAAAGGTCAAAGGTGACGCAACTACTAAGAGTGTGTCAACAGCACAGTACACCAGTACCACACTAAGTGGTGTGGACTGCATGTATGTAAACTACGCATGTAATGATATGAAATTAATAGACAACCCTGTAAAATGATCACTAAGGGAAAATGCTTTGATCGTTAATCAAATTCTCTTAACTACATGTAATTCTTTTAAGGAATGCATAGAGATCAGTCTGGAGAATTTGTATGTGGATACTGGTGCTTAAAGGGTTGAAACAAGCCATTGAAGTCCACACAGCAAGAGCTTATCTTGGTTTGAGTACCATCAATTGCCAAGAACTATTCCCAGTCCAACTCCCCCCACCCCTCCCTGGATGGGATACTAGTCCACCACAGCATTGCTCCCAATGATATGTTAAAAAAAAACACACACACAAAATCAAAGACCTGTGAGAGGACAGGTAAAGCGAGAAATAGTTTCTTGACTAAGATCAAAGTGGCTGTGAGGCACAAAACTGGGAAAAAATTATGTTGTTAGTAAAATCTATATTAGATTTTTAATAAGTTGGATAATGTTACCTTTTTACCAGGTACTTAGAATTTAAAGCTCATAAAGAAATACCATTCAAATTTGTTACTTTACCTTTTATTTTTGCTTATGTCTACGTTATCCCTTTGATCAAATAATAATAATTGCGACTGATACACATGGTTGACAATGCGACTAACATTTTCTCCTTGGCCACTAAAAATTCTGGTTTAGTCGCCACTTTGGCGATCGGGTTTCTCTATGAATTAGATTTAAATTAAAAGAGTAGAGTTTATCTTGCTTTACTTTCATCTTAAAAAGTGTGCCAAATTGCACAAACAAATTTTTTTTCTTAACCTTTTATTTTTGCTTATGTCTATGTTATCCCTTTGATGAAATAATTATATTTTTGAAAAAACTGTGTAGTTTCCTGTAATTCAGGGCTTGAAATTGCGACTGATACGGTTGCCAATGCAACTAAACATTTTCTCCTTGGCGACTAAAAATTCTGGTTTAGTCTCCACTTTGGCAATCAGGTTTTTCTATGAATTAGATTTAAATTAAAAGAGTAGAGTTAAAACAAACATTTCATCTTACCTTGCTTTACTTTCATTTTAAAAAATGTGCCAAATTGCATAAACAAAGCCACTTTACCTCCAATTAACACCGACTTCTGTCAAATCTGATTGCTTGTGCCATACTACAGGGCTTCTGATAGGTCGCAAAAAAAAGTCAAATTTCGCGGGATTTTCAAAGACAGATTCGTAGAAATTTCCGGGGCTAACTTCACTGGAAAACAATTGGTAGAAAACGGCCAATTTTGTGGGAATTTTCTGGGCAAATTTCGTTAGAAATCAATTTTGCCCTGATTTGACGAGCGTGTTTAATGCTTTTTAAAAGAGATAATTGTTTGCTATTTTAACAACAAAGCGCTCGAGAAATGAGCCTTTGGCAAAGCTTTTAAAATCGTGACTAGTGCACAGTTTTTCGCAACATAATTCACACCTCATAGTTTTGGAATGTTGTTTGCTCGTTGTGGTGATGAAGTTTCAAGATAAATTTGCAAGTTCACGGCAATTAAACAGCCCCAACAGCAACGATAAGTTTCAAAATAATATGTTGTATCAACATGTATTTGAATTTCGCGGGATTTTGCGGATGTACCTGAATTTCTCAGCTCCGAGACTGCACTAAATATCATACAAACTGGCAACAAAAAATTTACATCTGGCGACTATATTATTTCTACAGTTGGTTGCCAAAAGGCAACCTGAGGATTTCTTTTAATTTCGAGCCCTGTAATTCCTGATAATGCAAACGATCTTTTGAGATCGTTCCTACAAAATAATTTTTTGACATCAGAGATCACGTTTCATCTTTTACACGTTACAGATCATGCGTATTGAATTAAAGGAGGAAACACAAAAAGACAGAAAAAAATACTCAGAATACATTTATAGTTGTATTATCTGTCGTCAAATTTGTGCTTGGTAACATACAAAAGGAATGTTTAATTATGCACTATTAGCAGGGGCACCCAACAAGAAAATAGTTCAAAACCACTTAAACATAGCATTGTTAAACATATTTAAGTATTTAAGCGGTAGATATAGGCATATTTTTATCCCCTAAAAATTTTCTATCTGTTCAGATTTCCTAGCTGAAAGTCTAGTGATATGAAAATTATAGGGACCAAAACTTACCTTTTCAAAAATTTCAGCCACAAAAAAGACTCCCGAAAATTCTAGGTGACCTTTTTAGGGTAAAACTCAGTTAAAAATGGGCAATTATTCCATTTTTTAGATGTTCGAAAATCCTAGGAGAGGCAGGCAAGCAAGAAATTTTACAAGAAATGTTCCGAAAATTCTAGATCTCAAATAATTATTGTCTTCCGAACAGATATTTTCCGAAAATTGACGTTGGGCTCCCCTGAGAATTTAGTATTGCTTTTGAACAATATTGTAGTGAAATTGATCTTTAGCATGAAAACTTTAAATGGCTGACAAGTATGTTTGTGCATATTTTGAAAAACTGCCCTAAAAAGGGGGTAAACAGTAGATCTATCATGCTTGCAACTGAAATTAGTCATGATGTCTTGTCATTAACAATAATTGTTGCATTGTTTCGTCGCCTCAATATATGGAAAATGGTTTCCCTGGGAGTTTACAGATAGACACACATGCTTATGTGGGGGGGGGGGGGGGGGGACTTCCATCTTTGGCTCACTCGGTATGTGTGCTCTGCATGGTAGAGGTTTATGGGATCTTCAATCTTAAAAAAAAGTATTCAATTTCACTATTTAGGGTCCTAAACAGGGTTGCAATTTGAATGCATTTTGCCTTTAAACAGGATCAGAATTGAAGGGTTTCACTAGCACAGACCCAACCAAACTTCCTTTAAATCCCCCCCCCCCCCCCACCCCCAGGAAAAGTTTCTTCCTTATGCATAACAATAACCTGGCAAAATTGGCTTTGCCGGTTTTTTCCTGGGTTAAATAAAAATCAAGAGATGGAACAGAGGGGGCTCAAATCAGACCTCCCCTGATCCAGAGTCTGATATGATTAACATCCCTCCACCAACATTCACAACCACAACTAGAACTAATTCTCACACCTCAAACCTTACAACTTGTTTACAAGATACCAAGAAAAATCAACCTTCACTTGACTAACACTATTAGCTAACAGATGACAAATTTTGCTTACCTCCATCAGCCTGGACATCACAGGAATCCTAAAAATCCTTCAACACTGCAGACATGAACACTACAACAGGAACAGAGAAAGAAAGTACACATTGTAAATAATGGTGTAATGCTGTAAACTACATGTACCATTTGACACTTTCTTTTTGTGGGAGTTTAATTAATTACATAATAATTTTGTGGATTTATGATTTTTTGTAATTCACAACAACTAATAATGAAATTAGTTGTTGGACCTATCCCAATTATTATTATTGGGATTGGTCCAGTCTGATTTTTCTCTTTCTGAATCTTAACAACTGCATTATATTTTTTATTTGAGTCAAAATACAGGTAAACCAACATTTGAAAATGTTGTAGGTAAAATCTGTTCTCAGGGTAAACCAGAATTTCATTGTCACCTACACACTGTACATCTGTATGATTAATACAGGCTAAGTAAGAAAGGAAATTCTGAACCAAACTAGGTTTAAAATAATATTATAGTCCTGGCCCCGGTTGTTCAAACACTGGATAGTGCTATGGATGAATTTCTATCCAGCGATATAGAGATTTTATCAAGTGGATAGCGTTCAAACGCTGGATAGTGCTATGGATGAATTTCTATCCAGCGATATAGAGATTTATCAAGTGGATAGCGTTCAAACACTGGATAGTGCTATGGATGAATCTCTAACCAGCTATATAGAGATTTATCAAGTGGATAGCGTTCAAACGCTGGATAGTGCTATGGATGAATCTCTAACCAGCGATATAGAGATTTATCAAGTGGATAGCGTTCAAACGCTTGATAGTGCTATGGATGAATCTCTAACCAGTGATATAGAGATTTATCAAAAACCACCAAAATAAAAGGCCACAAGGTAAGATATGAATAAAGTAGTGCTAAGTGGGCTGGCACTTTAAGGGTAACTTTGCATTACAACTACATATAAACATTCTAATTCTTTATAAAGGTGTATTTTTCAAAAGAATAACCTCTTTCTATCCCAACTTTATTAGCATTAATGCTTTTTTCAAAAGAGTATTTATCCCATAAGTATGCTGACAGAAGAAGGGGAGTCCTGGACTCCACTGTCTGGAGGATACTGAGGTGTACATTCCCCAGGGGGAGGGGTAGACATCCTTCATTTCTTTAGCCTAAACAGGCATGTTCTGCTGAACAGGGTAGGGTTTACGGGGGTCTTAAGTCCTAAACAATTTATAAAATTTACCATTTAGCATCTTGAACAGGGTGTCTAGAGCTTTAAACAGGGTGTGAATATTTGGTGATCCACAGTCTACAAGACTTAGTGTGATTCCATCATTATTATTATTTTAATCTAATCTCATGATGCCAGTTTAAGGAAATGAATCAGGGCCATGAAATGAGTTTTTTTTTATCTAAAACAGGGACGTGATGAGAATGTTTTTTTGTTTAAATAAGATGAAGGTTAAATGAAGGCCTTTTGGCATTAAACCCCTATCCAAAATTCCCTTCAGTGTTCCCCCACCCCATCCCCACCACCGCAGGGAACTTTAATACCATAAAACTAAACATTTCTTCTACAGTAATAAAATTCTGATTGTGACAAAATTATCAAATAATTCAAAATAACTTACAAAAGCTTGGTACATGGATCAATGACCTCTGAAACCCACACATCATGAAATTTGAACTGATTGGTAGCAGGAACCTTCATAATAAAATCAAGGGCAATGTGTCAAGACAAAGAGTAGTTCACTTAGTTACATATAATTATCATAATTATTGCTTTTATAGAACCAGTGCTGCTGCACTGCCTGGCTGATGGTACTGTTACTCACCAGTCACTAAAGCTCCCCCCTCCCCCTCCCCCACACTCAGCCAAGATATCCATGTACTGTAGCAGGGCATTTGACTGGTAGGCTTTGCAAATGTGACTCCAGGATTTCAAAAAGGAAAAGTAATAATCCTTTTTCCATTTGTATTTGTAACACCTTCTTTGAGTTACTTCAATTCTATGATGGTTTGTAACTTCATGCTAGTATCATGTACAGGACTTTGATATTCACATTGCCACATTTTAGGCAATTACTGTATTTCCTAGAATAAACTCACGCTCTAATAACCGGCCTCCCCCAAAAAGGTGCCCACCTCATAGGCCATACATGTATATGTGTAATATCAAACAAGGGCCTCTTGTGAATAAGCTCCCCCTTCCCCCAGGGCTGGGCATACTCTGGATTTCAAGTGATGGGGATGATCGAATGGGGGCAAAAATCAAAACTCAAAAAAATCCTTAGGGCTTCCAACAAAACCCCTAAAAAATCCCTGGACCAAAAATTAACCCAAAAAAATCCCAGAGGAATTTCTAAGCCTTAAAAATTTGCAGAAGGCTTTACATGATATAACACGAAAAATATGAACATTGAATAAATAAGAATAAGAAATTGAATGTTTGTGTTTGTTTATTCATCATACCATCTGAATCTTCAGATTGTTTTGAATACCCAAAAAAATCCCTACTTAAATCAAGCCACCCCAGAAAAAATGCTTGCCAAGTTTTCCTACCCAAAAAAACTCCTTTGATCATCCCCGTCACTTGAAATCTGGAGTACCCCCCTGGGCCGCTCCCCACCCCTTCACTTTCTTAAATAGTTAGGATACAAGGAAAACATGTTTCTATTTCCACTTAATTGATGAATAATTTTGACAATAATAATGAGTTAAAAAATAAGCAAACCAATACATGTACACATGTAAAGTGTGTACTGGGGCTATGGTACACTTAATTACCAGCCACTCTTTTAACAGATGAAAGGCAATAATGTTGGCTTAACGTTTACATAATTTGCTTCTCTATTAAAAATTTAGCTAAAATAAAGCTACAATTCATTCTTATCAGTTTTATGTCCTAAACAACTAGTAATAACCAAAGGTTATGGAGTGCAAGGTGAAAACAATTGAAGGTCAAAGCACTTTTGCTCCAGCGCTTTGCTTTGTGTAAGTTTCACGTGACGGATGGTCAAAATATGCTTGATCAGATTACGACTGATAGAAAGTCCAAACGCGTGTGATCAAAGTGTGTTCTGTGCATTCCATACATTCTTAGTGGAAATCCAAAAGAATGCTGGCTATATACGTGTACATGCGACACATACGTAATAACAACCTGGAGATTAGGATTGTGGGCTGCTCTTGTCACCCACAATTACTTTGCAAAGTTTTTGTCTGCTCCTCGCCAGAACCAAGAATCAAGTCGAGTTGATTGTTGCGTCTCGATTCTTGGTTCTCGATTCCTGCAAGACTCATCAAACAGGAACGGCCTTTGTTTACAATTGATTATAAAGGGTTTTGTTTTGAGTGTAATTTGCTCTCTACTCTCGATACTTGATTGCTGCGAGAATCTGACAACGTTAGTTCAAGTTTTAGCAATCTTCTGACTTCTCTCACATCAAAAAAATCTTTCTACTGTATAAAATAACAAACTCTATTCATTTGCATTTGCTCACACGGCTCGGGTGACACTTTGCGTTAAAATCTTAAAAAGTTCAAACGGCATTTGCATCATTTAAATTGCAGAAGTTGTTAGCAATAGTTGAACTTAAAAAGTAATCCATGGCTTTTTGTCTGTATAATCCAAAATGCATGCAAAAGGAAGCTTGTGTAAATAAATGTTAAATACGCAATGGTGTGTAAACAAAGTCTCAAGGCGCTTCTCGTTGCTTTTGTTCTTCAGCTTGTCTTTCAAATTTTATTTGCCGATATTTTTTAATTGCCTCAGTTTGTGAATGTCTATCAGCATTATCCCAGTTGAATGTCTGGTTATCGGTGTCTACAGTCAGAGGGTGTTTTTTTCACTTGAAACTTTACTTGTAATTTGACCTCTTGACTATAGAATTGCTGTTTTCGTGAATACACAATAGCATCACTGTTTGACGTTTCGCACTTTGCTTTTTTTGAGATGTGATTGCGGACATAACAGTTTCGATTTTAATATACATCTAAGGCTTCAGAAACCTTCAGAAACGTCCAAGGGCTTGGAAAACAACATTTTGTGTCGTGCAATAGACCTTGTCATGGTTTTCGATGCCATCTTGACGAGTATGCAAACGTGTGAGAAATTACAGTGTTTGTATTAGAAGCAAATGTCAAGTAATTTCAATAAAACGGCTGTTCTGAACAAAATATCAATTTATTGTAAACTAAAGCTACAAAGCAAAGGATTGAACTGCTTTAGATTTTCCATATATTTGTCTGAAATTTTCCCGGGACTTTCTTACGGACAAATGTATAGAAAATTTAAAAAAGTGGTTCTAGGTCTTCTAGTGCATGTAATGCCCTTAATTTTTTTCAGTAGAATCCTTAGGAGCGAAGCTTTAGTTTACAAATCATATTTTTTCAGAAGAGCAATTTTCGGAAATTATTCGACATTAGATTCTTATACAAACACTGCAATTTCTCACACGTTTGCCTACTTGTCAAGATGGTGTCGAAATCCATGACAAAGTCTATACAATCCACTTTTGAAATTATTGTCTCATAATTTTCATCACAGTAGTTGCAGTCATGTGCTAGGCAACAAAAAAGTTCATGCGTACTATGTTCCATCACGGAAGAAACAAGCAAATTTTACAAGAGATTAGCCTAGGACAAGGCTTTGCAATGGGAGAAAAGGTAACAAATGGGGTCAAATAGGAAAAATAGTGGAGAGTGAAGTGAGCCGAGCAGTTGCCTGGCGAGGGGGAAAGGGTGGCAGAGCCTGGAGACATGCCTTTAAAGCAGCCGTTCCATGACACCAGATTCTGGTATCATGTTCTGATTGGTCCAGTGTCTTCATGTTGACAGATTTGTGGTACTGTTGACAGTATCACCCTCTTTCAATATCACATTCCTACAATTTGGGAAAAGATTTTTTAAAACACGGATTTCGAGCAAGCAATACAAATTTCTTTGCGAGGCTTTTCACTTATCCCTCGGCTCCAAGAAGAGCAAAAAATATACCTGTGATTTGTTGCAAAAAGAAAAAGAAGCATTCAAAATATGGAGCTTTTCTTACACTATTCTGTGATAAACTACGGTCACATCTACAAAGCAACTGACTTATAAACTGACGTTCAAAAGGTACAGTATTGTAATCACGCTCCTACCAAAAGGGTGATAAAACCCCAAAGTCAGTGGATATAGGCAAAGAATGCATTTTGCGAACAGCTAAGCCTTGTGCTCCAAGAACATAATAAGCTCACGCTGACATCGGTGATGAGAACTTGACGTCTTAACATTTCAAAGACAAGTTAATTGCTGGAGGGTTGATCGGCGGCATCAAAGACATGTCTCCAGGCTCCACCACCCTTTCTCCTCCCCAGACTACTTCTCAGCTTGCTTTGCACGCTGATTTTTTTTTCACCAACGCTGATTTTTTCTCCTTTTTTCCACAAGGCAGAGCCTGGTCCCAGGCTAACAAGGTAATTGTTATCTCACAGGCCTCAAACTTTAGGGAAAACGCTAAATCTCCTAGCAGAATTAAAACCACTGTTTCTCGAAAGTTTTCAGGATCACAAACACAATTTCAGAGCAAAAGATTAGTCATGTTACGGATGGACATGTATGTTCGAGGTAATCTTTATCAAGCCAAGGGGCCGGATAAGCCTAGAATCGTTTGACTTTACAAGATAAAAATGCTGTTCCTTGCACATGAGTAAACATGTGCACTGTTTGTTTACATTTGGAGCAGGCATTTGAAACTTTACTTGAGGAAATGAACCTTGATACAGATGTTCTTGAGAAACATTCACTTTATAACTTGAATTGCTCTAGTTTCAAGCATACAGTCGCTTGCGCGAATACATGTATAACCATGCTGTGTTGTGTTACAGCTGTAGGTCTTTGTAAAATTATTGAGAAATCAGTGGTGGGTGCATCTTTTGTTTTCTGTCCTGAGAGACTCGGTCCTCGACTCGATTCTCAATAGCTTGTTCCCGAGAATCGCGAATCGAGTTGAGAATTAAGACTCACAACAGATTGTCAACTTACTTTTGAAAGGTACTGTGAGTCTAAATCTCTCCCAATTAATGTGTGGCCATTCCACATGGACAAATCAAAATGGCCGTAATAAACAAGCTGCCCACAAAAACTTAGAAGCTGTATAACATGCCCAGGGTACTACAGATTTCAAGTGACAGGGATGACCAAATGATGGCAAAAATCAAAACCCAAAAAAATCCCTAACCGTAACCCCCTAACCGTACCCCCCCCCCTCCAAAAATCCCTGGATCAAAAATCGACCTCAAAAAATCCCATCCCGCAGTGCTCGACTTTCAGAAAAAAATCTTGGGGCCAACTGGCCCCCAAGTTTTCATTTTTGGTCGCCAGAACAAGTATTCTAGTCGCCAAAAATTTTATTTAAGAACTAATGGGATAAAATAAACTTAACATCTTTAACTTAGCCTTAACAGAAAATGAATGGTCTAGACTTCCTTTGAACTTTCTTTCGAATGGTTTTCGCTGACGCTCGATTACCAGCCAGTGTTCTGTAAAATGAATCCGCACTCAAGCGTAAATCTCCTCAAACAGGTATTCAAGCTTAAGGTTCAGGAAATGGAATACACATTAAAAAAACAAAATTTAGGAATCACAAAAAAACAACTACTACTACTTATTTGGGTTATGAAAGAACAAAATCTGCAAAATTTGTTTTGCGTCCCAGGTATTTGCATGTTCAGAACTGAACATCGGTGAAACTTCATCTATTGCGCGGTTGCCTAACACGTGATCGAAAGTCTCCAGAAAGACCAGAAAGAGGAAACGTTGCTAATATTTTTGGGCAAAGAAGTTGATTTCGCGAGAAGTCTGTTAGACAAACAGCATGACTTCAACTTTACTTAATTAGAAGTCAATAAAATACGGCAGAGCTTTTATTTGCGTCGTCACGCTCAACAGAAATTTGCGTGAAGCTGTTTACAAGAATTGCGAAGCTCGAGAAGTAAGCGCCGTTCGTTCTCGATTAGCTTCAATTAGCTTGAGCTTTTATCAGACTAATCTGCTATCGAGTCCGCAATCGAGATACATGTTCGACATAAAGAAATTGTTTTTAATATCGATGCGCTAAAAGTCATTCCCGGAGAAACACGGAAAGATGTTGAGAATTGCGATCGATTTGTCCGAAAGTGAGAAAGTCGATAAGTCTTCCGTCGAATTCATTCATTTCACAATCCTCTTTCAAGTAAACGTAGATTAGAGTGTTGGAAGAAATCGTTAAAGCCTTTAGACAGATCGTTAAAACGTTTAGACAAACCGTTAGAGCGTTTGGGCAAAACGTTAGAGCGTTAGAAAAACCTGTTAGCTATCCGTTAGTTGTGTAAAGGATAACAAATTATCATTAGTGTACGTTTACCCAGAGAAGAAAGTCACCTATCTTGGGGGCCAGGTTGGCGACCAGGCGTGAAAATTTAGTCGCCACTGAGTAAAAGCTGGTCGCATTGGCGACCCCACGGGTCGCAACGTCGAGCCCTGTCCCGAATTTTCAAGCCTTAAAGTAATTCAAATTTTACAGAAAGCAGTAAATGATAAAGCACGAAAATAAATTAGGATTTGAATTTTTGTGTTTGCAGCGGGATACACAGGCACAACCAAGAATCTTCAGTTTGTTTTGAATACCCAGAAAAGTCCCTACTTAAACCAAGCCACCCAAAAAACTACTTGCCAAATTTCCCGGAATTGTAAATTTCAAACCCCCCAAAAATCCTTCGATCATCCCCGTCACTTGAAATCCGGAGTACCCCTATCCTGGGATAATGTGAGGCAAGCGTGTGGCTGGGTTTCACTCTGAATTCGAGATTTCATACTTTAAGAAAAAAAATTTAAAAGAAATTATAGAATAAGATTTTGTTCTCGTAAATTCAAACTGCCTGTTTAAATAACAGAAAAAAGAGTGCTTATCCTATGATTTGTTTTAAATTTTTCTCGTATAATAAGAAAACTTTTTCTTAAATTGCGAGATTCGGAGCAATCTCGATTTTAGAGTGTTTACTGCAATTTGCAAAATCAATTTCTCTTCTCTCATGTTCTTTGGAGTCACGCGATCTGTCTGCGTCTACTCGACTGCAGAAAGATCATCGCTTGCCTTTTGGCAAACTGACAAGGTGCTTTTTCTCTTCTCAAACGTAAAAACTGAAAAACTACAGAGAGGCCTCGTGAATTCAAAGATATATTATATTCGATAAGCTTACCTAAACTTCAGGAATTCTGCAACGAAAATACAGCCACGTGGAGACCATCTTTACTTCAATCTCGTTACAGCTACATAATTAAACGCTTGGTGAAAACATTGAATCAGCCCATGACTGCAACACCGATAAGAACAGCTAGAAGTTTGAAAATTTACCAAAGAAATTGAACGGATTTTTGCAAAGGAAGGAACTTCCGTCTCGGTTCACATGCAGGAATGCTTTTATTGGTCTAACACTGTCACATGATGTGTCACGTGAAATGATACTAAAGTTTTAAATGTAAAAGAGCGGACAGAGGACTTTGACGCGAAGAAAATGGAACAATTTGTTTGCATTCCAATGTGATACGTATAGGAGAATAACACACAACAAAAAAACCCTAAACGTAAAATGTGACAAAAGCCAGTAAAAACAAACAAACGAGCAAGCAGAGGCACGAGCTCATCACTAGGCTCCTGGCAGAGGTAGGATACTACAGAGCCACGAGCCAAGAGATGAAGGTTCCAGGGTAGCCTGTTGTTCCAGGCTTTCAGATTGAAGAGCGCGGGCGAAAAATTGACGAGGAGAAAAAAAGGGGGGTGACTTAACCGCCGAAGCAAGTGTTTCCGTGTGGTTTCGGAACAAAGAACGAGGAACGAGAGTAAAAAAGCGCGCGAAAATACTCCCGGAAGCGCTTGCTACGCAGACGTGGGTGACTAGCGGAGGGGAAACTACTCGCCCCAATGTCCCCTGGTTTCCCCCCTCGTTTTCCCTGCGTAGGATTTAACTCGCTCCCCACCATCTGAACTCCGCGCTCCTCTATCTAAACGCCTGGGACAGGCTAGCTCCGGGGTAATAGGTTGGCCTTTCCCTATTGTGCTTGTAAAATACTGGAAAGTTTCACACTGGAATGCCAAAAAGTTGCTAAAAAATTGCCAAAAATCCAAAAAGTTGCTACCTAAATTTCAAAAGTTGCCACCTAAATTGTTATTATTGTTATATAAACGTTGATTAAAAGCTTTATTTTTTGTTCTTCACAATAATTACTAACATCGGTCAAGAAGAAAAGATTTAGAAACGAAAATTAAAAAAACAAAAATAAAAACAAAATTTTAAAAAATTAACGTTTTGTATGAAATCGCTGACTTTTTTCGTGCTTGATATGTGCTCTAAACCTATATTTTGCTCCAATGTTGCTCAGAAAGGCAGCATTTGCTAACCTCGTTCCCAGGGTTCTCTCCCACCACCATGGGAACGAGGTTAATAATTTGCTCGAGGTTGCTAGAACCGCAAAAAGTTGCTCCAAACGCCAAAAGTTGTCGGGCACAATCGGGAAAGGCCTAGTAATAGGCAGTCCTTATAACGTTAAAAGTTAGAAAAAAACGGAAAGAACAAAGAGGTCTTTAAGAAAAAGGTTACAAGGTCTTTTGATGGACAATAAAATCTTGCGCAGTAGTCAGGATCTGGTGTCCGCGAATAATGCTTTATTCCTCTATTACTTTTCTGGTTAAGTTTTACTAATATAAACGAGGCTTTATTACGTGTTTATTTTCGAACGTGGGTGGTAAGATGATATGAATAGATCTCGAAGAAACGAATCGTTCTGCGCATAGAGTAACGGTAAACAGTACAGGGCCAAGAACAAAGCCTTGTGAGTACTGATGACAGGAAACAAGAGACAAAGTTTTAGCCCTACTGACACAGGAGAGGGTTTATCATTATTTTTTCAGACATGGGTGTAGCAAAGGTGATAAAAAAATGAAGTTGTCATGTTCTAAATGCCACTTGAGTTTTTTTTTTTTACTCCAGTGGCAAATGATAAAGCAGAACACCTTCCTGTCCCTTTTGTTATCACTCCCTTCTCTTTCACACCCAAAATAGCAGCTAGACCTCACAAACGGGACTGGATTCCATTCGCCATTTGCATATCTCCCGTAATACACCTTGTTTGCCCCCCAAACATTCTGTATATGCATTGTCTTCAATTTCTCTTAGGACGACTACAACACTCAGGAGAAATTTAAAAATTTGGAGGGTGCAAACAAGGTGTATTACAAGAGGTGTGCAAATGGGGAATGCTGTTTGCGAAAAGCGGAGTCTACAATCCTGGACAAAACCCCTTGAGACAGTAAGAGCATAACAGCAGTTCTATGTGTATCACAAGTACTGTTCTAAAAAGCAGTGCTGTCATTTTTAAAATCCATAACCCCTACCCCTTCCCCACTTAATACAATGTTGAAAGATCAAAGAAATTGTGCCTTGACGGTTTCAACACTGTCTGTGGGGTGGAGACGTGCAGTGCAAGTATTGCGCGGATATAAATTTAGCGTGTGTTAAAAAGCGTTCGAACTGTACAACTGTCCCAAGACTTTCGTCCATGATTGTAGCTTGCAGCCAAGGCTAATGCAAGGTAATAAGATGCCTGAGCCTCTATTGCAAGCTAGTTCCAGTCCATTACCGCGATTAAGAACGGGCAGGTGTCGCAGGTGCAAACTCTCAGCATCGCTGACTCATGGCTGAGGGCATCTGAGGTGAAGCAAAGATTTTTTTGTGCACACCCAGTAGGATGTCATTCCTTGTCCTGGATTGATGATCCAACTGTGTTTGAATCCGAGTCTCCCGATTAATAATTACGTTACTTACAACTGTCTTACAAGAGTAGCGCGTGGTTTTCGTTCTATCCTCCCTTTCCCCCTTCACCTGTAAATAATGACTGTGTGCTTTTAACAGGGCTTCGCGAGCTTTTTTTTTTTACAGTAGGTAATATTACTTTTTGCCACAAGTTATGAACTCGTAAAAGGGAGTTTCTTTACTGTCGAACCATTAGGAAACTAGTTAAAACTATAGTGCATTCTCAGGACCCACCAGAATTGATTAAGTTGACTTCTTACAATGCCCCATCCCTCTGTTAAGACCCTTGGTTTCCATTACTCCCCCTCCCCATCCCCCATAATAGGAAGATGCCCCACCACCAACTTGGCTGCCGAGATACATGGTCTCTTGTCTAGGCCCACCCCTGTGTCCCTACCTTTCCTTCACACCTCTCCTCTGCTGCTCAGACATAGTACTATCCTCAGAGGCCCAGGGTCAAGGTCACTTCCTTGCCCCCACCGCCCAAAAAACTGGATCCCAAGGCAGTAATTAAAAGTAGTTTTGACGAGTTACCTAACGCTGAGTTGAACTTGAATTTATTTATTTATCGTCAAATTAAAAAACCATGCTCAAGTCACTTTTGAGAACCAACTTAACTTTAAAACGAATTAAATCAAACAAATAAACAGAGAGAATTATCCTGTTTATTGGTAAATAAACTTAAATGCAACTGTAAGATAATACATTTTCTCTAGATAGTAGCTAAAAAAAATAACTTTCCATAAAATTAAGTAAAACAAAATGGCGGCTGAAAGCCACCGAGAAAAAAAGGATGATCGGGCCTTTTTACCTTCCAAATTGGTTAACTTTCAGTTTTGCTAATTTAATTTTTTTTATTGATACGAGTCCAATTTTATTATTTTTTTTTTTTTCTTATTCGATCGGAGTTGGTCGGAGTCGATCCGACCCGGACTGGCGGTCCGAGTTGATCCGGTCCGACTTTTGTACCTGCCTATTTAGTTTGGCTTGAGGAAAGCTTCGCAACTGGATTTCAACGAAAGTGAAAGTTGAGCACGCCCCCCCCCCCCCCCCCCCCCTATCTGAAGGTCTGGATCTGCCACTGTTGAGCATTCTGGATTTTACAGCAGAGTAGAGAAAAAGTTTTTTTTACCTTCCTTTATCGCTTTCAGGAGCTACATACAAGGTTAGCCTGAGTACAGTTTTTGCCTCGTTTTGGTTTTGTAAAGTCAGACGTAATTATTTAATGCCATAACATGCAGTATTAAAGATTTGAAAAGATTTGAGACAGAGACTGACGATTTCATTGGCCTCACACGAGCTTAAATCAATTTTCTGGTTGCAAATGGAAAGAGAAAGGTTTTAGAGAATACCCGGTTGTAGTGGTTGCCGGTAAAAAAATAACGATAATTAGCGAAAATCCTGCTTCGAGACTCGTTCATCTATTTTAAACTCCAAAAGCCGGCTAAAACCACAGGTAGCCCAAGCTCGAAATATGAGCATCGGCATTGTGGCGTAACATTCAAAATATAAGGATTTGTATGAGAAAAAAACCTATCGTTTCTGTAACCTACGAAAATGAAAGAATTTCAATAAAAAACAGCTTACCTTACTTAAAATGTGTGTTACGTCTCTCCTGTGTGGTCCACAGGCCGATTTATGGCCGTTTTATGGGTTTTTATGTAAACGGTTTTCTCCTGGTTTTGTCTACCTTTATATAGAGAGAAAACCGTTTGCATAAAAGAATGAATGAATGTTACGCAACAATGCTGATGCTCGCCGATGCTCATATTTCGAGCTTGGGCTACCTGTGCTAAAACAAACGAACTAACAAACAAACACAGAACAAAAAAGTAAAGGTTTACGGAAACATTTCAGTCACTCTCAGACTTGCTGTCCGATAAAAATGTTGTTGTTGTACATCTTTCATTGAAGTTTTATTCATGTTTTGATTGTCAGTCATAATTTTGCAAGGTTGAACGCAGCTTTTTTTCCTTTCGCGGACTGTCAGCTGGACCGTGTCTGAATGAAGCGTGAACGAAATGTTTGAAAATGGTTTAAGCATGGCGTGTGATTTGCGCCTGTATTCATTGTTAATTCTCGCCAAAAAGAAAGAACGTATAAGACATGTCTAATATTTTAATGACAGACTTGTGACTTTGCTGCAGTTTACGTCTAGCGCACATTTAGCCGCATTTAAAACACACAACACGCAAAGGGCAGTTTGTGTAGACTACGAAATTATGGTTGTTCGTAGGGGGAAATGTTAAATAAGTTCATCAACCTTCTTGGGTCTTTTCGGAAACAAAAAGTCTAACTTATAGTAAAGGTTACTGGGTATCAGATATTGTGATACATAATCTAAAGGGTACATGTTGTTACACGATTTGTCGGTCCGATTTTGCAAAGAAAACATATTCTAACACAAAAATCGGCCTAATTTAACATTTGGGTAGGATCTCCTTGAGACGGAAAGATTGACCTATAAACATAAACCGTGAACCGTGTGGGCGCAGCCAAAGTGTTTCGTGAATGACAACCAGAAAACAATAAATTTCACGGGCAATAAACTTCTGAAAGAGGTGTGGTGAAAGAGGGGGGGAACAATGATGCACACGTATGAGTAAGAATTCTTTTCCCTGTTACTGTGATCGAATTTGATTTATAATTTTTTTTAAAATTCAGTATTAATTTCTGGATAGGGTGAACCTTATTCGTTTTAAGTAATTAAAAGTCTAAAAATGGACCTTTCGTTTTTAGCCTTGGCTAAATCTATATATTAAAAATTTAAAATCATGTTGTAATGTTTTGTTTTGGTTCGCAATCGATCGCGCGCTTTGAATTAACATCAACACGAACGCGCCCTTCTTCAACACACATAGGTTGGAGGCTGAAGTAAAATTTTTCTGAAACTTTTAAATCTCAAAAGGAAAAGATAAAAATGTTATTCACCGGCCTAGGTCGGTCCGTATTGGGAGAAACTGTGCCCTCGGTCTGAGCACCGCCCGAGGCAGCACAGTTTCTCCCAATACGGACCTCCCAGCCGGTGACAAGCATATATATATTTATCAAACTCTAAAACTACTAGCAACTCATGTTGTATTTACCTTGGCCTCACTGGACCAGATGGCGTACAAGTCCAATGATCAGTTACAATATTTAACAAACTGTCTCATAAATTACTAGTAACTCATGTTGTATTAACCTTGGTCACAGTGGACCAGATGGTGCACCAGTCACAATAATCAGTTACAATATTTATCAAACTCTAAAACTCCTAGTAACTCATGTTGTATTAACCTTGGCCTCACTGGACCAGATGACGTGCAAGTCACAATAACCAGTTATAATATTTATAAAACTCTAAAACTACTAGTAACTCATGTTGTATTAACCTTGGTCACACCGGACCAGATGGTGTACAAGTCACAATAACCAGTTATAATATTTATCAAACTCTAAAACCCCTAGTAACTCATGTTGTATTAACCTTGGTCACACTGGACCAGATGACGTGCAAGTCACAATAACCAGTTATAATATTTATCAAACTCTAAAACTACTAGTAACTCATGTTGTATTAACCTTGGCCTCACTGGACCAGATGACGTGCAAGTCACAATAATCAGTTACAATATTTATCAAACTCTAAAACTACTGGTAACTCATGCTGTATTAATCTTGGTCTCACTGGACCAGATGGCGTACAAGTCACAATCATAAGTTACAATATTTATCAAACTCTAAAACTACTAGTAACTCATGTTGTATTAACCTTGGTCACACTGGACCAGATGGTGTACAAGTCACAATCATCAGTTACAATATTTATCAAACTCTAAAACTACTAGTAACTCATGTTCTATTAACCTTGGCCTCACTGGACCAGACGACGTGCAAGTCACAATCGTCAGTTATAATATTTATCAAACTCTAAAACTACTAGTAACTCATGTTCTATTAACCTTGGTCACACTGGACCAGATGACGTTTAAGTCACAATCGTCAGTTACAAAATTTTCCTAACGCTAAAACTACTAGTAACTCATGTCGGAGTATTTTGTCAGCTTTCCTTTTAGTATTCCTGAGTTATCATCTCTCTGTATAAATGTGTACCTTATTTTCGAAGCACAACAAACTCTTGGAACTTTTGGCACTTGAGTTGATTTACTCGCCGTAGAAAGTTACAATGAGTTCAAATGAGGTTAGTGATCTGTATTTCAAACGAAGTTTACTAAAGTCATATATACGACTTTCGCTTGTAGCGTAGTGATTGTTAACGTTCAATCTTAGTGTTGTCAACGAGGAACTATTCACTAAACAGTCACAGAGTTTTGGTAACCAATCTTCACTGACTTCTCTGCAGATGTTAATTGTCAGATTAAGTGTTGTTAATGATGTGTTATCAGCAAGATCCATTTGTTCAGCCCAAAATGAGCGCCTGCCTTTCCACCGTTCACCTTTCGAGTACTCATTTGCTATAAGAGTGAGCGTAGTTAATGAATTGTTTTTCGACAAACCTTTATTCAGTTTAGGGACCCAACTCTCACAGTCTGGGGAAGAGGAATCACCGCTGACTGTCACAGTAAGAGTAGTCACTGACTCGTTTTCTACCAATCCTTCACAGACACTTTCTACCGAGCTATTATCAGTAAGAGTGATATTGTTAATTGTTAAAGTTAGTTCATTTAATGACGTAGTTCTTGCCAAACCATTAGCCAGGCCATTGTACCAGTATTCATATGGGTACGGAAAATAATAAGCTGGGTCTTCTATGTCGTCGGCATAGTTGTTAACTGTAACGCAGAGTACAGACAATGAATTATTTTCTTTCAAACAGTTTCGCAAAAAGTAGCTCCAGAATTCATGCAAGTAACAACCATTGATTACAACGGAAAGTGTAGACAGTGACTGCATTCCCATCAAACCGTCACCCAAACTTTCTTCTCCAACTGTCCTCACCTCGCCATGATCGTCAATTGCAAGACTGAGTGTAGTCAATGAAGCCAGTTTGGACAAACTTTTTACCAGACTGCATTCCCAACCTTCTGCCATCTTACCGTAGGTGTTGATTGCGAGATTTAAAATTGTCAGAGAAGAGCTTCTGAACAAACTCTCATCTAGTTCTTTCCCTAAGTCTGATGTCCCGTTTGTCACGTAGTTATCGATCGTAACATCGAGCGCGGTTACCGTCGCGTTTTCTACCAAAGCATCACCTACAAGCTGTGTCCAGTCTTGACCTACCCCATCGTCGTTAATGATTTTTAAATTGATCTTTTCCTCTCTGGTAGTCTTAATTTTATACAAGACTGGTTTAAGTGATGCAATACTGTCAATACAGACATCAAGGGCATTGCATGACTCGTCAGAAAGGACACAGACGTCATGCACTTTCACCTCAACAGTTTGGTTGGTAGTTGATAGTCCCTGAAGAAAAGAACGTGTTTCTGGGGCCAATTCCCCCCAAACGTCAATTGTCATGGAGAGCAGTGTCTTGTCTCGTCTGACATATCTTGCAATGCAATAAGCAACATTATCAGTTACTCTTCCGTGCATCTTTAATGCCAAGCTTTTTAAGGAAGCACGTACCAAGACCTCAAATAGGGCTTCCGCCCCATCACAACTCAGGTCACCCCAAAGGACGACAGTTAAATCCTGTTTTGTCTGTAAGCCTTTCTCAACCACATCTGGACCAGGACAAAAATCATCCAGTTGATTATGTGTTACTCTGCTGCAAGAATCTGGGTAAAAAGCAAAAGTAACTGATTCCTTCTTTGCCAAACGAATAGTTTCCAGAAAGACCTGCCAGTTGCTCGGAACCTTTCGTAGGACAGACACTCTCAAATTATTTAGGGAACAATTTTCTAGAAGGCCTCTTTTTAGGCTATCAGTAGCAAACCGACTAAGGTTGCCATCAATGTTAAGACTGAAGGACTTTAATACGGTTTGTTGTGCAATTCCTTTGCTGATAACATCAGCGATCAAAGTTTGCATATCCCCTGAAATGTTGAGAGAAAGTCCGGTCAAAGCTCTATTTAAGGTAAGCTTTCCTAAAGCAAGGATCGAAGTACGACTCAACAACCCACCAACATAGAGGTCCACAGACGACAAAAGAGTGTCAGCAGACAATCCAGTTTCAATAGCACTGGCCCACGCCTCACCTTTCACCCTGCCAAGTAGAAAAGTTACGTTCTTCAAGGATTTACGGGCAGCTAACCATTCACCGATTACGGCAGCTTCGTGACAAGAAATACCGTCATCCACTTTTAGAGTAAACTCTGATAAAGTCGTGTTTCCAGATAAGCCGCTATGTAGGGCGTTGGCTAGGTCTGATGTCATAGAAGGGGTGAAAATGCTCAGACTCTCAAGCTGCGGGCAGGATTCTATGCACGCTGGAACACTGTAATCGGTTAAATCCGGATATGTATTTGATTTATGAACAGTAAGCCGAACTGGCTTCTGCAAGTTTGAAAAGGTTTTGCAGGCGTCCAAAACGTGATATATTTGGCCAATGTCGTCATCGAATACCGGTGGGTCAAGTTGGACGTGAACATGCTTGGGAAAGGGTATATAGGAACAAAGAGTCTCTGCCATTTTTTCAGCGTGTCCACTTTCGCTGAAGCTTTCCGTAAGGAACCTTGCTGCTTGCAAGCTTCGGCCTTCGTAGTTGTCATAGATGAGGATTTCATAACAATCATCTTCCCACTCTCGGTCACCCGTTCTTATTACTAGAGACTGTGTACAAGTGTCCCAGTCCCATTCTCCCCAGTTCTTCAGCTCCTCGCCAATCTGAGTGAATAGAATGTTTGCATCTCTCCCAAGTATACCAGAAACAAAAAGAAACACTTCCCGATACTTTTTTACTAGTTCATGAAACCTTAGACGCTCAAACAATCTTAACTCGTTTTGTCGCAACTTGTGGGCAATAAATACGGCAGCCAGGTACTCTTGAAAGGTCTTGTGAAGAAAAAAGTACTCATGTTGAGGCTTTAACCTCCTCAGACTTTCTTCCTTGTAAAGAAGGCCTATGTCACGAGCTACCAATTCTTTGTATCTGATTTCAAGGGCTGCTAATTCACTTTCACGAAACCCGTGACGTTCACTAAGTAGACAAAGCCAAGCTAGCTCTCCAAGGGCAAGAATGGTCTCTTCAAATTGCTTCTCTAAGGCGCTGTTATCTTCTGGGGCCACAAGGATGTGTTTCGCACAATAACGTCTCAAAAGGCACTGGACAACTACTTGATAAAGTTCAGTTCGGGCAGTTGGTAGTTTTCCTTTGTAGTCTTCATAAACAACACAGAGAAGGATTAAGTTTAGCGGGTTATTTCGGAGTGCATTCAATAAATCGTTTTCTTTAATTTCCACTATCAGACTTTCTCCTTTTGAAGTATGCCCCGGACCGATGTTTTGAAAATGCTTCCTGATATACTGAAAGGCATCTTCGTCGGTAAATCCTTTGATCTCCAGAAGAAGATCAAATTCGCAGTTTTTACGAAATTCAATTCCTGTTTCCTGCCGGGATGTAACCAGGATATAACAAAATGGTAAAATTTTTCTGTTGAGGAGTTTATGAACACATGGTCGTGACTTTTCAGGGAGCTCATCCAGACCATCCAGAATAATTAAAATTCTCTCCTGGTTATCAATATCCGTGATGAAGTCAGACAACTTTGTCCAGGTCTCCTCCTTGATATCTTCTGGCAAAAGTTGTTCTTTGATAGCCTCCATTAGATCTCCGTTTATGTCTCGACATTTAAGGAGCAGTACAAATTCGAATTTAGGAAAGGAACAATTAGTTGGCATTTCTCCACGTGCCCAATCATAAGCAAGTTTGAGGCAAAACGTAGTTTTACCGGTTCCTGGACTTCCCTCTGCTAACGTCATTTTGACATCCTCGCTTTCGCCAAGGGCCTGGAAGATGTCGTACATGCCCAACTCGTCATTTTCAACCTGGAAGTCTGCTTTTCTTCTTGAGATAATTTTCAGTCTCGTGTAGACGTTTTTAAGCGGTAATTGCATAGTGTTTAACCAAGAAAGTGGCTTCAACTTTGCCCGTCTCTCATATTCAGCTCTGAGCATTTTCAGAACACCTAAGTTTTCTGTATCTGTCGGGAGCAAAAAACCGTACAATCTGTTAATGTTTTCCTGACATTCACTGTACTGCAAATGGATTTGGCACTTCATTAGTAAACCAAGACAAGAGATCATATTACATGTTATGTTATCTAGATAACGATAAACATGATAAGACACTGGAGAGACTGGAAGAAGAAGGAAGCATCAAATAAAACAACATTTCCAGGAGTTGACTGCACAAATTACGGTACATCACAATAAGCAGGTTGAGCACGATCGTCCGAGTGAAAGAAGAATACGTTGGAAACAATTGTTTCATAAAAGCATACATTTAAAAAAGTTTTGTTCTCGCGAGTTTATTGCTGATGTTTCTAAGATTCAAGCGTACCTTTATGAAGAGGTTTATTGACAAGTATAGGTTTCTCGTAAACTGAACAAACCGCAGTGGCTTTTACAGATAAATCCTGCTCATCCTCACTGCAACCTAAAGAAAAAAAAATAGTCAAAGGATCCGTTGATGTGGACTCTTGAATTGAACATAAACAAAGTTTATAAACCTCCCAAGGCCGGCTAGACAATTCAGCTTATTGTAGTTGCTTACTGCAGTTTACTAAAGCTTACAATGAAGAAAGTCCAGGATATTGTCCTGAGACAAACAGTACCACACATCAGAACCTTAACCGTACGAAAATTTAGACGGCTAGCCGTTCAAAAACTTCCACGTCAAACAGTACCACACATCAGCACCTTAACCGTACAAAAATTTAGACGGCTAGCCGTTCAAAAACTTCCACGTCAAACAGTACCACACATCAACACCTTAACCGTACGAAAATGTAGACGGCTAGCCGTTCAAAAACTTTCACGTCAAAATCGAGGTCAAATGTTTAGCCGGCACACTCGAAAGTTTGACCTGCGCGGTGAACACCATTTCCGTTTAAATTTTTTTTTACATGGTAAAAGCGCTGCTGCAGGGATGCGTGGTTACTCAGTTTGGGAGACAGTGTAACGGGTTTGGGTTTGCTATAGCATTGCTCTACGCATGAGCAGATGGTAAAACCCCTGACAAATCTAAAATTCAACCTGGTTCGTCAGTTCTGTGTGAACAGGGCGAAAATATTGAATGGTTTCGGGTGAAGTAATAGTCTGGTCAAATTTATCAGCCGGTCTGTCTGACGCCCTGTAAAAGTAGACCCCTTACTTTTGTTTGTCTTTTTGTTTTGTTTGGTTTTTATTTAGTTGTAGCTCTTGGCGGGTTTACAGTTAGCTAAGGCCCCTCGAGCAACTTTCGTTTAGAAACGTTCTGTAAGCAATAAAAAGTTTCAAATGTCATTAATATCCATGGTACACTGCTCAGCTATGCTGCCATACATAGCAAAGAATTATAGTAATAAAAAGCCCCAAAAACTGAATAACGAAGCCTGGTTTTATGTATGACACTTGAACAAGCCCTCTCATACCCAAACGAAATGATATAAATCAAGACAGCACTACACTACATGTATAGACTGAATGCTCTAATGAATGAGGTATTACAGCAACAAAATATAACCTATGGTTTACCTGCATATCTCAACAGTCTCGGTTGTTTTGAAGCTGGGGTATCCCTTGGGGATAATGGCCTTTTACCTTTGTCCAAAGACTGAAGTCTCTTTGATGAGTCTGAAATGAAATCAGTTTCGTGTTGATCTAATTATTTTTGCCAGTAGATTTGCCACGTTAGCTGTTTTTGTTTTCAACTGGGGAATGCACGTGTACAGTGCACCTTAACCTGCGATCAATGTTTCAGACAGCGTTTTACTTCCAGCAAAACTCTATTGAAATATTCTTGTTTAGTTATCGTTCTAATAACAGTTTTTTCTGCCAAAACGTAGGTGCAGTTTTTTGTGATAAGGTCTGCTTCTAAATGAGCATGTATTAATAATGCTTTCAAGTTTAATGAGTGTACGGCATGTTTTTACTTTGTAAATGGAATTTAAATTATAACTATTAAGTATACATGTACATTTAGTCTGCGAATACAGCCGCCTTTCAGACAGCATTCTTTTCCGCAAACATTGCCGGTGGCAGGGAGCGATGGGAGAGCTGGCTTTATTTGCGGGCTTGTGTATATTTCATTTTAAGTCTGATATATATGCAATAGAAAACGCAATACAACAATACTTATTTTAACTGACCTTCTGAAGAGATCACTTTCATCCTTTCAACAAGTTTATCACACTGTTCCTTCCAGCTGTACTTTTTTGCATATGCTCCACGCACAAAATCAAACTCCCCCAGTCGCATCTCCCTGTCTTTGTGACGGACGACTCCTATTGCACTGGCCCAGTCTTTTGGATCGTCTGACGTTACCACACAGCTTGAACCATGAGCAACTTTCCTTAAAGCTTCCGCAAGACCAGAGTTCCCACTGACCAGCACAGGCAGACCAGCTGATAAAGCCTCGAGGGCAGCAAGACCAAATCCCTCAGTTCGTGATGGCATTATAGCAAGATCTACTTCACAAAATAAGTCAGCTAGCTTCCTCCTGCTTTCATTAAAGCGACGCACCCTCAGTTGACTGGGCCCAATGCCTTGCTCGACTAACTTTTTTGCTACTTTATCCTCTTCTCCCCGTGCTGCTCCAACAAACACAAGTTTATAGGTCGTGTCTTTCAACTCAGCAATGGCTTGGGCAGCGATGTCATATCCTTTTTGCTGGAAATCTTCACTGTCACCACGTCCAAAGACCAAAACATTGAATGAGTTTCTTTCCTCGTTAGATTGATTAACATCAGCAAACTCAGAGAAAATGCCTGGGGTAAGATCGAGAACATCTTTATCTTTTCCACAAGGACGGAGATAACCGGAAAAAGCATCAGCCAGCTTGGGTCCCACAGCTACAACTTGATCGGCTAATTTACAGAGTTCAACCTCAACCTGGTGTTTCTCCTCACCCCTGGAAATGTGTTCTTCATATTCTTTGTACATCCCAAGTTCTTCTGGGGAGGTATGAACGACCTGAATCCACTTACAGTGATGATGCCGTTTTATAATCTGTACTTGCCGACCAAGAACGGCCCCATGTCCTATCACACAGTCCACAGCATGGTCTTCGGGCAGACAAGACAACCAGAGATCGGGTCCTAAACCTGGCATTTTTTCTGCTTCAATGAGATGGACATTGTGACTTGCAGCAACTCGCTTATCGTCTTCACTACACTCAGGGAGATAAACACTGACCTCCACGCTGGGATGTTTAGCCAACTGAATGGCCAGCTCTCGGTTGATGGTTGACAAGCCTCCTTTTGTTGACCTCCATTCACTGCTCAACAGAGTCACTCTCAGTTTCCTGGAGGAAGTGGATACTGAACTGCTTTCATGGCCTTCCTGTGATGTAGAGGCTGTGCTAGGAAGGGATGACATATCCTGAAAAAAGGGTAGCAAATTTTACAAAGGGCTTTATACATGTACATGTTACAATGGCTTTTTACTAGCGGTAAGCTCATGGAAATTGCAATTAAGGGAGCCTCTGTTTAAGGAAAAGGGACACTTTTTCTGGGTCCCGAAACAGGATTTACCCATTTATTCAGGGGACACTTTGGCAATCAAAACGTGACTGACTACAAAGAGGCTTGATTTTTTAAGTGTATACTTATCACAAGTATGGAAGCTTTCACAAACAGAACTACCTCGCTTAAATTGATGTAATGCACTTTTGTCAATTCACCATATATAATGTAGTAGAGATAAGTTAATGATGATTTTTTTTTATGTTTTCTCTCCCTTGGTTAATTATTAATAATCCCCAGCCCAACCTCTATTCAGGGGACACCTCTATTCAAATGGACACTTGCCACAGTCCCGAAGGTGTCCCCTGAATATGCATCTGCTATTGACTTACAGCAGAACCACTGCCTAAACAAGCCCTTCCAAAGCCATTCTAGTTCCAGTATCAACAAAGGAAATTGCCGTGGAATAATGAATGTAGAAATTGAATTGAAGAACACATTAAACAAGAGTCAAATTGAATTAGACTATTATAATCGAAGGGACAATTGTTTAGATAAGCTCACAATGAAAACACAACTACCGGTACATGTGCATGACAATGTGCAGACTACTTGATTAGTCTTACTATAGTTCGGTTATTCAATCCGTGTTCAGTGACACAAGGTCGTTAAAACTCAATAGTGAATCATGAAAAAGCTTACTTTAAAGCTTGCTAATTATTAAAACTTTTGGATGACAAGTGACATAACATGGTTTAAAACATAACTAAAAATAGAAGCACTATACCGTGCTTAAAATGTGTACTCAAAAATATTATGACAGACAGGGAACAAGCAATGTTAAAACCTGGATTGACTAAATTCAAAATGGATTTATAGACTTTGCAATCGCTCGTACATGTATCTTACTGAAGTCTCGTCCCGCACTAAGCTAAAAACAGGTGTTCTACATTTGTTTGGCTTGGTAAATAGATTTCTAGTGGGCAAGGCAAATTGAAAAGTCTTGCATCTGGTACAGAACATTAAACGTGGTGTGTTAATGAATCAAAGAATCAAACAAACATTGTTCCAAATGCTCATTCTCGCCCCCAGAGCCTCCTGAGGGCCTGAGCACAAGGACCAGGAGGCTCTGGGGACAAAGGCTTTGAAGTCCTAGATTTTAGGACTTCCGGTCATTTCTGATTTTCTACAACATTTCTAATAGCTTTCATTTGCTGTTGCAGAAGTGTCAATGACTGTAAATGTAGGTGATTCAAAGCTTTTAAAAGAGAATCCTCCAACTTACTTTTGAATCGGAAATGACCGGAAGTCCTAAAATCTAGGACTTCAAATCCCGTGTCCCCAGAGCCTCCTGGTCCTCGTGCTCAGGCCCCAGGAGGCTCTGGGGACGAGAATGCCAAAGGCTTCGGAAATTAAAATTCACCCAATAACTAGAGGGTGGATATCACCATCAAGTCAACACCAGGGCCTTCATGCCCACATACCATGCATATAAGTTGCAAGAACAAAAGCATCCCAAAAAAGTGGTCAGATTTTGGAAAAATGCCACTATGCAGTTTAATTATCACTGCCGCTACCCAGAGCCACCACTAAAAAGTCTTTAATTTTAAATTGAAGATACTCAGAAAAATCAGCCTTGGTTTGACCAAAACTTAGTAACTTAACGAAATAAAATGTTCAAATTTTTCTTAATACCTCCATCAGCCTGGACATCACAGGAATCCTAAAACTCCTTTAATGTTGATTCTATAAGAGGAACAGAAAAAGTAAGTAATGCAGTGTTACCGGTATCTTCTGCCATTCAACCCTTTCTTGTGCAGATTGACAATTTTTGGTATTTTATTGTCACTAACTCTTGAAATTAGCACAGTCTAGATTTTCTTACTTGAAATTGACTCATACAGTTCTTCGCAATGAAAAGACACCAGAGATTCCAACCCTCCTCTTTTGGCCAGAAGCCTCCCATTTTCACTCAATATTCTCGCGGTTTTTAAAACTTCTTTGTTTAAACCAGTCTTTTTAGCATGATTCTTTGACGGTTTTCTGGGGTTTCTCAGCCATTTTTAACCTTAGCGGGATCTGAGCATGAACCTGCGATAATTTTGGATGTGGTAATACACTGGACTGCTTCGACTTTGTGCAAGGTTTGTGTTCATTTGTGGTCTCAAAATGTCTTGGAGGCACATAACTTAAAATTTTTCATGGGGGAGCTAGAGGCTCGCATCTTCATCGCTCATGGGAGCAGCTATGCCAGTCCTTAAACCTCCCTTTTTTAGTTGACTGGCCATGGGTTGGAATCTCTGAGACACTGTATATTAAAACACAAAATACAGGCATCCAAAAGATAATTGGTAATAGTAATAATAATAAAGATAATAGTAACAATAATATATAATAATATCATAGCCATAAAACTATAAACATGTACATAATTATTTAAAGCACTAATAAATTAAAGCTGACAAACACTAACACAAAACAAACAGTACACTAAGAGAAAATGAAAACAAAAACACCACATTCAATGTACACGGATTGGTTCATTGGGCAAATGCCAAATGAAGTAAAAAGGTCTTTAGCACCTGCTTGAAACCCTGAACACTCTGGATACTCCTGATAGCTGAAGGAAGCGTGTTCAACAGTGAGGCCAGGCCAACACCAGCAAAGGCCATGCCCGCAGCTGGTATTGGATCTTAAATTGTATGAACCACCCTCCTGAAACTTACATTTGAAAAGTTCCATGAAATATTCTTGCCCGATCTGTATGGGCAGTGGATCATTAGTAAATGTCTGATTCTCAAATTCACAATTATAATTAGCATTTTGTCAACTCAAGACGCTGCAGATGTTAAACACCAGCCGCATGTACATATCTGCATCTAGTCTCAACATTTGATAATTACCTAGAAGATGTAGCATTGCAATGCTAAGGTTTTTTTGGTTAACTGGGTGGCCTGTGGCAAGCCCAGTTTAAGAAATGGGTTTCATTTTTTTCTCGGGGGCAGGGGGGAGGGGTTTCTGGGAAGTCATAGTGGGGGTGCACCGTCCGCCTCATCTAATCTTTACACTATTTCAGAGCAATATCTATAAGGTTAAATTATGTAAGAGAGTTCCTCCCCTGGGATAAAATGGACAAAGGAGTGTCTTGGGGAATGCGCTCATTGTAGATCACCATGTCAAAAAATATACTATACATATTCACTAGGACAGTTAGAAAGGCTTTATAACGCAATATCAGACAAAAACAAAACTTCAATTTAATTTGCTTTGTTACTTTTAAGAACCAGAATTGAGAAATGTCCTGAACCGATTTAAAAATGGTAATCATTTTTCTTGTTACGAAACTCTTCCAAAAGGGTTATTGAGTAACTGTTCAACTCTCACATGAGATGCTAAATGTACGTCATGCAATGGTAAGCAAAATGCCTGATAGCCTATGAGTGCAGCCACCCCCTCCCCCAGGAAAATTGGCCGCCCAAAGGCGATTCTTGTTTACCATGTTTTCATTACATGTAGCATTTATCCCAGGATGTATGTTGATGTTCAAGTTGGGAAAGGGGAGTCCTGGGGTGCTTAATTCCATTCAACAAAAATTCCAGCTTGATATTTCGTAAATATCAAATGCCCAATGGAACGGTACATTCTGGTTGCACAGACCCAGCCCAAGCCACAGCATGTTATTGTTCTTATAAGTAGGATACAAAAGAGCGGTACTTGGGACAACAATTTTGTAAAATGGAGAGGGACATTTTGGTCCGACCAACCAAAATGACCAGACCGGTCAAAGTGGACCACCTTCAAAGCTGGTCACAAATATTCCGGTCAGACCAAATCAAAATGGACCATTCCATTTTATGCACCAACCAAAATTTCCAGAACTTTGGGTTGAATGGAAATAAAGTGCCCCTGGACTCCTCTCTCTGGAGGATACTAAGGTTTACCCCGAGGCTACATACAGCTTATTTACCCAACTACTTTCAGCTGTTTTTGCTGAAATTTTGTCACACACTGTTGACCAATTTAACAAATAAACAAGCCCAAAAGCAGTTGAAAACAAAAATTCTTATGGAGTTCAAACCTGGCTAACTGTGTAAACAGTTCTGTGTTCACGTATTTTCAAAATATATTGTGTGGTTCCAGAAAATATTTTATATCCATACCCCCACCATGGAGGGAATTGGAAATTTGAAGGGGTTGGGGATGTCAGAGGCCCAAGAAACTCCAGAGGGGAGGGGGGTTGGACGATAAAAATCACTTTCCAAAGGGGTTAATTTCAAACTCAGTATGAAAATTGCTACTTACTGATCTGGTAGATCATTTTTGAAGACACAAATAAGTTTGACTATTGCTTTTTCATCTAAACCAGGTTTTGTTTCTTCCAAAAGCATTACGCATGCAAATCCAAAGGAATTAGGCCCCTGTCAGGCTGACAAAAACTCGACTTGTCGCGTCGTAATATTGACTGTCATTACTAGTTACCAGTCTCCGTAGAGACAAACGCAAAACAGGTGTGGTTACACAAGCTCACTCTTCCCTAGCTAAGTTTGTTCGATCTCCGCGTCGTGTCAGTCAATCGAAAAACAGCATAACAGTGAAAGTTTCACTTCAAGAAGCAGAAGGTATCCGATGTAACGATTTCAGAATCTTGAATTTTTTTTTTCTCCTTTTCGTTTTCCCTTTATTTTGTGGTTAAAAGTTTGATGTGTTTGTGATCATATTCAAGCTGGCGTTAATTCCATCAACATTATGGTGGTGGAGATGGCTATGTCTAGAAAAAAAAAATCGTAAGCTTGCACATCAAGGTAAACATACAAAACTGACAGATGCAACTTTCTCTCTTTCATTTAAAGGGATAAGCAATATTTTGTAGTTTAGGTTGCTCTGTAGGTAGTTTACTGTGTTCTAATTCAAGACCGCTCAATAAAATAAAATGAAAACCATTGCATAACTGCAAACGATATCGTTCTTTACTTTGATAATATTTTTTCATGAAAATAAACTTTTCCAGAGGGGCTAGGGGGGCTTTGTTTTACTTAGTGGAAATTCCAGAGGGGGTCACCAGTTCCATATAAATATGGAAAATCCAGGGAGGTGGGGAGGTCCTAAGTGAAATTCCCTCCGTGGTGGGTTATGGATATTTTCTGGAGCCCTACCTTGCCTAAATTTTTAATTATTATACAGCTAACATTTTTAGTAGTAACTGAATTCTGATTGCAACAAATACATGTAAATAATGCAAAATGTCCTACCAAAGCTTGGTAAATGGATCCTTGACCTCTGAAACCCACACACATGCATCATGAGATTTGAACTGATTGGTAGCAGTTACCTTAAAAATAAAATCAAAGGAAATGCATCAAGACAATTAGCATTGGGCAATTCACCACTGTTATACTGGCTAGTTAGTGAACTGTTAGATACACCAGTCAATGTAAGCCTCTCTCACCCCACCCCCAGCCAAACCATAGCAGGGTATTTGACTGGTCAGGGCTTTGCAAATGTCTTTGAACACCTTTCACCGAGGTACCAACCTTTTGGTTTTAATAGAGTCAAAGTAAATTAGAGAACTAAATTACCCTTTACAAATCACCTGGTTCTGTGGTTAAGATAAAACATGTTAAAACAAGAACATAATACAAAAGTAAACAACTTTAAAAAACACTCTCTGGCAACTTTTGCCTTGGATCAAGCAACTTGGGGCAACTTGATTAAATTTTAAGAAACTTCTGGGAACAACAAAGTCCTAAAATACTGTTGTTAAAGTCTTGTAATGTAGATCCTTGTAAGAACATTTCAGTTCTTTAATGTTATAATAACAATGACATTTAATAACATGCAAACTCAACCTTGTGCCCCAGGCGCTCAACCCCTCAGTTTCAGTATCCACAGTATGAGGTCAGCGGTTCACAAATAAGACCATGTTTTTCAAAAATGGTGATATGGTAAAAATTTTTTAGTCAGCTTTAGGTGTCTTTAATTTTGCATTTCTCTTGGGACTAACTGACTCGTGCTCACTCAGATAAATGGTTTTAAATTTCTTTCCTCTAAAGAAAGTCAGGTGTCATAGTTGCCTACATGATCTTTAATATGAAAACTGGACATAAAATTTGCAGAAAAAAAAAATGAATGCATAGAAATTCTTCAAAACCTCTCATTTTATTTGGATCCCTTGTATGGCTCTTTTGGTTGAGGACAGAGATGTCATTAAAGGCCATATTAATCCGTAACACCTGTTATGGCTGAGCTCACTTGATCTTCCAGGTGATCAATGTGGAAAGCTGAAGGTGCCACTATAAATTTTTGTGAGATGTTACGGGTGAATCTTCATTTGTTATGGATGCTTCAAAACTTAATGACAGCCCTGAAGGATAAACAAGTACATACAATGTACAGCTGTAGCTTCTATCATTAATTTTTTTTCATTATTATTCCAACGAATCCAGTAAGGCCTCGAATGAGCTGGAACATCACTAAAATATTTCCTTGTTAGGATTTTCTAATGGAAACAGGGGCAGCTGTCACTAAGATTTCAAGTTGCTGGTTAAATGAAAGGAATAGGCGGGGAATCAAACAGCTATTGATTTCTTTTAGTTCTATTTTCCCTCTATTTTCCTATGACAGTAGCCGGAAAATCTCTGGCCCCCGGCCCTTAATGACAGCCCTGATGGAACAAATTTGCTGCATCACCATCAGGACTTTTAATGAGAAATAAAGAGACACAGAAACATATTTACTGCATAAGCCAACTGTAAATTAGAACGGATGACCATGTTTCTCCACTTCTTGTTGTGTACGGTTTGTTTTTTTCCACACAAAAATAAGACATTTCATGTCAGTGTCATCACAGTCGACTCTCTCTAAGATGGACACCTTTGGGACCGGTGCTATATGTCCGTGTTAGAGAGGTGTTTGTCTTATTAGGAGTCAAGTAAAAGGAAAAAAGAAAGGTAGAGACCAACTCTAGGTGTCCATCATAGAGAGTTGACTGTAATCCTAAACAATTTTATTGTGCAAAGTTTTTATCAGCTCATTCCCTAATAATGAGAAAATCACAACCTCATGAGTCTGGTGACTGTCATGTGCCATAAACATGACTGTAAATCTCTATGATGTCTGGCCATTTTGAAGGGCCAAATCAAAATGACCATATTACTGCTGCGAAGCCTAACTAATTCAGGTCAAATACATGACCAGGCTGGGTTGCCTGTGCCCGAGACCATCCACTTTTCACCCATCTTGGATGTAAATATGTTTGTATGTATGTATGTTTAGCCAATTTTTTGAAAACCAACCTAACGAAATTTGCAGTTACTTGAGTGAAAAGATGTCAAAAGGCAGGTTTCTTAAGCCTGAGAAGCTCCAAAATCACAGTAAAAAAGGAAAAGGAAAGGAGAAAAAGAAAGAGCGAGGAGAGGAAAAGGAAAGGAGAAAAAGAAAGAGCGAGGAGAGGAAAAGGAGGAAAAGAGAAAAACACAATGGTTCACTCTTTTTTTATAATAGCTACTTTGGTGATACTTTTTGGCCAGAAAAAACTGTTGGACGCAAAAGGTCCATTTTGCAATAACGCTATCAAAGATCCTGCGAAATGAGCAGCATTGATGCCAAATGGCCAGAAATGACATCTGCCGCTTTGAAAGATTGGCAGAATTCTTTGAAACCATTCTAGCTGATGTTCTGAAAACCAACCTAACAAAATTTGCAGTCATAGCTACTTTGGAGCATATTTGTGGCCATTTCCCCCACAGCTGCATTTAGTCTACTCTTGGTGAACTACTGTTGTGGTCATTGAACTGCTGTTGTGTTTATTGAGCTGTTGTGCGGTCACTGAACTGATTGTCTTATCTGAACTACGCACACAAAACACATGAAGCAGGAGAATAATGCAAACGGTTACAGATAGCCTTCTCTGTGTTCTCTCTTGTGTTAATTCTTTCTGGATCCTTTGCCCTCTTTGAGGTCCTCTTTGTGAGCCTTGTCACTCTTGTGGGATGTCTTCATGACTCTTATGTTTATCCTTTCCCATTTTAGCACCGATGTGAGAGGTTGACAAGGATTTCAAAAGTTTAGGGGCAAGCAAAGTGTAAAAGAGATATAAAGTGTGCATAAAGTTAAGCTATGTGATGGAAAACCTCAATTCCCAGGTCTCCCAGGAGTTGCGCGGGGTTGTGTAAATGTAGTGTAATGCAATGTGCACTCAGGAGGGTTCACTAAAGCTCACTGACAAGAGACATTCTCTAAAGCACAAGGAAAATTGACGAGAATTACTTCTTCTTCACATTCAGAGTGGTGATGAATTAGCCAAACCAAAGTTCTTTGTCGCTTATTCTTGGCTTTGCTGTCACTGTTGCAATTTGGCAGAGGGAGGTGGTCTCTTGTCGCAATTTTATTTAACATTCTGTCGCTACTTTTTGGGTTTTGCTAAAAGCAGGCCCACGGCCCGCGACGATCAAGCGGCCTGGTGGCCCGAACGCCCAGTGGCCCGTAGGCCCAGCAACCCGGCAGCCCGGAGGCCTGGTGGCCCAGTCCTGATTTTCCACAATTTTTTTGTCCGGTGGTAATTCCAAAGCATGCACAGATCTGCATCGGGTTTGGCGTGCAAAATGGACCAATAAACAGACAAATAAACAGAGAATAAACAGAGAATGACAACGTTTTTTCACTTAGCAACATGCAAGGAAAGAAAGGATCGAAAAGGATTGAAATGATTATTAAAATGGTAAACGAATTCAAACTCACCGTCGTCCATTTTGCACCCCCAAACCCGATGTAGATCTGTGCATGCGTGTGGATTTCCCTCTGGACAAAAAAACTGTGGAAAATCAGGAGTGGGCCACCGGGCCTCCGGGCCGTCGCGGGCCTGCTTTTAGCAAAACCCCTACTTTTTGGGTCATGTCACTTGTCAGAATTTACCCTGGCAGGGCCTCAAGTATCGCCCTTGAAAGCGAGGCTCTTTTGTTCACAGGGAATCAAGGGTGTAACGAAAACTAAGACCTAAGACCTAAGACCCCCTAAAATTGAATCTGTCGAAATATGAAGTCAAAATTGTAACTGAAATAGGTCTAATCTGTTAAATTATCCTCTGTCCGATTCTTTCCAGTTTTAGGTCAAATTTAACGGTAAATTTAGGGGTCTTAGTTTTCGTAATTTCAAAAACAAAGACCCCTCTTAGTTTTCATTACTACGAAAACTAAGACTCTCCACAAAACCAAGCCATAAAATATATATGAAGTCAAATAACGACCGTTCTAAGACTATAATCCATAAAATAACCCAAAACTATCACGTGCGTGCATGCTGAAAAACCGCTTCTTCTAATAATTTGCAGAAAAAGAGGATGAAAGCCATTACTTGTGTATAAATTATTTTGAAAATATGCCTTACCCCACCGATTGGTCTATAATTTTAGTTGTTTTGCTTAAAAATTGTAAAATTTGCTTTCCATTGGAGATGGATTTTTGCTGTGATGCTATGGCGTTACCTGAATATATCTTAATCGCTTCCGATCGTCAAGTGGTCAACGGCGTTATTGGTTAAACATCACACAAAAATACAGGTTTTTTTCCTATTCTAGCCAGGCCATAGCCAGAAAAATTCTTTCTTAAAAAGGGTGAAAAAAAGAGTATATGCTAGTACATTATGTTTTTCATGAGTTTTTTTTTCTATTGTTGCCACCCTGGAGATCACCGGGAACCAGGTCAAAAGTGACAGTGTAAGGGTAGTTGAGGGGTAGGATGGGGGCAAGGAGGAATAGTCTGTGAGAGATACTGGCTAAAATCACTTATTAAATATAAAATGAATGAATGAACAAATTTCCTGTCCTAGCAAGGCATCATCTCGAAAATTTTGTGTTTTAATTTCAGAAAAAATAAAATAGACAAACAACAAGAGCCATAATGGGCTCTTGACAAGCAATCAAAACAAAATGCTCCTTGGGTGATTTTTAGGTAACACAATCACTGTCGCGGAGACACAAAGGCAAAAATCCATATCCAGCACATGGAAAGCCAATTTTACGATTTTTATGGATAAACAACCAAAATTATTGACCAATCGGCGGGATAAGGCACATTTCAGTGTACAATAATTGTACACTGAAATGTGCCTTATCCTTATCCTTATACACAGGTAGTCTGTGGGGACATCCTCTTTTTTAAGCCTCAATACTGATATGTCTGCAAATTTTTAGAAGAAGGGGATTGTCAGCATGTGGATAATAAGCAATCAAAACAAGCAATCAAAACAAAACGCTCCTTGGGTGATTTTTAGGTAACACAATCACTGTCGCGGAGACATGAAGGCAAAAATCCATATCCAGCATGTGGAAAGCCAATTTTATGATTTTTATGGATAAAAAACCAAAATTATTGACCGATCGGCGGGATAAGGCATATTTTCAGCATACAATTATGCACAGGTAGCCTATGGCTTTTCATCCTCTTTTTTAAGCCTCAATACTGATATGTCTGCAAATTTTTAGAAGAAGCGCATTGTCAGCATGCGGATGATAGGTTTTGGTTGTTTTACGGATTATAGTTTTCGAACGGTTGTAATTCGACTTCATATATATTTTACGGATTGGTTTTGTGGGACGTCTTAGTTTTCGTAATAACGAAAACTAAGAGGGGTCTTTTTGTTTTCAAAATTACAAAACTAAGACCCCTAAATTTACCATAAAATTTGACCTAAAACTTGGTGGAAAGAATCAGACAGAAGATAATTTGACAGATTAGACCTATGTCGGTTACAATTTGACTTCATATTTCGACAGATTCGATTTTCCGGGGTCCTAGTTTTTGTTATCTCAAAATATAAGACAGGTCTTAGTTTTTGAGGGTCTTAGTTTTTGTAACACCCTTTGTTCGCAGTCAAATTATTGATTCAGAAAGAAATTAACCCAAAGAACACTTGACCATCGGTTAAGTGGGATATGGAAAACTTAAAGCCCGGAGAAATCCTGTTTCATATAGAAAGCCATGTTCTTGCAAGCGAAGAGTATGAATACAAGTGAAGGTAAAAAATCCCGGGAATTGAAGCAATACGTTTCTCAGAATACTTGAAGGATTCCTGGAACTCTACAGTAAATAAAGTCGGTGTTTTGGCTAAATTTGTATTCAGTCAGGCTTTGTTGTATTTATCAAATTGATAAATTGTTTTAGTCATTAAGAGCTTTTCTGGAAATTGTGACAAGGTAATTGCTCTCCCTTAGTAGTAAAACGTTTCATACACGACGGAACCAAAGATTGAAAAATGATTTGATACGCACGCTCGCGAAGAGTACGCGTTATGCTCGCGTGCTCTAAACCTTATCGTGGACAGGTTTCAGACACATAATATGCTGATTTATTCTTACGGACTTTTATACAATAAAGCTTGATACAAACACTTAAATGTATTTTGTTCAAAGTTCCGTTTTTATCGATCGCCCTCAATTCGTGTGGTGTTGTGTTGTCAAATATCAACCATCGAAATAAACTGCAACTAATTCAAACTATTTGGAATGCCATGCTTTACTCGCAGCACTTCACTTTCCATTGGAAACTACTAGTAAATAAGGTGTCGGAAAACTTAGAAGCTGTATTATTAACGTGTGGCTGGTTCTGCTGTAATTTACAATGCAAGAAGACGCATTTCAATTCTTCAAAGTCACGCGACCTGTCTGAGTGCACTCGACTGCAGAAAGATCATTGTCTGCAAATGCCTTAGGGCCCAATAGAAAACTGATAAGATGCAGTTTTCTTTTCGAACGTAAAAACAATGGAGAGGCCTTGTGAATTCAAAGGGAGAAAGTTAGATTAAGCTTATGAAGCTTACCTAAACTTCGGGAATCCTGCAACGAATATTCAGCCACGTGGAGGCCATCTTTGCTTCGATCTTGTCACAGCTCGGCATAATGAAACGCTTGGTGAGAAGATTGAATCAGCCCATGACTGCAAGACTGATAAAAACAGCTAGAAGTTTGAAAATTCCTCACGAAATTGGACTGATTCTTCTCTGCTTCGCTTCCGCCTCGGCTCCCTTAGCTACGTCAGAAGGGGATGATTTTATTGGTCAAACGCTGTCACATGATGTATCACGTGAAATTACCAAAGAGCGGACAGAAGACTTTCGAGTGAGGAAAAGGGAACTATTTGTCTGCATTCTAATGTGATACCTACAGGAGAAGAAGACACAACAAAACTTAAAAAGTGACAATAACAAGCAGCAAAAGAGAAAAAAAACAAAACGAAAAAGAAACACAAACAAAAGAAAGCAGCAAAGCTTCATGTCAGCCCCGGATGTCAGCCTACTTCTCGCTGGGGGCCACCTCTCCCCCACCCCCCTTCCTCGTTTTCCCTGTGCAGGAATCGAACACGCTCCAGTCTCCACCATCTGAACTCCGCGCTCTCGTTCCTCGTTCTTTAATCCGAAACCGCACAGAGACGCTTGCTACACACTCTAGGAACAGGGTACTTGTTTGCTCTGGGATAATAGGCAGAACTGATAGAGTTAAGATTAAACAAAACAAACAAACAAACAAACAAAGAAACAAAGAAGGCAAGGACAAAGAGGTCACTAAAAGAAGGGTTACAAGGTCTTATAATGGACAATACAAACTTGCGCAGCTTTCAGGAATTGGCGTCAGCGAATAATTCTTTATTCCATGATTACTTTTCTGACTTTTTGGCTAATTTTTCTTTTATAACTTAAGAGTAAATTTATTGCAAATTTTGCATTTATATATGTGTTGTGGTTCAATTTTCCTTGGTTTAAATTTTCTTTTCTTTTGTTTCAAAATCATTATCAAACAATAGCACACCCAAAAACAAAGGAAAATAAAATTTAAAGCAAGGATAAAATTGAACCACAACATATACACCCCATAAGAGAAGGTTAATTAATTTTGTTTTTCGTTTTTCGCGAAGGTGATGAAGGAAATGAAGTTGTCATGTTCTAAATGCAACTTTGAGTTTTTTACCACTGTGGCAAATGATAAAGCAGAACACCTTCCCGTCCCTTTTGATATCACTCCCTTTTCTTTCACACCAACGATGACAGCTAGACCTCACAAACGGAACTATTGTAGGTTCCATTCGCCATTTGCACATCTCCAGTAAGACACCTTGTTTGTCCCTAAAACATTTTGTATACGCATTGTCTTCAATTTCTCTTGGAATGACTATAATACCTAGGAGATATTAAAAAAACTAACGTTATGCAAAATTTTTGGGGGGGCAAACAAGGTGTATTATGGGGGATGCGCAAATGGCGAATGCTATTTTCGAAAAGCAGAGGCTTCATTTACGCACATTAGCAAACTTACGCAACAGGACAAGGGTGATAATAATTTCCCCTCAGTTGAAAAAACTTTCCGCTAAACTTTACATTCCTTTAAACAGGTCTTTTTGTACGAGAGCAGAAAACATTAATGTTAAGTACAGATCTTGACAAAACACGCAAATAATAGCCCTGTCACGTTTGTTATACACGACGGAGTTTTGCCGTATTCTTCCCTCTGCCGTCCTATCGCATAAACTCACTATTACTAAACAGACCACGCATTCATATTCTTGATAGGTGACTGCAACAAGCTTGCAGCCGAGGCTAATGGGAGGTAATAAGATGCATGAGCCTCGATTGTAAGCTAGTTCTAGTCCATTACCGCGATTAACAATGAACAGGTGTAAGATTCAAACCCAACGCCTTAGCAAAGATTTTTTGTGCACACCTAGCAGGATGTCATTCCTTGTTCCGAATTGATGGTCCAACCGTTTGGACCCGAGTCTCCCGATTAACAATCACGTGACCTACAACTGTGCTGCAAGAGAAGCGCGCGGTTCTCGTTCTACGTTATACTCCTCCTTTCTTCCCTTCACCCTTTGAATAATATCTGTGCTCTTAACAGGACTTTCTCGAGCATTTGTTTGTGAATTTTTTAAAGGCACTTCAGTATGTTAACGAACATTAAATGTACAACGACCCACATGTAGCCACCATAAAACTCACACGGCAAATACACCACTTCCCTATTCTCTTTGATGGTCTGGAACATGCAAGAAATCTGGGCTCATACAGGAGATGAAGAGGAGAATCTCCCCCACCCCCACGCTGACGCATGTTCCTCGACTACAAACTAGTTCCTGACCGATCCCTAGAATACGAATATAATCTGGATTACTAAAAGCAACTTTATACTAGGCATTTTTATTTTGCAAAGCTTTATTTTGTCAAGTTAAAAATGAAACTAAATAACATCATTCTAAATAAACAAACTTGGCTCATTTTTTGCTAAAGGTAGTTTGCACTGATTCTAAATGTTCATTACATTCACAAATAACGATACAGTCGATTTACAAAAGAATCCGTGCTCTTGGCCTAACGGTAACTTTACTAAATCATACTGAAATACAGTTCACATATTTTAATATAACCTAAATTATAATTTCTTTTCTGTACATTTGTCACTATCATACAAACTCCATTGAAATATAAGAATACTATACCAATCATCAGTTACAATACTTGACAACCGCTAAAACTACAAGCAACTCATGCTGTTTTAACCTTGGCCTCACTGGACCAGACGGCATACAAGTCACAATCATCAGTTACAATATTTATCAAACTCAAAAACTACTAGTAACTCATGCTGTATTAACCTTGGTCTCACTGGACCAGATGGTGTACAAGTCACAATTCAGTTACAATATTTATCAAACTGTAAAACTACTAGTAACTCATGTTGTATTAACCTTGGCCTCACTGGACCAGAAGGTGTACAACTCCACTTGAGTGTCAATGTATTTACGACGAAAGTACTAATTGTGGACACTACTTTTACGTCTCCTACTGGAGACGGGACCGCCATTTTACGTGGTCATCCGAGCCACGCCAAGGTTCAGCTGCTTGCAGTGCAAAGAGATTACCTTCATTTTTCAGTTATTTTAAAAGACCCTGAGTAACGGTCCAGCCCCGGGAATCGAACCCGCGATCTCACGCTCTGCAGTCATGCGCTTTACCGACTGAGCTAATCTCGCTTGTTCAGTCTGAGACTCAAAACAATGTAAAATTTCAAAATATGTACACAGACATACTCCTTCACGAGTGCCAGCCGCTTGATGCTCTCAAATCAAACACTACACTGTAGTTTTATCTCATCCCTTTAAGCCCCGTTCATATGAAGAAAATTTGTCCCGAAAAAGAGGGTCACCCTCCAGCTGAGTCAACGGAAAAAATAGCTGACGCCTTTGCCCGAGCCAATGGTGCTCGCATATACTTCGATTGTCCCGCCTTGATCGAGCTGACCCAGCTGGGCGAGCTAAAGTGTTTACATGCATAAAAGTTGGATCAGCAAGGAGGGTGACCCTACCTTCACAAAAGGGTGAACCGGCTAGGCGGGTCATCCTTCTAGCCAAGCAAACTTTTTTTTTCACAATTACACGGTTCGCCACGTTTTTCAACCCTTTAAACCATAAGATCAAAATTTGAATTCTCATTTTTTGCCCCTATTCATTTCCTAGAGAAGTAGTGGGGAGAAGTTGATAAAATATCAAGCAAATTAATTTTTTGTGATCACGTCCGTACTTCTCATGACCACTCTTTTTTACAAAGCATTGATATTACAAGGAGAAATTTGATGCTGATCACTCTTAGGGCTTAAAGGGTTAAGGGAACGTATGAAAAGTTGGCTCACCCAGGGTAGCTTGGGAAGGCGGTGGATTGACCCTTTCTACCCGGTACAATTTTTCTCCATATAAACGGACCTAAAAACGCTGAAACAGATTCACGAGGAACGGGATTGTGTTACATCGTGCAACCAGGTAAGTTAAATTGACCATGGGAGAATTTGCAAGACTGAGCAACAAAGTGCAATTTTCAATGTTATGTTCAAACTATGCTGTATAAAACTTGCACTCTCCGTTTTTTAAAACGATTTTTAATGCGTGTGTTCGAGTCAGCCTTAGAAAGCTAAAACTCAAAGCGACTTGTTTTTCACTAATTTGATTTGTTCTAGTCTTGGGGAAGTCAGCGCTAAAAAGTGTGTCAAGGTTTTGCCATTTTCGACTGCACGTGTGACACACCAGAAGGTATCTGGTAATCATAACGCTATGCAGAGTAGTGTGAACATAACGGACGTCAAGCTGAGCTTCCACAGGAAAAAATCCTGTTATCAAATGAAACGTGTGTGATGTGGCTTGAAACAGAATGATTTTCAAATGACCAGGCGTGACCTTAACTTAAGGCAGCAATTAGATATGTTTTATGATGCTAGACAAGGCAAAAGTAAGAAAAAGCGAAGAAAAAGCAGGATTTGTGGCTAACTCTTTAATGACAATGAATGATTTTGAAAAAGAAAGCGATATTGCGATCAGAAACTTTTAATGAAAATAAAATGGTAACGAAACATTTCAGCAGGACCAAAGGAAATACCGTTGAGTCGTTCTATTTTCCAGACAGATAGGGTATAAAATGTCAAAATTTGAAACAAAGACTAAGGCTTAATTGGAAAAATTCCCAGATTGATCATTTGGCTTTTAAAATTAGAATCTTCATTCATTTGTAAGGATTGTTTGTGAGGCTAGTCTGCTACACAGCCGTTTTTAGTGTCGTCACGCAACGCTGAAATGTAGCAGACTACCCTGACAAACGATCTAAAGGCCGGCTTCTTCAAGATTCACGAAAAGAAAAACTTAGTTTAAAGAGGCCATGTCACGAGCTTATTGCCGTTTTAGGTGAATTCTGTACTGAAGTCACTACTTAATGCGTTTTCTCAAACACAAAACGTTCCTGTAGAGTTATGAAGAAGATACAAACAAATTTCATCAGAGAACGCTAACCATAGTTTTTTGGAGGATAATTTTGTAGCCATAACATAAACCTTGAAAAAGTTGGGCAACTTCTTCAAGTTTCAATCCATGTCCATCCTTGCCATCCGTTGAAATAAACGGCAGGAAATAGTTTTAATGTGGTAATATAATCTTAAATAAGAAAACTGGACCATTATTTTTGGGATTCAATTGATAAGACAAAAGTGTTAACTTTATGAAAAGACTAGAATAAGAAAAAGCGTGACATAGCCTCTTTTAAGCCACATTACCATTGTGATGACATTTCACTTGATACTGGCATCTGTTCCTGCGAGAAGCACACAAATCGTAGCTGTATTTTCTTACTGAATTAAAAGCTTTTGGCACCCACTGTCCTTTCCATAAAAACTTACCTCCAGTTCAAGTAAGGCTAATTTTTGGCTTTCTATCAAAAGTTTACTTAAGTCGTACAAACGACTTTCACCGGTAGCACAATGGTTGTTGACTTTCAATCTCAGTGTAGTCAATGAGGTGTTTTCCTTCAAAGCGACGGAGAGGCCTGGTAACCAGTCATCACTCACTTCTTTGCTACTGTTGAGTGTCAGGTTGAATGTGGTTACTGATGTGTTTTGCTCCAAATATTGGAACACTCTAGAGTGGTGTAAAACCAGGGGTATACGCGATTCACCTTCACCGTACTCATTTATTGTGAGACTTAACGTAGTTACTGACATGTTCAAGGACAATCCTTCTTGGAAAATCAACGGAAATTCAAAGACAAAGGACTCATCTAATGTCACAGTAACTGTCAGTGTATTTATTGAAGAGTTAAATGAAAAACCGCGATTAAGACAGTGAAACAACTCTGAATAAAATTCATGTTCATAACCGTTAGCAAAAATTTCCAAACTGAGTGTATCTAATGAGGTTGTTATTGCCAAACCAACAAAGAGACCATCGAAATTGTCATCTTGGTCATAACCACCGTTGAGTGTGAGACTAAGGTTTTTAAGTGACGTGCACTCTATCAAACAGTCACCTACACCGTCATTCCAAAATGACCCCAAGCTACCACTATGGACTACTACAGAAAGGGTTGATAATGACTTGATTGGTACCAACACGTTACTCAGTTTAGTCGAAAGAACCCCCTTCTCGTCTTCACCGTAAAAGTTCACGTCAAGGCTGAGTGAAGTTAAAGATGAAATTTTGTCCAAGCTGTCACCTAGGTTGCGTACCCATCCTTCTTTCATGTTACTGCAGTTGAATGAGAGACTAAGAGATGTTAAAGAAGTGCTTCGCAATAAACTTTTTCCAAGGTTTTCCCCCAAGTCTGCATCCACGGGGCAGCTGGTCACTGCAAGATGAAGCGAAGTCAGTGATGTGTTCTCTGCCAAAGCATCACCTATGCAAAGTGTCCACTCCTTAGTAACATTTCCGTTGTTATTGATATTAAGACTGACTTTTTCTTTTCTTGTCTCCTTGACTTTAGTGAAAAACTCTCTCAATGCCGAAGGATTATCCATAGTAATATCAAGAACATTGTGGGACTCATACGGGTCTATACGCACGTCACGTTCATTTAACTGAACGCTTAGATTTTCTTTTGAAAGTCTGGAAAGAACAATACCTCCCTCGGTTGTCAACTCGCCCCATATATTGATGGACAGGACCGACAGTGTCTGGTTTCCTTCCAGGCATCTTGCAATGGAGTTAGCAACTCCGCTTGTTAAATTTCCGCGCACGTTTAATGTGAGAAAAGTAATGGAGGAAATTGCCAAGGCTTCACAAAGAGCTTCTGCTGCTTCACAACTCATCTCGCCCCAGATGTTGACAGTAAAGTGCTGCTTTAGATTCAGTCCTTTTCTAACCATAACACGATGACAAAGATTATCTGCTATGTTGTTCCAGGTGTTTGGATAGATAGAACAAACAAATGAGGGCTTCTTTGCTAAGCGAAGATTTTCCATAACAGAATGCCAGTTACCAGGGAGCTCACCGTGGACAGACAGTCTTAAATAATTTAAAGAACTATTTTCCATTAGACCTTTTTCCAGGAAATTGGCACTGGAGGAACTCAGCGGTCCACCAAAATGTAGATCAAGAGATTTCAAAACTTTATGTCTTGCAAGTGCTTCACTAACAGCAGCGACTAGCAAATCCTGCACATCCGCTCCAACAATACAAAGAGAAAGAGACTTCAAGGAATCATTTGACAAAAAATTTTGCAAGGCTCGTGTCGCAGTGTACTTCATTGAACCAAGTAACTCGAGACCAACAGACGTCAGCAGTGTCAATCCAGTTTCAAGTGCATTGAAAAAACCCTCGCTATAACTATATCCAGGCAAGGAAAACTTTACTTTTGTCAGGGTTGGACAGGAAGCCAACCCATGGCAAATTTGAATCAGCAAGTCACACTTATTAGGGGTTGTATGAGTGAATTTAAGAGTAAACTCTGATAAACTCTTGCTCGCAGACAACCACTTGCAAAGACGATCAGCAAAAGAGGATGTAAACGTTTGTCTTCCGAGAGCCAAACTTATGATTCTCAGCTGCGGGCAAGATTCTACATAATTTACTACGTTACTCTCTTCTATATCAAGCCAAATGTATGATTCAGCATAGAGTTCAACAGGTGTCTGTAAATTTGAAAACCTCCTACAAGCCATTAAAACCTTAACAAAAAAAGCATTGTAATCGTCTTCTGGCTTAACGGTTATGACCTTTGGAAAAGGTATAATTTGACATAGAGTAGCTGCCATTTGTTCAGGATATCCACTTTCATTAAAGCTTTCAATAAAGAAAGTAGTGTTCTCCTCACTGCAATCCTCTCTCCAGTCCCAGTCATTTTTCTTTAACTCTTCGCCAATCTGGGTGAATAGGACAGTTACTTTCTCGCCCAGCATCCCAGAAACAAAGATAAACACTTGTGGATATTTCGTTACCAAGTCGGCAAAGGGAAAGAGATCAAATACATTAAACTGCTGATTTACTAACTTCTCTGCGATATACGCGGCAGCCACGTACTCTTGGAAAGTCTTGTGAAGGAAGCAGTACTCATGTTCAGGCTTTAATCTCTTTAAACTTTCTTCCTTGTAAAGAAGGCCTAGCTCACGTGCTACCAATCCCGGGTATCTACTTTCAAACTCATCCAATTCAGATTCGCGGAAACCATAACGATCACTCAGCAGGCATAACCAAGCTAGCTCTCCAAGGGCAAGAATTTCCTTTTCAAATTTTCTCTCTAAGGCGATGTCATTCCTAGGGGCCGGTAGGTTGCGTTTGGCGCAGTATCGTCTCAAAAGACATCGCACAATGACTTGGTAAAGTTCCGTCCGGGAAGTCGGTAATTTTCCCTCGTAGTCCTCATAAACAACACAAAGGAGAAGTAAATTTAGCGGGTTATTTCGAAGTGCATGAAGAAAGGTGTTCTGTTGTATTTCCTCAATGAGCTTCTCACCCTTCGGTGACTGACCAATGGTTTTAAAGTGTCTTCTTACGTACTCAATAGTATCACTTTCCGTGTACCCTTTAATCTCTAAATGAATGTCAAATACAAAGTATTTTCGTGCTTCAATTCCTCTTTCTTGTCGAGACGTAGCCAAGACATAGCAAAATGGGAAAATTCTTCTGTGAAGCAGCTCATCTACATGGTGCCGTGATTTTTCAGGCAGCTCATCCAAACCATCCAAAATGATCAAGATTCTCTCCTGGTTATGGATATCCTTCAAGAAGTCCAACAATTTCTCTACAATCTTCTCCTCAATATCTCTGGGCAGAAGTTGTTCTCTTATGGTATCCATTATATTTCCATCAATGTCTCGACATTTGAGAAGCAACACAACTTCAAACTTGGGAAAGGAACACTCTGTTGGGATTTTTCCATGCGTAGAGTCATAAGCAAGTTTAAGGCAAAACGTTGTTTTACCGATTCCTGGACTTCCTTCGACAAGCGTCATGACATCCTTACCTTTTTCAAGGGTCTTGAAGATTTCAGTCACGTTCACCTCGTCATTTCCACTCACTAAGTCTGGTTTTTGTCCCTCTACTAGCCTCATGACATCCTCAGATTTATCAGGAGCTTTGAAGAAATCGAACACGTTCAACTCATTATTCACGTCAACCCTCAAGTTTGGAATTCCCTGTGCTAGCGTTAGGACATCCGTACCTTTTTCAGGGGCTATGAGGTGGAACATATTCGCCATATTGGCTTCCATCTGGATGGCCAACTTTCGTCTTGAAATGATTTTCAGTCTCGTGTAAACGTTCTCTAGGGGTAACTCGATAGTGCTATCCCAAAGAAGTGGTCTTAACAGACAGCGCCTTTTGTATTCAGCTTTGAGCAGTTCAACAACAACCGAGTTGTCCGAGCCTGCTGGAAACAAAGAGGTGAGGGAATATTTGTCAATAAACGCAAACGTAAAGACTTGAAATTCCAAACGGATTAATCTCACTGTGACATGCTATTCGCTCCTCAGTAAGCAGAAAGGCCGTTTATTCTCCTTATTTTGCTTACAGATAAGAATGTTACTCTCTATACAAGTAAATGTTTTCGATGACATAAATTAAAATACCTTCCGTGACAGAATAAGCTTCACCGAGACAATGGTAACATTTGGCGAAAAAGAAAATGCTATCAACGCTTACATTTTTATGAAAACTAAGTGCCATATACTCTCTGTAAAAACATTTCACTTTTAAGGTTCATTTCTTTAAAAAATAATGTACAAATCATTTGCCTTCCAAAACAGAACTGAGATCACTCTAAATTTTCTGACAAATTATTGGTTTGTTCATTACACCGCAAATACAAAGGGTAAGGAATTCCTTACCCTTTGCATTTGCGGTGCGTGAGAGGCTACCCCGCTGAAAATCGAACCACATTATGAGGTTCGATTTTCATCAGTCTAGCCTCTCACGCAGACTTTCCTAGGGCGTCGCGAACCCGTTAGAAGGTCTGCATAGGAGGCTGATCTGACTGACAAAAGCTAGCGCTAAATAGTTAGTTTCTTACAGTGAAAGTAACGTGATGAAAACATAACCAGGGTCCCGGCCTAAATTTGGCCTCGTTCTACTTGTACCTTATATGGTATTACGAAGCACGCTGAAAGTTTGGAGAGTGTGTCAGACATGAGAATCTCAAGATGTTCCCTAAGTGCGACCGGGTCCACGAAACTATAGATCCTTTTCACTGTCATGCAACAAAAGAATAAATTGGAAACCGTCAAGTGGAAGAAGACAAGAAAATGAAATGTTATGAAAGATTAATTTTTAAACAATTTGTCCAAGTCTCAGGTCTTTGTGGCCCACAGTTTCTGAGTTATTTGCCGAAACGTTTCACGCACCTTTGTAGAGCTTTGTATGGAGACGCCATATTGGTGTACCGTTTTGGTGCACCAATATAGCCGCCGGAAATCAACAGAAACATCTGGAGTTCACTTTTTCTATAAAAGCTCTTTCTTTTCACTCGAGAACTAGCATACGAGCGCATAGACATATCTTCTAATACTTGAAATGATTATACTGCTGAAAATCAAAAGGAGAGACTTTTTTCAACGAGACAGCATTCCTATTTTTCACGCAATGTGAAAACTCGGAAGTTCAAATTGCTGTATTTTCGAAATGAAACATGCTACGGGAATGCGAACTTGTACAAAGATTTACCATTTGTTTATCTTCAACCTAGTGTAAACAAGAATTAGTAAAACTTCGCTATTTTGACTTTACAATTTGATGACGTCACCATGAAAACCATCTATAGCTTCACGATGTCCCACTAGAAAAGGGGACCCAAATAATAAAGCCACTGCCCTGTGCAGCAGAGGAAAGTAACCCACACAAGCGCTTTATTTCAGGAGTGCATTTGTTTAGGCGATAGGACTGCGAGAATAATGGGGATGAGCCAAGTTGAGCGGGCGGGAAGTACTGTCACACTCTCATTTCGTAAGCTAAGCAGCTTTTGAAGCCGCATTTTAGAAACACGAGACCGATGACACAAGACCATCCTAAACTCTCTCATACATATGTAATGCGACAGCAACCCTTACTCTAAATAACTCAGAAACGAACTTTACCTTCCTCTTTCAACAGTTTCGGTTGTTTTGGAGCTGGGACAGGCCTTTTGCCTTTTCTCGAAGACCTGGATATCTTTGCTGTCTTTGCTTCGCCTGCAATTTAATGAGTCATTACGTACATTAAATGCTCCTGTGGTGTTATCAAAAACATATCAAACTAATTTCATTAAAGAACACTAACCATAATATTATTACTGGTGATTTTTTAAGTCATAGCATTAAATCTTGAACAAGTTGGCCCAATATCTTTCAGTTTCAATCCGCCTGTCCATCCTTGCCATCCGTAGTAACAGACGACAGGAATCATCGGCATTCAACCGATTCGAAGACACGTTTTAGCGTTTTGAAAAGATAGCAAACAGCACAACGTAGCCCCTTTAAGCTTATGTCTAAATAACTGTGCCAAGAAATATTTGACTAATCAACTGAAAGACCATTTTTCATAATAAAAAAGTATCGTAACGCTACATACACTAACCATTAATCCTGGCAACAGCTACAAACAAAGGGAATAATTGGAAGAAAGACAGCCTAGCAATACCAAAACATTTCTAAGGTCTCTCGACAGTGGTAATTTTAGGGATTTTGAGGTTTCGTGGGGCACGTAAGTATATCCGTTATTAATTACTGCATTCCATTGTCGTGTAAAAATTAAGTGACAGGGCAAATCCACCTTTAGGCTAGTAATTACAAAAATTAAACAAATAGACTAGACTGCCGAACACAGCCATTTTACAAGGCAGGAATAGAAGTTACTTGAAACTCAACGGACAAAGTTCGCCTGTGAAGGTGTTAAGAAATATTTCACCTCTCTTATAAAATCTGGCACGAATCTTGTTTATGGACAACTGGCGAAGGTAATCTGTGACAATGACAACGAATTTTGACTCCTTTTAAACTAGTCTTTTTCAGTGGCTTCGACCATTCCTTGTTACTTACAACGAATTGCTTTTGTGGACATATTGCTCATGTTTATACCATTCAAGTGTACCTTTATAAAGACGTTTCTCTGAAGAGAAGGGTTTTTCAACTTGATAGATCACAGAGGCTTTCTTAGATAAATGCTGCTCATCTATATTGGGACCTACAAAAAGAGTAGTAACAATTATTCTTTGCTTCAAAGCATCAGGGACAGTACAAAGAACAGAGATAGCCAACGTTTAACTCTGAAAACGAGTTGTAAGCTATTTTTAATTTGGCTAGTGCTTCTATCTAAACATCGCTTTCTATAACAATGTTAAGAATGCATACAGTTGGTTTTGTATAATTATTTCATTCAGTTTAGCTTCACAGTAAAGGGCATTAGATCATATTCTGCACTATACAAGTAATAAAATAAAAAAAATTACAAGGAATCGACTGTCTTAAATCGCGGTCGGTTTAATTTGACTTCGTAGAAATAAACGCAGTCACTGTTTTCTGAAAATGAACTTTTGATGTAACAACAAGGAACCAAATGCCCTGGAACGGCTCTAATTTTTAACTCAAATTTGAAAATTTTCTGAACTTTTTATGGAACATTTTGCAAGACTATCAGGCTTACAAATATGGCAAAATTTACGATGATTCTTACTGTTCCTGTTAAGACAGACTATTACTATTGGACTGTTACTAAAGTGGGGAACTGAAGTAACCACATTCAAAAGTTAACGGCATTAAGGTCGTCACGAGAAAAGTGAAACTGAGAGATTAAGTTTGCGTTCATTCAAAGTTATAGCGACTTTTTCCAACTCTCTCAATCTGTCAAATGTGGTAGAGTTGAAATGTTAGCGATCTCATCCTGAGTTCAAAAAGAGAAAAGAAAATTTGTTATCGAGAGGTTTTCATCACTGTTGTCACTGTAGTTGAGTGAACATCCTTACCACAATTTCCTAAAGCCAACAGTACACAATACGAAGACCAATTATTTGAATCACATTGTTTCACTATACAAGCACATTGTACACACTCAGTGTCTTCTCATTTGCTAAGAGCCTACAGTTAAGGTGGCTCGACTGGATTTTTTAGGGAGTATACTTCGCCACTTTGAGCGTTTACCACGTCGGCATTAACAAAGATAACGCAAAAAGGTTACCACAGCTACACTAAATAAATGTGAAAATTCGTTATGATCCATGTTTTGTTGACACCAGGGTTACCATGGCAACATAACGACGCCATTACATTTTTTACTTGCCCTTGTATTTCTCGGTACTGGGATTTTTTTTCAGAAATCGCTTAAGGGAGTTTGTACCTCTCTTAGTTGCCTCGGTTATGGCAAAGTTTGAAGAAATTCTATGAGAGCGTTTTGGAAAGGTTTTGAAACAAAGGTTAAGGGTCATAAAAACAGTGAATAAACATGCTATCGACATAATTAGCTAATATCTAAAGAAAATGATGAGGTCTGAAAAAGCAGTTTCATCTCATAGTGGTTTGATTCCATCTGGAACTTTGCACGAAAAGAGAGGGGGATTGCTTAGGCCGATTGCGAGAAAGAGGAATTTGATTAGCCTACGTTCGGCTGCTTTCTTTACCATTTTTGAATGTAATTTGGTCCACGCCTACAAATTTCACGGCTATTTAAAAACCGCTCGATAATTTTTTTAAAAAAACTTGACAACCCCGAGATTAAGCATCAATGTACGTCTCCTCCAAGTTTCAAGGACTTTGAAAACAAGGAAGGTAATTAAATGGGGCTTCAAATGTCACAAATTTTCCACCAATTTAGAACACTTAAAAAGCCCAAGTTCATTTAATGTGATCATTTTTTTTTTACTTAATGGGATAAAAAAAAAAAAACAAAGTCTTTAGGGCACGACTTCCAGTGAGCAATATTCGAAATAGTTGCCTCCCTCGAATAAAACGGTAAGTTAGTGTTGACTCAAAGAAAATTTCTCATAAGGACAAAGGGGGGGGGGGGGGGGGGGAGGGAGGAGGGAGGCAGAAGAGTAAAGTAAGGAGGGGGCAGGGTAGAAAAGTAAATGGGTGGAGGGGTAAGGCAAGTGTGGGGGAAAGACGAAAAGGGTGGAATAATTGCACAGAATAGCCATAGATTTATACTCTTAAGAATGTATGACAAAGGGCTTGCAATTTCTAAATAGAAGATGACTGTATTGATCTTGAACCATTAGAAAACTGCTAATGTGTTTGAAGGTGACAGCTTTGATGTAAGAAAAAAAAAACAAGTTAATAAATAGTTGCTATAGTTTCAATATCCACACTGTTTTCTCGATTTCTAGAAGGGCGGTAACTATACCCATGCTCCATGCTTTCTTTGAAGCGCATATAAGAATGGCTGTGTAAATTGGGATCGCCCAGTACCATTTGAAGATGGTGTATAAAAAATCTACTATATTTTCGCTGTCTTCACGGCGTTATTCATTCAGGTAAATGTATACGTACGTCAATATTTTTAACATTTATTCACAGTGTTGACTGAAAGTATTACATAAAATATCCACCCAATTCACAATACAGTTTCGAGAAGAGAATGCAACTTGCAAGTCTCATTTCTAATTTTAATATGCATCCTTATTTGCTGTAAGTCAGGGAAAGAATTTACTTGTAAATGACAAAATTATGGTTCTGTGTCCAACAAATATAGTCGTCTTCCAAGAAACAACAATTTACAACAAAAATAAACGTTATGGTTGTGTCATGCGATCTGAGCTTGCACTCGCGTGCGTCACTCGTTCTATGTTTTCCCTGGGTGAAGTACATAGTACTTGCAACTAAAAATATACTAGGGTTTGCTACATATTGAATTCCCTTACTTTTCAGCGGCAAATTACTAATTGAAAATGAGTATTTAATTGCAAGTTATATAGCATATTCCACCCAATGCTGTTTTTTAGTTCTGGCCCGTCTACTCGTCCTCCCAATGTTGTTGATGATGATGATAACCCTACATTGCCTAATGTCGCGAGATAGACGGGTCCGCGAAATTGAGAAAGCGCGATTACGCAAATAAAACGGGAGGAAACTGGGGAGAAGTAGGGCGGCGAAAATAGCTGATCTCAGGTTACGCGAAAGCTGAATCAAGGGAGAGGCGAGAGGAAGAAGGTAGAAAACCTCGGTTTCGCGCGCCTATATATCTTCCCATACGATCTAGAAACGAGAAACAGGTCAATAAACAGTCTGCATTTTCAGTATAGTACTAAAAACGAGTAACGAAAAATAACGTAGGTACATTACAAAAGCTGAACCCCCGGAGTGGCTATTTTTAGAACATGAACTCGTGAATATGCGAAGGGTGTTTTCACTTGGATAGGTACCTGATCATTTCAACTTAAAATATATACTTAATTTTATCGCATAAATATTTTTTTAAAAATTCATTTACGAGTTCTCGACAGTTTTTACTTTGATTTCGCTTCACTGGCGAGACACGAATTGCGGGCTGAGGGCGAGGAGGGGAAGATGCCTATGACAACTTTGTATTAACTCGTTCATTCGTAACATTTTGCACTATCATAAGTGAATGGTCAATGAACCACTCATTAATCATTCACTGGTTTACTGAAGGGGCTTGTTTTCGCTTGGGGATCAGCTTTCCAATCTCTTTACGGTTGACTATTAACCTTATGTACTTAGTTGATAAAGCCAGATTTTTGTATTACATTATAACACGCAGGCCCGTAGCCAGAATTTTTACGGGTGGGTGCGATTTAACGAGGAGACGGACCAAGCGACGCCGGAGGGGCAAGTCTCTAGGGAGGAAATTGGGTAGTCAGAGACTGCATGCACTACGAACATGGATATTTCTCTTTTTTAACTTCAAATTGATTTCTTTAACGTTTTTTGGCAAAGAGACTACTTTCTTTTGCAATTTTTGAGAATGGCAGCTGTCAATGTCACTATTTAAAAGAAAAAAAAAACAAAGAAAGTTGGAAATCCGTATAATTCGTTAGTTTTGCTGCTTATCATCACTGATATATCAGTAGTGTGCCAAACTCAAACCTCCTTTGGTGCTTCTTAGCAAACGCACCAGCAACTTCTTTCAAAACATTCTCTGTTTAGATAATAGATGTGGATAAAAACCAGGGAAGAGGGCCTCCCTTGTACCGCAAATATTACCTTTTGGCCACGGGAAACAGCAGATATTCTAAACTATCCTCAAAGACAAAGGGCTACACAAAAATGGAACAATTTAGGCCTTCATCTCCTTCAAGCACAAGTGGAACTGAGATCCACTCTTTTTAATTGGCTGTTTAACATCCAATTGGAAAATGGCAGTGATAAAGGACACGGCCTCATAAATGCGCAAGCTCATCATCAAGCCAGTCAGAACGGTTTAGCTTTCGCCACAAAATGTAAAACAAAGTTAAAAGTGATGTTGCTCTCTACATAAAAGTAAATAATGAGACTCAACAGTGTGGACTGTGAAGTTGCTAAAACTGGATGAAGGAAGGTCCTTGCTTAATTCTAAAACGGTCAGGGCGAAACCTTCACTACAAAATTTTACAGCTAAGCAGTTTCAAAACGACAAGGACAACACTCTTCGCTATGAGAACACCCGTCACGAGGAAAACACTTGTCATAGGGACAAGTTGCCAAGCTAAGGTCAAGTGCAGAATCTTACACACATATTAAACAATAAAATACATAACTGTGGTACCATCTAGAGATTCCCGCAGTGCACACTCTCATAATGCTTGAATTTTCAAATGAAGTCATCAATTTGATACAGTAACTCTACCAATAAAGGACAGCAAACAAGACTGCATCTCTCAACAGTCTCGGTAGTTTTTCAGCCGAAATATCACTAGCAGGTAACGATGTTTTTCCTTTTCTTGAACACTGATGTCTCTTTGCCGAGCTTTTTGAGCGTCATTTTATCGGACATCGCAAACGTCTTGCAGATTTAATTTCAACAGCACTAGCTGCTTATGAAGAATTAGCCGGGAGATTTGAGCCAATCGGAAACGAAGAAATGTTTTGAAAGATCACGGTGGAAACTATCGTAAGCGGACAGCCTCGGGGCGCTTACGAGAATGGTTCACATAAGCGACCACTACAAGAGTAAAGGGTTAAATGGCGGCCTACGGGAGCTTGCCCTGATACAAATGAACATTGAGAATGTAAAAAAAATGTCCGTTTGTTAGAATTTCGCTATACTGTTGTTCTCGCAATCTCGCGTCTTTGTTGTTGTAACTCCTGTTCCTGTTGTAATACCTCCTCCTGTTTATTTAGTAGTTCCTGTTGAGATTTTTTTATTTGTCTACAACATTGGAGGATGTCTTCCTCCTGGCGTATTCTATTCTGTTCCTCATGTATTTCTGCAGGTACCTGAGGTTCCGCCTGGGGTTCCGCCTGGGGTTCCTCTTGTGGATTCCAACGATTATACAATCCTTGCAATCCTCTACGAGCCAAATCGGCAGCGCCCACAACACCTCGACGAGTACCTTTGTATAATAAACTCGGCCAGCGCGTATGGGGACGAGGACAATCCACATCAGACTCCTCATCAGTAGATTCATCACTAATGTCATCGGGTTCCTGACGACGGTGCTGGCGACGATCGCGACTAATGGGTTCATCATCAATGTTTCTACTTAAATTTCGAAGTTCTTCTAACATTAAATCTTGTATTTTAGTGGATTTATCCTGAGACTCCAAAAGTATTTCAAATGCTTCTTTAAAATCCTCACGCGCTTGCTGGCGCTCAGGTTCCTTACGTTTTATACTACGTCTAACTAAACGAGTAAGTAGATCTGCCTCTATCTTATCCTGTGATAGTTTTACAGCTTTGTCAATATCCATTTTGTTTCATGCCTAGATATATTTTCATTGTTTTCATCATTTTATTTAGTTCTTCTGTGGGTAAGACCTTGATTGAGTTTAAATACCGTGCTATCTTAGTAAACTCCGGCACAACACCATTATTTCCAGCCATAATTGACAAACCAAGTAATTTAAGTCTATCAACAAGCTTATTAACGGGGCGGATACCACTGCCAACTCTTAAAGTCTGCCCCCGAAGAAAAAGATCTATTGTATCTGCGTATTTTTTTAAAATTTCTTTCTTTTTTTCTAAATTTTGAGTTTCTGCCATATAATCCGGTGAAGGATTTTGTCTATTACTTCTACCACTGATTGAACGAGTTAATGCTAATACCTCATTCCTCGAATCCAATAAATGTTGTGCTAACCTATCAACATCTGTTCGAAAAAAATCTCTCGGCCTTGGAAAAGCATATTCGTTTAGTACATCGAAATATTCTTGGGTAAACTCCCTTTCCAAGTCGTATAGTTCATTTTGTTGTTGTCGTTGAAAACATCTATGCAGCTTATGTGGTGTAATACCATAAATAAACCAGAAAGAAACTTTACCTTCGTATCTCAACAGTCTCGGTTGTTTTGGAGCTGTGACAGCACTTAAAGATAGCGGCCCTTTTCCCTTTTTTGAAGACCGGGGTCTCTTCGCTGCACCTGCAATTAAACCAATTCCCAACATAAAGTTTTTGTAAAAGTAACTATATACACAGCTGTTCATTATTCTACGGCTGAACTAAATTAAAGTGTACCTTTATGATGACGTTGTGCAGCAGGAGAGGGTTTTTCACCTTGATAGATCACTGGGACTTCCTTAGATAAATTCTGCTCATCTGCATGAGGAGCTACAACAAAATAGAAACAACTGTTGACCCGTTTATTTGAATGGAGATTTGCCAGTGTTTAACAATAACGAGTTCTCAGCCATTTTCAATTAGGCCAACCCACTATCTAAATATAGTTAACTACATGTATAAACAATGTTAAAGAATGATACATGTGGAACCATTAGTCCAGACCAGAGTTAGTTATATGTTCTGTTTATAGTTAACCCAAGATTACCGTTGAACATGATTCAGACAACTCCACCTTGAACAAAAAAAAGCACTTTATTTGAGTGTCAATATATTTATCACGAAAGTACTAATTGGGACACTATTTTTACGTCTCCTAATTGACACGGGACGCTATTTTACGTGGTCATTCAAGCCACGCGAAGGTCCAGCCGCTTGCAGTGCAAAGGGAGTACCTTCATTTCTCAGTTATTTTAAGACCCTGAGTATTGGTCTGGCCCCGTGATACCCACGACCTCCCGCTCTACAGTCAAGTGCTCTACCAACTGAGTTAATTCTTGTTTAGTTATCGTTCTAAATAATACAGCTATTTCTGCCAAGACGTAGGTGCAGTTATTTGTGATAAGTTCTGCTTCTAAATGAGCATGTATTTGAATGCTTTCAAGTTTAATGAGTGCACAGCACCTTTTTACTTTGTAAATGCAATAAATCATAACTATTAACTATACATGTACATTTAGCCGGCGAATAAAGCCGCCTTTGAGACATCATTCATTTAAAAAAATTGTAAAGACGCATCTTTTTAGTAAGGTTTTTCATTCTTAGTTAGGTTTAGTTAATACCTATACACAACTATGTAATTTTTATTTATTTTTTAGCAAAACTTTTAAAGACCTACCTTTTAGTAAGGCTTTTTATTCTTAGACAGGTTTTTTAAAATTATACACAACACATGATGTAATTGTTATTTATCATTTAGTTATTTTCATTCTACGTATTGTTGTAATGCGCAGTTGATCATCTCGTCAAGGAAACTATTATTATTATTATTGTTATCTATTATCCCTCTTATTATTATTATCTCTGCAAAGTGAGCCAGCCCGGCTCATGTAATCTATAGCCAGGTTTTACGCCTTTCCCCTTGACCTCACCGATTTTTCAAAGCCCCCGAGCACACACGCAAAATTTCATCCCCCCTCCCCCTCAACATCTTCATACTCCCTTCTCTATATTCAATGAACTTTTGGCCTTATCCTTGTTCTTTCCATACAAATATAATAAAAAATAAGAGAAAACCAATCTTAAACAGACACCCTAAAAACGTTTTAAAAAACGTATAAGTACACGTATGTTTTCCACAATTGATAAGACTTTTGATAAGACTATTGATAAGACTTCTCACAACCACCACTTTATTTCAACACTCTGTAACTACACTATCCCTTCATAACCACATTAAATTCTACGAGAAACAAGTTTCACTGATTAACAAACTACATCCATTATCTTACCAATTCACGTCCAATATAACTCCACGCTTTCCACTTCACGTATCTCAACCAACCCTAAATTATACAGCGCTACTGCACTACTCACACATCCCCAATACACATACAAAACTTCAGACTTCACACACGCCTAGTACATCGAAGCCTAAATATACGCTCCAAAAGCGTCTTATTATTATTAATCATTCTCTTCTGCGAACATCGCCAGTAGCAGGGAGCGATGGGAGAGCTGGCTTTCTTTGCGGGCTAGCATACATTTCATTTTAAGTTTAATATATATGCAACAGAGGACGCAATACAATAGCACTTATTTTAACTGACCTTCTGAAGAGATCGCTTTCATCCTTTCAACAAGTTTATCACACTGTTCCTTCCAGCTGTACTTTTTTGCATATGCCCCACGCACAACATTAAACTCTCCAAGTCTCATCTCCCTGTCCTTGTGACGGATGGCTCTTATTGCACAGGCCCAGTCTCTTCGATCGTCCGACGTTACTACACAGCTTGAACCATGAGGAACTTTCTTTAAAGCTTCCGCAAAACCAGAGTTCCCACTAACCAGCACAGGCAGACCAGCAGATAAAGCCTCAAGGGCAGCTAGACCAAAGCCCTCAGTTCGTGATGGCATTACAGCAAGATCTACTTCGCAAAATAAATCAGCTAGTTTCTCTCTACTTTCATTAAAGCGACGCACTTTAAGTTGACTAGGATCAATGCCTTGCTCCACTAACTTTTTTGCTACTTTCCCTTCTTCTCCCTGTGTTGCTCCAACAAACACAAGTTTGTAGGTCGTGTCTTTCAACTCAGCAATGGCTTTGGCAGCAATGTCATATCCCTTCAGCTGAAAATCTTCATTGTCACCACGTCCAAAGACCAAAACATTGAATGAGTTTCTTTCTTCAGTAGCTTGACTAACATCAGCAAACTCAGAGAAAATGCCTGGGGTTAGATTGAGAACATCCTGATCTTTACCACAAGGACGGAGATAACCGGAAAAAGCATCAGCCAGCTTGGGTCCAACAGCTACAACTTGATCAGCCAATTTACAGAGTTCAACCTCAACCTGGTGTTTGTCCTCGCCTCTGGAAATGTGCTCTTCATATCCTTTGTACATTCCAAGTTCTTCTGGAGAAGTATGAACAACCTGAATCCACTTACAATGATGATGTCGTTTTATACCCTGCACTTGCCGACCAAGAACGGCTCCATGTCCTATCACACAATCCACAGCATGGTCTTTTGGTAGAAAGGACAACAAGTCAACTGGGTCATAACCTAACATTTTTTCTGCTTCAACGAGACGGACATTGTGACTTGCAGCGACTCTTTCATCCTCTTCACTACACTGAAGGAGATAAACGCTGACCTCCACGCTGGGATGTTTTGCCAACTGAATGGCCAGCTCTCGGTTGATGGTTGACAAGCCTCCTTTTGTTGATCTCCATTCACTGCTTAACAGGGTAACTCTCAATTTCCTGGAGGAAGTGGATCCGGAATTGCTTTCATGGTCTTCCTGTGATGTAGAGGCTGTGCTGGGAAAGGATGACAAATCCTAAAAGAAGAGTAGCATAAATTATCCAAAGGATTTGATAAAAAGCCTTTTGAATGCAATGTAAATTCATACGAACCTAAACTGACTCATAATAACTTAAACTCAAGCAATGTCTTGCATTGCTTTTCAGAGTCCATACCATTTGAAAAGGCTGACAAGAAAACTATAGATTATTTATACTAACAAGTTAAGCGCTTTGGTAATAGAAATCATTACATTCTGACTGCTGCACAACCAACACATTGTGTAACAATGGCTCAAGACATATCATGTTTGAACTTCGGGTACATACTATATACTTAATTAGTTAGGCCAGGAATCATCCCAGGGCTAAATGACTTAAGATGTATCTGTGGTTAGCATACTCTTACAAAAATTAGCAGTTTACATAAAATTATGCATGTAGAGTAACATCCTATTGAAAACGTAAACAGTTCAAAACTGTTACAAATCAACTTTACTTTCTAAGTTTCTACTTAAACTTGAGGACAATATGTTTAAAATATCACGGGAATTTCACTATAATAGGGAGGGAGGTGTGACAGAAATAACTTGCAGGGTAAAAAGTTAAAGATGATGCACATTACTAAGACTGTCTCAACAACACGGTACACCTGTACCACACTAAGAGGTGAGGACAATGTTACAATGCAACCGTCAAAACCGTGAACACTTGAAATATGTCAGGAATGATTATTGTGTTATGACCAATCACAGCAAACATCAAGTAGACTAAAGACACGTGAACTGGCCACAAAACCACAAACTAATTTACGATCTTGCTGTGGTTTAGTTTTCTCACGCCTGATTGGCTTTATACTTCGGGACACACTGTAACTACCTTTGGCAACGATGACAGCAACAGCCACAGGATTGTCGCAAAGTAATAGATTTAATGACCATAAAAAAACAAACTCTGCACATGCAGCACACTTTATGGTACATTCTTTGCTATTACTGCACAACTTTGACGTGAAAAATTCCTAATGGGAAGTTTAGTTGAAGAATAATTTCACTCCAAGGAAGTTAATACACCTCTAACATTGTAAGTGCCTTGGAAAACTTTCAACAAAGTTTAAAAAGGTAAATTTATTTTAGTAGTGACATTTTTTGCTGTCATTGTTGCTAAAACTCTCTTTTGTTTGAGACTGGGAGGGATCACAAAGCTTAATGCACCAACTCAATATATATTTGCAGATAATTTTAACCACCCTTAAACAACAAAATGCAAATCCAGACTGACCTCCACAAGCCTCCTTAAAGAAGTAGTAGAGAGAATTTGTTTATAAAAGATATAATTAAGCATTTTTCCTTTGAGTGATCATTTTGTTTATTCTCATAACCTTCTCTCTTGTTGAAGCATTGAATAGATATAGTCAGGAGAAAATTGACATTGTTCACTCTTGGGGCTTGAAGGGTCAAAACAAGCCAAATGAGGCCCACATAACAAAAACTTAGTTAAACTGTATCTTGGTTTGAGCAGCAAAAAGCATCACCAAGAACTATTACTACCGCAACATGCCTCCACCCGGTCCCCTACTCAATGAAATGCTCAGCTACCAAATAATTATTGCTCCCAGCAGTATGCTCCCTTTAAATATAAAATTAAACAGGGAGAGGGGAGAGGAAAAATAAGAAATAGTTTACTGTGTAAGGAAATCCATTAATTGACAACACACAGGGCCCTCATTCGGGTCTGACGTATCACTAACATCCCTCCACCAAAATTGAGAGCCACAGCTCAAACTTCTCAAGCCTCAAACCCTTACAACTAGAGAATTAAGATGTAAATACCGAGAATTTACAATCAACCTTAACTAGACCAACACTATAACTAACAGATGATCGATTATTTTTCTTACCTCCATCAGCCTGGACATCACAGGAATCCTAAAAATTCTTTAACACTGCAGACATGGAAACTACAATAGGAACAGAGAAAGAAGGCACACTTAATAATGGTGCAATGTTGTTGTCAGTACCATTTCACATTTTATTTTTGTGAGAGTTTAATTTTACAGATAGGTGATTTTTTGTATTTTGCAGGCACAAATTATTTTTTGGGATTGGTCAACCTGATTTCTCCAAGTGGGAATTTATTTATTAACAACTGCATTCAACCATTCCTTTATAAATTGAGTCACAAATATAGGCAAATCAACATGTGAAAGCATTGTAGGTAAAATCTGTTCTCAGGTTAAACCAAACTTTCTTTGTCTCCTACGAAAAATGAGGGTTAAAAAACAAGGGAAATTCCATATGCATAAAGCTGTGATATTGAAAGGATATCATTTATTGGATAGTTATCAGATTTTTATAATCGATTTAGAATAGGTCTAACATCAAACATTATCAAAATTTTTGTCAGACTGAAAATTTCAAATTTTTTATCAGATTTTATCTTATTTGTTTATAATGATACAAGGTACTAACTCTATCCAATGATAATTTATATTATCTGATATTTTGCCCTTATACTGTCATAGATGTCTAATTGGATTTAGTCATTCTAATTATTCTACTATCAGATATATGTAGAAAACATGTGCCTCGTTGAATGTTCAGCTAATGTTGATCAATGTTGGTGATTTGTCAATATGCAATTTGGAAGGTTTTATTGCGATAATCCAATATCATCGCATTCAGGAAAGAGGACAGGACAATCTAAATAGACTCTAGTAGATACTAACGTGATATTATCGCGATAATATCCAATATCAAAGAAGGTTGAATACAGGATTTATCTGAATTTTTATCTACTACAAAATTAAATTTCCATGTAAGTTGTCTTTCTAAGTTGTGGAAGTCATTTTGCAGGACGTGTTCTAAGGTTGCAACTGTTTATGTACAGTGGAAAGAAATTACAAAAATTAAAACCCCACAAATACAAGCCATGAGGTATAAGATACATGTATATAGAGCATATTACATATACAAAATTTCTCTTTGAGTGCTAAAAAAATTAATATTTCGCAAGTGAGCGCCTTGTTTTTTTCTTCAGTTCTTTTTGCTTTGCTTTCGATGTGTCTCTCAATCTCATAAATTCAGGATCAATGAATAGCCTTTTCCCATATTCGCACCTTGCAAGATAACAGTCAAGGCATGACAAGATTCCTATGAGAGAAGACTCATATTGTCCTCCTTTCTTCGTTCTACTAGCGGCAATGATGAATTCACTAAGGTATACATTCACCTCCTCTGGTGGAATATTAATTGTCTAAGAAATTTCAGAACAATGGTCAGGTCAAACATCACCTTTTTCTTTGTATTTCTCTTTTCTGATTAAGGAGTAAGCATTTGATCAGCATCCAATAATATTTAGATTCCAGTTAGGTAAATCATCCACCACTTTGAAGTTGCAACAAAATTACTTTGACAAAGGCACTGCTGTCAGAGGCACCGCTGCACAAGGTGCAATTTCTTATGTAACGATAACAATACTGATCTTTTCATTTGATGTGAAAATAACAAGTTACTCCTGAAAACCTCACCAGGTATTTCATCGGTGTTTATATAATAAAGATAAAAAATGTAGTGATAAGCAGGGCTGTCACTAAGATTTCAAGTTGCTGGGTATGAACAACAAGTAGGCGGGGAATCAAACAGCTGGGGATTTCTTTTGCTTCTATTTTTCTTCTATTTTCCTATGAAAGTAGCCAGATGCAATGTTTAGGGTAGCCAGGGGAAATCCCAGGCCCATGCCTCTTAATGACAGCCCTGGATACGTTGTACTTTGGGTGTAACCCTGTACTCCATAGACACAGTATAATGCTTTTAACAGTATGTTTTTCAAATTATTTTTGTTAAAACCTCTTGTCAACCCAAGGCACAGCAGATGAATGCCAACCACATCTAGCTTTATGGTGCATTCCATTCAACAAAAATTCTTGTTTGAAATTTTGAAAAAATTCCACACACCCCAATGGTACACTAGTACATTCCAGTTGTACAGACCTGACCCAAGCCACTGTGTGTTTGAGTAGGTACTTGTAAGCAGGGTACAGATGAGCAGTAGAGGTGACAACAATTATGTCAAATGGAAAGGGTCATTTTGGTCATAGCAGTAGGACAGTCCAAAGTGTACCACCTTCAAAGGTGTTGTCAAATATTCTGGCCAAACCGAACAAAGATGGTCTGTTCTGTTTGCTTTTTAACCAAAATTTCCGGAATTTGGGGTTGAATAAAAAGGCGCCCCTGGACTCAGACTTTGCTAATGTCTTTTGCATTAATGCTATTTATCATGAGTATTCCTTCAGTCAGTATATCCCTGGCATAAATAAAGTATTATCCGTGGAATATAATAGCAGAAGGAGGGGAGTCCAAGACTCCACTGTCTGGATGATACTTAAGTGTACACGTAAAGGTGTACCCCACGGGGTTGGGCAGACAGGAATGAACTGTTTTTGTATTAATTAATAGGATTATCAAGGTTTTAGGCCTTGGCAGTACTTTCCTTCAGTGTCTCCTCCCCTACCCCCAGGGGAGATTTTATTATAAACATGTAGTTATGAAATTCTGCTTACAACAAATGAATAATATAAAAAAGCCTTACCAAAGCTTGGTACATGAATCCTTGACCTCTGAAACCCACACATCTTGAAATTTGAACTGATTGGTAGCAGTAACCTTAATAATGAAATCAAGGGCAATGAATAAAGACAAAGAACAGTTCTTCCAGTAATATATAATAATAAATTATTATTGCTTTAGAACTGGTGCTGTTGCACTGGCTGGTTGATGGTACTGCGAGTCATACACAAGTCAATGTAAGTATCCCCATGCCCCGCCAAGACATACATGTACTGTAGCAGGGCATTTGATTGCTCTGCAAATGTGACTGTGTCCAGGATTAAGAAAAGGAAAAACTTTTTTCCATTTGTATTTGTAACACCTCAGCGGCCTCTCCCAAAAAGGTGCCCACCTCATGGGCCATGATATCAAACAAGTGCTTTTCTTGAATTAAGCACCCCCTTCAATGATGATAATAATGAGATAATAAACATGCAAACCAATACACAAGAGTTAAGTGTGTAATGGGCCTATGGTGCACTTGATTGTACCAACCACTGTTGTGAACACTTGATGAAAGGAATTTTATTGAAGTAACAAAACTGAATACGAGGCTGGCATTGTGTAAAGGGCTGATTTATTATAGGCCCATAATATAGCACCAGCCTTGCATTCAGTTTTGTTTCATTTTACACATCAAGTGACGTCTGGCTACTGCCAGCATCTCTTTAATTAGAGATCCAGCAAGAGGAACCAGTCAGTTTTATTTATGCGCTGCCTGGACCTCTGCATTCAAAAAGTTTTTACTGTTGAATTAAAGGTTACCAAAAATCTATTAACCCCCGAGGGGTTATTTCAAACACATTTGATTGGTGGGCTTTGCAAATGTGACCATCTCCAGGATTAAGAAAAAAAAATCATCCTTTTGCCATAATATTAAACAAGCACCCCCCTTGAATAGCCCCCCCCCCCCCCCCCACCATTCACTTTCTTAATTAATAGTAGCTGGGATACAAGGAAAACATGTCTCTATTCCACGTTATGGATGAGAGAATCGATATTTGATGATAATAATGAGATAATAAACATGCAAACCAATACACAAGTGTTTTAACAGATAAAAGGCAATAATAATGAATAACATTTACCGTAAATCAATTAATCCCCAGGGGGCTTATTTCTTTCAAACACATTTGAGTGGGGGGCGGGCTTATTCAGTTTAGCCAAGGTGGTCATTAATCAGCTCTCCATAAAGAAATAGAAATCACAGTGGAAAAGCTTAAGTACAACAATGCAAGTTGGAGCTGATGCAGCCAAGGATAAAAAATAAATCTGCACTTCCAACACAAGAATAAACCATGCCCGATCAGTCCAAATGAAGTTTTACAGTTGTGATTGATTTATACAGTCTATCATTTATTAATGAAGAATAATAAGGTTGAGGAGAGGGGAGGTTCTTAAAAGAGAGGGGGGGCTCAGGGGTTTCAATAAGCACCAACGGCCGACAAAATGGGTTGGTTATTTTTTTTTTCTAGAACGAAGAAGCAACTAGTTTCGATAATGTTGTAAACAAAAAAAATATCATAAAATCTGAATGAAAACGTAATTATGATGTGTTTCACTGCTTGCAGGAATTGATTGTGACTGATAAATTGAAAGCTACAATTTCTTAAATGAAAAACACCAGGGTGCAAAGAAAATCATTTTTACAGCTTGTCATTTGGGCAAGCTGAAGCTAGCATTTACTAGCCCAGACGTCATTTCAACTAGCCCCAAAAGCTTTGTGATAAGCAGAATTGATTTCACGTACAGTTCTTCTGTTATTCGAATTCCTCAAAAAACATCACTTGCCTGTCGGGGAAGTTAAAAACAGAATTCACTAGCCCAATAGCAAAATCCACTAGCCCGGGGCTATCTGACACTACCCTCTCTGCATGCTGAACACGCTCTTTTGACCTCAAATTTAGTCCCCAGAACGCTGAAAATCGCACTTTGAAGTTACAAAATTTTCTGGGGCAGAATGTGCCTTTCTTTTAGGCCTGTTTATTTGACTAACTTGTGCTCATTCAGATGTGATTTTAAATATTTCGTCCCCTACAGAAAACCATGTGCAAAAGTTGTCTACATGAGCTCTAATAAAGCTGATAACCGTCCTTTGAAATGCACATTGCCTATCACTGACCATAATAATGAGGTGAAATATTTGCAGATGAATAATTTTACAGTAGTAATGTTCCAACTCTTTATACATCCTCTCATTTTATTTGGATCCCTACAGCATATAAATACCACAGCCCTTATGGTTTAGGGCTAGCTGGTTCCTTTGTTTATAACTTTGTTTGTTCATTATTTTTCCAATGAATCCAGTGAGTCCTTGAATGAGCTGGAAAATCATCCAAATGTGTTCACGTTGAAATTTTATAATGGAGCCAAGGGATGCATTAACATAGCCTTTTTGAGAAATAGAGAGATACAGAATAATGTTTACTGTATTTGCCAAGCGTCAATTTGAACACATGACCAAGTTTCTCAGTTTCTTGTTGTTTACTGTTTATTATTTTCCACAAAAATAAGAAGTTTCATATGAGTTTTATGTCCTAAACAACTAGTAATAACCAAAGGATATGGAGTGCCGGGTGACAACAATTGAAGGTCAAAACGCTTTTGCTATATAGCGCTGTGCTTTGCATAAGTTTCACATGAAAGAGGGTCAACACATGCGTGATCAGATTACGAGTGGTAGAATGTCCAAATGCATGTGATTCAAGTGCAATCTGTGCATTCCATACATTCTTAGTGGAAGTCCAAATGAATGCTGGCTACATCCACGTGACGCATGCGTAATAACAACCTGGAGATTAGGATTGCGGGCTCCTCTTGTCGCCCGCAATTACTTTGCAAAGTTTTTATCTGCTTATTTCCTGATTTGAGAAATTTACAACCTGAGTCTGACGTCTGTCATTTGCAGTAAGTGATTCTAAATCTCTCCCAGTTAAGGTGGCTCCGTCATTAATACAGGTGCATTTAGCTGTGACGAAGTTTTCGTCATAAC
>OZ038005.1:5780206-5820206 GCA_964035705.1 Porites rus | reverse complement strand
GCAAACGGTTAGACTTTCTATTCTTCTCGGATAAGGACGAAATACCGTCGCTCCCGTCTCACAGCGCTTACACTTAGCTGGTTCTTGTGGGACGTAAAAGAACCCACACCACTGTTCGAAAACAGTAGGGGATGTAGACCCCGGTGTTGTGGTCAACCTTCACACATCACATCATTCACATCACGGGTTGGGTGGGTACAGTAAGCTCATAAATGGACTGAGAGCGGTTGCCAGTGGCGCCTTTGTATGCTGACGTCTGAGCTTACTGTTCACATGTTAAAAATGTATTGTAAGAGGCACGTCTGTTGTCCTCTCATCTACGACTCTTCTCTCTTCATTCATTCAAATGAAGCTACTTGGGAGCTACATCAACTATGGAGAATTGCATAATTTGTGACTTTGCTAGTCAAGATTTTTCTTTAAGCAACGATAAACTCCAGCTTATTTTTCTAAAGATAATGCGATGTATTAAATGCGGCCATTTAAGCAATAAAAAACGATAGAACTTTTGTGACAAACTTCGGAGGAGAAATATTTATCAGAGAGAATGGATCGATATCTGGGAACATTTGTACTGCGTTTTAGTTTTAGTCAGTATAATGACCGCACTGCGGGGTGGTGTACACAGGCTATTTCTAGCAAGAGCCTTAACGGCTCTTGTTTCTAGGTAAGCTGAAAATGAGATCATAATGTCACTAAATACAGTGGGCCAAAAACATTTAGCCGTACTACCGGGGCAGACTCAAATTTCATGACTTTAGGGCCGTATTTACAAATACACCGTACATCGCATTCACCGTCCTACTGTTCTCATAAATAAACGACCGGAATGTAGACATCGCGTACAGTAATTAAAAACTACTTAGAATTTTCTCTTAGTACATGAAACTCTTTTAAAATTCGGCTATAAATCGCCGCAAGTGCATTTTAAGTGTAAAACAGTACAAGAATAAGCTCTGATTACCAGGTCAATCAAATTGACATGTCACAGGCATTTTTTCCAAATTTCGAACGTGTTCGTCTTACAGAGGTGGCCGTAAGGCGAGGTTCGACTGTAGCGCAATAGTGACAATAAATGGAATTACGGCGGTTTCTGCAGTAAGGTCCCCTCTATTGACCTCACACGGCTTCTTCGTTGTTTACATCTCCAAGGCTTTCAAATGGAGCACTGGCAATGTGAGATACGCGGCCAAAAAGAAATTTGCTCTTTTAAAAGCCAAAAATTAGAACCCTCCCTCTAAAGCATAATCTACCCGCTAGTCCAGCGGATCGTATTGCATACAGTTTATTACCTGAACCTGTACCTGAACAATTTCTTACAGCAATTAAAATACAACACAAATTTTAAAGGAAACAGGTCTCTCCAATAAAAGAGCATTTCAGAATTTTGTGATATTTGTTCTGTCGGAAAACAAGATAACAGTATAGTGGTCGCCAGCTCCCACCCCCAGAAAGGCTTCTTTTGCCTCGACCAGTGATCACTGAAGCGTAAACAAAACTTCAAAAGTTAAGGTTAAAATATACGTGGTTGAGTTTGAAATATGACGCGGTGACTGGCGAAATGCGCCGAGTGAGTATCGAATGCAAAGTTCCTATCTTAGTCAAATGTAGAGTACTGATTCAGGTATCAAACTAGCAGTGTATAAAGTTGAAAATTGCATGGTTTGACTGTGTAATTTGACAAAGCGAGTTGAAAATGTACGGCGAACAAGGTCAAATAAAAAAGTTAAGTTCAGAAGCTAAAAGACGAATGTAAAACGTTTTCCAATGATGTGAATTCTAAAGGAAGAGTGAAAATTTTGAATTCAGCTGTAAAATTCAAGAGTTGAAGTGGAAAATTTAAATGAACGATTTGAAATTCATACCATGAATTTTGGCGGGGACTGTACGCCATAAAAGTTGGTCCAGCTCAGTTTTGAGATATGGCAAAGAGTCGTAGTGGAATCGGCAAAGATAAACACAAACTACTGTAAAAGTAATCCGTTAGAGGATTTGCGCGGATACAAACTCAATTAATCTTAAATTGTAGTTTTTGCTTCTGAATTAAAGCTTTTGGCCATTATTGTCCTTTCCATAAAAACTTACATCAAGTTCAAGTAAGGATAATGATTTACTTTCTACCAAAAGTTTACGAAAGTCATATAAACGACTTTCACCTGTAGAACAATGGTTGTTGACTTTCAATCCCAGTGTTGTCAATGAGGTGTTTTTCTTCAAAGCGTCGCAAAGGCCTGGTAACCAGTCATCACTCACTTCTTTGCTACTGTTGAGTGTCAGATTGAACGTGGTTACTGATGTGTTTTGCGCCAAACCTTCAAACACTCCACAGTGAAGTAATAGCCCTGGTATATCCGATTCGCCTGCACCGCACTCATTTATAGCGAGATTCAACGTAGTCACAGACTTGTTCACTGACAACCCATCACTGAAAATCAATGGCCAATAGCTAAACACTCGCTCATTTACTATCACAGTTATTGTCAGCGTGCTTATTGAGGAGTTTAATGACAAACCGCGATTCAGACTTTTAAGCAAGTCTAAAACAGGGAACTCGTCAGAATAACATTCAAAGTAATCGTTAACCCAAATCGACAGACTGAGCGTATTTACAGAGGTTGTTTTTGCCAAACCGTTATCAAGGCCGTAGCAATCGTACTCTAAGCAATCATTGTCTCTGAAGGTGAGACTAAGGTCTTTAAGAGACGTGCACTCCCGCAAACAATCACCCACAACTCGATTCCAAAATGAGTCCACGCTACCACAATGGATTACAACAGAAAGGGCAGATAATGATTTGATTGCCACCAACACATTACTCAGTTTAGTGGGACTCGAAAGATCCTCCTCGTTCCACGCACCGTAGTCGTTTAGTTCAAGGCTGAGTGAAGTTAAAGATGTCATTCTGGCAAAACAGTCACCCATTTTGCATTGCCATCCTTCTTTCATGTTACTGCAGTTGATTCTGAGACTAAGAGATTTTAAAGAAGTGCTTTGCAATAAACTTTCCCCCAGGCATTCTCCCAAGTCTGCATCCATTAAACAGCTGTTTACCGTAAGATCAAGGGAAGTCAGTGATGTGCTCTCTGCCAAAGCATTACCCAGACAATTTATCCACTTTTTTATAACATAATTAGTGTTGTTGATCGTAACACTAACCTTCTCCTTTCTTGTATCTTTGACTGCAGCGAAAAACGCTTTCAATGCCGCAGGATTATCAATATTGATATCAAGCACATTGTTCGACTCATCTGGGCCTATACGCACGTCGTGTACATTTACCTGAACGCTAAGGTTGCTGTTTGCAAGTCTTGAAAGAACAATACCTCCCTCTGTTGTCAACTCGCCCCATATGTTGATGGACAGGAAGGACAGTGTCTTGCCTTCTTCCAGGCATCTTGCAATGGAATTAGCTACGTCGCTGGTGAAGTTTCCGTGCACGTTTAATTTGAGAAAAGTAATGGAGAAAGGTGCCAAGACTTCAAAAAGAGCTTTTGTTGATTCACAACTCATCTCACCCCAAATGTTAACAGTTAAGTGCTGCTTTAGATGTAATCCATTCTCAACCAGAACAGGACAAAAGAAATTACCTGCTACGTTGATCCAGGTGTTTGGATAAATAGAGCAAGTAACTGGGGACTTTTTTGCCAGATGAAGATTTTCCACGACAGATTGCCAGTTACCAGGGAGCTCACCATGGACACACACTCTTAAATAATTCAGAGAATTATTTTCCAGCAGACTTTTTTCCAGGACGTTGGCACCGGAGGAGCTCAGCGGTCCATCAAGACGCAGATCAAGAGATTTTAAAACAGTCTGCCTTCCGAATGCTTCACTGACAGCAGCGACTAACAAATTCCGCACATCTCCACAAATATGAAGAGAAAGGGATTCCAACATTTTGTTTGACAGAAACTTTTGTAAGGCTCGTATCGCAGTGTAACTCATCGAGCCATAAAGCTCGAAAACAACAGACGTCAACGGTGCTACCCCAGTTTCAAGTGCGTGGAAAAAATCCTCCCTATAAACAGATCCAAAAAATGAAAACGTTACCTTTGTCAGGTTTGGACATAAGGCTAAAACACGGCCAATTTGAACAAGAAGGTCATAATTGGTGCCATATTTCAGCTTAAGAGTAAATTCTGATAAACTCGGACTTGCAGCAAAACATTTGCAGAGACGACCTACATACGAAGAGGTGAGCGATCCAATAACAAGACAAACGGTTGTCAGCTGCGAGCAGGATTCTATGTACTTTATTGCCAGATCCTCAGAGTACTCCATCAAACAATCAGCATAAAGTTCAACAGGTGTCTGTAAGTTTGAAAACATTCTGCAAGCATTTAAAACACAAGGAAACCATTCATTATGAATACTACGATCGTCGTTAACAAGTATTTTCCTTGGAAAAGGTATAATGTCACAAACAGAAGCTGCCATTTGTTCAGCATGTCCACTTTCGCTAAAGCTTTGAGTAAAGAAAGTAGCTGCCTCCTCGCGGCAATGCTTGTTCCAGTCCCAGTCTCCCTTCTCCTTCAACTTTTCCCCAATCTGAGTGAATAACACGGTTGCTTTTTGTCCCAACATGCCAGAAACAAAAATAAACACTTCTGGATATTTCGTTATAAAGTCATCAAAGCATATGTGCTCAAATACATTAAACTGTTGATTTACTAACTTCTCTGCAATATACGCGGCAGCCACGTACTCTTGGAAGGTCTTGTGAAGAAAGCAGTACTCATGTTGAGGCTTTAGTCTCTTTAGACTTTCTTCCTTGTAAAGAAGGCCTAGCTCACGAGCTACCAATCCATTGTACCTTTTTTCAAGTTCCGCTAATTCATCTTCACGGAAACAATAACGATCACTTAGCAAGCATATCCAAGCTAGCTCTCCCAGTGTAAGAAGGCTCTCTTTAAATTGCTTCTCTAAGCCGCTACTGTCTTTAGGGGCCTCTAGATTGCGTTTAGCACAATATCTTCTCAAAAGGCACAGTACAATAACTTGGTAAAGCTCAGTACGGGAAGATGGCAAACTTCCCTCATAGTCCTCATAAATAACACAAAGAAGAAGTAAATTAAGCGGATTGTCTAGCAAACCATGTAACAAAGTATTTTCGTTGATTTCCTTAATGAGACTTTCTCCCTTTAGTGAATGCAACGGACCAACGTTTCTAAAATGTTTTCTGATGTACTCAAAAGCATCACTTTCTGTGAAACCCCTAATCTCCAAAAGGATGCCGAAGCGGAACTTTTTCCGTACATCAATTCCCCTTTCTTGTCGAGATGTAGCCAATACATAACAAAATGACAAAATTCTTCTTTGAAGCAGTTTATGTACATAATGTTCGGATTCTTGGGGAACTTCATCCAGACCGTCCAAAATGATTAAAGTTTTCTCCTGGTTATGAATGTCCTTGATAAAGCAAAATAGCCTCTCTTTGGTCTTCTCCTCGATATCTTCTGGCAACAGTTGTTCACTGATTGTTTCAATTATATCTTCATGTATGTCTCGACATTTCAAAAGTAACACGAGCTCAAATTTAGGAAAAGAACACTCCGCTGGGATTTTTCCACATGCCCAGTCATAAGCAAGTTTAAGGCAAAACGTAGTTTTACCGATTCCTGGACTACCCTCGACTAGTGTCATAACATCCTCACCTTTGTCAAGAGCTGTGAAGATGTCGAACACATTCACCTCGTCATCATCCACCCGGAAGTCTGCTTTTCGCCTTGAAACGATTTTAAGTCTCGTGTAAACGTCTTCCAAGGGTAACTCGATGGTGCTCTCCCAAAGAAGTGGTCTTAACTGAGAGCGCCTTTTGTATTCAGCTTTGAGAAGCTTTACGACAACTGAGTTGTCCAAATCTGCTGGAGACAAAGAGACCGAAATTTATTAACAGTATCCATGACGTCATGTGACGAGCTTAGTTATAATGAGGTGTAAGTAAGATTTTTCAGCTCTCCAATGACCCACGAAACTGCGATTCACTATTTTCACGTAGACCATAATGCACCTTGTTTAACCCCCACAATTTTGCATAACTATTGTTTCCAATTTCTCCTGGGTATTACGGTCGTCCCAAGAGAAATCCAAGACAATGGTTATACAAAATTTTGGAAGGGTAAACATGGTGCATCATGTCGATGTGTAAATGGTGAATGGCCTGCCTGGCACAAGACGTAACGGTTATTCGTTACAGGAATCGATACTAGATGCATCAACGACTCACTCGCATAAGGAGGAACGCGGTCAGTTAAAAATGGAGTTCAACAATCGAAGCAGAGAGGACTGAAAGAGGATTGACAGACTCAAAATTCCACCAAGTCCTCCTTAGAATAGCCAGGTAAAATCTTTATAACAGTGGTAACAATATCATTCCGCAAGATCGACAAAGACGACAAATTGCTATTTTATTCAAAGTCGAACCTGTTCAAAAACGGCCACCTTGGAGACAGAAGTAAGTGGCCAGTGAAGAAAGATGGGTACCTGTATGGAGAAGTAGGGGTTGAAAATGGCACCAATTTGGGAAAAGGGATGTGAAGTTCGTTTTTTTTTTTTTCAGCAAAACAGCCACGGAATACTAAAAATAAATAAAATTTAAACAAAACAAAGATAGTAAAGTACATTGGGTGCATAGTTCCTTTACCGTTTGTTTTTACGCGACTGGAAAGTCATTTTGGGGCAAAACAAGTGGGCATTGTAGAGTAGTAGCAGGTAGTGGAGATTAGACTGTATTATATTGCTTGAGTTCACTAATGTTAATAAAGCTACATTGGACCAGTTGGGCGATCGCAAAGATCAGGGTTTGAATCCCAGTGAAGCCTACACTGTTCACAGTCTTCTATTTTTCGTGAGATCGTTTAGATGTTGCGCGTCTTACCGTTAATGTACTTAGGGGGCGGGCGTCGGGGATTATAGCTCTAGGTCGCTTCCTCCCAAGCGGCCCTCCGCCCCCTAAATAGTTTTCTTGACACTAATGGAAGATGGCAGCCGGTAACGCAAAGCGCTCGATCTCGACGATCTTACGGAAAAATAGAGGACTGTAAACAGTCTAAGTAATACCTGACAATTTTCAGGTTCTTTTATAACCGGTTATATTGATATTATAACTGCGAATTGAAGGTCATTACCTATTTTGATTTGTTTTATGTGCCGTTCATGTTATAATTTATGATTTATTTAACATTAATTTATTTTTTTACAGTTAAATGACTGTTTCATACGTCATAAACATGTACCTACGCTACATGTTTATCTCAGTTCCAGTTAATTTTTGCTTCCCCTTTGTTTCAAATTCATTAGCATACATTATCATTCCCAAAAGCAATGGAAAAATAAAAATTAACTGAAATAAAAATTAACTGCAACATAGATACATTTACAAAAGTTTGCTCTCGTAAGTATAATCTATTGTTCATGTTGAAGAGTTTAAGCGTACCTTTATGAGGACCAGTTTCAAAAGGACACGGTTTCTCACTGACTTGACAGACAACAGTGGCTTTAGCACGTAAGTCCTGCCCATGTGCACCGTTCCCTACGAAAAAAAATTAAATGCATTCCAGCTTCAAGAAATGGAGGCAACAAGCAACAAAAATGCCCAGAAAATGTTATAATTCAGACAAAGTATTGCAAATTAACTGTTATTGTTACATGGCACTTGGGAGTAAAAATAAAGTATCTTAACATTTTGGCTCAAGTGAATCCTTGACGTTTCTGTTTGAACCGCGTTACATGTACTTGTACTTTAAGCCTATGACTAATTATTAAGGTGACTCGATCCAGTTACTTTGTGAGGATACCATCCTACTTTGAAGCTCTCTGGCATCCCCACCTTTACTTTGATCGTAAGTCTAACATGCATATAGCACGAATAACATATAGATCAATCTACAACATAGGGAATTTTTAAGAAAATGCTTGCAAGGACCCATCTGTTATAAAGATCCCCAAAATAAAGGGATAAATCTCATAGTTTATTAGATATAATCGTGTAAAGTTTGCTTATCATTTTCGGATAAATTATGAGCTAAATTTGGAAACCGCTGAATTTCTCGCATTGGGTCTTTGCGATTTTGGTGAAAGTCTGTTCAACGCAAGGCACTAATACGCACTATATGTAGCCGAGAGATTTTCACGAAACAATGCCGGCAACAGCAGAATTTCGACTCAAACCCCAAAGAGGCGTGGCACTATAACCACGTGACATTTACTCCGATCGCCAAAAATTTTAAGCTATATTGTAGTTTGATCTATATGTTATCCATGCTATATGTTAGACTTACGATCAAAGTAAAGGTGGGGATACCAGAGAGCTTCAAAGTAGGATGGTATCCTCACAAAATAACTGGGTCGACTCACCTTAAGTAATGTCAGAATATAAATTACAATATTATTAATTCAAAATATTTCTCTGTTTCTGACTGGCTAAAATCCCACGCATAATTAACCACAACCAGCTACTGTATGCCATATTGAACCCATGACATCAAAAGTGCAGCAAAGTTGCAGATTATTGAACCATTAACCGAGAACACGTGGGGACGAGACTGAGTTGTTTTGATAGTGACAACAAAAATGGCCAACTATTGGCTAAAAAATAGCAAGAACAGCAAGAAGATAACACCAAGGGCAACATCTGTTATTTGGAGAATATTTTCGGAGCTGAACAACCCTTTAGCGCCTAAACTTGCCGATTAACGTGCACTGTTGAAGATGAACTTAACATCGATGGAGGTAAGCATGTTTTAGCTTGTTATTAAACTAGGAATAATTTTGAATCAAAAATAAAACAATTATGGAATTCGGCTTTTGTATCATCTGAACCATTACTTCCATAATTCTTCAGATGATACAAAAGCCGCATTCAATAATGTTATTGTTTAATGCTAACATCTTACAGTGAAAAATGTTGTGCATTCTTTCTACAAGTTTGTAACAGTTTTCCTGCCAGCTGTACACCTCTGTATACGCTCCTCGAAGAATCTTGGACTCTTTAAGTCTACTATTTCGGGCTTTCTTCCTTACAGCTTTGATTGCATTGGCCCACTCTTTAGGATCTTCTGATTGTACCACACAAGTTGAAGCGAAAGGAACTTTTTTCAAAGCTTCTCCAAGACCAGAGTTCCCACTGACCAGCACAGGCAGACCAGCAGATAAAGCCTCGAGGGCGGCTAGACCAAATCCCTCAGTTCGTGATGGCATTATAGCAAGATCAACTTCACAAAACAAACGGGCTAACTGCTCTCTGCTTTCATTAAAACGACGCACCCTGAGTTGACTGCGATCAATGCCATGCTTAAGTAGCAAGTCTCCTACTTTATCTTCTTCTCCCCGTGTTGCTCCAACAAACACAAGTTTGTACGTCGTGTCTTTCAACTCAGCAATGGCTTGGGCAGCAATGTCATATCCTTTTAGCTGAAAATCTTCATTGTCGCCACGTCCAAACACTAAAACAGTAAATGAACTTCTTTCCTGAGAGGCTTGCTTTACATCAGCAAATTCAGAGAAAATGCCTGGGGTAAGATTGAATACATCTTGATCCTTTCCACAGGGACGGAGATAACCCGAAAAAGCTTCAGCCAGCTTGGGTCCAACTGCTACAACTTGATCAGCCAATTTACAGAGTTCAACCTCCACTTGGTGTTTCTCTTCACCTCTGGAAATGCGCTCTTCATATCCTTTGTACATTCCAAGTTCTTCCGGAGAGGTATGAACGACCTGAATCCACTTACAATGAGGACGATCACGTTTTATACCTTGCACTTGCCGACCAAGAATGGCTCCATGTCCTATCACACAGTCCACAGCATGGTCTTTTGGTAGGAAGGACAACCAGTCAACCGGGTCATAACCTGGCATTTTTTCTGCTTCAATGAGATGAACATTGTGTCTGGCAGCGACTCGTTTGTCTTCTTCACTGCACTGAGGGAGATAAACACTGACATCCACGCTGGGGTGTTTTGCCAACTGAATGGCGAGCTCTCGGTTGATGGTTGACAAGCCTCCTTTTGTTGATCTCCATTCACTACTTAACAGAGTTAGTCTCAACTTCCTGGAGGAAGTGGATTCTGAATTGCTATCATGATCTTCCTGTGATGTAGAGGCTGTGCTAGGAAAGGATGACAATTCCTAAAAGAAGAGTGGCATAAATTTGTTAAAGGGTTTATTAAAAAGCTAACCTGAGATAAGGCCCAATATTTCTCATACATTCTCTCCTACGTAGTCCCGCTAAAATTCTCTGTTTATTTCGCCTTGTCTGCCGGAATGTTATTTACAAAGAGAAAAGAAAATTGCAAAGTTATTACTTATTGTAAACTTTAATTGAGCATTGTCGTCCACTGCTTTTCTGTCAGCGAGTGCACTTGAACAAATTTACTAGAAAGACATGCAGGACATTTTTGGAGAGTTTGGGCTACTTGTTGTGTCTCATGTAAATGTATATCTCGATACCATAAATTCTCTATTAACCCCCCACTCCCTGCCAAATAAGACCCTCCTCATTTTCAAGGGAAGAAAGTTATTAAGCCCCCTCTCTCTTTTAACCCTCCACTCCCCTCCCCTCCCCTTCCCCTTTATTCTTAAATGATAGACTGTGTTAACTAATTATGTAATGTAACACTTCACGTGGACTGGTCCTGCATGATTTATTCATGTGCTTGAAAAGGAGGGGGACAGAGACAACTTGCAGGGTGAAAGGTCAAAGTTGACGTACGTTACTAAGAATGTCTCAACAGCGCAGTACACCTGCACCACACTAAGAGGTGTGGACTACAAATATGTAAACAGCACAGTACACCTGTACCACACTAAGAGGTGTGGATTACATGTATGTAAACAGCACAGTACACCTGTAACACACTAAGAGGTGTGGACTACATGTATGTAAACAGCACAGTACACCTGTACCACACTAAGAGGTGTGGACTACATGAGTGTAAACAGCACAGTACACCTGTACCACGCTAAGAGGTGTGGACTACATGTATGTAAACAGCACAGTACACCTGTACCACACTAAGAGGTGTTGACTACATGTATGTAAACAGCACAGTACACCTGTATCACACTAAGAGGTGTGGACTACATGTATTTAAACAGCACAGTACACCTGTACCACGCTAAGAGGTGTGGACTACATGTATGTAAACAGCACAGTACACCTGTACTACACTAAGAGGTGTGGACTACATGTATGTAAACAGCACAGTACACCTGTATCACACTAAGAGGTGTGGACTACATGTATGTAAACAGTACAGTACACCTGTACCACACTAAGAGGTGTTGACTACGTTAGTACACCTATACCACACTAAGAGGTGTGGACTACGTGTATGTAAACAGCACAGTACATCTGTAACACACTAAGAGGTGTGGACTACATGTATGTAAACAGCACAGTACATCTGTAACACACTAAGAGGTGTGGACTACATGTATGTAAACTGCCAATATAATGACATGAAATTAATGAAATGATCACTTATTGAAAATGCTTTAATTGTTAATCAAATTCTCTTAACTACATGTAATTCTTTTAACCCTTTGACTGCCCTAATATCAAAATTCAAATTCTCATTTGTTGTCCCTATTTGTTTTAAACAGAAGTAGTGGGGAGAATTTGTTGAAGTATAATAACAATAATAATAATAATCATAATAATAATCATAATCATAATAATAATAATAATTAAAAAATTATAACGCGCCTTTTCCATGCAAATATGATCAAAAGCGCGTGACAACACGTAAACGTTAAAAGAAAATAAAAACTAAAATGAGCAAAATAATTAAGGCTAAGAATAAACAACGCTAAAAATTAAATAAAGATAAAAAACACTAAATATATTACATAGTAGGTAAAAAAATTACATATCAAAAGCTAGTCTAAAAAGATGCGTTTTTAGTAAAGATTTAAAACGTTCAAAAAATGTCCTCAAGACGGATGTGAAGGGGCAGATTGTTCCATAAATTAGGGCCAGCAGATGAAAAAGCACGATCCCCTAAAGTCTTTTTCAGTTTTAAACTAGGATACTTTAAGATAAGACCGCTAGCTGAACGGAGATTATAGCGCGGCTGTTCTTTAATAGCAATCAAATCGATCAAGTAACCAGGTGCATGACCGTAGATAGCTTTAAAAGTAAAAAGAAGTATTTTAAAATCAATACGAAATTTGACAGGAAGCCAATGTAACGCACATAGTACTGGTGTTATGTGACTGTAGCGAGGGACATTAGATATAAGCCGAGCAGCTGCACTCTTCAAGAGTTGCAGTTTAAGTAGATGAGCAGAGGGTAAACCAAATAGAAGGCTGTTGCAGTAATCTATACGACCAATGATAAAAGCATGGACCAAAGTTCGTGCAGACTCCTGGGACAGATATTTTCGGATACGCCGAATATTGTATAAATGGAAAAACCCAGATTTACAAGTTTTGTGGAACTGTTCATGGAGATTCAAGTTAGAATCGAACCATGTCCCTAAATTTCTTGCCACAGTGACAGGAACAACGTCAATGCTTCCTACGGTAAGGCAATCAATATTCACTTTGGAAAGTTGTTGTTTTGTACCAATCAACATGAACTCAGTTTTGTCATCATTAAGTTTGAGCTTATCCGTAAGCATCCACGTACGAATGTCCGATATACAGCGTTCCATGGCAATGACCGCATCAGTCTGATTAGTAGCCGTGTCAGGACTAAATGACAGGTAAAGCTGAGTGTCATCAGCATAGGCATGTGCTTCAGGTAGATGGCATTTGATGACTTCAAACAGCTTGCTGGAATAAATGGTAAACAACAATGGCCCCAGACACGATCCTTGTGGAACGCCATAAGGAAGCTTAAAACTGTCAGATGTGAAGCCATTTAGAGAGACTCGTTGCGACCTGTTGTTAAGATAAGACGTAAACCAATTAAGGGCAGTGACATTAATGCCGATACTTGACTTAAGACGAGCAAGCAGGATATTGTGGTCAACAGTGTCAAACGCTGCGCTCAAATCTAGGAGAACTAGAAGAGTTACATGCTTGCAATTCATATTCATGAGAATGTCATTTTTTAGCTTCAGTAGCGCTGTTTCTGTGCTGTGACCCTTTCGGTAAGCGGATTGCGAGGTTGGATAAAGGGCGAATCGACTCATATGACTTTGAATTTGGTCGAAAACAGCGCGCTCTCTCAATTTTGATATTAAGTCCAAGTTACTGACAGGGCGAAGGTTATTCAACTGCGTCGGGTCTAAGCCAGGTTTCTTTAGGATCGGAGTAACCAGAGCTTCTTTCCATTCCTCAGAGAAATGGCCGCATAATAGCGAAAGATTTATAATCCGTGAAATAACAGGCAACAGCACGTCAAGGCAGCCAACAACCAGAGAAGTTGGCATCGGGTCCAACGGGCAGGACTTCTTAGCAGACTTACGGATGAGCGCAGAGACGTCGTTTTCCGAGAGTGGTTGAAAGGAATGAAAAGCACACGCATCATCTACTTCCTGATCAGGAGGTAGCGCATTGCACGCGCTTGGATCGATGTCTACGGCATCAATATCAGAACGAATTGTATCTATCTTTCGAACGAAAAAACCGCCGATGTCATTGGCTAGTTTTGATTTGTCCTGATAATTAGGAAACGAAAACTCCTCTTTCTTAGCAAGGAGTTGTTTGGTAGCTCTGAATAATCTTTTATGGTCTGTGCTATTCTCATCAATAAAGTTAGTGTAAAATGCCTGCCTGGCCTGGTTCATGAGGTACGTCACGCGGTTTCTGTAAGACTTGAAAATATTCAAGTCAGACAAAGATCTCGTTCTCCTCCAGGTTCTCTCAGCCTTACGTCTCAAGCGTTTAGCGGCCTTTATCTCGTCGTTGTACCAAGGCACTGCAGGTCTAACTTTCACAGTCTTAGTCTTGAGTGTGGCGTGACAATCAATGACTTTGGAAAGTGTAGTGTTGTATCTGCGTACAAGAGCATCCAGGTCACGTGGATCTTCTGAGTAAAGATGTACTTGCAGATCCGGTGGATCACTGCATAACAAGGAGTCAGATAAGTCCCGCTTAAGAGATTCAAGATCGACGGATTTCAGCTTTCTGTAGACAACGTTCTTAGTAGTCATGCAAGGTCTGTCGGGCTGAAGTGTACAATAAACAGATGCGTGGTCAGAGATAAAGCGATCAACTACAGGGACCTTATTTAAGATGTCATCGCTAGAACGGGTGATAACGAGATCAAGTGTGTGACCCTGAATTTGCGTAGGCTCAGTGATGTGTCGCTGGAGGCCAACAGACTGTAAAAGATCTAGTAGTTTGACTGAGTCAGGATCATGGGGGACATCGACGTGGATATTAAAGTCACCAGCAATCACAAGATGCTCTTTGGAGAGAAGTATAGATTCTAGGTAGGTAGAGAACTCCGTGAAGAAATCATTAGTTGAGACTCTGTGATCAGCTGAATAAGGTGGACGATAAAGAAGGACAAGCCGAAGATTGAGCGAAGGTGATGAGATTGTCCATTCGGAGTATTCAAAGGATTCTTTCCCGCCAGCATCAATCCTTCTGACAGATAGCGAATCACAGTATATCAAGGCCACTCCGCCACCACGACGACCAGTACGTGGGCGATCAGAAATTTTGTATCCGACCGGGCACAATTCAGCTCGCACAGCAGCGTCGTCAGTAGTCAGCCAAGTCTCAGTGATCGCAACAAGGTCAGCCTTGCAGTCGCATAAATAATCAAAAAGGTCAGCGGTCTTATTTTTCACAGAACAAGCATTTAGCAAGCACAGAGACAAGTGTTTGTCTGCAACAATCGGTGCCAAGGCAGAATAACGACGAACGCTAATTAAATTGTTAATATTCCGCGACGAAGATGACAGTTGAGTTTCATGGTTATGACTACTGCGAGTTGAAACAATCACCGGGATTCCTTTGGGTATCAGTTAGATTCATCTTGTGTGATCAGGTCTTCAATTCTCATGACCACTGTGTTTTATAAACAAGTGATACCACTAGGAGAAATTTGACACTGATCACTCTTAGGGCTTAAAGGGTTAAGGAATGCATTGAGATCAGTCTGGAGAATTTGTATGTGGATACTGGAACTTATAGGGTTGAAACAAGCCATTGAAGCCCTGCACACAGCAAGAGCTTATCTTGGTTTGAGTACAGTGAATTGCCAAGAACTATTCTCAGCCCAACTCCCCCCTCCCCTCCATGGATGGGATACTAGTCCACCAAAGCATTGCTCCCAATGGTATGTAGCCAGTTTAAAAAAGAACACAAACTTAAAGACCTGTGAGAAGAGAGGTAAAGGAAGAAATAGTTTCTTGACTAAGATCGAAACTCAAAAAAAATTATGTTGTTAGTAAAATCTATATTTAATTAGATTTTTATTAAGTCGGATAATATTACCTTTTCACCAGATATTTAGAATTTAAAGCTCAGAAAGAAATACTATTCAAATTTTTTCTTTACCATTCTTTTTGGTTACGTCTATGTTATCCCTTTGACAAAATTATTATATTTTTGAAAAACCTATGTATTTTTCTGTAATTCCTGATAATGCACACAATCTTTTGAGATCATGAAACTAGTCATTCTGTTGTTTTCTACAAAATAATTTTTTGACATCATAGATCACGTTTCATCTACTTTTACATGTTACAGATCAAGCCTGTTGAATAAAAGGAGAAAACACAAAAAGACAGAAAAAATACTCACAATACTCAAAATACTGTCTTAAAATTTGTGCTTGGTAACATACAAAAGGAATGTTTAAGAAGGAATCCACCAGGAAACTGAGTAATTTTAATTCTCAGTGGACAAAAAGCTTGTACCAGCAGAATAATTTTTAAAAGGCCTCGGGAAGAAAAAAATTCATTAAAAAATTATTATTCACTCAATCGTAATTACACCAACGATTTTGTAACTAGGGCACATAAGGCTTTGTTCTGGCCAAGTTTGAGACCAGGTCATATTTTGACTATTTACTCATCTTAAGTTGATAATTACGCAGAGCTGCTCTTAAGAATATTACATTCTTTTTACATTTTTCAAGAGCTAAAGAAGTAAGTGGTCATCTGTACTAACACCAAAGAAAATTTCTCATGGGATTCCAAGAAAATGAATGTCAAATTTCACAAGAATTGTGAAAACACAGGAAAAATTCTGAAAATTTAATGTGCAAGATGTAATTTTGTGAAATTTGACATATTCATTTTCTCGGGCTCCCATAAGAAATTTTCTTTGGTGTTAACACAGAACACTAATTACATCTCTAACCCTTGAAAAATGTAAAAAAGAATGCAATATGCTTTAAAATATTCTGGTGCAGGGTTTTTGTCCACTAAAAATTAAAATTACTCAATTTCCTGGTGGATTGCCTTTTTATTTAACCCACTGTAAGAATCACTGAGAATTTAGTATTGCTTTTGAACAATATTGTAGTGAAGTTGATCTTCAGTATGAAAACTTTAAACAGGTGACAAGTACGTTTGGGCATATTTTAAAAAACTGTTCTGAAAAATGGGTAAACAGTAGATCTATCACGTACACAACTGAAATTAGTCCTGATGTCTTGATGATATGTAGTTATTAACAATTGAATTGTTTCTTCGCCTTCATATATCTAAAATGGTTCCCTTGGGAGTTTACAGATTGACAGACACACTCAGCGAGGGGGGGTAGCGGTTGGGAAACTTCAATGTTGGGCTCACTCAGTATGTGCAGCTCTGCAGGGTAGAGGTTTATGAGAATTCAATCTTAAAAAAAAAGTATTCAATGTCACTATTTAGCATTTTAAACAGGGTAGCATCTTGAATCCATTTTGCTTTAAACAGGGTCAGAATCAAAGGGTTTTAGCAGCACAGACCCAACCAGACTTCCTTTAAACCACCCTCCCCCCCCCCCCCCCACAAAAGTTTCTTCCCTTATGCATAAGGATAGTACTGTTATTACTTTGACGGTTTTTTCTGAGTTAAAAATCAAGAGATGGAACAGAGGGGGCTCAAATCAGACCTCCCCTGATTCAGAGTCTGATATGATTAACATCCCTCCACCAACATTCAAAACCACAACTAGAACTAATTCTCACACCTCAAACCTTACAACTTGTTTACGAGATACCAAGAAAAATCAACCTTCACTTGACTAACACTATTAGCTAACAGATGACAAATTTTGCTTACCTCCATCAGCCTTGACATCACAGGAATCCTAAAAATCCTTCAACGCTTCAGACATGAACACTACAACAGGAACAGAGAAAGAAAGTACACATTGTAAATAATGGTGCAATGTTGTAAACTACATGTACCATTTGACACTTTCTTTTTGTGGGAGTTTAATTAATTATATAATAATTTTGTGGATTTATGATTTTTTGTAATTCGCAACATTACTAATAATTAGTTGTTGGACCTATCCCAATCATTATTATTGGGATTCGTCCAGGCTGGTTTTTCTCCTTCTGAATCTTAACAACTGCATTATATTTTTTGAGTCAAAATACAGGTAAACCAACATTTGAAAATGTTGTGGGTAAAATCTGTTCTCAGGGTGAACCAGAATTTCATTGTCACCTACACACTGTACATCTGTATGATTAATACAGGCTAAGAAAGAAAGGAAATTCTGAACCAAACTAGGTTTAAAATAATATTATAGTCCTGGCCCTGGTTGTTCAAACACTGGATAGTGCTATGGATGAATTTCTATCCAGCGATAGAGAGATTTATCAAGTGGATAGCATTCCAATGCTGGACAGTGCTAAGGATGAATCTCTAACCAGCGATATAGAGATTTATCAAAAGCCACCAAAATAAAAGCCACAAGGTAAGATATGAATAAAGTAGTGCCAAGTGGGCTGGCACTTTAAGGGTAACTTTGCATTACAACTACATATAAACATTCTAATTCTTTATAAAGGTGTATTTTTCAAAAGAATAACCTCTTTCTATCCCAACTTTATTAGCATTAATGCTTTTTTCAAAAGAGTATTTATTCCATAAGTATGCTGACAGAAGAAGGGGAGTCCTGGACTCCACTGTCTGGAGGATACTGAGGTGTACATTCCCCAGGGGGGAGGGGTAGACATCTTTCATTTCTTGAGCCTAAACAGGCATGTTCTGCTGAACAGGGTAGGGTTTATGGGCGTCTTAAGTCTTAAACAATTTATAAAATTTCACTATTTAGCATCTTGAACAGGGTGTCTAGAGCTATAAACAAGGTGTGAATATTTGGTGATCCAAAGTCTACAAGTGTGATTCCATCATTATTATTTTAATCTAATCTCATGATGCCAGTTTAAGGAAATGGATCAGGGTCATGAAATGAGTTTTCTTATCTTAACAGGGTGGTGAAGAGAATGGTTTTTGTTTAAGTAGGATAAAGGTTTGAAGGCCTTTTGGCACTAAACCCCTACCTAAAATTCCCTTCAGTGTTCCCCCACCCAATCCCCGCCACCCCAGGGAATTTTAATACTATAAAACTAAACATTTCTTCTACAATAATAAAATTCTGATTGTGACAAAATTATCAAATAATTCAAAATAACTTACCAAAGCTTGGTACATGGATCCTTGACCTCTGAAACCCACACATCATGAAATTGGCACTGATTGGTAGCAGGAACCTTCATAATAAAATCAAGGGCAATGGGTAAAGACAAAGAGCAGTTCGGTTAGTTACATATAATTATTGCTTTTATAGAACCAGTGCTGCTGCACTGCCAGGCTGATGGTACTGTTACTCACCAGTCACTAAACCTCCCCCCTCCCCCCCCACTCAGCCAAGATATCCATGTACTGTAGCAGGGCATTTGACTGGTAGGCTTTGCAAATGTGACTCCAGGATTTCAAAGAGGAAAAGTAATAAACCTTTTTCCATTTGTATTTGTAACACCTTCTTTAAGTTACTTCAATTCTATGATGGTTTGTAGCTTCATGCTTGTATCATGTACAGTCTACAGGACTTTGATATTCACATTGCCACATTTTAGGTAATTACTGTATTTCCTAGAATAAACTCACACTCTAATAACCGGCATCCGTCAAAAAGGTGCCCACCTCATAGGCCATAAATGTACATATAAAATATCAAACAAGCGCCCCTGGTGAATAAGCTCCCCCTCCCCCCAGGGCTGGGGATACTCTGGATTTCAAGTGACAGGGATGATTGAATGGGGGCAGAAATCAAAACCCAAGAAAATCCTTAAGGCTTCCAACAAAACCTCCAAAAAATTCCTGGACCGAAAATTAACCCCCAAAAATCCCATGCCAAATTTCTAAGCCTTAAAATTTGCAGAAGGCTTTAAATGATATAACTCGAAAAACATGAACAATAGAAATTGAATGTTTGTGTTTGTTTATTCATCATACCATCTGAATCTTCAGATTGTTTTGAATGCCCAAAAAATGCCTTCTTAAATCAAGCTTTTGTGGCTTTAGTTTACAATTGATATTTTTTTCAGAACAGCCGTTTTACAGAAATTGTTCGACATTAGATTCTCATACAAACACTGTAATTTCTCACACGTTTGCCTACTCGTCAAGATGGCGTTGACAACCGTGACAAGGTCTATTGATGAGAGAAACAATATTTCATGATAATAATAAGATCAAAAATAAGCAAACCAATCCATGTACACATGTTAAGTGTGTAATGGGCCTGTGGTACACTTAATTACCAACCACTCCTTCAACAGATGAAAGGCAATAATGTTGGCTTACCGTTTTCATAATTTGCTTTTCTATTAAAAATTTAGCTAAAATAAAGCTACAATTCATTGAAAAGAAAACTTAATAAGCGACCTTCTCCCAATAAGTGCCCGTATCCTTTTAACCGAAATTTGTCACAACAGCCCAGGTGCTTATAAGAGGAAAACAGTAATATTAATTTTTATTTTTCAAAGTTTTCATCTGCTCATTCCCTAATAATAATTATGAGAAACTCACAACCTGAGTCTGACGTCTGGCATCTGCCGTAAACGTGATTGTAAATCTCTTCAATGTCTGGCCACATCGAAGGGCCAAATCATAATGACCGTTTTAAATAAGGTATCAGAAAACTTAGAAGCCGTAAAACGCATGGCTGGTTCTGCTGTAAGTTACAATGCAAGACGCATTTCAATTCTTCAGAGTCACGCGATATGTCTCGTGTACTCGACTGCCGAAAGATCACTGATTGCACATGCCTTAGGGCCTAATAGAAAAGTTATAAGTTGCAGTTTTCTTTTCGACTGTAAAAACAACGGAGAGGCCTTGTGAATTTACAGGAAGAAAGTTAGATTATAAATTCAATAAGCTTACGCTTATTGCTTACCTAAACTGCAGGAATCTTGCAACGAAAATGCAGCCACGTGGAGGCCATCTTTTCTTCCATATCGTCACAGTTAGGCATAAGGAAACGCTTGGTGAGAGGATTAAATCAGCCCATAACTGCAAGACTGATGAAAACAGCTAGAAGTTTGAAAGTTCCTCACGAAATTGTACAGACTCTCTTCCCTGCAGCGCTTTCGCCTCGACTCCCTTGGTAAGAAGCATGAAGGGATGATTTCATTGGTCAAAAGCTGTCACATGATGTGTCACGTGAAAAATTACCAGGGCGAAATAAAGGAAAGGCGGACAGAGGACTGGGATGCGGAGAAAATGGAACACTTTGTTTACATTCTAATGTGATACGTATAGGTGAAGAAGACACAACAAAACGCAAAAAAGTGACAAAAACAAGCAGCAGCGAAAAAAAAATAAAACAAAACAGAAAAACAAAGAAAACAAACAAAAGAAAGCAGCGGACCTTCATGTCATGCCTCAGTAGAATCCAGTATAATACAGAGCCGGGAGCCTAAGAGCGCGGGCGAAAAAATGACGAGGAAAAAAAAGCGAGAGGAGACCTCCCCTCGTTTTCCCCGTGTACACTTTTTAAAACACGCTACGATCACCACGGATCTGAACTCCGCGCTCTCGTTCCTCGTCTCTCTTTGCCCGAAACCGCACGGAGACGCTTGGTACAGAGGCGTGAAGAAGACCGTCTAAGAACAGGTTAGCTCCGGGGTAATAGGCAGTCCTGATAGAACTAACCTTAAAATTAAAAAAAGGGCAAGAACAAAGATGCCATTAAAAGAAGGGTTACAAGGTCTTATAATGGACAATACAAACTTGCGCAGCTGTCAGGATTTGGCATCCGCGAATAATTCTCTATTCCACAATTACCTTTCTGCTTAAGTTTTACTAACATAAGCGGGGCTTTTTATGTGTTTTTTTCGGGCATGGGTTATTAGATGCTATGAATGGATTTGGAAGAAACAAATAAGCCAATGTCGTCTGCGCATCGAGTATCGGTAAACAGTAGGGGACCAAGGACAAAGACTTGTGAGTACTGGTGACAGAAAGCGAGAGGCGAGGTTTTAGTCCTACTGACACAAAAGAGGGGTTTTTTTATTGTTCTTTGTTTTTCGAACATGGGTGTAGTGAGGATGATGAAAGAAATGAAGTTGTCATGTTGTAAATGCCACTTTGAGTTTTTTTTTACCACAGTGGCAAATGATGAAGAAGGACACCCACCCATCCCTTTTGATATCCTTTTTCACACCCACAATGACAGCTAAACCTCACAAACGGGACGAGACTCTATCCTCCATTTGCACATCTCCCATAATACACCTTGTTTGCCCCCCAAACATTTTGTATATGCATTGTCTTCAATTTCTCTTGAGGTGACTGGAATATCCAGGAGAAATTAAAAACAAAAGTTCTGCAAAATTTGGGGGGGATAAACAAGGTGTATTACAAGAGACGTGCAAATCGCGAATGCTGTTTTCGAAAAGCGGAGTCTTTATTTACGCTTTTGCTAAATAGACCGCATTCGTATTGTTAATAGGTGACTCCAACTAACATGCAAAAGAGCCTCATGTGTGGTAATTATATGAATGAGCCTCGATTGTAAGCTAGTTCCAGTCAATTACCGCAACTAAGATTGAGCAGGTGTAAGATTCAAGCCCAACGCCTCAGCATCACTAGCTCATGGCTGAGAACATCTAAGCTAAGGCAAAGGTATTTGTCCTCACCCAGCAGGATGTCATTCCTTGTCCCGGATTGACGGTCCAACCGTGTTTGAACCCAGTCTCCCGATTAACAATCACGTGACCTACAACTGAACTGTGCTGCAAGAGTAGCGCGTGGTTCTCGTTCTATCCTCCCTTTGCCCCCTTCACCCGTATCACCAATCTATCTTCAAAATCTGTCAAAATTGACGGATAAACAGCTGGACAAAGTTAGGAGGATTGCATTGTTTATCCTCAATTAAAACCGTTTCATTTTCAAATTTAGACGTATTATCTGTTTGACGCGTATTATTCAATGGATAACCCTTATCAGACTTATAATCCGTCTCTAGTGTGAGAACGGCCAATGACTGTGCTGTCAACAGGACTTTCGCGAGTATTTGTTCGTCAGGTCTTTTAAGGCTCTTCAGGGTGTTAACGAACATTAAATGAACCACCACCCCATATTGGGGGAAAAACCAAGGTACATGTAGCCACTATAAAACTCACACCGTAAATACACCACTTCCCTATTCTATTTGATGGTCCGGAACCAGCAAGAAATCGGGGCTCATACAGGAGTTGAAGAGGAGAATCTCCCCCTGACGCATGTTCCTCGACTACAAACTAGTTCATGATTGTTCCTGAGAATACGAATGTAAGGCGAATTAGGCCTAGTAGTCCTAGTCCGTTGGGTACTCCTGACCAAACTCTAATTTAGGTCGAGCTAAAGTAAGTTAAGATCGTCTGTTGGGCCAAACGTCGAACTAAGAACGCGTCGAACAGACCAAAACGTAATTTAATAACTTTTCTTCCAAACGAGGCTAAATATACGTTATCATACAACTTTTTCATTTATTAGTTGAGCTCGTTGCGTGTGAAGGTCGACGGATCTCCCGGAAACGATCTTCACACGTTCTATCCGTTTGAAGCAGACGGAAACAACGTGTTTGACGATCCCAATTCATTCAGACAAACTCAACTGAGCCAGACGTCCAACACCAACTTCTCATGAACTTAACTCTCTAAGTTTGTTTCGTCTCATGAAAAGTTCGACGTTTGGCCTAGGCGTTACAAAAAAGAATAAAATACTAGGCATTTTTACTTGACAAAACTTTATTTCGTTGAATTTTCATAAAATGAAACTACATTATATTAAAAAACAAATTTGGCGCATTTGATGCTACAGGTAGTTAGCAATGTTCTGTCTTGCTTATTTGTAATAAATGTTCATTGCTGATTAACATATAAAGATCGCTCTTGGCTAAACGCCAACTAAACTAAATAATGGTGAAATACAGTTTAAATATTTTAATATAAACTAAATCATAATTTCTTTTTTGTATATTTGTCACTATCATACAAACTCTATTGAAATATAGGAATGCTATACCAATAGTTAGTTTCAATATTTAACAATCCCTAAAACTGCTAGTAACTCATGTTGTATTAACCTTGGTCACACTGGACCAGATGGTGTACAAGTCACAATCATCAGTTATAATATTTATCAAACTCTAAAACTACTGGTAACTCATGTTGCATTAACCTTGGTCACACTGGACCAGATGGCGTACAAGTCACAATCATCAGTTACAATATTTATCAAATTCTAAAACTACTGGTAACTCATGTTGTATTAACCTTGGCCTCACTGGACCAGATGACGTAAAACTCCACTTGAGTGCAAATGTATTTACGAGGAAAGTACTAATTGTGGACACTATTTTTACGTCTCCTACTGGAGACGGGACCGCAATTCTACGTGGTCATCCGAGCCACGCGAAGGTTCAGCCGCTTGAAGTACAAAGAGATTACCTTCATTTTTCATTTATTTTTAAAAGACCCTGAGTAATGGTCCAGCCCCGGGAATCGAACCCGCGACCTCCCGCTCGGCAGTCATGCGCTCTACCGACTGAGCTAATCCCGCCTGTTCAGTCTGAGACTCAAAACAATGTAAAATTTCAAAATATGTACACAGAAATACTCCTTTATAGTACTGACGAGTGCCAGCCGCTTGATGCTCTCAAATCAATCACTACACTGTAGTTTTATTTTATCCCTTCAGGGCCCGTTCATATGAAGAACAGTTGTTCCGAAAAAGAGGGTCACCCTCCAGCTGAGTCAACGGAAAAAATAGTTGACCCCTTTGCCCGAGCCAACAGTGCTCGCACATGCTCAGATTGTCTCGTCTTGACCGAGCTGACCCAGCTGGTCGAGCCAAAGTGTTTGTATGGAGAAACGTGGGATCAGCAAGGAGGGTGACCCTACCTTCTCTAAAGGGTGAGCCGGCTAGGTGGGACATTGACCATGGAAGGCTTTACGAGACTGAGCAACAAAGTGCAATTTTCAAAGCTATGTTCATATTATACTGTATAAGACTTGCAAGGTCGGTTTTTTGAAACGATTTTTTAACGCACGGGACCGAATCAACTTTCGAAAGCTGAAGCTCGAAGCGATTTGCTTTTCCCTTATTTCATTTGTTCTATTATTTCGAAAGTCAAAGCGCTAAAAGCGTGGCCAGGTTTTGCCATTTTCGACTGCAAGTGAGACACACCTGAAGGTATCTGGTAGCCTTAACGCTATACTGAGTAGCATGAACATAACGGACTTCAGGCTGGGCTTCCACAGGAAAAAATAGCCTACATTACTTGTACGTGAGACACACCTGAAGGTATCTGGTAACCTTAACGCTATACAGAGTAGTATGAACATAACGAACTTCAGGCTGGGCTTCCACAGGAAAAAATCTCGGTATCAAAGGAAACGTGTGTGATGTGGCTTGAAACAGAGTGATTTTCTGTGACCTTCAAATGATCACGCGTGGCCCTAATTTAAGGCAGCAATAATTAGATTCGTTTAGCTGAATTTGCGACTAACTTTTTAGTGAATATGAATGACTTGAAGAAAGCGATGTAGCGATCGGGAAACGATATTGAAGACTAGAATGGTTACGAAACATGTCAGCGGGACCGAAGAAGAGTCGTTTTAATTTGCAAACAGAGAAAACAAAAAATGTCCAAACTTGAAACAATCACTAAGGGTCTAATTGAAAGAATTTTTACATGGACGATTTTGCATTTTTAGTAAGAATCCTTATTTTTAAGGGTCGATTGTCACAATGGCTTCAAGATTCACGAAATAATAAAAATTTAAGCCACATTTCTATTGTAGATTACATTTCATTTGATACTGACATATGTTCCTGCGGACTGAAAAGCACATAAATCTTAGCTGTATTCTGCTACTGAATTAAAACCTTATGACATCCACTCTCTCTTCCATAGAAACTTACATCGAGTTCAAGTAAGGATAATGTTCTGCTTTCTACTAAAAGTTTACTAAAGTCATATAAAGGACTTTCACCTGTAGCACAATGGTTGTTCACTTTTAATCTCAGAGTAGTTAATGAAGTGTTTTTCTTTAAGGTGTCGGAAAGGCCTGTTAACCAGTCATCACTCACTTCTTTGCTACTGTTGAGTGTCAGATTGAACGTGGTAACTGATGTGCAATTTGCTCCAAAGACGCGCAGAATCAGGGGTATATCCGATTTTCCATCACCACACTCATTTATTGTGACATTTAACGTAGTTATTGACGTGTTCACTGACAGTCCATAATCGAACATGATCGGCCAAATAATATAACCTGTTTCATCTGCTGGGACAGTTACTGTTAGTGTCAGTGTAGTTATTGACGAGTTTAATGGCAGACCTTGATTAAGACTATGCAACACACTTGAAAAAACCCTATCATCGGGGTCGTTAATAAAAATTGCGACACATAATGTATTTAATGAGCTTGTTTTCGACAAGCCGTAACGAAGGCTACTAAAACCGCAATAAAAGTCTGATTTACCCACGTAAAATGTGACACTTAGTTTCTTAAGTGACGTGCATTCCACCAAACAGTTCATTAAAACCTTATCCCAAAAAGAACACATGCTATCACTATGGATTGCAACAGAAAGAGAAGATAATGATTTGATTGCCGCTAGCACGTTACTCAGTTTAGTGGGACTCAAACAATTCTCCTGATTCTTCACACCATCGTCAAGGCTGAGTGTAGGACTCAAACAATCCTTTTGATTGCCCTCACTGAAGTCATCTAGTTCAAGGCTGAGTGTAGTTAAAGATGCCATTTTGATCAAACGCTCACCCAGGTTGCATAACCATCCTTCTGTCATGTCACTGAAGTTGAATGCGAGACTAAGAGATGTTAAAGAAGTGCTTTGCAATAAACTTTTCCCAAGGTTTTCTCCCAAATCTGCATCTACGAAGCAGCTGTTGACTGTAAGATCAAGCGTGGTCAAGGATGAATTTTCTGCTAAAGCATCACCTAGACAATGTGTCCACTCCTTGGTAACATTACTATCGTTATTGATTGTAAGACTGACTTTTTCTTTTCTTCTATCCTTGACTTTAGTGAAAAAAACTCTCAATGCCGCAGAATTATCCGTAGTGATAACAAGAATATTGTTCAACTCACCTGGGCCTATACGCACGTCATGTACATTTAACTGAACGCGACTGTTTTTTGAAAGGCTGGAAGGAACAATACCTCCCTCTGTTGTCCACTCACCCCATAAATTGATTGACAGGGAAGACAGTGTCTTGTTTTCTTCCAAACATCTTGCAATGGAATTAGAAACTTCACTTGTCAAATTTCCACGCACATTTAAGGTGAGAACAGTAATGGAGGAAGGTGCCAAGACTTCACGAAGAGCTTCTACCGCTTCGCATTTCATTCCACCCCAGACATTAACAGTGAAGTGATGCTTTAGATTTAATCCTTTCCTAACCAGAACAGGACGAAAATAAATATTTGCTACGTTGTCAAAGGTGTTTGGATTAATAGAACAGCCAACTGGGAATTTTTTTGCCAACCGAAGATTTTCCACAACAGAATGCCAGTTACCAGGAAGCTCACCGTGGACATGCAGTCTTATATAATTCAAAGAACTATTTTCCACAATCCCTTTTTCCAGGAAACTGGCACTCGAGGAACTCAGCGGTCCACTAAGATGTAGATCAAGAGATTTTAAAACTGTTTGTCTTGCAAGTGCTTCACAGACAGCATCGACTAACAAATCCTGCACATGTCCAACAATACAAAGAGAAAGAGAATTTAAGGATTTATTTGACAAAAACTTTTGTAAAGCTCGTGTCGCAGCATACTTCATTGGGCCATGTACCTCGAGGACAACAGAAGTCAGCGGTGCCAATCCAGTTTCAAGTGCATTGAAAAAGCCCTCGCTATAAGCATATCCGGGCAAAACAAACGTTACTTTGGTCAGGGTTCGACATGAAGCCAACCCGTGGCAAATTTGAACCAGCTTTTCAAACATATATTGGCAAAATCTGAATTTAAGAGTGAATTCAGATAAACTCTTGCTTGCAGAAAACCATTTGCAAAGACGATCTGCATCAGATGATGTGAACGATTCCCAAAGAACAATACTTACGGTTGTCAGCTGCAGGCAGGATTCTATACAATCTACTATTTCACTTTCTTCTCTATCTACCCACGCACCTGTGTCAGCATAGAGCTCAACAGGTGTCTGTAAATTTGAAAAGCTTGTGCAAGCCATTAAAACATTAACAAAAAAAGGATTCCAATCTTCATCTGATTCAAGGGTAATGATCCTTGGGAAAGGTAAAATGTTACACAGAGTAACTGCCATTTGTTCAGGATGTCCACTTTCATTAAAGCTTTCAATAAAGAAAGAAGCTTCCTTTTCATTGCAAAGCTCGTTCCATTTCCAGTCCAATTCCTTCTTTAACTCCTCGCCAATCTGGGTGAATAGGAGAGTTGCTTTCTCGCCTAGCATCCTAGACACGAAAATAAACACTTGTGGATATTCCGTTACCAAATCATCGAACGAAATGCGCTCAAATACATTAAACTGCCGATTTACTAACTTCTCTGCGATATACGCGGCAGCCACGTACTCTTGGAATGTCTTGTGAAGAAAGCAGTACTTGTGTTGAGGCTTTAACCTCTTTAGACTTTCTTCCTTATAAAGAAGGCCTAGCTCACGAGCTACCAATCCCGGGTATCTATTTTCAAACTCATCCAATTCAGTTTCACGGAAACCATAACGATCATTCAACAGGCATAACCAAGCTATCTCCCCAAGCGCAAGAATTTCCTTTTCAAACATTTTCTCTAGGGCGCTGTCATTTTCAGGGGCCGGCAAGTTGCGTTTGGTGCAGTATCGTCTCAAAAGACATTGTACAATGACTTGGTATAGTTCCGTCCGGGATGTTGGCAATTTTCCCTCATAGTCTTCGAAAATAACACAGAGAAGAAGTAAATTAAGGGGATTATTTCGGAGTGCATGCAAGAAGGTGTTCTGTTGCATTTCCTTAATGAGCCTGTCCCCCTTTGGTGACTGACCAACGGTTTCAAAGTGCCTTCTGATGTACGCACTCGAATCGCTTTCTGTGTACCCTTTGATTTCCAAATGAATGTCGAAAACAAAGGTTTTTCGCACTTCAATTCCTCTTTCTTGTCGAGACGTAGCCAAGACATAGCAAAATGGTAAAATTCGTCTGTAAAGCAACTCATCTACATGGTGCCGTGATTTTTCAGGTAGCTCATCCAATCCATCCAAAATGATCAAAATCAGTCTCTCCTGGTTATGAATGTCCTTCATGAAGTGCAACAGCTTCTCCACAGACTTCTCCATATCCATATCCCTGGGCAAAAGTTGTTCACTGATAGCTTCCATTATATCTCCATCAATGTCACGACATTTGAGAAGAAACACAAATTCGAACTTCGGAAAGGAGCACTCAGATGGAATATTTCCATGAGCCCAGTCATAAGCAAGTTTTAGGCAAAACGTAGTTTTACCGATTCCTGGACTTCCGTCTACTATCGTCATAACATCCTCACCTATATCAGGAACTTTGAAGATGTCAAACACATTCACATCGTCGTCTTTTATTTGGATGGCCATTTTTCCTCTTGAAGCGATTTTCAGTCTTGTGTACACTTGTTCTATGGGCAACTGGATGGTGCTATCCCAAAGAAGTGGTCTTAGACGCGAGCGCCTTTTGTATTCCTTTTTCAGCAACTTCACGAGAACCAAGCTGTCCCTGTCTGCTTAAAACAAGGAGATCGAGAACATTCGTCAGTAACGAAAAACCGGAGGATTTGACGCTACGAACCGGGCATAGATTTTGTAAAATGTTGTCCTCCCCTTGTTTCATAGAATGACCGTAAAATTTTTTTCATATTTTGTTCTTATAAGTAAGTTAAAATAATGCGCTAATTTGAAGTCTCTGCCACGTCGGTGTTTATGTTTTCTCTTACCGTATGTCCAGTTGTACATAAATCAAATACAGTCAAACCTCCTATAAGCGACTACCCAAAATGTTAAGAGTTAAAAGTCGCTTACGGGACGTGGTCACTTAGGAAAATCGAACGCAACAAATGTTTGCATGTAATTTCTTAGTTCCGATATGTGTAGTTCCATGTTGTCACTAAAGAACTTCGTATGCTGTGAGCAGCATAGTACACACCGTACGTACGTACAGCTGGTAAAGAGATTAGAACATGCTCCAAGTCGTTGCTCACGAGAGGTCAAAAACAATGAAAAAAATTATAAAACCGTCAGCCCCAACAAGTGGTAGCAGTCGCTTACAGGAGGTGGTCGTTTACTGGAGGTTCAATCTGTAAAGATTTGACTGGAAAAATTTTGGTATTTTGGATTGGTGCTCGCTTATATGGGAGGTGGTCTGCTTACGATAGGTGATTGCACATGGAGGTTCGACTGTATTTTATAACAGATAAGCCTTAAAAGGAATTGTTATATAACCGGAAATTTTTTCCCAAAAGTGCGCGCCCTCATTGGTTACTTCGAGGTCACATGACATCTAACGATGAAACTGTTTCCAGGCAAAAGCTCTCTGAACGGGTAACATTGCAAAATCTATGACGTCAGAGGGTAATGCACTGTTACCCGTGAATAGGGACTTTTTAAAAGATCCAAAGACGCGAAGGCAACGAGAACGTCGCTTAAAAAGTGAATTTACGCTCTTTTAGTCTTTATTGCAATTATTCCTACCCACTTACTTTGTCAAATGTAGGCGAAACCTCCTGACGTTGAATGCCTAGGGGCCATACCCAAGTTCAGAAATTGAAATAACATGTCGTCGTTGTTTGTTTACGTGCAAAAACGGGCAAAGAAATGTACAAACAAGTGTGATGCACGTGCAAAGTTGTTGTTTTGCTTTTAAGACCCATTGTTTTTTTTGTTGTTTTTTTTTGACGTTCTCGTTGCCGTCCGCGTCGTTGGATCTTAAAGTCCATAATGTTGGCCGACGACCGCCGTTAAAGCGAGGTTTAACGAATTTCCAGCTTCAAAATTTCCAGCTATATAACACATCACTTTCCGCCTCGGGAAACATTGAGATTCGAGGGAAACAAAATTAACTGTCTCCCGAGGGACCAGTCATGAGGTGTTTTTACGTTAAATAACGAAAACAACAAACGAGAGGTTAGGTCTCGAAATGTAAGCTTTTAAACCTTTTTACGGTGGCCAATTTACTTTTATCCACTCAGTTGATAAAACCAATTTTTGTGTATTTCACTCCCGCACGCAGTACCACTGAAAAACTAACTACATTATTTCTTGCTAGAAATCAATTTTCAGCTACTCCTACATTTATATTAAGGGGATTCTTACTGAGCACACCTCCTGTGATCCAACTAGGACTAAAGGTAAACATCTTTTAAACATCTCTCAATGGCTTCGTTTTATAGACAGAGTTAACCGCCTTTCACTCCTAAGAGTGGAAAAGGGAAAACTCACAAAGATTCCAGATTTCTTTTCAGTGAAATCCCAAGAAATAAATAGCACTGAGTAAAAGTTCTACTAAAGAGGATTCATTTAATTGGTAACACCATAGGGTCTCGGTCACAAATTATCTCGCCATAACACGGTCTAGGGGTGAAAGAGTTAATATACTTTAGCTTCTGAATTCCTGAGGCCTATTTACCACATCAAAACAGTTGAAAAATAAACAGTCAAACTAGTAAAGCATCACTTTGTTTTGCCACACTACCTTCGCACAAGTAAATCATTAGGCACTAAGACCTTCCCCATAAACCATCTCACAAGGAATTGACAAGAACAGGACTTGAATGCAGTTTGACAAAATGTGAACAAAAAATTCTGTAGCACGCTCGAAATAGAGAGAGTGTGCGTCAAACTTGAGAAGTTTAAGTTTTGCTATTGAACCGGTAAAAGTGACTCTAGCATCTTGAGTATCCATCTCTAAAGCAGGAGGGGGAGCCACACGACGGTTATAAACTTTATAATGCATAAACAAACTTTACCTTCATCTCCCAAACATTTTGGGACTTTTGATGCTGGAGTGCTACTTGGAGACAAAGGCCTTTTCCCCGTTTTTGAACCTGAAATTAAACCAGACTAGTGATCATCCAAATATTTTTGCCCCAATACACCCCAGCTAATTCCCTACAAAACTTGTGTTTGTGTGCTCTTTTTTTTTCAAATAGGGAATTCACATGTACCTCGCTCAAGACGTTTTTCAGAAAGAGGTTTCTCGTAGGCTAAACAGACTACCGGGGCTATCAGTCCACATGAAGTTTTACAGTCGTGATTGATTAATAAAGTCTATCGTTTATTAGTGAAGAATAAATAGGGGAGGGGAGGGGGGCTTATTAACGTTCTTCCTCTGAAAAGGGGGGGTTACTACAGACAGGGGGCTTATTTGAGAGAGGGGGGCTTAATAGAGAATTTACGGTAATCAAACAGAAACACAGAGCAGGTCAATTCCACCACCAAAACAGTCTTAGATTCTGGATTTTAGGTACTGGACTCCGGATTCCTTGTCAGCGGAACTTGGATTTCGGATTACAATCATTAGCGAGACTCCAGATTCCTTAAGTTGGATTGCGGATTCCAAAGCCCAGGATTCTGGATTCCAAAAGAAAACGTTTTCTGGATTTCAGATTCCACAAGCAAAAGTTCCCCTGATTCTGGAATCCTGATTACCTTACTGGGCCGATCAATTTTTAGTTGATAATCTATACACCGCGGCAATGGCCAGCATGTCAAAGTCCCAAGGTGAAAATTTCACTTAGAATAACCCATACAAAAAGACCAAGCCTACCGTGTATACGTTAAAACGCAATTTCCTTTTGTAGTAGTCTATTACGCTATTTAACACGAGAAAAGTAAACCTAAAACGAGCATTATTTGTCAGTATCTCACATTGTTAACCTGTAACCAGTGTGAAGACGTTTTGACCTTGTAAGCCAGTTGTAAACGAATCTTGTTCAATGCTTCGACCATTTCTTGTTTCTTTAACATCCCCGCAAGGAATAATCATTGAACCCAAATTAAAGTACACCTCCCAGACTTTCCTACATAGAAAACAATGAATTGCTCTTGTGGACATATTGCACATGTTTCTAAGATTCAAGTGTACCTTTATGAATATGGCGCGTTGTTAGGGTCAAAATTAATAATGCAAACTTTTTTTTTAAGATGACTTTCGAATTACAATTCTTGTGACGTGTTAACTACAAATGTAGTTTCTTTTGACATTTTTTGCGAAAACTTTTTTCTTTCTGCACGTTCCATGGCGTACAAGTGTTTTTCTTTACCACTACTTTCCAACTGCAACTCTTGTTACATGGTTAATTGCCAATTAAGTTTTTCTTCACATTTTCTGCGAAAACTTACTTCTTTCTGCACGGTTCTTGGCTTGAGACAAAAACATACGCAGGCTTTTTTCCGAACATAAGAATGACTTTACACGCAAGATTATTTTCGAAATATCAAAACTCTTACCATAAACAAGACACCCGCAAGCGATAAAAAATACCAGCATCGAATTACTATTGAAATACATGTCTTACCGCAAATTTTCTGCGAATTAACTTACCACGCAAATTTTCTGCAAAAAATCAACCAGGCGTTCCAGTCACGTGATCTATCCCACCATGCCTTCGGATCGCTTCCCTCGACCTAGACCGGCCGTGTTCACGTAGAGAAATCGAAAATGAGCTCTACTGCTGATTTTTTGGTGAATCTTCGTCTACATCTCATCGACCTCTCTAGGAGACTAGAGCAAGATTCGAGTGATGATGTGGCGGACTACGTATTGTACCGAGGGTGAAAGGTGTTGACAGGCCAAACACGACTCATAAGCTCGTGATAGTGTGATACGTGACCTTATAGTTTTACTCTAACGAGGATATCTCCCAGCGATTTTGCTCGTTTATATGAAATGACGGGAGGCTCGTTGTATATTTCTCTCAGTAGTGGTTGATCTTGAATTAAGTGCCATTTGCTCATTAAAATGTTTTTAAGGTTCGGCAGAGCAGGGTGGTATGTGGTAACGAAAGGCAGAATTTTCTTTCGCACTTCATTGTTCTTTTGTAAAGCTGACTTCCGTTCGGTAAATTTAACCTCAGAGGTGATTTTTTCTATGAGATTGTGAGGGTAACCTCTAGTGCGAAGGCGTTTTTTATAGTTGTAGATGTTCTCATAGAAGGATTTAGCTGAGGAGTTAGTTCTCAGAAGTCTTAGGGCTTCGCCCTTTATGAGACCTTTTCTGACCCCCGTGAGGGTTACAGGAAGAGAAATGCGTGTATTGAAAAGTCTCTGTAGGTTTAAAATGTGTGCGGATGTCAAGGATTCCTTGGTTGTGAAATCTCTCGCCTTTGTAAACAGTTGTATCCAGAAAGTTAATCTCTTTATCAGATGTTTCAGCCGTAAATTTAATTGAAGGGTGATGCCTGTTTGCAAGAGCAATCACAGGGAGCCCGCACAATCTGTTTATGTAGCCGATTGTTATTTTATAGTAAATGTGCTGGATTTACCGTTTGCCTCACCTATAGCGATATGTCGCTAACTATGTACATAAATCAATGATAAATAAACGTTTAATTACCTTACCTGTGGTATATAGTCGTCGTTTTACCTCAAAAGCGGTTTTTTGAGCGATTTTGAAGGAGTTTTTGTGGTAGTCATTTTCAGAGTCAAAGTGAGTTGTATCACGTCAGTTGATGGTGTTCAGTTATACTGTGGTTGTTGATCTGATTGGTCGATCTGATTGGTTGATCTGGTTGTTGACTTCTGACTGACGAATCTAGACATAAACTACAGTCTACTGAGAACTTTATTGACGCCATTAAGACAATACAGATACCTGACGACCACAAACTAGTGTCCTTTGACGTGAAATCACTGTTCACCAGTATTCCGTGACTTCAACTGGCGCTAGAAAGTACTGAGAACGCTATTAAGAACTCTATTGTTGAACTACCACTACCTACAGACGACATTATGGACCTACTCAACCTCTGTTTGACTTCGACGTACTTTCAGTACAACGGCAAACACAAACAGTTACAGAGTTTGAATTCGCCGTTGACTGTTCCTTATAATAATATAAGGAACAGTCAACGGCGAAATCCAACTCGCTCAAAAAACCGCTTTTGAGGTAAATCGACGACTATATACCGCAGGTAAGGTAATTCAACGTTTATTTATCATTGATTTTTATACAAAGTTAGCGATATATCGCTATAGGTGAAGCAAACGGTAAATCCAGAATCCAGTACATTTACTATAAAATAACAATCGGCTATACAAACAGATTGTGTGGGCTCCCTGTGGAGCAATAAATTCATCTATCTCCTTTCTATCAGTTCTCCACAATGCGAAAATATCGTCAATGTATCTTTTCCGCTCAAGAGGTTTAGTTTTGCTGAGGTTCAGTATTTTTGTCTCTACCGCCGACATAAAAATGTTGGCAAAGGTGACTGCCATCTTTGTACCAATTGCGGTTCCGTGTGTTTGGAGATAGTTTTTGCCGTTGAATTCAAATGAGTTCTCTTGAAGAATAAGTTTAAGGATTCTTCTGAGGGATTGGGTGGGGATAGGGGTGTGTTCCCCATAGAAAGTCTGGTATGCTTTGCATACTGTGTTTATTCCCTCTTCCTGTGGGATATTTGTGTACAGGCTAGCAACGTCTAAGGGCCTGTTTACATGGAGTGGGGGACCCCGGTCTAGTGGGGTTGGTTTCTTTTGTTTTCACGCTCTGGAGGACACAAAACAAAAGAAACTTACCCCACTAGACCGGGGTCCCCCACTCCATGTAAACAGGGTCTAAGAAGACTAGGAAAACGTCCCCTGGGAGGTGTCTCCTTTCTATGAAGTTAACAAAGTCATTTGTGTCCTTAAGATAGGACTTTTGTGACTTAGCTATATGCTGAAGTAGGCTATCAACGAATGATGATATTCGTTCGGTGGGTCCGGCTGCGTTTGTGTAGGGCAAGCGGCGTGTTCCCCGACTATTTGCACGAGGATTTCGAGGAGCTCGTGACGGAGCTGGCGGCCGGTAGCCAAACAGTCGCGCGGTTTGGTTGAGGTTGCGCGGTTGTCAAGCTCGAGGTTGTTGTTGTTGTTGTCTGCGTTGTGGACGTTACAGCAGCGGTCCGGATACGGATAAAGTCCGCTGTCTCCAACAAGCACTGCGCGCACTCGCGTAGTAAATTTGGATCCATTGTAGCTGATAAAGAACGACGGAAAGAAAGAAACGATCGATAAAGAAAAACCCAACCAAGTTTCCAGAGATTTGCCTACGTGCAGACGTCTTCAATACAACCAGAGATGTGACAAATTGTGTGACATGTCGGCCTCAGGGCATCATGGGAAAGTTGATATCACGTGACATTTCAAGACTGGAACGCCTGGTTGATTTTTAGCAGAAAATTTGCGTGGTAAGTTTATTCGCAGAAAATTTGCGGTAAGACATGTATTTCAATAGTAATTCGATGCTGGTATTTTTTATCGCTTGCGGGTGTCTTGTTTATGGTAAGAGTTTTGATATTTCGAAAATAATCTTGCGTGTAAAGTCATTCTTATGTTCGGAAAAAAGCTTGCGTATGTTTTTGTCTCAAGCCAAGAACCGTGCAGAAAGAAGTAAGTTTTCGCAGAAAATGTGAAGAAAAACTTAATTGGCAATTAACCATGTAACAAGAGTTGCAGTTGGAAAGTAGTGGTAAAGAAAAACACTTGTACGCCATGGAACGTGCAGAAAGAAAAACGTTTTCGCAAAAAATGTCAAAAGAAACTACATTTGTAGTTAACACGTCACAAGAATTGTAATTCGAAAGTCATCTTAAAAAAAAGTTTGCATTATTAATTTTGACCCTAACAACGCGCCATAGGCATGACCGCCGAGATCAAGGACTGTGTTTCTACATGTGAAACATGTAACACTTATCAGACAAACCAGCAGAAAGAACCACTCATACCTCATGATCCACCTAAAGGCCCTTGGTCTCATGTTGCAACAGACCTTTTCAGTTTTGACAACAAAGAGTGGTGCTATTCATCGTTGACCACTGGTCAGATTACTTTGAACTGAACCAATTATCCAGTACCAACTCAAGTTCTGTTATCAAGTCTCTCAAGAATCAGTTCCCACGCCATGGCATACCTGATACTCTGTATTCTGACAACGGACCACAGTTTGCTTCCAGAGAATTCAAAGAATTTGCATCCGCCTGGCATTTTGACCACCAAACGTCCCCACCACACTATCCACAATCAAATGGCAAGATTGAAAATGCTGTAAAGACAGCTAAGAAGTTACTAACCAAAGAGAAGGCAAGTGGACAAGATCCATACTTGGCCATTTTGGACCGGCGCAACACACCTTCACCCAGTATTGGATCATCACCTGTACAAAGATTGTTTGGACGACGCACAAAGACACTGTTACCTACAGCAGGAACTTTGTTACAACCAAAGATCATGGAGGGAACTGAAGACAAGTTCAAAGAAAGAAAGACGAAACAAGCTCTGTTTTAGAACAAAGGAACAAAAGAGCTTCCTGAGCTTCAACCCGGAGACACAGTGCGCATGAAACCGCTGCCATCAGACAAAGAAAAGCTGTGGAGAAAGGGATCGGTTGTCAAACAAGTAGCACCTTGCTCCTACGAGGTAGATCTCCAAGGAACTATGTTCAGGAGAAATATAAGACACTTGGTAAAGACCAAGGAACCATCGCCACAGTTGGATTTGGAATCCCAAGAAGACCTGCTAGCTAGCAGTACCCCTTTGCCTGTGGAAGGACCACCTGTGATGCAAACAAGATCTGGTAGAATCATTCATAGACCTGGACGACTACGAGATTTTGTTTAAGGAACGTTGTTTAGGACTTTGAACTGTCATCATCTGACTGATTGTTTCATTGCTTTATTGTAAATAACTTTTCTTTTCATGAGAAGGGAGATGTGATATTATGAAGTAGTGACCAATACCGCTGACATAATATCGCGGACTCGTAAAAACGTTTCGGTGACGTTCTTGTAAGTTGATTGAAGTTGATTTGAGTTTTCGCTGATTAAAGACTGTTTGGTTGAGTTTGCTCGTTTTGAAGCTAAGGACTAACACAGTACATGCTAGTTACAGCCTGTCTGACTTTCTTTGCACTTTGAGAATGCTACAATACTCGGCACAAATTGTTGAAACTGAAGCCGTGTTTCTTGAATTTTCTCCAAATTTCTTACATTAAGTCTTTACGCCTTTGTTCTCACTCAAATGTGCTCTTTTCCTTCCCCAATGTTGAGCCACGAGTATTTTGGAGCACTGAGACGACTGTAATACCCAAGTTAACATTGGGGAAGTGGAAAATCACACAAGTGTTTCAAGATTTGTGACGAGTATTGTCTTTGCGTCAGTAGGGCGTGGACGGGTAACGAAACGTCTGAAGGGTAACTATTGCCGCCCTCAGTGTTAACAATGTGATGAGTCAGTATTCTTGTTCTTACTGTTCTAGATGTTAAGTCGGACTAATAATTATATAGCAGCTATGCATACTTTTGAGTACGGACGATTTAAAGGTACATTTCTCCAAAACCACTTCAGTGAAAAGGCGCTGCGGCCTATTATTACAGGGGAACATATTTCAAGACAAAAGGGGATGAAAAACTGCTCAAACATATGGCAATGGAGACGACGTTTTGTGATTTTCACATAGCAGAAAGAATTTTGGGGAGCCATTTTATCAAACTGATTAGGTATTTATGATGAAATGATTCTCCTACGAGCTCCTGGGAGAGAATGGTTGAGAACATCGCAAATTAGTCCTCATCTCAAATAACTACACAGAGGTGAAAGATGAAAACGGAACCCTTTTCTTCTTTTTCTAAAATCTTACAGGTTCTATCTACAAAAATAAGCTAACTATGTAGAGAAGTACATTATTGTTCTGTCAGATAGGTAGGGCCTTATTTATGGCGCAAATTACCGGGAAATCTACGGACACAGTAGAGCCATTTATACGAGGAAAAATAAGACGCGTCTTACAAAAGACGCGTCTTAGATAAGACGCGAACTGTACCATTTATACGAGCATGTCTTATCTAATAAGGCGCGTCTTAGCTAAGCCGCGTCTTATTTTAGACGAAATATGCCGTTTATACGGAAAGTTCGCGTCTTATTTAAGACGCGTCTTATTTTTCCTCGTATAAATGGCCCTAATGTGACTCGAACAGTTTTAACAGACAAATTAAGAAAATGGACCTGGAAAATTGCTCGAGAAATGTGCAACTGGCTGTTTTCTATGTCATTCTTAAACTATAATGCTACAATTTTTTAAAATTGTACATATCCAGGCGTAGGCAATCGATAAACCGATAACCGATATCAATCGATAGCAATCGATAATAATCGAAGATTGATATCGATTTCCGATACCAATCGATAGAAATCGATAAGGAGATAAAGTTGTAAGTTCGATTGATATCGATTTCCGATAGAAATCGATAACGATTGATTTATCGAATGTTATCAATTATTATCGATTGTTATCGCAAAAGATTGTTGTCGTTTTACAAGTTAATCATCGACACAATGTTGTCTGTATGGTTTTGTTGAGTCATTCAATCATCATAGCATGCAATAGGTTTACAATTATCAACAAAATTCTATAGGAACAAAAACAATAACAGGAACGTTTGGTCTTTTTATCGATCTTCAGCTTCAGCGCTGTTCATGATACAGGAAGAAGAAGAAGTTGCGGCCAAAGTTGCGGTGTGCAACCCTCGGCTAGTCTCGTTATAGCAACGCCATAAAGATGAAGCAGATTAAACAACAAAATCAATGTTTTATGATTTCAATTAGTCGCATTAAGAAAGAAACGTAAGAATAAATCACAGAGTAAGAACGGACATATAAAAATATCCAGTAGCACAGCAATAATCACTTTGGCTCCATAAATATCGACCATATATCGCATTGAGTTGGCCGATTAACCACGCGAGATTGCCACAAAAGACATACAGAAAGCAGTAGATAACGCTGGAATGAGTGGACATGTAAAAATATTTTAAAACGCTAGAAAACCAAGTGGGATGAACACTCCGCCTTGACTAGATGATGAAATCGATAATAAAATGCTTAACCTTAAACGCCTTTCTCGTATATTCGTTTACTAGATAGCAACGCCAGTCTTCAGTAATATGTTCGAAATAAATACTCTCTTTGGATTATCGACTGTTATCGATAATTATCGATTATCGATTGTTATCGATTTTTGCCAATCGATATAAATCTATAATTTTTTTTCTGTGAGTTCGATTGTCATCGATTACCGATATCAATCGATAGAAATCGGTGATTGATATCGATTGATATCGAGTGTATCGATTGATTTCCGATATTGATTTCTATCGATTGACTACGCCTTGACATATACACATAACTCGGTATTTTTATTACTTATATTATGTATATTAGTTTTTTTAATGTTACGGTGTCCCCAATTAGCAACACCATGTTAAAGTTACACGACACTTGAATAAAGTTTATTGTTATTATTATTATTATTATTATTATTATTATTATTATTATTATTATTATTATTATTATTAAACGAGATCATTCGTTTTAACGAGCTATCTAATTTTTTAGCGCAAAAT
>OZ038005.1:5637706-5775206 GCA_964035705.1 Porites rus | reverse complement strand
CACCAGGCTGTTTTTGTACATTTCTTTGCCCGTTTTTGCACGACTACGACGTAAACAAGCAGCGACAAAATTTTATTTCTTTTTCTGTACTTGTGTAGGGTTAGCCAACATTTGACAAAGTAAGTGGGTAGGAATAATTGCCATAAAGAATGAAAGAACGCAAAGTCACTTTTTAAGCGACATTCTCATTGCCGTCGCGTCGTTGGATCTTAAAGTCCCTATAGTCGAGTGAGATTTGACGGCGGAGCCGTCACGAGCGGCGAAGCGGCGAGAAGCGGTATTTCAACCGCCTCGTCCCTACTCCCTTTTTTTTGGAACACGGCTCCGCTGCCGCACCCACACAATACCGCCAGCTACGCAGGCTAGTTTTTTCGAAACTTTTCTGGTTGGACCGATTACTCGCAATGTCTGAGGTTGCTCTGGTGCATACTAGGTTGAGGTAAACAAACACGCGTGATGGATACAGCTTTAAGTAAACGTGACCGATCATAACTGTGGTATCGGTATTTGGTCGATTTTTGACGCAGTATTTCGGTATTTGCCAATATTTCTTACGGTATTGCGGTATTGGATATCCTCCAAAGTCCCCCTCTTTCCAGGGATATCTAAGCCTGCTTCAGCAGTAGAAACATTCCACAGCGCTGAAACCAAGTTCATCTTCCCTTATTTGTTGTGATATCTTCTGGACACATCACTCCTCAGATGATATAAAAGGAGCAGTTGTTTTCACTGTTTTATACAGTTCCATTTTTGGATATCAGTGCGGACTAGAGAGTTAGAGAGAGACCCTTAGTCAAGAAAATACTTTACCGAGATGGTAAGAAAATTTAACTTCACGTGAATTTGCCCATTTTTAACAACGGTTTCATTACGAAGAAGATCCTGTCTTGTATGGTTTTGAAAAATGATATCTGTTATTTTGGCTGTCGAAAGCTTCGTATGTAGCAACAACCTGTAGCAGCAAATGACATTTCTTTTTAATGTCAGGACTTTCACGCCATGAAGGTAGCCTAAGGAATTGAGAATTGAGCTTTGCACACACTGTGCAATACGGTAACACTTTCTTTAATTTTTTGCACACACTGTGCAATACGGTAACACTTTCTTTAATTTCTATCCCTTATCGTCTACACTTTAGTGAAGTCAGGTTAGAATACTAATTTTTCTATCTCGTAAGGTTTCAAAAGTAATATACAGGGATGAAGGGAAGCATACATGCTCTTAGCCAGCGCTCGTTAATAAAATTGATAAAGAAACTTGTTAATATGTCAAAGGTCGAATTCAAACACAAATTTGCACAGAAAGACCAAGAAAGGAAAACACGGAAAGAACTCAAAATCGCTTTAATTTTTTTACCAGAAAATCAAGTTATTCTTATCCTGTCTTTCTCTGCTGGCTGTCACTGTTCAGTCCACCTCCTTTCTCGCGCAGAAAAAGGTAAGACTAGCCCGGGGGGGGGGGGGGATACTCGATATATCCCTGGGTGGGGAGGTGCGGCGCGGCCCCTCATACCCTGACCCTGTTTAAGACAAATATCGCTGATTTTCCTACCCTGTTTAAGACAAAATCCCGATTTTTGATACCCTATTTAAGACATTTATCCTGTTTAAGACAACAATTGATAGATCGATACCCTGATTAAGACAAAAAATGATAAATTCGATACCCTGTTTAAGACAAAAATCCCGAAAAACATCCCGGGGGGGGCACTTGTGTATTTTTTGGGTGGGTATGTGCCGCCCGGGACTCCAAATTGGCAACCCGTTCTAAAAAGAAATTTCCCCTAAAATTGATACCCCGTTCTAGAAATGGGCCAATTTTTTATACTCCGTTCTAGAAAGTTTGTAAATTGAAATAGCCCTGTTTTTTATAAAGATATTTCTTTATTTGCTCGACTTATGCATCAAATAAACGATTCTTCATAATCAGCAACATTTTAAGCAGAAGATAAAGCCGTGATCCACAATTTTTTATACCCCGTTCTAGAAAACGCCTCTGAAATGGATACCCCGTTCTAAACCAGGAGCTTCAAAATCACGACCCCGTTGGGCGGCACATATCCGTATAGGTAATGTATGGGAGTACCCCCACGGGAAAAACATACCCTGGCTGTCCGCACGTCCCCATTAAGCCCTTCCTCCGGGAAGACTAGTTAGACTGTTTCCCTCTCGGCCAATTCGCTCTCTCCACTCCTGCCGAGCTAAGGGGCCGACCATTTAACTCTTGGCGGGGGGAGGGGGGGGGGGGGGTGGGTGATTTCAGGAGCCGATCCCTGGTGATTTCTGGTCACCACGAATTTTTTTTTCTAGCAATCTGGTGGGCAGGATATTTTTTTCCCTTTTTTTCCCATAAGCTTTCTATTACATTTGTGCTGCATGCAATTTTTTTCTTCCGACGTGAGCGCTTGCAGGAAATATTTTTTCAAAATCACCCACCCCACCTTAAGAGTTAAATAGTCAGCCCCTTAGAGAGGGACTGCTCGCAGTCCAAAGACTAGTATGAGAAATCGTTACTTCCTAGTTGTGTTACCAATGTTACGCTTTGACACTTTTGTAATGTAGGCTATTATTAGCGGGTTGAAATCTTCATCGTCCGTTTTCAAATATCAATCTAGTTAATCATTTTAACAGTCAGAATGTATAAAGAGCTTCATTACTGACCCGTTTTCTTGGTGTCGATTTTAATTGCCCCAACTATTACAACCAGCCGCCGGATTTGCAGGTTAAAGTTTAACTGCACTAAATACTGCCCTTTCAACTAAATAATGTTTTATTTTTTCATGACAATGTATAAAATTTATAGAACTTACTCACCACTTTTTACAGGATTCCGGATCCGTGATAAAATACTCACTGAAGTTGTCGAGCGGCACCGGGGAAGAATATGACGAAAAAATCGAAATTGACGCTGAAAAGGAAACAGAAACGTTTCACGTACCAAAGACTTCGCCTGATGAAGAAGCAGGAGATATAGTCTACGACTTTAAAAAGGTAATAGAGTTTTATTTTCTATCATGGAGGAAAAGGCCGTGTACATAAGCGATAGGGATTAGCGTCCTTGGGAGTTTTTAACCCATTTCGGATCATTATGAATTATGAAAGAACATGATTCAAAGTGGTCTTAAAATTCAGCTTTGCAATATGATTGCCGTTGACGTTTGTGCCATCACCGTCTTCTTTTCAAATTTCAAGATTTCTTCGGTCTTTTTTAAGACTTTCATACCTAAGATTAAAAAAAGCAAACAAGCGTACGCCAAAAGTAAACAAACAAACAAACAAACAAAAAATACGAAGCAGAACCAAACTGAAACAAGCCAAGAAGCAAACGGTTTTATTGAACTGATTTTTAAAAATAGGAGACTGAGAGTTAGCAGCCCCATTGAAGCGACGTTTCTAATCATTTCCAAATAAATGCTATCTGAACAGGTTAATTAATGCATAGAAGCCCAGCAGATTTACTGAATGACCCTTCCATAGAGGTCGGGCTAAAGTTCTGCGTAAGATATATTTTTTAAACAAAAGTTTTAACTAGTTTATTGAACACGATAAGTCATACATCTTAAATTAAATCTCAACAGATCAGTAACGTTTACTGAAGCGTCAATATAAATCAGTATTTAAAACCTTTGAACAGTATGAATCCTTGCCGAAACTATTTACCAAAAATATTTCTTTTTTTGTCTTTTTTGATCAATAAACGATATGGCACTTTAACGTAAAAACGTTACCTTGCTAGCAGAATTTCTTTAAAATGTTTTTGACGAGACTGTGATTTCCACGCACAGCCAACGCTAACCGCCTCAGAGGCTTGGAATTAGTCCATGCGACGACTCAGATTGACTCAACAAAACGGCCAAAATACTCCATTCACTAAAATGACGTGAAAGTTCGCGTGACAGTGAGAATAGGCTGATTTAGGAACAGGACGGAAACGTCAGTTGACGACGTGAAAGCGCGCGGAAAGGACTAAACACCACTTCCGGTGCTCAATTTGTCGCTCTGCCATTGGTCAAGATGGTCAAGCCAGTTGTTTGGTTTGCGCGCGCCGTCGTCAACTGACGTTCCCGTTCTGTTGCTAAATCAGCCTAATGTGACCTCCAAGGGGTGCTGGTTGTCGATATAGATTTAATCATTATACTTAATTCCATTTTTCCTGCAGAAAATGACAATGATACGCTTGCCAGCAGCAAAGGCTTGCTATTTGACCCATTCAACTGATGACGCTCTCAAGCCCGCCGACTTAATGAAAGCTTTAGCATTGGTGAGTGTAAAGTATTTATGAGTCAAATGAGTCAATGAGTCATGAGTCTATGAGTCAATGAGTCAGATCTGAAAAAATAAAAGTTTCGGTAGAAACAATAAAATCAAGCATTACTTTTACTTGTTTTGTCTACTACAGTTCATTGCTGCCTGCACAAGGCCTATTTCTGACATGAAATCTCGCCCAAGGCTGTTTGTTAGCAGTTCCCAGGCCCTCCCGCATAGCAGAAGCGAAAAATAAGCCAGCCTAAATTTTGTGAGTGCCTCGGAAGAAAGTGTTTAATTCCCTTTGAACACAGCGCTTAAAGTAAATTGAGATAAACCTATTATAGAATTTCCTAGCGCTCAAAGACTCAAATCTGGGAACAGTCGTTCTTTGATATTCGGGGTGTCAAGATGTTTGGGCCCGGTTTGAAGTAGAAAATCGGTCGCGAGTGCGTTTTATATCTCTATCGGTATGTTACTTATTAGCTTGTCATGCTAGTGTAAAGGTAAGTATTCCGGGAAGTATTCATTAGGTTTTAGCGAGGAATCTTATCAAGGGGAATACAATTTTCTTTCCCTCGCAGCCGTTTTTTTGGATGTCACGCAAGCGTGCGTGACATCCAAAAAACGGCTGCGAGGGAGACTAGGACACTAAGCGTCCGTTCCAACAATCAATAGCAGAGTTGTTTTCAGTTGATCATCTTCCCAATATAGTTCACCACTTTTTCCAATCAGTTTTACTTGCCTCAAAAGGTGAATGATCCTACAAGGCGAACAAACTGAATTTCAATTATTGTAATTTGCCCGAGGAGGAGTATGAAACACCGAGTCGAACAGTTGTACACAGTCAGTGTTTATATTAGAAACATACAGTGTGGGAAAAAGTATTGTTGAGGTATTACTGTATATCCACTGTAATTTTAAATAGCTTTCAAGGCTCGTTGATTGATTAAAATCTTTGGGCATGCATTGTTTGCATTATGTTTGTGTTTATTTACATTAGTTCGCCTCTTTAAAACTCGTGCATTTACTAATATGAACAACCTTGGGGCAGTACTTCACTTCTGGTATGGAAACTCTAGTAGTATGGATTGTCTGATGGTTTAAATGGTTCTTGAAGGGTGTCTGGGAAGGCTATTTTTCGGGGCATGCACGTAGTACGTAGCGGCAGGGCCTGGAATACTGCTAACAAACAGCCCAAGTTGAGATTTCATGACAGAAATAGGCCATGCATGTGCAGACAGCAATGAACTGTAGTAGACAAATTAAGTAAAAGTAATGCTTAATTTTATTGTTTCTACCGAAACTTTTATTTTTTCAGATCTGACTCATTGACTCATTGACTCATGACTCATGACTCATTGACTCATTTGACTCATAAAACATCCGTTCTCTATACAGTTAAATCATCTTTGTGATTCAAGCCAATTGGATCGTCAGGAAGTTTACGAGATAAAATGCTAGCTCACAAAAACCATTAGTTTTCCACCGCGGCTGCCCTGGTGTCTGGATTCCTATCGCTTTAATGCTTGTCTTTCTTTTATGGTTAGGTACCTCCTAAAACAGATGGAGGGTTGCTAAAGGCGCGAACTGACATAAACCTAACAGTTGTAGGAACTCTTGAAGACCGATCAAAGCTAAGTGATGAAATGGCACGTTTGTGTGCCAAGCTGCCAATCTACGCAGTGGTGAAAGGAGACGTAAATCCCATTGACTTCAGCGAAACAAGACAAACACCTAACCCGGAAAATGTTCTGAAAGCACGTAAGTGATAATGAATAAAGCTGGATAAGAAGTTTTGGCCTTTGTTACGACTCAGTTTACAGTGTTTGCTCAGTCAAATGAGAACAAGGTACATGCCCGTATAAAATAGACTGCACTCTCCGTTTTCAGCCTCGTTCCAGACCTTTTATTTGACTGCTCGCGCTTGCTTGAATGCGCAAAAATACGGACTGTTTTGCAGTCTACATATAAAAATACTTTATAAGTCGGCTTTACGATAGTCTGTAAAACGTAAATCATTTCGAGAGGTTTGAGAGGTTTTAAAACTGACTCAGTCACACGCAGTTAGAGCCCTGATCTTCGGCCCTTAATATACACTTATTGTGCTGTGCCTTTTTTCTTTTTTTAGGTAAGAAACGGCAGCTCCTGGGACTTGTCGTGAGACATGTCCTGAAACGTGTTTGTAACAGGGTGTGTGATTGGGCATCTAAGAAAGTTTGCAATTGGGTGCCAGATAGGTGGGGAAGGACGAAACAGGTTTGTCACTTCATCCGGCGACCGGTGTGCAGAGTTGCTTGCTGGTTTGTTGGGTAAACTCTTCTGAGTTTACTATTTTTGCCTTCAGCCAAGTTATAATTAATTCAGAAATTGTTATTGATCACTCAGTGTAATACGTTTCTTGGATTGTAGAGAAAATAAATAATGTTAAAATAATATACTTATAGGCTTCAATACCTGGATATCTACTTGGTGGAGTTTCTTTTTTTTCTGCTTTTTTATTATTATTAATGTTTAGTTTTAGTTTCTTATTATTGTTTTGATAAGCCGTGATGATGCACTTCTTAAGAAGGAAGCTATGTGAAAACTTAAGAATTTAAATGGAGGAACATGTAGTGGCCGAGGAAATATATTTTGTGCACGATTTGTAAGCCAATTAAGTAAACTTTCATATGAATGTACTAAAGTAAATTACAGACCGAGGAAATAAACACACTTGGTTGAGAGTACAATACGGTGTCTGTCATTTCAATCTTTGGTGGTTATAAAGCTTTTTCATAAATGGCGGGTCTAACAGTTCTTCTTTTTAGATGCATGTAAATAAGCCTTCCTAGCCTCGTCAACATGAGTAATAATAACAGAATTTTCACTCAAAAACGAGGCTTGGACGGTTTTTTTGCATTTACACAAAGGAATAATAATTGTGCCCGCCATTTTTGAAGGGATCTATGAGTCTGAGCCGAGGCGATGAAAGAATCTATGGAGTAAGACGTTCCGTGTTTTGCCCAGTACTGGAGAAAGCACTTTCTGGAAAGTGGACAGTCTGAAATTTCTATTGCAAATAAGATTTTCTCGCTATCCGCCTTTCGGTTTTATTTAACGTATGCGTTTTCTTTCCTTTTCTATCATCGTTTCCATTTCAGTTCACGTAAACGTTCCCGTTACGTTTCCTTATGCATGTATTCCCGCTTGCGTCTCTACTTCAGTTCACGTATGCTTTCCGTTTGCGTTTCACTTCCATTTTGTGTTCCCTACCTGCGTTTCCATTTTAGGTCACGTACACGTTCCCTCTGAGTTTGAGTTACGTTGTGTGGTCTATCTGCGTTCCCATATACGTTTCATTTGCATTCCGTTTCGGTGTTTCCCTTTTGTGTTCCATTTTCCCGCTCTTTTTCTTTATTTGTTACACAGTGTGCACTATCAATCCGTTCAGATTCGTGTTATTGCTGTTTGCGTTCTTTTTAATGTCTGTTTTTTATTTTTTTACCATTTAATGGTCCCTTTCAAGGCGCATTTAATTTTCTTCTTTTTGCGCAATTCCATGCAATTTCTGTCGCGCTGAAGTTGCATCTCCAAAAGAAAAACGACGTTTGAAGATATTTTAAAATGTTATCAAAGTCACTCGAATCAGGGGCTCAATAAATTAAGAAGAGTTCGATGCTGGAATGGGGACGTGTTGGAAATTTCTTTACTGGTTAATCTTAACTTTTGACTCGAAATTTGAAGTGTCTTTTATGTACAGTGAACCCAAAAATGGTTAAAATGCGTATTGATTCAAAAAAGAAGACTTTTGTAGGAAGGAGCCATCTTATATTTAATATTTTCCAAGAGATTAACCTCTATAAAATTTTGTTTTTGTGTTTGAGCTATCTGAGATAATTTCCAAGAAATTAAACTTTCCTTTTGGGTCAAAACTTGAAATTTTCTCTGTGTTTGTTCGTCGCAGAAATGGATGTTTGAAATCGTGATATGGAATACTCATAAATTTCGAAGATTTGGAGTTTGGGTTGGGGCCAGCCCACCATAATTGCGAACGCTCTCAAGACTCACAAAAGCACCAAGTGATTTTTTTCATCCGCTTAACATAATAAAATCATGCATCACCTTATCCAGTTTGGCAACCATAAAAATTAAAATCGATAATTTAATATTATTTGGTCTAAAAAGGATTGTTCTTAGAACGCCATTTTTCAGTGTTTTTAAGCTAAATTAAGGTTAAAAGAAGGTCGAGAGACCCTACCCCGTTCGTTTTCTCGTTTGACTTGTTCAGCTTTTAGGCTGCTGCATCCCTGAAAGAAACACCAAAAAAAAAACCTGGGGGAGAATTTTATTTTTGCTTGGGTGCGCCAATCGCCAAGTAAAAAAAACCAGAGCCATAATGGGACCATGGCTCTTATTAAAAAAAAATCGTAACAAAACAAAAAATTCCCGCCAGTTTTCGTCGCATGCGTTGCGTTACGCTTCTCTGATCACGTGCCTGCCTAACTCGTTTCTGATTGGCCAAATGTTGAGACGCGATCAATCCGTACGTCAAACAACGAAACGAGGCCATCTTTGTTAACGAGCGAGCTGACCGAGCTGTGCATTATCAGTAGGTAAGCTGAATTTCTCTTACTTACACTCTCAATATTAACGTCTCAGCTATCAAAACAATGTTTGTACCATTTCGCTTTGTAATTCCCTTAAATTTAGACTTTTCCGTTTCAAGGAACGAGAGGCAGTTGGCGAAGTTGCGGTTCTCTTGCCTGATTTCATATCTAGGCCTTTCAGCATTACCTGACCTTTCGAGAGTAAATAACTGTGAATTCTGCGTAGTACCGCGGTTAGGTTAAAACACACTTTATTCACGACCGTTACACTCCGAACTCAGAACGCTAACAGACTCGAATAAATTACAACACACGCTATCTATAGTACATGCAAATTACGTAATTCCCGTGTGTATCACATCACATTCATTCTCTCGCTTCTACGCGCTTGCATTAGCATCGTATACACTACATTCCCTTCTTTGATCAAATTTAGCAGGAAGGCAGTTTTAAAAGGCTGCAAAACCCTAAACGTTCAGCAAAACAAAGTCTTTGAATTAAACTAGACAAAACAGGAAAAGAAGTCCTAAACATCCAGGACAAAGTCTTTATAGCGCGCAGGCTGTCTTATAGTTCGGGTCGACCTCCGCACAGGCCTTCCCGCTGCGTTATCTTCCTTTTCGGTAGAATGCCCAGCTTGTACTTGGGAATTTTCAGATACTCCTGTAGTCCCTGGAATTCCGCTTGGCCCTGATACCTCTGTCGTCTCCGGAACTCTGCTTGGCCCTGGCTCATCTGTCTGTACTGTAGAACTTGCTTGTACCACTTGGTCTCCGTTGCCATTGGATACACCATCGTTGTACTTCTTTACGAATGCAGTGTTCCTTTTCAGTTGCACACCAGCTTCGTTCCTAAGCGTTACCTCTGTTCCTGTCCTCTGAACCACCTTAAAAGGAGCAGGGTTGAAGTTGGTAGACAGCTTGTTCGTTTTTTCGGCTTTCAAAAGTACTGTGTCACCCACACGTATGCTCTTGGGCGTGGCACCTCTCTTGAGATCTGCATAAGCTTTGCCCTTTAATTTACTTGACCAATCCCGCTCTCGCACTTCTTCGCCTGGCACTCCGACCGTCTCTCTCCTTAACTCTGGCAATTTGGACCTAACCTCGTGGCCAAACATCATGTAACAGGGGGTAGTCCCCGTCGACGTTTGCGGAGTGGATCTGTACGCCATCAACCATACAAGCAATTCAGTTCTCCAGTTCTTTCCTTCTAAATGTGCAATCTGTAGACATTTAAGTAACGAGCGATTTTGGCGTTCCACCTCTCCATTAGCTTGAGGCCACAACGGCGTCGTTTTCCTGTGCTCAATACCATTTGCGCGTAAATATGCTTCAAATTCTTCGGATACGAACTGGGGCCCATTATCTGTCCTTAAAGAGAACGGAAAGCCGAATCTGGCAAACATGGGTGCAAGTGCTTCGATGACCTTGGCACTTGTAGTAGACTTCAGAATAGCAACTTCTAAGAAACGACTGTAGTAATCGATCACCACCAAAATACTCTCTCCTGTGGGTAGGGGTCCCAGCAGGTCCGCTCCACAATCCTGCCAAGGAGCACTCGGAGGAAGAACGCGGGACATCAGCTCAGGAGGGTTAAATCCAGAAGTGACCTGGCAGCCGTGACAAACTTTACAAAATTTCTCAACTTCCTTGTCCATTCCCGGCCACCAAACTTTACTACGGAGCCGATACTTCGTCTTCACTATACCCTGGTGCCCTTCGTGTGCCAACCGCACCACCCTGTCGCGCAGGAGCTTGGGAACCACAATCCTTGTGCCGCGAAGCAATAGCTCACCATAGACGCATAATTCGTCCTTGACTTGTGCATACGAGGGAAGCGTACACCGGTCCCAGTCCCCTGACCTCACGCAACTCTTTACTATCGTCAATTCTTCGTCAAAATAGGAAGCTTCTTCAATTTCTGTAGGTGATAGAGCAACGGGTATACAGCTTATAGCAATGGCTCTGACAAAGTCGTAGTCTTCTCCATGGTCCACTTGATCCAAGGAGTTCAAACGGGACAACGCGTCGGCTATATTTGTCTTCCCTGGGCGGTACACCACTTTAAAATCGTACCCTTGTAGTCTTAAGACCCATCTCTCTATTCGGGCGCAAGGCTTTGAAGTGCGCGAGTAGACACGTTCTAAGGGCTTGTGATCTGTTTCCAACTCGAAGCTCTGTCCGGAAACGTACATGTTGAACCGTTCACACGCCCAAACCAAGGCAAGTGCCTCTTTCTCTGTTTGGCTGTAGCGTCGTTCCACGTCAGTTAGGCTCCTCGACGCGTAGGAGACAACTCTCCACATTCCCCCCTGCTGCTGGGTGAGAACCGCTCCTAATCCAACTGGAGATGCATCGGCAATGATTCGCGTTCTGCAGCCAACCTTAAAATAAGCCAGTGTCTCTGCCTGGGTGATTAGACGCTTCAGTTCCTCAAAGGCTGTTTGTTGCTCTTTACCCCAGTGAAACACGATGCCCTTCCTGGTTAACTCTTGAATAGGCTTGGCCACGGACGCCACGTCAGGCATGAACTTAGCGGAATATTGGACGAGACCCATAAACGATCGCACTTCACTTGCGTCTTTGGGAGATCTAGCATCTCTTATAGCAGCAATCTTCTCTTCGGATGGGTTTATGCCGTCACTAGTCAGCTCGTGACCAAAAAACGTAAGCCTTGACAATCTAAACTCGCACTTGTCTCCGTTCACCGTCAACCCCACTTTACTCAGCCTATCTAACACCGCAAAAAGACGCTTGTCATGTTCCTCCACGTCACACCCATGAACAATGAGATCGTCCGCAATGTTCGCAACCCCAGCACAACCCCTTAACACATCTCTAATGATCTGCTGATATTTCTCCGGCGCCGACGTTACGCCAAACATCAACCGCTTGTAACGATAAAGCCCTCGATGCGTGGCAAAGGTAGTGATGTGGCGACTTCCCTCACTGAGTAAAATCTGGTGAAAACCCCACTTGAGATCTATCTTGCTGAACACCGTACTGCCATTCAAGTCGTGTAACAGCTCCTCAACGGTTGGAATTGGGTGACGCTCTCGGACGATTGCTTCATTTGCACGACGCATATCAACACAGACTCTTACGTCGCCATCGCTTTTGGGAACCACCACCAACGGCGAAATCCATCCTGACGGCCCCTCCGGCACTTCCTCTATAATGTCAAGCTCCAAAAGTTCATCCAGCTTTGCATCCACCTTCTCGCGTAACCCGAACGGTATCCTACGTACATGCTGCGCTACAGGCTTCACCGACTCATCAATGTGTAGCTTAAGCTCGTAGCCCTTCAAAAGACCAACACCACTAAACAAGTGCTTGTATTTCTCTCTGACATCCCCGTCCGATCGCCCACCGTCAACACTGTTTGTCTGAAAAGGACCAATACGCAACAGGTTTAGCGCCTCGGCAGTCTCTCGGCCCAACAGCGTGCGACCATCGCCTTCAACCACCACAAAATCAGCATTACTTCCGTTTTCAAACCCAGCCAGCGTGACATCTGCCGTGAACGTTCCTAGGGTCGGTAAAGGTTCTGTACCACCATAAGCAAAAAGTTCCTTTGCAGATTTGCGAGATTCACAGTTAATCCCCTTTTGCTTTAACAACTCCCAGGTCTGCTGGCCCATAACATTACATGAAGCTCCCGAATCAATGAGAACATCGGGTACGTCTACACCACCAATGACCAGCGTTACCAAAGCGCCCCTTTGTTCCTTGCGATCATTCACCTGTTCCACTGAAAAGGCATAATCGGGTCTTTGCGAATGACCTGATGCAGCGAAATCTCCTTTGTCTTCCTCTCCAGGGCTAGGTCTTCCAGTCACGAGGTTCGTCTCTCGCCCTCCGCGTCCGCGTCCACCTCGACCCAGTCCACCAGCACTCCTGCCTCCTCTGCCGCGGCCGCCTCTGCTACTCTCAGGTCCTCTAGATCCCGAATGGGTCCTGCTTAGCTGATGGAGTCGAGGGCATTTAACTTTAAAATGGCCTGTTTCGCCGCACTTCCTGCAAGTTTGACCACTCGCCGGGCACTTTTTGTCTTGACTGAAGTGTCCTTCTTGTCCGCAGCTAAAGCACGTCTTTGCTTTCCTGGGATTTTTGTTTCCATACAGCCTGCCACCCACTGCATTGACCTGGTTATCTGCTTGGTCGGTACTGTATTGCTTCAGTTGTCGATCAACCGCTTCTTGGGATCTTGCAACACGCAACAATTCATCTAACGTAACAGTTCCTTCCTTTTCCAGAAATTTCCGGCGTAAATGGCTCGAATAACACTTGTCTATGAGCTGATCGCGAATGTAGTCATCCTCGCCGGCGCCAAAATCACAAGTCGCTGCTCGCTGACGCAATCTACAAACGAACTGATCAACTGTCTCTCCGATCCCTTGCGAAATTTGTCGAAACAAATGTCTCTCAAAGGGAATGTTCGCCTTTGGCACAAAATGGTCGTCCAACACCTTTAACGTTGCTTCAAAACTTGCATCTCCACCCTCACCAGCTAGTGTGAAATAAATTTCTTGCACATCCATACCAGCGACATGCAACAGCAAAGCACGTTTTTGAGCGTCGTTCGATACACCTTTCCCGGTCACATACAAACTGAACGCTCGCTTCCACTTCTTCCATCGCTGACTTAAATTGTGCGCCTCTCCTTTTGGATTAAATGGTTCCAATCCACTGACATCTAAAGTAACAGAAGTCATCCCAGAACCGCCAACAGCACCGCTCGTAGTACCGCTTGTCGCGTTAGTTTCGCCCGATCCACCGCCTCCCGGCATCGCTGAAATAAATCCTTGACGAAATCCTCGACGAAATCCACAGCGAGATTTTCAACGAAACTCTTGAAACCCTCAGCGAAATCCTCGAAATATCCTCGAAATATCCTCGTCGCCAATGTAGTACCGCGGTTAGGTTAAAACACACTTTATTCACGACCGTTACACTCCGAACTCAGAACGCTAACAGACTCGAATAAATTACAACACACGCTATCTATAGTACATGCAAATTACGTAATTCCCGTGTGTATCACATCACATTCATTCTCTCGCTTCTACGCGCTTGCATTAGCATCGTATACACTACACTTGACCTCTTCTGTAGTGCCTTGATAATGAAAGTCACTGTTTAGTTTTGCAAGTGATTGTAATCTGGAGTCCATTACCTGAATTAAAAGTTCCAAATCCTGAGTAAGCTGATTCTCCTGGGCCGCCTTCGTAACTCGACCATACATCACCCACAAATCACACAAAGTGCGTTGATATTCCTCTTGACGTCTTGCAAGAAATTCTGCGTGCCCCCCATCGGTATTTTCTTTCACACAGCCCCCGCACTGCTGCAAAAGGGAGAGTAAACCTTCGAAAAATTCACTTGCATTTGGAATATAGAAACGATCAGAAGCCATCTTGAATTCCAACCTGTGTTCTCGTTTTCAGTCTCTCTCGGAAACAGAAATGATCAAAAACTGTCGTCTCTCTTCTTGATTTAAAAAACAAGCATCTCGATTTAGAAAACGTATGTCTTGATACATGACAGGAAACACGTGGGAATTGAAATTAAATTCTGCAATTTTGACACATTCAAAAAGCAAGTTGATGCTAATTGTATCGATCTTGACAGTGAATTTGTGGATTTGAATTGTAAAGTTGCATCTCTGATATTTTGTCACTTTTGGCGTAGCATATAACACCAAGAGCCATAATAGGACATGAATTACGATAGAAAAAAATAAAGCAATTCTGTATCATGCAGACATTTCCAAACGATATTTTTTGGTCTGGCGCTTAAATCGTGTTTTACTTTTTGCATGAATTAAAGTAAAGGTCAAGGAGTAGTGACGTCACTGGATGGCATTAATGGACAGCAGAAACCCATAATAGTCCATGGGCCAGGACCTCAAATTTGATGATTTGGTACCAAAAAGAGGGACAAAGAGTGGCTTACATTTTTAAAAACTATGACTCCTCTAGTTTATTTTAATGTATGATAACCACGTCAAATGAGTAGTTTTATAGAGTTTATCACGTGATGAAATGACGTCACTCGGCTTTCTACAATGTCAAATAACTGTACATGCATACGTTTTTCCTTATGTTTTTACCCATTTTTGGGGGACACGTTTAGATGATTGAATGGTACCACTGTTTTGCAAGTGATTTTCGAGGCTTTTGTAGCAAAATTAGATGAAATCTGGTGTTTGTTGCCATGGTAACATAAAAAAGTAGCCCTTTGAACCAGAGGGTTGATATTAACTAAAGTAATAAAGATGAATTGTTTGAAAAAACTGTTAAATGATAGTTCTAGATGACAACTGGATACTAGTTTGACTCAGGTGTTATAACTACCTATGAGGCCGCTATACTATGACATTACCTTTTTGGCGGCCATATTGGATCCGCCATCTTTGATTTTCAAACATGCCAATTTTGTCCCCTGAAGTGCCCCAAAACGATCAAAACTGGAAGGAACATGCAAAATCCTCATAATTCAAGTTGTGAAAGAAGCTGCTCTCAAAACTATAAACTAAAAATCCATAGTTGCAAACTCTTCCGGCAAAAGCATTAATTGTGGTTTTTCTGCGAAGCCATAGTTTTTGGACGTCCGAGGGTAACATGCAAAACGTTATAATTCCTCTTACAGTGATCATTTGTTTTTATGTATTTTGGGTGCACATTTAGCAAGTCATATGTTTAAATGTAGCAGCGACTAGCAATGACTGTATTCTTCTGTGGGCAATATATCATGTCGACAGCCAAGGGAAATATGCTGAGAAACAGAATCAGACCACATATTCTAGTCCTCGTCACTCTCGTCATCATCGGCATCGACGTCTACTGTGACAGCTTGTTCTTCTCGCCTGTTATCACACTCGGATAGCCGGCACATGTCTGTGCACTTAAGACCATTTGCGAGGCAGCCGCAGTTCGGGAGCCTACAAGATCTTGTGCAAGAACAAGAGAGTAGCTCTAAAACTGTTGCAGGAGCTGGCTGACCACTCATCCAATCAATCCCTAACTTGTTCTCATCCTGAATCCAGCCATGACTTAAGGGACTTGGAATCTCAGGGCAGTTCTCAAGACTTCGCCTCCAGATCCCTGTTTGATAGTTTGCTCGACACGCATGTTTATACAGGCAATCAGCACAAGGTGGTAGTTGGTCGGACTCGATGTTACCTCTCTTTGAACAGAACAATCTATATCTTAGCTCACTGATGCTGTTTGTTCCTGGGCGGGAACTGTACATACGACAGGTGAAATTCTGAAGCATCTGAAATAGATCATCTGAGAGTTCCCATTCCACTCCTAAGAGGTCAAACATTTCCTGAAAGGATCTCTGTTCTTTAACGATTCGAAGTGCACCAATCTTACCCCGCCCAGCAAAAGCACTCACGGTGTCGCAACCAGTATAAGCGTGCATGCCAAGGAGACTGCTGCACAAATTTTGACCAAGGGCTTGCACTATACTCGTAATGCTGATGTATCTAACTCTTGTTTGTGTTCCACACTTAAAAAATATTGACGACGGAATTAAGTGCTTGAATGACACACAAAGAATGAAGACATCTGTATCTTCTGATGCCACAATCAATGTGTTGTAATCTGATCTGGCTGCATGAGAGAGATGAAGAAGAATCCTTGTATCAGCTTCTTCTTGTGTTGAGCTAAGTTCTTCAACGGTAAAGGCAGCCTCTGGTGAGATTTGGTGACACTCTTCTTCACAGGCTACAAATAGGACCTTGTCTGTGAGCTTTCTTCTATACTTGTCTTGTTTCCATTCTTTGGTCACAAATATTGTTAAGGCTTTCTTATTCTGCGGATTCAGAAGGAACTTTCTCCACTGCTGCACCTTATGGTCGGGTTGGAGATTTCTAAATTCATTTCCATACTCAGCTCCTCGATGCTCTCTTTCCGTATTCTTAATTGAATTCTCTCTATGCACATCGAAGATAACGTCAATTCTCTTCGAGGACGCACCCTCATGTAGAACCATTCCAAACAAGGAGTCAGCAACATCTGAAAACTTCTTATGGTCACCTTTCAACCTTTGCACTAGTACCATGCCATCTATGATGCATGCAGATGGCTGAGGAATTTCCTCCGCAGCAGGTACATTCTTTTGCAGCTCCTTTGCTAGTGCTGCTTTGCTGGTTTTCCGTAGTGACCCATCTACTGTGGATAGTGCCCAAGGAAGAGGTCCCAACGGATGACAGAGGACATCTCTCATGTGAAGTTGTCTGTTTTCTGCAATTATAACCATTTGACCAAAAAGAGCTCTATCAGCTTTTAGGATGATCTCATTTGCTGTTTTACTCTTGAATTTCACCTTCTTGTTAAGATCAGAGAATGTCTTCAGCTTTGATTTCTTCAGGGTCTCGTGAAATTTGACTGGTGGATTTGCCGCCAAGCGCTGTGCACGAAATTCTTTGTATGCCTTTTCCCCAACAGCTTTTGCGCCCAACAAGTCTTCCTCTATCTTTTGGGTGGCAACCTTTCCGGTTGACAAGCATACCAGATCCTGCTGTTCAGCACTGAATGGGTTTATCCAGTTGCTTTCTAGCATAGCAATCAGCGACTTCACGTCAGCCTCGTCTCTTACAAATTCTTGTTATTTGAAGATCAGTATGCCCAGAATTGGATTTGCTTAGATTTAGCATGTCCCTCAGCTGCTTCAAAAAAATACTGCGAAATTCAGACACTATATAATACTTGCTAACTGCTCCTGCTTTAAGACTGAAGCCTTTGGTGCCCCCGGCTGTCTGGGTGTCCTTATTGACCGTCTCCTCGCATGTTTGATCAACTGGAACCCTACCAAAGGGGTTTTGGTCGCCGATCTGGACCGAGAATCCACCAGACTTAAGAAATTCATGAGCCTCAGGATGGGTCTCTTCGAGGTGGGTCATCTCAGACAGGTATGCAGGTAAATAGCGGGCATAATTTACGTTATCATAGGCAAAACACCATGGTATCATTTGTTCAATGGCTGATAAATGTAGCTCCCAATGTCCTTCTCTTGATGCTCTCACCATATTCAGCAGAATGTCAACGAGATCAATGTATGACATCCAGAAACTAGATAGTTTCCCGTTGTTATTGCGTAGATAGTCAAGGTACATATCGTACAGTGTCATAAACTCTGGGAAACTTTCACTATCCAAGACCCTCTGTTGTTCCTTTTGGCACAGGTTGTCGTATAAAGGTTTCAATCCGGCAAAGAAATCTTGGATAAACTGTTTCTTGTCGGGGAACTTTACTTCTACCCACGTCTGAAATCCTTTCCAGATAAGTCTTTGGAGTGCTTCATACATCAGTTTATGAAACCTGACAGCACGGTTGTATCTACGTCCTTCAAGAACTCCTGTCACAGAACCTTCAGATATTACCCCTGATTCAATGCAAACGTCCCTTAAACCAGCGTCTTGGAATCTCTTTCCGATTATGGAAAGAAGTGTGCACACTGTATGGAAGACACCCATCCGAATAACAATATCTGAAAACTTGTCTGGATGTTTCCAAGCTATCTCTGTTGCCTTGGCATACAGAGCTTGATCAAATACGAGTACTATGCTCTTCAGTTTAAGAGCTTCTCTGATCTTCTGGGAGCGGACCAAAATCTCATGAACAGTTGACATGCTAGTGGCAGGTGCATCAATGGTGGGGAGGTATCCGATATTGTCTTGACGAGCCTCAATTTCGTTGCGCACCAAAATGTTATAGTCAGTCCATCCACTAACTTTCTGGTTCATCTGTGCATGTAGGCGCACTAAAACCCACAAAAGGGTTTTTCTTCGGGCATTTTCTAACGCTTCCAGGTCATTTACTTCAATATATGCCCTTGGCTTAGGGCCTTGACGTTCACCTGCATTGTAAATGGGTAGAGTAACAACATCAAGTGGTTCAACACTCCTTTGCTTACTTTTAGTGATCCCAGGTGGCTGCTCAGTGAGGGGATGGGGGCCAAAATGTCTCGCCTGTACTGCTATGCCGTTTACACGGTGTGAAGTGCCTTCACCTGAAAGAGTCTCTTCTAGTCGGTCAATATTATCCCATACTAATGTGGTACTAACATGAGGTTGTATATTGGCAGGTAGAGGAATTTCACTTGTTGTTGTTGCCATTTTCTGCATACAAAGAGCAGTGTTAATTTCCTCAAGCTGGGAATAAGAAATACCGTGACCATAACGGTTTAGTATAGACACTAGCTCAACATTGTTTGTGAGAGTTTTTACAGCATACGAGAGAAGAATTTGTTTAGGCGGCTTAATCCTCCCTCTGGTTACTCCGAATACTAGGTCTTGCGCGAACGACTTCATCAACCGCTGGACTCTTTGACAACATTCTCCCTCTGACGAATCTTTGTTGCCAGTTAGCAAGGTATACAAAAACGCACTTAGCTCTTCAGGGACCTCTATGGCGCTGTCATTGAGCTCTGAGGGGCGCGGTGGCCATGACATTTTGCTTTCTTCGTTTCGAATGGCATCGCGGATGTCAGCTGCAGCTTTCTGAATATTTGAGATCTTTGTTGTTGAGCCTTTGTCTTCTTTTTCTGCCATAAGGATATTTAGTACATTTCTGGCGATTTGCACTGGTGTTAGACTAGCAGGGATTAGGAATACACGGTTGTTGTCTAGCAAGTTTTCAAACTTGATCAACTCATTGAATTCTGCTTCTATGTTCCTTTTGATATGCTTCTTTGTTGATGGCTTACATTCCTTAGCTTCTAATGACATTAGATACTGTACAAGTAACTGCGTCATCTCAGACAGCCTTACGACTTTCTCCTTTTCTATTACATCTGACCTGATGAAGTCAAAAAGCATCTGGTAAGCATCAGACTCTAGACGGGCATATTCATCATCCGGAGATTCACTGCTCATATCAGGGTTCACAATGCTGCTTGCTTCTGGTCTAGTGTAACTCCTGTAGCATGTCCTGTGACAACAAGCCTCTGCTGCAACTAATTCGCGCGACACAAGGGCAAGAATCTTGCTGTCATTCTTTTCTGTAGCTATCTTTCTGATAGAGCTATCTGCACGCATATCTCGGCATTGTACTAAAGGCTCACGATTCCTTGTACCCTTGAAATATTTTGGCTTTTCAAAAAAAATACAAATGCGCTCGTATGTTGTGGAAATATTGGAAGATCCTCGAATAGAGACTCTCCTAGCCACTTTTTCCGGTTGAGTCTGGCTATTGGATGATTGCTGGGATAATTTATCTAATAACTTTTTCATTGTAAAAATGCTTCGACACTTTCGATGGTAGTAAATGAACGGGACTTCTCCTTCGCTTAAAGACTTCGAAAGTTCTAGGATTTCTTGATGATTTCGAATCTCTGCTGCTCGTAGCAAGGTTTTCCACGACTCCTCGTCTTTAGGATTAACTAAATCACTGCTATCGTCGGTGCAGTGAATGATACACTTCTTCTTGCAGAATCGTTTGACTGCGGCATTTGACTTCTCAGCATCATCAACACTTCTCTTAGATGAGGACCCTATTTGTATCAGATGAATATTTTTTTCAGCGCTTAAGTTGCAATGCAACTGCAACTGCAACTGAGACGGGGACATAACAGCACATACGTTATATTATAATTTACGAAACTCTGGACTTCCAAAAGGTTTTTTTTTTCACCATAGCGGTGCCACGATTTGGAATGAGTTACCACAAAAAACATACGAAGAATAACATCGCTAAGTCAATTCAAAATGGAAATAAACCTGTTAGCTCTCTAGTTTTCTGATTCCCGGCACACGGTAATCATGTAAGCCATTCAGGTATGTGTAGTCTTTATATCCTTTTTACTTCACTTATCTTTTTTAGACTTATGATTTTAGCGTGTTTAAAGAAACCATATGCATGTATGCATTAAAAATGGCATATCATTTGGAATTTTCATTACCGAATAACCGATAATTCAAATAATGTTGACTGCAACAGGTTGATTCCTAAAATTAGATTATATTTCAAAATTTATAAATATATAAAAAGATGTGTATGATCGACATGAGCAAAAATTATGTATTCAATTTCTATCGGATTATCGAAGTGAACATTCTACAAGATCTGTAAGTATTTCCTAAATTCTGCTTATTAAGTCAAAACTTCAAAGACTTTTGCCTCAAAAAGTTTAAGCGCTTTATTAACTAGATGATTTTGCTGACTTTTTCGTGAAATTATTGCGTTTTACACGGTAAAATGGCTATTAATACGGCAAATCAAGAACCCACTCACCTTCCATGGTAGCCGCCATTTTGGATTTTACCCATAATGCTATTCGAAGGCTACTTTTGAGTTTTCCTCGCTCTACTTTGGTTAAATTCAGAACAATTAATATTTTAGCGATAAAAAACTTAACAAAAAAACTTCTCATGTCTCTCATAATAAATTAAACTACAAAACATATAGAACATATTAAGTGCACATTTAGTTGGCCTGGTTGGTATCTCAAAGGTCATTTCCGGCACTTTTACACGAAAAAAATACCCTGAAAGCTACTCCTACAGAAAGGTTATCATACAAATTTTCAATCTCCACCTTATGTGCTATCAATTTGCAGCAATCATCCTTTGTCCCTCGAGTTGGTACCAAAATCACGATTGGCCCATGGACTATAAGGGGTTGAAACGTGTAACTCGTGTTCAATGCTCGTGAATATTCATTTTGACCATATTTGGAAACCTTAGTGACGGATATCCATTTTCAACAAAATGACTGCCGCGCGATCACCATGCAGGTCTTTAAAGACAAGAGTTGTGCATTTCAAGGTTAAAAATACACCGTTAAAAGACAAAAAATGGAAAGAGAAAGTTCAAAAGACTGCTCAGCTTTCTTTTTGTGGAGAAAGGGAAGCTTTTCATCAAGAAATCGTCCTTCGAGGAATTCAACCTTGTTTTCTTCACGGCGGAGCCCATGGTCTGTTTTGAAGTGCAACCAAGTCAGCGAAGATTTTGCTGAATTTTCAGGTACATTTTGCACTCTATGGCCAAGACAATTACGTTTTTGAAAGGGAATTTATGTATTTTTAAATGTTTCATAGACGTTTTATAAATTTTTCTCTTCGGCGCTAAAGAAAAATTACAAAATGTGCCCTGATTTGAGATGGATTTTGTGTTGAATTTTGCCATGTGCTTAGCCGATGTCACTTGCGTGAACAGATCCACGATCCAGATAGTGTTTTCCGAATTGCTTTAAAGGATTAACTTTTTGGACTTTGAATAAAAATTTTCAAGAAACGGCTTCTCTGTCTATTGTTTTGAGTTTGTTCATAAAATTAGCTCAAAACACGATCGTGACTACAACATCTAAGTTTAATTTAAGCTTTTAAAATGCTTCTCACATTCATTACAAGCATCACTTTTTGCGAAGATGTCAGGTTCAGGTTTTGGACACTTTCGATACACAGCTAATGAATTTTATTCGAAAATATTTTTCACTGCTTATGCTAGACATTTAACTTAAGAATTTTAAAAGCCCATTTGCAGTATAAGTTTCCTGTGCAGAGGGTCAAACGAGGCATCGTTTTTTGAAGTGACAACTTCAAGAAGTTGCGAGGCCATCAATGGGTTTCATAATGTTACGTTTGGCCCTGGTGGTAAGGCAATAATATCCTGTTCAGTGTTTCGGTGATATTCCTGGTTTCAACTTTTGAAAGCTTTCTCGGCTTTCGGGAGTTTTTCCCCCGTTTGTCGGCCATTTTTTTAAGCGGGCACGGGAACCTGAAGGAAAATTACGTCACGTTGTTTACGAAGTTTGATTGGTCAGTTATCTCTTCTTCTCGTTCCAAATATGGTACTTTCGAGAATGAATAATCACGAGCATCGGACAAAGCAAACATATGACAGTTGCACATTTCAACCCCTTATGAGTTTCTGTGGACGGTCAATTCAGACGTTACTGAGGGAGTTATAATGACTCGAAGTAATTGGATGAAATTCAGGCTAGTTGTACACAGGTCTTTTTCTGACTGGAATGTGTCAATATATTTACTTTAGGTTGAGGCTAACCCTGTATAAATGAGTATTCAGTGCTTCTTTTCAACAGTCAAGGCAAATACAAAAATGGACTACAAATTTTTTACCTCAGGCTAGGCTAACCCCTTTCGACAAAATCTGATATGACGACCACGTATTATTATTATTATTATTATTAAATGAGTCATTGTCTCCAAAGGCTTCTTTTCTATTTAGAACATCCCTGAACATTTTTTCTGGTCTTGTTTACCCAAAAAGAAAGAAACAAGAAAGTTCAGAGTTTTAACCAAAAGCATGGGTAACCCCTTTTTGGGAAAAAACAAACAAATGTGACGTCTATTAAAAATCAATAATACTTTCATTGTTTAAAAGGGCTTCTTTTTTATCTAGAACATCCTGAAATGTTGAAAGATCTTTTCCCTGTATCAGTGTCCTCCCTTAATTTTAGCTCAGCAGGAACTTCCTGGGGGAAAAGGGGTAGTGGAGTGAGGGACGTGGCCCTGCTCTTGCTTGGAAATTTAGGAGCTAAGTTGTCTGAGACGTCATTCCCTCATTTTAAGACCTATTTTACACAAATCTGTCATTGTCATCTCTAGACAACAATTTTTTAAAAAAGTTTAATTGCAATAATAACTCCGTCTTCAATGTTCTCTTTTTTCAAAATTTGTGGTCCAGAAAAAAGAAAAGCTGTGTTTTCCTTAGTACCCTTCAATATATTCATTCGTTTCCTTGTGAGTCACAACTTGCTTATTTTAAGTAAACCTTCAAGCAGTTGCAGGCGGTAAGAAGTGTTGCTTCAGGCTGCAAATTTGACCGATTACAGTGCTCGACACTAACGCTATTCCACTTGCCCAAGACTAGTGAAAATTCCCTCCGGGCTAGCAAAAATGTGCTCCTACTAGCCCCTAGACCAGTTCCTTTGAAGACAAAATAAAATTTTAAATATCTTCTATAACTTGGGAAAATCTTTTTCTAATGTTCTTCATCAGTATTTAGTTTCTGTAGGTTGAGTATTAAATGTAAAACCTAATCGTACAATTGACTCGCAAAACGGATGCATATTGGAAATGGAATTATACCTGGGGTGGGTGAAATCCATCACAGGTGTACCTGATTTTGAAATTTTTTCGCGCATCAACGAGAGAGCGTTCTTCAATGGCTGATGGTTCTTAGGCAGATTTTCTTTGTTTACCAGAGGACCACACTGTCACACACAGCATGAAGAGAAAGAGATGCAATAGGTCATCGTTTTCTAGATCCCCGAAGGTTGAAAGAAACATTTTTTCGGCTGGGATTCATTAGCAGAAAAAATGTTGTGTGTACTCAAATAGTAGTGCTAAGAGATAAGCAAATTCCAACTACTCTTTTATCACAAAAACAGAGAATTTCCTTTTTTTGTCTCTGACAGTTTAAAGTTGGATGTTCATAAAATGTATTGACTGTATTTAAAAAAAACTGAAAACAAACAAAGATAACACAGCAAGTGTTTATTTGTTTGCATTTGGTTTTAAAATATTTAGTTTATAGACTGGACACTGGAAGGAGTAGAGAGGCTCCTTACACGCTGGGTATATTCTTTCTGGGTTTTCTTTCTTTTTTTTTTGACCAGTGACTTGTCCTCTTGGGCTAGTGATTTATTTCACTTGCTAGCCCATTGCCTAGTGTCCAAAAAAGTTTGCGTCAAGTACTTGGTTACCTTCTAATAAGGAGAACACTGCATTTACAAAATTTTTTTTGTTTTAGTTGTCTATGACTGTTGAAACTGATCATCTCCCAAGTACTGTAGTACATGCGAGGTGGATCTGCTCAGGTGGTTCAGAAGTGATGAGTTTTCATGATACTTTTCTTGTTCCCTTTCCAGGTTGAATGTTCATCAGTGAATAAAATTATTATTATTATGGTAAAGGACACAGTCAGTCAAAGACATGCAATCACCTGTGTGAACAACAGCAAGGACATTTTTGCTACACAGGTGAGATGAAATGTAATAAATACACCTGTACCCGCAGGTACACTCTCTGCATTGTCACCTAGTTGTGACCTATACTGTATTTGTCCAAAACAGTAACTGTTATGAGCCACCGAACGTGCTATGGTTTTTAAGGTCTTGAATCTTAAACAAGATAAAAATTTTACTATTACTAATTTTAGCATCTTGAATAGGGTGTCTTTTTGTTCTGGAAGAGTAACTTTATGCCCCAGTAGTGACCCTCATCCAATTTCTCCCAACAATAACACTGCCTTAGGGCTGTCATTAAGAGCCGGGGGCCAGGGATTTTCCCCTGGCTGTTATGAATGTGGCCCCGCTTACTTTCATAGGAAAATAGAAGAAAAATAGATCCAGTAAAAAATCCCTGGCTGATTGATTCCCTTCTTACTTGAATAGATATGTACACTTTTCCAGCTGATGGCTATTATTACTGGAAAAGAATTTTCCATTAAGCACTTGTTACTGAGGCTGATAAAGTGATGATGTCGATGGCGTTGTGAAAGAAAATGTTACTAAAAAGTGACCAATTTCAATTCAGCCCCGGTGAATTTTATTTTCGAGCATGTGCCTTGCAGATTTGTGATAACGCAAAGGATTGTACCTCAAGATCTGTTAGACGTTTTTTTTTTAACCCATTCGCCCCTGAACCGCCCGTAACCGCCCGTGCAGATCCACGTCCTTTCTACCCTTTGTGACGTCATCAGTTTTAACGGTCAAGGACAACTTTGTCCGCTAACTTGTGCAGAGTAAAGAGATCTCTCAAACCATACCAGAATGAGCACAATTCAGTCAAGGACACCGGAGAAAGAGGCAAAAAATAATGTAACATTGACCTGAAAATCTCCATGTAAATCTTGTTCCATTGCTCACTTACCTTTCCTTTCATCTAATCCTAAGATCCTAAAAGCTTTCCTAAAAATTATTCCCACCAAAATGAAGCCTACTAAATGCCCAGCAAGAGAAAAAAAAATGAGGCAAGAAAAGCGAAAAAAGAGGGGAGGAGAGAAAGCGAAAAGTGAAAGTCAAGACTGCTGTGTCACTTTTAAACCCAAAAATTTTCATAGGAAAATAGAAGAAAAATAGATCCAGTAAAAAATCCCTGGCTGATTGATTCCCTTCTTACTTGAATAGATGTGTACACTTTGCCAGCTGATGGCTATTATTACTGGAAAAGAATTTACCATTAAGCACTTGTTACTGAGGCTGATAAAGTGATGATGTCGATGGCGTTGTGATAGAAAATGTTACTAAAAAGTGACCAATTTCAATTCAGCCCCGGTGAATTTTATTTTCGAGCATGTGCCTTGCAGATTTGTGATAACGCAAAGGATTGTACCTCAAGATCTGTTAGACGTTTTTTTTTTAACCCATTCGCCCCTGAACCGCCCGTAACCGCCCGTGCAGATCCACGTCCTTTCTACCCTTTGTGACGTCATCAGTTTTAACGGTCAAGGACAACTTTGTCCGCTAACTTGTGCAGAGTGAAGAGATCTCTCAAACCATACCAGAATGAGCACAATTCAGTCAAGGACACCGGAGAAAGAGGCAAAAAAACATGTAACATTGACCTGAAAATCTCCATGTAAATCTTGTTCCATTGCTCACTTACCTTTCCTTTCATCTAATCCTAAGATCCTAAAAGCTTTCCTAAAAATTATTCCCACCAAAATGAAGCCTACTAAATGCCCAGCAAGAGAAAAAAAAATGAGGCGAGAAAAGTGAAAAAAGAGGGGAGGAGAGAAAGCGAAAAGTGAAAGTCAAGACTGCTGTGTCACTTTTAAACCCAAAAACTATCTCAAAATTTTGCTTTCTGCGCATGCCCGAACTTCGGAAGCTGATATTTTGTATCTGGATCAGAAGGCTGTGAAGTGTACGACCTGTAAACCGGTTTGTGGTAAGCTTTAGCTCTTTATAGCACGACAGCGACCAGAAAACCACTTGACTAGCTTCAAAACGTGTTTTTCGGCAAAATATCCAGGAGCAAATGGGTTAAAGTTCAATCCTGAAGTGTTGCTTTCACTGACAATCTTATTGATGCAAATTTGGTCATCACAAGGAAAATTTTGTTTACGTGAGCACGTGCCAATCAGAGGTTTGATTTTTGATGTTGATTGTCATGTTGTGAAGTTCCTTCAACTCAAACTCAAGATAATTTTGTGAGTGATGTTTTCTTCCGCATTATTGTTACTTTAGCTTTGTTTTTATTGCGTAAAACATGACTGTTTCCTCGATTCGTAAAATATGTGATCGAAATATATGTAGCAAAAATTGCACTTGGTGTTTTGCATCTAAATTTTCTTTAGCTTGTGCCAGGTTGAGAGTGAATACGGTATAAACCCGCGGATAAGAACCTAGGTTTTTCCAAGTTAGCCTAAACAGGTTCTTATGTAAATGGTATTTAGTGTAAAATTAGGCTAACTAGGTTCTTAATTAGGTTCTTAACTTTTGTTCAAGAAACAAAGCTGAATTTTTAAATGATCTGGTGTTTAATGTCAAAAAACAGTATTCTTGGAGGCTTCGTCAAGCAAAATACTATACTATTTTAATCTGATTCTGTTACAATCAAACCTATGGTAAAGTTTTATGTAACCATGCTATAGTGTTTAGAGTATTATTGCATACAGACTGTGTTATATATATATATATTTTTTTTTTTTTTTTTTTTTGAAAATAAGAACCTGTTTTAGGATTTTAGCCTAAAATGGTTCTTATGTGAAGGGTGCTTAAAAATGAAATTTCAGCCTAACAGGTTCTTAAATGTTAGGTTCTTATACACGGGTTTTTACTGTAGTTAACATTAATTTTTATTAGCAAATCCCACAATAAAAGAAAAGCTGAGTAAGCGATATGCCAATTGCAAAACGGATCAAACTAAAATTAAGCTACATACAAGCACAGTATCGCAAAAACGAGGGCATTCTAGAAGCCCAGAAAACAAATTACGAGTGAGGTGCCTACCTAAAAGTAACAAAGCCAAACTGCAAGAAAAAACAAAACAAACCAAAATACTAACGTAATGATGTTAACGAAATAAAGAAAACACTCTAAGCGCGGCGAGACTTGCTTCCCAAAGAGGAACTTGCAGCTGAAGGGGACGAAGCATGCCTTTTTCCGTCCTCCCGGGGATGCTTAGGCCACGAAGTTGGACAAGCTGCTGCACAATGCAAACCAAAACAGGAGGAGCAGCAGTGCGCGTATGGGCAGATGGCGAGAGGCGAAGTGCAATGCCCCCTGTTCCAGGACTTGCAAACCACAATACTTTCCGAAGAACCAGTCGGTTCCCAATCAGAAGAATCGTTAGATGAGGGCGAATGAACAGAGGCTCCTGCTGCATGAAAATTAAATAATTGAAGCTGCAGCTCAGGTTCTTTAACCTGCAGGTTTGCAGGCAAGAGATCACACAGATCAACATACTTGCCGGCCACAATCTGAGAAACAAGCTTCGCTGGAACCGGAGAAACGCCAGGTCCAACCATGAACATTTGATCAGCCACGACCAAAACAGAAGCAGACCTATTACAAAACGTACGTAGACATACGCATATTTGTACATTTCCTTATAATATTAGCTAAAATTTAATTGGTTATGGCATCTTTACGCTAATTCACAGCTGTAAAATTGTATTAACAGATGAGTTATCCACTCTTACTCAGACCTGTGAGTAAAGCATTAAGTTAACCCTTTATGCCCCAGTATCCACATACAAATTCTCCAAACTGATCTCCATACATTTCCTTTAAGAATTAGTTGAGAGAATTTAATAAAACATCAAGGCATTTTCTCTTTCGTGATCATTTTTTATATTCTCACAACCTTATCTTTTGACAATGTATGGACATTGTTAGGAGAAAATTGCTGTTGGTCACTATTGGGACTTAAAGGATTAACTGTATCTGAAAATTGTGACCCGCTTTTCTCCCTCATGACCACCTCTCAGCTTCTCTATGGGTCCTGTGGACCCCAGCGGTAAAATCCTGGTAAGAACACTACAGAGATGATGGGATAGTGTATGTTGAAACACTTTAGCTTAAAAACGTTAGTCTCAGATAGATTCACTTATATTCAATCCAAAGGCAGAATGGAAGTGCTGTAAAGCATTTAAGGATTAATAGGTCTTACCTCCCCTGGTGCTGTGCCTTGACGTGGCGGGGAGGCTTGCATGCCCTTGGGACCACTAGAGCTATGATGGCGGGAGCTTATGCTCCTGGCAGGTAGAATTATGCCAGATTGCTCCAAGGTGGAAGGGCCAGACTAAACAGCACCCTGCCCCATACATTCCAGATATCTGCTGGAAACTTGAGGAAGACACTACTTGTATGAGATTGGATTCCTTACAGTCACTGGTTGCTTGCGTATGACTAGATTCCAATGAAAGCTGAACTTGTGGATATGGTGTAGTGGTGTATGGCCGATGAACTGTTTCGGCAGAAACCGGTGTCACTTGGGGTGGGTTGACCTTTGGGATGATAAGGATTTACTAGGATCGGAGTTCCCAGACCATTTGTATCATGGTAGACCAAATGAACCGATGAATTTTTGTCCACAGTGCAGTCATCAATTTATTTGATCTACCATGATCTGAGTGATCTCGGATCACTTATCCTCATTCAGATCGTCTCAAAAAGCCCACTCTTAATAATCTACATGCCACGAGAGATCAGCAAACATAGAACCGGTCAACCTATAAACCAGTAAGTATGGAAACCAGAAACTCATACTTAGTGATATTCCCTATTTGTAGTGTTCAACTACAAAGGCATCCCTTGTGCTTGGCCTTATTGCTGTGGTGTGGACCTGGTAAACCCAAGATACCCAAATAAGTTGGTACTCAAACTAACTGTTTCTCTACTCCTGTTGTGATTCTGAATCACCATTTACCTGTCTTCATTTGATTATGGCTATCATTATCACTCTTGCTCAAATCCTTGAAGGAGGACAGTTTACAGCAGTCAACATACAGCAGATTTATAAGTGGGATTAAGAGACACTTGATCTATGGCGATTGTTGTTTTTTCAATTTCAGTACACTTTTTGACACAAAACATTGATTTGAATTTAAATAATTATTGACTTTTGTAACCGATTACTTCCAGTCGTTATTACTCCCGTGGTGAGTGACGTCACTGGACAGCATTAACGGCCAGTCGATTCAGACGTTGTTGAGAGGAGAAAACGACTCGAAGCAATCGGATGAATTTCAGGCTATGACTTTTGTACTTGTTATCATATTTCATATATCATTTATTAGAAGGAGTGTGTTGGTAAGATTTCTCGCTTGTCATGTGGAAGAAAGCAGAGCTGGCATGTAGGCCCAGCCACTGTTGTATTTTTTCCCTCCATCATGTACCCTGGATTTGTCGATCAGGTATGTGACTTAATTCAATTTTTTAGATTAATAACTGTCTAATACCTTTCCTTGAGAATTAACATTTTGTGGTTTTAAAGTTGGAAAAAGTTATTTAGCATAACAAGAGTGACTTGTTAAACAAGTATTTGGTGGTACATTGTAATGCTGATTGCTCTCTGGACCTCCTAAACACCTGATTTAATAACACACCCACTCAGTTCTCCTACTGACTGTTCCTCTTCACTTGTTGTGATCATTGATCCACAACTCCACTCTGATGCATCCACTATACATTCCAGATAACTGACTGGAAACGTGTGGAAGATACTACTTGTATGAAATTGGATTCCTTATGGTGGCTGGATGCTTGAGTATGGGCGGATTCCAATGAAAGCTGAACTTGTGGAAGGTGTAGTGGTGTTGTGGCCGATGAACTGTTTCGGCAGAAACCGGTGTCACTTAATCTACATAACACAAGAGATCAGAAATCATAGAACCGGCCAACCAATAAACCAGTGAGTATGGAAACCAGCAACTCATACTAACTGTTCTTCTTTATTTGTAGTGCTCAACTACAAAAGCATCCCTAATGTCTGCCCTTTTTGCTGTGGTGTGAGCCTGCCTATTTGAGGAACCTGCCACCCAACTGTTCTTTGCTGTTTGTAGTGTTGAACTACAAAAGCATCCCTGATGCCTGCCCTTTTTGCTGTGGTGTTAACTTGCAAATCAAAGGAACCTACCATCCAACTCCAGAAAATCTAGGATACTCAACACACCCACTCAGTCAGTACTTATAATGCCTGTTCCTCTTCACTTGTTGTGATCATGGATCCACAACTCCACTCTGATGCATCCCCTATACATTCCAGATAACTGACTGGAAACTTGTGGAAGATACTACTTGTATGAAATTGGATTCCTTATGGTGGCTGGATGCTTGAGTATGGGCGGATTCCAATGAAAGCTGAACTTGTGGAAGGTGTAGTGGTGTTATGTGGCCGATGAACTGTTTCGGCAGAAACCGGTGTCACTTAATCTACATAACACCAGAGATCAGAAATCATAGAACCGTCCAACCAATAAACCAGTAAGTATGGAAACCAGCAACTCATACTAACTGTTCTTCCCTATTTGTAGTGCTTAACTACAAAAGCATCCCTAATGCCTGCCCTTTTTGCTGTGGTGTCAACCTGCCACCCAACTCCAATAAATTCAGGATACCCAACACACCTTTTCAGTCAGTCAGTACTTATGCAGACTTTTCCTCTTCTCCTGTTGTGATTGTGATTAGTGGAAGTCCCTTGAGCTATCTGCATTGATTATGGCTATCGTTATTGCTGTTACAGAAAGTTTTTGGAGGACGATACTCTATACAGCAGTGAACACACACTGCAGATTTGTCAGTAGGAACTGCTTCTCTCAAGACGTAGCTTTCTCTCTGTAGCTCTCTTCATGAATAAAAACTCCATGGTTTTCATGGAAAAAAGGACAAATCACACTAAGGGTGACTAGAAGAACAACTCTTGTGATACATTTTGTCACTTTTTTTAACTGATTGTTTTTTCTCTTCTTTTTAGCACAGCCTTTGTCAATGCAGATCATGAACTGCACAATGTGTCTGGCATTATTCTGTCACCTTACTGTGAATTGGACATACCTTATAACTGAGTCGAAGACAGAGAATCCAGCCAAGTATTCATTTTACAGAATTTTTTGTGGAAACTACCTTCTGTAGAGCAGCTATGAGGACGTTTTCGATGGTGTACAGAGTATATTTCCTGGTCATATAGCCTGAAGTCCTCAGATAAGAGCACTTAAATTGCGAATGAAGCTGATACTACATTTTGACCAAATCTAAATAACCAAAAAGTGGCATTTTTTGACCAAAAGCATGGAAAAGTGCGATGTTTTAGACTTTTTTGGACTTTGAAAAATTCTGTGTTTTAAGGTCAAAAAAGGTTTCTCTTTTCTCTGCAAAGTCAGAAAGTATTATTTCTAGGCTTATTTTGATCAGATTTAAATTATGAAAAACTTGGCATTTTTTTTTGGCCAAAAACATGGAAAAAACTTTGAAAAAAATGCAAGTTTTTGGACTTTGAAAAATTCTGTTTTTTTATAGTCAAAAAAGGTTTCTTTTATTTTCTTCAGGGTAATTAAGCATTATTTGTAGTCTTATTTTGACCAAATCTAAGTAGAGAAAAAATGGCATTTTTTGACCAAAAGCATGGGTTAACCCCTTTGGTAAGGCAGATTTTTTGGACTTTAAAAAATTCTGTTTCTTATGGTCAAAACAGGTTTTTTTTCTCTGCAAAGTCGCTAAGCGTTATTTCTAGTCATATTTTGACCAAATCTAAATAAAAAAGAATTTGGCATTTTTTGATCAACCCGTTTTTGGACTTTAAAAAATTCTTTTATATATATATATATATATATAGTAAAAGAGGTTTCTTTTTTCTCAGCAAAGTCACTAAGCAATATTTCTAGTCTTATTTTGACCAAATGTAAATAAAGAAAAAAATGGCATTTTTTGGCCAAAAGCATAAGTTAACCCCTTTGGAAAAAATGCGAGTTTTGGACTTTCAAAAATTCTGTTTTTGTAAGTCAAAAAGGTTTCTTTTCACTGTGCAAAGTCACTAAGCATTATTTCTAGTCTTATTTTGACCAAATCTAAAGGAACCTCATCATTCGTCCAAAACCATGGGTTTGGAAAAGTGCGATTTTTTAAACTTTGAAAAATTCTGTTTTTTATAGCCAAAAAAAGCGAGTTTTGAGACTATGAAAAATTTTGTCTTTATAGTCCAAAAAAAGTTTTTTTTCTATCTAAAACATTATTAACCCTTACTTCTAGTCTTATTTTTAGCGAAAAAATAATTAAAAAAAATTGCTTTTTTTGTCTAAAAGCATGGGTTAACCCCTCTGAAAAAGTGCGTTTTTTGGACTTTGAAAAATGCTGTTTTTTAAGGTCGAAAAAAGTTTCTTTTTTTCTCTGCAAAGTCATTAAGCATTATTTCTAGTCTTATTTTGACCAAACCTAAATAAACGAAAAATTGGCATTTTTTGACTAAAAGCATGGGTTAACCCCTTTGAAAAAATGCGATTTTTTGGAAAAATTCTGTTTTTTAAAGTGAAAAAAGGTTTCTTTTTTTGTGCAAAGTCGCCAAGCTTTATTTCTTGTCTTTTTTTGATCAATTGTAAATGAAGAGAAAAATTGGCATTTTTTGGTTAAAAGCATGAGTTAAGCCTTTGGAAAAATGCGATTTTTTTTTTAGTTTGAATAATTCTGTTTTTTATAGTAAAAAAGATTTCGTTTTTCTCTGCAAAGTCGCCAAGCATTATTCCTTTGACCAAATCTAAATAAACCAAATAATTGGAATTTTTTCATCAAAAGCATGAGTTATCCCCTAAAAAAAATGCGATTTTTTGGACTTTGAAAAATGCTGTTTTTTAAAGTAAAAAAAAATTCTTTTTTCTTTGCAAAGTCAGAAAGCATTATTTCTAGTGTTATTTTGATCAAATCTAAACAAAGAAAAAAATCGCAGTTTTGGAAAGGCGGATTTTTTGGACTTTGAAAAATTCTGTTCTTTAAGGCCAAACAAGGTTTTTCTTTCTCTGCAAAGTCAGAAAGCATTATTTCTAGGCTTAGTTTGATCAAATTTAAATAAAGAAAAAATTGGCATTTTTTGGCCAAAAGCATGGGTTAACCCCTTTGAAAAAAAAATGCGATTTTTTGGACTTTGAAAAACTCAGTTTGATTTCTAGTCTTATTTGATCAAATTTAAATAAAGAAAAAAATGACATTTTTTGGCCAAAAGTATGGGTTAACCCCTTTGAAAAAAAAAATGCGTTTTTTTGGACTTTGAAAAACTCAGTTTGATTTCTAGTCTTATTTGATCAAATTTAAATAAAGAAAAAAATGACATTTTTTGGCCAAAAGCATAGGTTAACCGCTTTGAAAAGGTGAGATTTTTGGCACTTCGAAAACTTCTGTTGTTTAAGGTCTAAAAAAGGTTTCTTTTTTCTCTGCAAAGTAAGAAAGCATTATTCAAGGTTTATTTTAATCAAATTTAAATAGAGAAAAAAATGGCATTTTTTGACCAAAAGCAAGAGTTAACCCTTTGGAAAAGTGCAATTTTTTGGACTTTGAAAAATTCCTTTTTTTAATGCCAAAAAAGGTTTCTTTTTTCCCTGCAAAGTCAGAAAGCATTATTTCTAGTCTCATTTTAATCAAATCTAAATAAGGAAAAAAATGGGGTTTTTTGGCCAAAAGCATGGGTTAACCCCTTTGAAAAAAATGCGATTGTTTGGACTTTGAAAAATTCTCTTTGTTATAGTCAAAAAAGGTTTCTTTTTTTTTCTTTAAAGTAATTAAGCTTTTTTTTAGTCTTATTTTGACCAAATCTTAATAGAGTAGAAAATGGCATTTTTTGACCAAAAGCATGGGCTAACCCCTTTGGAAAAGCGGATTTTTTGGACTTTGAAAAATTCCTTTTCGTAGTCAAAAAGGTTTCTTTTTCCTGTGGAATTTTCTCTAAATCTACATAGACAAAAAAAATTTGGCATTTTTTGTCCAAAAGCAAGGGTTAACCCCTTTGGAAAAGTGCGATTTTTTAGACTCTGAAAAATTCTGTTTTTTATAGCCAAAAAAGGTTTCTTTTTTCTCTGCGAAGTCATTAAGAATTATTTCAAGTCTCATTTTGACCAAATCTAAATATAGGAAAAATTGGCATTTTTTGACTAAAAGCATAGGTTAACCCCTTTGGAAAAATGCGCTGTTTTGGACTTTGAAAAAACTCTGTTTTTAAAGTGAAAAAATGGTTTTTTCTGTAAAGTCACTAAGCATTATTTCTAGTCTTCTTGTGATCAATTGTAGATAAGGAAAAAAATTGGCATTTTTTGGTTAAAAGCGAGTGAATGAGTTAACCCTTTGAAAAAATGCGATTTTTTGGACTTCCAAAAATTCTGTTTTTTAAGGCCAAAAAAGTTTTCTTTTTTTCTCTGCAAAGTTAGAAAGTATTATTTCTAGTCTTATTTTGATCAAATCTAAATAAAGAAAAAAAATGGCATTTTTTGGCTAAAGGTATGGATTAATCCCTTTGAAAAAGTGCGATTTTGAGGAGTTAGAAAAATTTATATTTTTAAGGTCAAAAAATGTTTCTTTTTTTTCTTCAAAGTAATTAAGCATTATTTGTAGTCTTATTTTGACCAAATCTAAGTAGAGAAAAAAGTCAAAACAGGTTTCTTTTTTCTCTGCAAAGTTGCTAAGCATTATTTCTAGTCTTATTTTCACCAAATCTAAATAAAGAAAAATTTGACATTTTTTGATCAAAAGCCTGGATTAAACCCTTAAAAAAAAATGCGATTATTTGGACTTTAAGTAATTATGTTTTTTTATAGTCTAAGAGGTTTCTTTTTTCTCTGCAAAGTCAGCAATATTTCTAGTCTTATTTTGACCAAATGTAAATAAAGGAAAAATTGGCATATTGGCATTTTTTGGCCAAAAGCATAAGTTAACCCCTAAAAAAAATGCGATTTTTTTGGACTTTGAAAATTTCTGTTTTTTATAGTCACAAAGGTTTCTTTTTCCTGTGCAAAGTCACTAAACATTATTTCAAGTCTAATTTTCACTAAATCTACATTAACAAAAAAATTGGCATGTTTTTAACGAAAGCATAGGTTAACCCCTTTTGAAAAAGCAATTTTTGGGACTTTGAATATAGTCAAAAAAGGTTTCCTTTTTCTCTACAAAGGCATTAAGTATTATTTCTAGTCTTGTTTTGACCAAAACCAATAAAGAAAAAATTGGCATTTTTCGGACCAAAAGCATGGGTTCACCCCTTGGGAAAAATGCGAATTTTTAGACTTTGAAAAATTCTACTTTTTATAGCCCAAAAAGGTTTCTTTTTTCTCTGCAAAGTCACTGAGCATTATTTCTAGTCTTCTTTTGATCAATTGTGAATACAGAATAAATTGGCGTTTTTTGGCCAAAAGCATGAGTTAACCCTTTGGAAATGTGCTATTTTTTGGACTTTGAAAAAGTCTGTTTTTTATAGTCAAAAAGGTTTCTTTTTTCTCTGCAAAGTCAGCAAGCATTATTTCTAGTCTTTTTTTTTAATCAATTGTAAATAAAGAAAAAAATTCGCATTTTTTGGTTAAAAGCATGGGTTAACCCCTTTAAAAATATGCGATTTTTTGGACTGTGAAAAATTTTGTTTTTTATAGCCACAAAAAAGGTTTCTTTTTTTCTCTGCCATTAAGCATTATTTTTAGTCTTATTTGACCAAACCTAAATAAACGAAAAATTGGCCTTTTTTGACTAAAAACATGGGTTAACCCCTTTGAAAAATACGATTTTTTGGACTTTAAAAGGCTCTGTTTTAAGAATTGAAAAAAGGTTTCTTTTCTCTCTGCAAAGTCACTAAGCATTATTTCTAGTCTTATTTTGACTTAATCTAAATAAACCAAATAATTGGCTTTTTTGACCAAAAGCATGAGTTATCCCCTTTGAAAATATGCAATTTTTTGGACTTTCAAAACTTCTGTTTTTTAAAGTCAAAAAAGCTTTCTTTTTTCTGTGGAAAGTCAGAATGCATTATTTCTAGTCTTATTTTTATCAAGTCTAAATAAAGAAACAAAATGATGTTTTTTGGCCAAAATCATGGGTTAACCCCTTTGAGTCATTTGAAAAAGTGCTGTTTTTTGGACTTTGAAAAATTCTGTTTTCTAAGGTCAAAAAAGGTTTCTTTTTCCTGTGCAAAGTTAGAAGGCATTATTTCTAGCCTTAGTTTGATCAAATTCAAATTAAGAAAAAAATGGCATTTTTTGCCGAAAAGCATGGGTTAACCCCTTCGAAAAAATGCGATCTTTTAGACTTTGAAAAATGCTGTTTTTATAGTCAAAACGGTTTTTTTTCTCTCTTCAATGTAACGTTAGCATTATTTCTACTCTTATTTTGACCAAATCTGAACAGATTAAAAAAATGGCATTATTTGACCAAAAGCATGAGTTAACCCCTTTGAAAAAGTGCGTTTTTGGACTTTGGAAAATTTCTTTTTTTTAAGGTAAAAAAGGTTTCTTTTTTCTCTGCAAAGTCGGAAAGCATTATTTCTAAGCTTATTTTGATCAAATTTAAATTAAGAATAAAATTGGCATTTTTTACCCAAAAGTATGGGTTAACCCCTTCGAAAAAATGCGATCTTTAAGACTTTGAAAAATGCTGTTTTTTTATAATCAAAACGGTTTCTTTTCTCTCTTCGATGCATCGTAAGCATTATTTCTACTCTTATTTTGACCAAATCTGAAAAGATTTAAAAAATGGCATTTTTTGACCAAAAGCATGGGTTAACCCCTTTGAAAAAGTGCGTTTTTTGGACTTTGAAAAATGCTGTTTTTTAAGGTCGAAAAAAGTTTCTTTTTTTCTCTGCAAAGTCGGAAAGCATTATTTCTAGGCTTATTTTGATCAAATTTAAATTAAGAATAAAATTGGCATTTTTTACCCAAAAGCATGGGTTAACCCCTTCGAAAAAATGCGATCTTTTAGACTTTGAAAAATGCTGTTTTTTATAGTCAAAACGGTTTCTTTTCTCTCTTCAATGTAACGTAAGCATTATTTCTACTCTTATTTTGACCAAATCTGAATAGATTAAAAAAATGGCATTTTTTGACCAAAAGCATGGGTTAACCCCTTTGAAAAAGTGCGTATTTTGGACTTTGAAAAATTCTGTCTTTTAAGGTAAAGAAGTTTTCTCTTTTCTCTGCAAAGTCGGAAAGCATTATTTCTAAGCTTATTTTAATCAAATTTAAATTAAGAATAAAATTGGCATTTTTTGGCAAAAAGTATGGGTTAACCCCTTTCAAAAAAAGCAATTTTTTGGACTTTGAAAAAGGTCGAAAAAGGTAAAGCAAAGTCAGAAAGCATTATTTGAAGTGTTATTTTGATGAAATTTAATAAAGAAAAAAATGGCATTTTTTGGCCAAAAGCATGTGTTCGGCCCGTTTAAAAAAAAATGCGATCTTTGGGACTTTGAAATATTCTGTTTTTTATAGTCAAAAAGGTTTCTTTTTTCTCTGCAAAGTCGGAAAGCATTATTTCTAGGCTTATTTTGATCAAATTTAAATTAAGAATAATTGGCTTTTTTTGGCAAAAAGTATGGGTTAACCCCTTTGAAAAAAAGCGATCTTATGGACTTTTAAAAATGCTGTTTTTTAAGGTCGAAAAAGGTTTCTTTTTTCTCTGCAAAGTCGGAAAGCATTACTTCTAGGCTTAGTTTGATCAAATTTAAATAAAGAAAAAATTGGCATTTTTTGGCCAAGAGCAGGGGGTTAACCCCTTTGAAAAAAAAAAAGGCGATTTTTTAGACTTTGAAAAATCGTTTTTTCGTATACTCAGAAAGGTTTCTTTCTTCTCTAAAAAGTCATTAAGTAAAACTACTACTAGTCTTGTTTTGACCGAAATCAAATAAAGAAAAAAATTGACATTTTTTTGGACCAAAAGCATGGGTTACCCCTTTTGGGAAAATGCGATTTTTGTGCCTTTTTTTCGTCACAAAATGTTTCTCTTTTTTCCCACAAAGTTGTAGTACGAACAATGCAGATTTGGAGATCCATGATGGTTTGAAATACATTTATTCATAGAAATAGATCAACTAATTTAGCATGCTTGGAAACCATGATATCTTATGCGACAGATGCCTATTAAAATAATGTTTTTTTTTTCTTTTGGCTCAAGATATCTTACTATTCTGTAACTAGTTTAGAATACTCGGTCTTGCCTATATACTGAGACCATAAAAACAGGGTACAACTAGTCAGTTGTTACATGTATTCCACAACTTCATTTCATTTAGTGCATTTACTTAAAATTATGTAGACTAAGAAACTAGAGTGGCACACAATAATGACAATAATAATTATGTCATTAAAATAATCTTATAGTACATGTACGTCTCTCTGATTTCTATAGTAATAAACTTCAAAGTTAACACGCTTTGGTTGATTGATTTGTTTTATCCGTGAGAAACATTTCCATTGTTTGCACAGCGGGATGTAAGCATGTGAGGGACTTAAGGGTTACAATTTCTTTGGATTAGGCCAAGTAAGCCAAGAATTTCTGAATACCTTAAAATATTACCAAACATTATATATAGAAGATCTATTTTGACCAACAAAATAGAAAACAAAATTTTCAATTTTTTTGACCAAACTCGCGGGTTAACCCCTTTTGTAAAACCAATGTGGTGCCTTGTTTATAACCAGAAAAGGCTTGTTTTATATCTAGAATGATGTTTTGTAGTAACACATATATAACAAGCCCTTCCATGCTATAAACATATCGTTTTGACAAAGTCGCGACATTTAACATTTGCAAAGGGGTTAAGCCATGATTTTAGTATCACCTCAAGTGATAAGGAGGTTCAGAGATCGCAAATTCGGCTATTTTAGATGATAAACAGCTGTTTACATCAAATCAGGAGTTAAGTTTAAGTTCAGAGACCTCAAAATCGGTTATTTTAGATATTAAACAGCTGTTTTTATAAATTGAGGTGTTTAGAAGGTTCAGAGACCTCAAAATCGGCTATTTTAGATGGTAAACGGCTGTTTTTCTCAAATCAGCTGTTTAGGAGGTTCAGAGACCTCAAAATCGGCTATTTTAGAAGATAAACAGCTGTTTTCTCAAATCAGCTGTTTAGGAGGTACAGAGACCTCAAAATCGGCTAGTTTAGATGGTAAACAGCTATTTTTCTCAAATCAGCTGTTTAGGAGGTTCAGAGACCTCAAAATCGGTTATTTTAGATGGTAAACAGCTATTTTTCTCAAATCAGCTGTTTAAGAGGTTCAGAGACTTCAAAATCGGTTATTTTAGATGGTAAACAGCTATTTTTCTCAAATCAGCTGTTTAGGAGGTTCAGAGACCTCAAATTCGGCTATTTTAGATGATAAACAGCTGTTTACATCAAATCAGGTGTTTAGCTTAAGTCCAGAGACCTCAAAATCGGTTATTTTAGATGTTAAACAGCTGTTTTTATAAAATCAGGTGCTTAGAAGGTTCAGAGACCGCAAAATCGGTTATTTTAGAAGATAAACAGCTGTTTTTCTCAAATCAGCTGTTTAGGAGGTTCAGAGACCTGAAGTTCGGCTATTTTAGAAGATAACTGCTGCTTAGGAGGTTCAGAGACCTCAAATTGGCTATTTTAGAAGATAAACAGCTGCTTAGGAGGTTCAGAGACCTCAAATTGGCTATTTTAGATGGTAAACAGCTGTTTAGGAGGTTGAGAGACCTTAAAATCGGCTATTTTAGATGGTAAACAGCTGTTTTTATAAAATCAGCTGTTTAGGAGGTCCAGAGACCTCAAAATTGGCTATTTTAGATGGTAAACAGCTGTTTAGGAGGTTGAGAGACCTCAAAATCGGTTATTTTAGATGGTAAACAACTGCTTTTATAAAATCAGCTGTTTAGGAGGTCCAGAGACCTCACAATCGGCTATTTTAGATGGTGAACAGCTTTTTATATCAATCCAGGTGTTTAGGACGCTAAGAGACGTCAATGGGCTATTTTAGGTGGTAAACAGCTGTTTAGATCAAATCAAGTGTTTAGGAATTACAGAGTTGGATTACAAAGTAAGGAGCTCACGTCCTGAAGAAAACAGAAGTTTATTGAATAAAGTAAACTTGTTTCTGTTGTCTATCAATAAAAAATATTACCTATAACTATTTCTAAATTAATAATTATTAATTAATGTTAATTAAATTAAGTCGTTCAGTCCCCAAGTTTTTTTTTTTATTTCTTTTCGGTGAAAACATGTCTAGAAAAAATACTTAATGAGTCTGTAGAGAAAAAAAAAGGCATTTTTAAAAAACTGAATATTTAAAAGTCCTTAAAATCGCATTTTTCCAAAGGGGTTAACCCATGCTTTAGGTCAAAAATGCCAAATGTTTCTTTATTTACATTTCGTCGAAATAAGACTAGAAATAATGCTTACTAACTTTGCAGAGAAAAAACAAACTTTTTTTTACTATTGAAAAAAAACTTCCAACAATCGCAGTTTTTCAAAGAGGTTAGCCCAAAGCTTTTGGTCAAAAAATGCAATTTTTTTCTTTATTTTTTTTCAATCAAAATAAGAATAAAAATAAGGTTTAATAATGATCTAGATAGTAAACAAACATTTTGTTACTATAAAGAAAAACTTTTTCACAGTCCCAAAAATCGTATTTTTCCAAGGAGGTTAACCCATGCTTTTAATCAAAAATATCACTTATTTCTTGATTTGTTTTCGGTCAAAATAAGACTAGAAATAATGCTAAATAAAGTTTGAGATAGAAAAGAGACCTTTTTTGACTATAAAAACAAAAATTTTTCAATGTCTCAAAAATGGCATTTTTTCAAAAGTGGTTAACCCATGCTTTTGGTCGAAAAATGCAATGATTTTCATTATTTGTTTTAGCTCAAAATAGGACTAGAAATAAGGTTTAATAATATTATGAATAGAAAAGAAACCTTTTTTGATTATAAAAACAAAAATTTTTCAACGTCTCAAAAATGGCTTTTTTCCAAAGGGGTTAACCCATGCTTTTGGTCAAAAAATGCACTTTTTTCTTTATTTGTGTTCGGTCAAAATAAGACTAGAAAAAGTACTTACTGACTTTGTAGATGAAAAAGAAACCTTTTTCGATTATTAAAACTGAATGTTTCAAAGTCCCGAAAATCGCATTTTTCCAAAGGGGTTAACCCTTGCTTTTGGTCAAAAAAATGCCACTTTTTTTAATCTGTTTTCGGTCAAAACAAAACTAGAAATAGTACTTACTGCGTTTGTAGATAGAACGGAAACCTTTTCCGACTATAAAAACTGAATGTTTCAAAGTCCTTAAAAATCCCGTTTTTCCAAGGGGGTTAACCCATACTTTTGGTCAAAAATACGAAATTTTTCTTTATTTAGATTTGGTCAAAATAAGACTAGCAATAATGCTTAATAACTTTGTAGAGAAAGAAAAAACTTTGGAGGACAATTAAAAAGTTTCAAAAATCCTATTTTTCCAAAGGGGTTAACCCATGCTTTTGAACAAAAAATGCAATTGTTTTCTTTATTTGTTTTCGGTCAAAATAAGAGTAGAAATGACGCCACATAAAGTTTGAGAAAAAAGAAACTTTTCTTGCCTATGAAAACAAAGTTTTTCAAATTCTCAAAAATAACATTTCTCCAAAGGGGTTAACCCATGCTTTTGGTCAAAAAATGCAATTTTTTTCTTTATTTCTTTTCGGTCAAAAAAGGACTAGAAACAAGGTTAAATGATGTTTTAAATAGAAAATAAACTTTTTTTGACAAAAAAAAAAATTTTTCAACGTCTCAAAAATGGCATTTTTCCAAAGGGATTAACCCATGCTTTTGGTCAAAAAATACATTTTTTTCTTTATTTGTTTCTGGTCGAAATGAGACTAGAAATAATGCTACATAAAGTTTGAGATACAAAAGACACCTTTTTTGTCAATAAAAACAAAAAATTTTCTTAGTCTCAAAAATCGCATTTTTCCCATGCTTTTGGTCCAAAAATGCAATTTTTTTTATTTGTTTTTAGTCAAAAAAGGAGTAGAAATAAGGTTTAATGATGTTTTAGATAGAAAAGAAACCTTTTTTGACTATAAAAACAAAAATTTTTTAGCATCTCAAATATGGCGTTTCTGCAAAGGGGTTAACCCATACTTTTGGGTAAACAATGATATTTTTTTCTTTAATTTTTTTTCGGTCAAAAAAGGAGTAGAAATAAAGTTTAATGATGTTCTAGATACAAAACAAACTTTTTTTGTCTATGAAAACAAAATTATTCAAACTCTCAAAAAAGCATTTTTCCAAAGGGATTAACCCATGCTTTTGGTCAAAACATGCAATTTTTTTCTTTATTTGTTTTCGGTCAAAAAAGAACATGAAATAAGGTTTGATAATGTTCTGAATAGAATGGAAACTTTTTTTGACCATAAAAACAAAAATTTTTCAAAGTCTCAAAGATGGCATCCTTCCAAAGAGGTTAACCCATGCTTTTAGTCAAAAAATACAATTTTTTTTAATTATTATTTTTTCGCTAAAAATAAGACTAGAAGTAAGGGTTAATAATGTTTTAGATAGAAAAAAAACTTTTTTTGGACTATAAAGACAAAATTTTTCATAGTCTCAAAACTCGCTTTTTTCGAAAGGGGTTAACCCATGCTTTTGTTAAGAAAAGCGCCACTTTTTTAAAATTTCTTTTCGGCCAAAACAAGACTAGAAATAGTATTTACTGAATTTGTAGATAAAAAAGAAACCTTTTTTGACTATAAAAACTGATTGTTTCAAAGTTTTTAAAATCGCATTTTCCAAAGGGGTTAACCCATGCTTTTGGTAAAAAATGCAATGATTTTTATTTGTTTTCGCTCAAAATAGGACTAGAAATAAGGTTTAATAATATTATGAATAGAAAAGAAACCTTTTTAAACTATAAAAACAAAACTTTTACAATGTCTCAAAAATGGCATTTTTCCAAAGGGGTTAACCCATGCTTTTGGTCAAAAAATGCAATTTTTTTCACTATTTGTTTTCGCTAAAAATAAGACTAGAGTTAAGGGTTAATAATGTTTTAGATGGAAAAAAAAGCTTTTTTTGACTATAAAGACAAATTTTTTCATAGTCTCAAAACTCGCACCCATGCTTTTGTTAAAAAAAGTTCCACTTTCTTTTAATTTGTTTTCGGTCAAATTAAGACTAGAAACAGTACTTACTGAATTTGTAGATAAAAAAAAACCCTTTTTGACTATGAAAACTGATTGTTTCAAAGTCGTTAAAATCACATTTCACCAAAGGGGTTAACCCATGCTTTTGCACAAAAAATGCAATTTTTTTCTTTATTTGTTTTCGGTCAAAATAAGACTAGAAATAATGCTACATAAAGTTTGAGATAGAAAAGAAACCTTTTTTGACTATAAAAACGAAGTTTTTGAAACTCTCAAAAATGGCATTTTTCCAAAGGGTTTAACTCATGCTTTTGGTCAACAAATGGTTTTTTTTTATTTGTTTGCGGTCAAAAAAGGACTAGAAATGAGATTGAATGACGTTTTAGATAGAAACAAACTTTTTTTGACTATTTAAAAAAAAATCTCAATGTCTCAAAAATGGCATTTTCCAGAGGGGGTTAACTCATGCTTTTGGTCAAAACATAGAATTTTTTTCTTTATTTTTTTTTCCGTCAAAAAAGGACTAGAAATAAGGTTGAATGATTTCCTAGATAGAAAACAAACTTTTTTTGACTAGAAAAACAAAATATTTCAACGTCTCAAAAATCACATTTTCCAAAGGGGTTAACCCATGCTTTTGGTCAAAAACTGCAATTTTGTTCATTATTTCTTCTTGCTCAAAATAAGACTAGAATTAAGGTTTAATAATGTTCTAGATCGAAAAAAAACTTTTTTTGACTATAAATACAAAATTTTTGATACTCTCAAAAATGGCATTTTTCCAAAGGGGTTAAGCCATGCTTTTGGTCAAAAATGACGCTTTTTTCTTTATTTGTTTTCGATCAAAACAAGACTACAAATAAAACTTACTGACTTTGTAGAGAAAAAAGAAACCTTTTTTGACTATAAAAACTGAATGCTTCAAAGTCCTTAAAATCACGTTTGTCTAAAGAGGTTAACCCATACTTTTGGTCAAAAAATACGACAATGTTCCTTTATTAAGACTTGGTCGAAATAAGGCTAGAAATAATGCTTAATAACTTTGTAGAGAAAGAAAAAACGTTTGAGGACAAAATCAAATCAAGTAAAAAAAAATCACTTTTTTTCAAAAGGGTTGACCCATGCCTTTGGTTAAAAAAGTGCAATTTTTTTCATTATTTGTTTTCGCTCAAAATAAGATTAGAAGTAAGGTTTAATAATGTTCTAGACAGAAAAAAAAACTAGAAATAGTACTTTGTAACTTTGTAGAGAAAAATGAAACCTCTTTTGAGTATAACATCGGAATGTTTCAAAGTCCTTAAAATCGCATTTTTTAAAGGGGTTAACTCATGCTTTTGGTCAAAAAATGCCAAAAAAGGTTTCTTCTCTCTCTTCAAAGTCATTAAGGATCATTTCTAGTTTAAAAAATATTAATTTGGTGAAATGTCAATTCTTCTCTCATACTTTTTTTGTGCTGAGCGCTGAAAATACCACAAGAAATAGTGTTTGGTGATTTTCTAGATAGGAAAAAATTTATTAAGTACTCCCCACCAATGACCTCCCCTCTCCATGGTCTCTCTCCTTCAACAGTGACGAAAAAAAGCCTCTTCTTTTGTTGGACATTTTACTGAGTAAGCTTTTCCCGTTCTTTTTCTTGGCTAAAGACTCGTAAATGTACTTCGCTTCAGTGTTGCCGATGCTTTATCCATGATGTTCTTGACCAGTATTCTTAATCTTCCTCTTCCACTTTCTTAATCTTGTTCTTTTGCTTTGGCAGATAGCTGGAAGTATTATAAATTAGCTGTTATAACTCTGTCTCAGATCTAAGAAGGCAACGCTAACCAATACAAATCATTTGATTAGCTGCAATGTCAATAATATAAGCATCTGTAATATACAGTGAGCTTATTTGAAAAAAGGAGAATTCTAAGCTAAAAATGACAGTTTTATGGGTCCTGGTTGATATCACATAATTATTCCAAAATGTACAGTGCAGGGTATAATAATTATTGTTTTCTTTAAGAGAAAAAATGTTCTATCATGGCAGGTTTTTGTTCCAAATCTAATAGTATTTCATACATTTCACCACCTTAAGATTAGTAGCCTCTTGAAGTAACTGTTATTTGGTACACTCATAGAAGGGTAAATTTGTAAGAAAGGCAAAGTAACTTGACATTCATTGTAAACAAGGCCAGGAAAACAAGTGTAAACATTCTTTCTCAGAGCGACAGCAGTAACTGATGAGCATAAATTTAAAATGTTCCGTTCCTTACTGGGTTCTGTGAGCTTAGGGCTCTCGACCTGTTTCCACTGTAAACAGTGTTTGAAAATAAATTGACAGAAAAAAAAAATCAGTTAAACCGAAAACAGGATTGTAACCCTAAGCTTGGCTTACTGTGTAACTAACGTTTGCTGACGTATATAAAATATCCACCAAGCCATTTTATCATAAAAAAACTTTTACTTAAAAACAAGTTTACAACATAAACTCACGGCTCATCGATAAAACGAGAACACGACTACAGCCCTAGCAAACAAGAATGTTTAAACGATTTTTCCCGCCTAAAATTACACATTTCAATTTAAAGTCAAATAAGTTGATTTTCTTTGAGGATAAAAGCAAGTAGAAGGTACTAAAATCATACCTGTTCATGCATCCATGTCTAAAAGTGCGGCATTATAACAGGTAGACTTCACAAGCAGGGCAAGCAATAAATTCAAACTGCCAACACTCGTACCTGTTAGAAAACAAGGACAGAAAAACAAAGGAGAAAGGATTAAAATAGAATCAATCCTTTATGTGCGGACACATCTAAAAATCACTAAACCGAAGGAGATTTTCCAATAGAAACATTTCTTTACAAATTCCCCACTAGGGGTTGAAAAATAACTTATTAAGGGTGAGGCCCTAAGACTAAACTCTTTCTTTTTTTACCAGAATAGATTTTATAAACATAATGAGGTTGAAATTTGCAAATTTTAAGAATATTATAAGAATAAACCCAAGGCTGAGATTTTTAACAAGATATAATTAATTTTGTGTGTTGAAAATCTGTTAATAAAATAAAATTATAAGTTATAAACTTATCTAATATAATGGAGTCGAAACCAATTGTGGAATTGCACGCATTTTAGGCATCCTACTGATGAACAGTTGGGATAAGTAGATATTTTTTAGCAACTACTATAATTTGCAGTCTGTCTACTTTGAATTTGAATAATTAATTCTTTCTCTAAACAAAAAACGAACAAGCAAACTTAAAAAATGCACTAACTATAAAAGCCAAATGTTTAATGCTAATAACAGTTCGATGAACAGTACGTTGATACTCCAATACATGCTAAAACGGAAATGGCATTAAACTTCAATTTAAGAGTAATACAAGAATATTTTGAGCCTAAAATTTGGAGAACACTAAGAATATTCATAATGGGCCAGAAAAACAACTTTCTTAGAAAAAAGAAGAGTGCACTCAGATATTTAAGAGGATGACAAGACTCAATATGAGAGGTTATTCAGATAAAATAATAGATAACAATCTGTTGGAAGTTAAAAACGATCACAAAAGAACATCACTGTGTTTAGTCTCAACTCAAAAAATATCTTAATGGGATATGGCTTCTTACAGAAAGTAAGCCGTTGCTAAGTGAAATTGTGATAGTATATATTATAAAAGACCTTTCTACATGTGTAATATATTAAAAAGAAATTCATAACGTGATATACTCGTACCAGCCAAACTATAAAACTTGAAGATACAACAGTTCAACCAAAAGCAGCCATGTGTGGTCAGTCAGGATTCAGGACTCCAAATCTCCATCTAATAATTCTAAGCTCGAATTATGCACATATTCACTTTGACCTGGAAAGACTGAATAAAATTCAAAGCCTACAAAGCCCAGTGTTATGGCCAATCTAAAATAACAACACTAGAGACAATGAAGAAAAAATGTTAGAAATCTAGGAAGAAAATTCACTAAACCATTAACTGTAGAGATAAAAAGCAAATAAAAAGTTAGAATAAGTTTTCGCTTTGGAAAAAACCTCAGTGAGAGGGGTATCTTATGGTTATTTTATTTTTATCTCCAGTATGAGTTTCCAATTTGAAAAGTATCCGATGAATTGAGTGGTCTCCCTACGTTTCTCTGTTCCCTGATTTATTGTGTAATATCGGTTTGAGTGTCAGCGGTTTACGCAAAATGCGTTTCAACACCTATACACCCCATCGAATTTCCACAAAAAATCAGTTCCCAAAGAAACCAGAATTCCCACTGTCTGTGTTGATAATTTTAGTTTGGTATCCCTACGTTTTTTTGTTCCCTGATTTTTTGCGTAATATCGGTTAGAGTGTCAGCGGTTTACGCAAAATGCGTTTTAACACCTATACACCCCATCGAATTTTCACAAAAAATCAGTTCCCAAAGAAACCAGGATTCCCATTGTCTGCGTTGATAATTTTAGTTTGGTATCCCTACGCTTTGTTGTTCCCTGATTTATTGTGTAATATCGGTTAGAGTGTCAGCGGTTTACGCAAAATGCGTTTCAACACCTATACACTCCGTCGACTTTCCACAAAAAATCAGTTCCCAAAGAAACCAGGATTCCCATTGTTCGCGTTGATAATTTTAGTTTGGTATCCCTACGTTTCTCTGTTCCCTGATTTATTGTGTAATATCAGTTTGAGTGTCAGCGGTGTACGCCAAATGCATTTCAACGCCTATACACCCCATCGAATTTCCACAAAAAATCAGTTCCCAAAGAAACCAGGATTCTCACTGTCCACGTTGATAATTTTAGATTGGAGAAATGTGGACCGTCTTCTCTTTAAAAAAATATGAATCATGATCAATAAAGTTTACTTGACAATCCCAACGCCTGCTATCATCACCTGTAGAGATAAAAAGAAACTAAGAAGTTAGCACAAGTTTCCAATTTGGGAAAATCAGTTCACAAAGAAACTAGGATTCCCATAAACTCAAAGCACTCACCTGTTGAAAGGCCGAGAGTGAGCAGCTTTTATATCATTTCCACAGTAAGGCAGCCACAGAAACCCTGAAATGATAACGAAAAGTTGAAATACAAGTTGTAGTAGTCTTTTTATTAAAATAGGGTACATATACAAAGTAGTGGTAACACTGATTGGGTTTAATAGAGTTTTGTAGAACTCAATGAATTTTTACTCTGGACAGAGATAATTGTCTGTTGATCATTTGCTACACAGTGCTAACAATGTACATGGCAGATAATAGATTATTAGATATGTACAGTTACACATTCTACCCTCTACGTGATCCACCACACAAATCACCCACGACTCACTCCAAGCAGGGTTCACAGCGTAATCAGTAGAGCAACAGCAAATCCAACTTGGAGATCGTGCCAGGGTGCGAGGCCGAGGTCAAAAACTGTTCTCTTTGCCTCATGTGGTCCCCAGATTCCTTTTACTTGGGCTAATGCTCATTGGGGTTTAGGGGTTGAACATACCAGATAGTACTGTTTTTTCTATTCCTCCCAAGCTTTCTCCTATGGACATGTTGAAATCTGATTTTTATACAACTTTCAACTGGACTTGTATCATTTCCCTTTTGCCAGCATTTTATCCCTACAAAAAGACAGAGATGTATAACATGAACATTATTCTGGACAAATAATGTTTACAAACAATGAATGAACTTCAGTGTACCGAATCAGTAGCCAATGAGCACCCTGAAGGAGACACCCTGAGATTTGTAGTTGTATTTTGTATAATTTCTGTCTTCTAAGAAGGTTGCTTTGCCTGCAGAATTTTAACTCTTTTTCCTCCCTTTCATAAGTGTAATGTGTATTTTCAGAAAATATCCATACCCCCGCCCCCCTCGAATGGCAACAGAAATTCCGAGGGGATGGGGGGGGGGGGGGTCCAAAAAGAGGCAATTTCAGAGGGATTGGGGGTATGTTACAGAGGTCTTTTTCCAGGTGGTCTGAGTGATCATGAGATTGGTGAGTTATTAATAAATAACAGCTCTGTTGAGAAAGCTCTCAATTATTTACTGTTACCAGTGTTTCAAAACAAGTATTATAATTTGTTTGCATTGATCAACTTTTATCTATGGTCAGCTAAATGATTTTTTCAAAAGTATTCGGATCAATTTAGGTTTCTGGGAAACTGCCAACCTACCCCTCCCCTGAGCCAACATTTTGGCTTAAGTAAGAAGTAAGTGATAATGACGGCTTAGGGGAGGAGTAGGTGGACTCCCAGAAACCTAAAATTGATCCTGTTACCTAGTATTCTTTAATACAATTGTCATCGGTTCATGAATAAACTTCCGGTTATGTAGCTGTTACTTTATTACACATTATTTTGATTCACCGTAATTTGGTTGTGTTCAGTTTGAAGCCTTTTTGTAACATGTTCTAACTGAAATGAAGTAATGAAAGTTCACCTGGTGTTTAGTTTGAATGAAATTGGTTCTTTTGAAAATGGCATAATTCATGTAGTCAGTAGTGTAAGGTATCGCCTCTATATATGGTAAAATTATTAGCTAAGAAAGTCCATGCGATTATTAGACACACTATCTCCAAAAAATTACCTTTTGCGGATAATAATACAGTGCAACAATATTTTTGACACAAATATACTTTCCAGAGAGTACCCAACCAAGCTGAAAATTTACAGAAATTCCAGGGGGCTGGGGGGTTATGACAAGCACCCCCTACAGTGTATAATGGAAATTCCAGGGGGGGTGGGGGGGGGGGGTCTAAAGTAAAGGTGCCCTTCATGGGGGTATGGATATTTTTAGGAACTACACAATAATAGATATGCTTCTTGCAAGGTTCCTAGTAGCTAATTTTTAATCTCTCATGTAATTTTTATTTTTCCTTCTTGTTCAACTTTATTAGCAAACACTGTCATACCCAAAAACAAAAGGGAAACAAAAATTACCTGAGATAAAAAAGTAACTACAACATACACATAAATACAAAAATCAGTCTACTTCACTGTTTATCATGCAGTGAATGGTTTACATTTGCATCATGCATTCTGCTTGGTATCAGGCATTTGTTTTCAAGAAAACATTATCTTGTAGCAGTATCCAGGGTCCAAAATTACGCCTTCCCGGTTGCCAATGCGACTAAAAATTCAGTACTGGCAACCAGAATTTCATAGCTGGTCGCCAGCTGGCGACTTGTCTTGTGGACTTTCATGTTAGAAGAAAATGTTAAACAGGTGTCTCACATGTACTTTTTGTCCTGCTGATATTTTTTAATTAAAAGTGAAACCAATCTTCCGACAAAAATACCTCCACAACAGCTACTATCAATACGAGTTGAATATTTCCAAGTTGCCATGGTGCTTTCAGCTTTCAGCTGAAATATGCTACAGTACGTTATGTATAAGTAATTATACTGTTCCCATATATCCATGGTTGTGGCCTGGTACGAGCAACACGGCAGGCTGACTCATGTTTATGTTTCGTGTTTCGTGGTAATTATCGGAAGAAAATGGAGTTTTGATATGTTCAGTGCAGTCATGGGCAGATAGCTTTCTGTTCCTATCTCCTAGGTCAGACAGCTTTATATCTCTAAAAATTAATTTGCGGAAAAAAAAAAGGAGAAGACTTCACTCATACATGTACGGTTGCTTTCTGGTATTGGGAGCAGAAGAAGTGCAATTTTTGAGCATAAAAACGTCCATACATACCATGTATTTTTTATTTGTGTTTAAACTTTTATTTGAAAAACGGGGAGGGGAAATTTCTGGCGACCATGATCGCCAGTTGGCACCTGTATTAAAAAAGTTAATTTCGGACCCTGGTATCTTGCAATGCTACCTACCAGTTCTGCTGATTATTAAGGCAAACTTTTGGTTCAGGTTTGCATGCTGGTGGCCTCTGAGGATTACAATGTGTGCTTCATGTTCAATTTGCCACACACAGACATTTTTCTGAAAAAATAAATCCGTTTCATTATTATCAGACTATAAATTTTACTTAGTATCAAGCCCAAGGATCTCACGGTAAAAACCATTTTCAGTACCATGTCATTACTATCATCTTAATTATTACAATGGAACCAAAAAATCAAAAAGTTTTCCAGTGACATTTCCAGACGAAGAAGTCAAAATACACAAATATAGTATTTTCCCACTCACATTCTTAACTAGTGGAACAATTCTGAAGACTCAGCTTATATAAGAAATTTTTAAAAATGCCCAGGAAACCCATAATATTCAACAACAAAAAAAATAAACAAGGCATATTTCTGCATAATTATGTTAAAATTTTAACAAAGAATGTAATTTTGCCAGGAAAGATGTCTATTTTGTGTGATATATAATATCTATGCAAAACAGACCCAAAAATCATTTACAAATATAGAGTGACTAGGAATTTTTAGATAGTTCACAGTCCCCTGTATTTTTGTGAGATCATTGAGATAAAGTGCGTCTTACCGTTAATGGTGGCCATCTTGATTTTCAAATGTACCGAAGGGGCAGGCGTCGGGGATTATAGCTGTAGGGGGAGGGGGGCGAGAAAAATAGAGGGACTGTAACAACAGCAGCTCGCGGTTCCCAGCTCGCGTTCACAGAGTGTGTTGTAGCAGCAACACAGGCGTTTGATTGGTCATTAGACAATAGATGTTAATTTGCATTGACAATGGTTTAGTTTAAATTGCCGAGACTGACAAGTCGTTGACAAGTTGTCGTTTCTATAAAACGTATGCTTCATAATAGTACTACCATAAGGCACATCTTGCACAAACACATGAAGGATTTTTGGTATTCTGAGGATGAATCATGTAAGCCAACAGGCTTTTGAAGCAGCCCAGCCGTGGAATGTTGTAACACAGTTTCTGCCAAACGAACTGAAATTTAACACGACACTGACACAAAAAGGACAACCTGTCAGAAATGGCTGGTTTTTTATCGGGAGGTTTAATCGTTTTAATCTGTGGTGAAGCGAGCATGCTTAGCGCTTCAATTCGGAAAATGTTTCACCTGTGCATGTTTGCCGATTTCATTTGGAGGCATGGCACAGAAACTGTAGAAAATCACTGCTTCGAAAGGAGATATTTGTAAATACGCGTAATAGATGCTTAATGTGTCTGGCATGTTTTTCATCACCAGCGGAGTTTCTTAATTAATGAATGGTAAAAGGCGTGAAATTCCTGTCACAAGTAGTTTTGACACTCGTGCAAGATAGCAGCCCATAACGCAAAGTACTTGATCTCAACGATCTTACAGAAAAATAGAGGACTATGAACAGTCTAAGGAATTTTCTGCAAATTTATTTTCTGACGCTGTTACATTATGCTAATGAGGTTAAAGCTAATTAATTAGCATAATGAAATTCAACACCTCGTGGTTTGCTGTTTTCCTTCAAAAGACGCTTCATTTTGTAGTTTTTTAAAGAAATATCGGGTTAAAAACTAGCAAACATGAATTTACTGATAGAATTGATAAAAATAAACAAGGCTTTGAAGGCAAATAGCTAAGTGGGAAGGAATTCCTCGCGTTTGAAGAGTATCAGAGAATATGTGTGGAAGACATGGCCGGCTCGGCGAATTGTACACAAAGATTCTCTGTACTGTTTTCTTACCTCGGTTTTTGCTTCTTATCCTCCAGAATCCTTCAAAATCATTTGCTTCATTTGTATTTGGTCAAAATTTGTCGATACAAGCTTTCATTCTTTGCAAAACCCGCAACAAACTCCTTGCCGCATTTCTCAGTTTTCAAAAAATCGTAGCGTGAAGCTAATAACCCACCGGGGACTGGGACTAGCCAAATTTATTTGTGCGCCAAATTTGGAGACAACAGGAAGTAACGCAAAGTTTGGCAAATATATTGAAGCTGCTACATTTACACGATCGGGAGACAATTTATGAGCCTCGCTACTTACGCAAGCGAGACTTAATATGATTTGTAAGATAGCGAAGAAATAATAATTATATCACCGCAAACTGCATCATGTTCAGATGGAAGTTACTAAGTATTTACCTCATTTTACGAATGATATGATATCATTGGTTCGTGTGCATGCCCTGGCCAAAATAGGCTTAGACTTCCGTTCCTACTTTATAATTACCAAATCTTAACTTTGATTCTGCTTTACAATTCTACATGACTTGGATACATGTATTAGACTACAAAAATGTCATTTTCACATAATCGAAAAATTTGCATTGTTTCAAAGTTTGGTCAAAAATTCGAAATTTCTTTCGAGTCTGTTTTTCTTTGAAAAAGGCCTAAACACGTATTTTTATGATGTTGTTTATAGAAAAGGAAGCTTTTTAGACTATAAAAAATGTCATTTTCACATAGTCGATAAGTTTCATTCTTCCAAAGGGGTTAACCCATGATTTTGGGCAAAAATTTAAAGTTTCTTTCGTGTCTACTTTCCTTTGAAAAAGGCCTAGATAACTGTTAGATATGTATTTTTATATTTTTTTTTTTATAAAAAAGAAGGCTTCTAAACTATAAAAATGCCATTTTCAAAATTTGCATTTTTAGCTATTTTTCATTTTTCTAAAGGGGTTAATTAACCCATGATTTTCGGGTCAAAAATTAAAAAAATTGTTTTGAGTTTGCTTTTCTTTTAAAAATGCCTTGACATGTATTTTTATGATGTTATAGATAAAAAGCGGGCTTTCTAGACTTTCAGATAGTCAAAAATGTGCATTTCCCCCATGATTTTGGTCAAAAATTCGAAATTTCTTTCGAATCTGCTTTTCTTTGAAAAAGCCGTAGATATGTATTTTTATGATTTTGTTTATAAAAAAAAGGCTTCTTAGACTATAACGTGATTGTGTGACGAACGCCTCAGAACGTCTGCGTTGAAGGGTTACCAAAATCTGCAATTTTAAGGGAGATTTGCGCATGACTTTTCAAAGGAATCACTAATGCAAAGTACTTCACATTCATAAATCATTTGTTAAAAAAGGGGAGGAATGATTGCGTGACGAACGCCTAAGAACGTCTGCGTGGGGGACTACAGGTAGAAAGGTTATCAGAATTAATGAAATGATCCCTAAAGAGAAAATATACTTTGATCTTTTAACAAATTCCCTCAACCAATTTTTCAAGAAATGTATGGAGGCCAGTCTGAAGAATTTGTATGTTGATCGAGGTGCTTCAAGGGTTAAGACATAGGAAGCAAACTGTCACCTTCCTCCATGCTCCAGACGTAGTTAATCGATAAAAGTCGATATCGGAAATCACTCGATATCATCGATATCAATCGATTTAATCCGGCGATTACTATCGATTAATATAGGCGATCGATAGAAATCAAAGTCAAAAAAAATAATTTATCGATTATTATAGATTAACAAAATTGATAACAATCGATTTCTATTAGGAAATTATCGATATTAATCGAGGTCACAACTGTTTTTCTTTATCGATTTCCATCGATTGATATCGGAAATCAACATCAATCATCGATTAATATCGATTACTCTCGATACGTCTGGTATGCTGTCCTCCCCACTCGGGAACAGAAGGCCAAATTGTCCAAGTGCCCAACTACCCCTCGCAGGAATTACACGATCATATGATAAGGTTTTCCAGGATTTCGTAGTTGGAATATGCAAAGGACATCAGAATTCACATTTCCTCAGAGGCGGAGCTTTCGCAACTCAGTAGGGGGGGTGATTGGTCCTATACTTGTGAGTTTTCCACCTGAGATCTGAAACTAGAGGGGCTATGTCTCGCTGTTTGCTATCTTAAGCTTAAACCGGTTTTCGCATCACTTGAATTCTAAAAACAAGGGTCCACATTTGTTATAAGGCTATATTTAGGTATAGACTACGAGTAGTCCCCCTTTTTCCTCGGGGATAGTAGAGCGAGCGAAACGTGAGAGCGCGTGAAAATCACCCCACTCTCTCCCCGCCGTGTGTCGCATTTTCTCGTGTGGGGTGATTTTCACGCGCGCTCGCGTTTCGCTCGCTCTACTATCCATGAGGAAAAATGGGGGACTACTCGTAGTCTAATTTAGGTACTGAAACTGTTTCCTGTTGACTATGAATGGCAAGGATGAACATGGATTGAAACTTGACAAAGTTGAGCCAACATTTTCAAGTTTTAACTTATGGTATGCCTTCAAAAATCACCAAACAAAATGTTGTAGTTAGTGCTCCCTGATGAAATTTGTTTAATATATTGGTCATAACTCTACAGGGGCATTTTGTGTTTGGGTAAAGGGATCATCATACGTTTCCGGGAAACTGCCCACCTACCCCTTTCCTAAGCCAATATTTTGCCTTAAGAGAGAAGTACGTGTTAATGCTGGCTTAGGGGAGGGGTAGGTGGACAGTTCCAAAGAAACGTTAAATGAAAAAAAACATGACACCCAAAAAACTCTGTCTGAGACTAGCCGGTGTACAGTCGCGCCCTCCCCAGAGACACCGATTCTCCGATTTTTTCTGAGGGGAGGGGGTGGCTGTACACAGGCTATCTGGAACGAATAATCCCGTCTTCAAAAGTCAGGCGGATTGTTCATTCAAAATTAAAACTTTTCCATTTTCAAATTAAGACGTATTACCTATCTGACGCGAATCATCAAACGGATAACCCGTCTCACAGGAATAATCCTTCTCTAGTGTAAAAACGGCCATTTCAGTTATAATGAATGTCGCGCCCCGGCCCTGAGTTGAGCGTTCGCGTGTCTACTTTTGCTTTTTCACAAAGATTATTTTTAAATTGACTATTGACATTTCTATGTGTAAAATAATATTAGAAGTGGAATACTTTATAAAAAGTATGATCTATCAAATGTTAAAATTTTTCAAAAGAATAGCTTATTTCATCCCGAGATGATCCGAAGACATTTATTTGGATTTAAGGATACAAAAAAATACAGGTTAATTAATATTTAATTTTTTGAAACAAAAGAAGTTAATTTTTAACTTTTTCGTTAACCGTAACTGAAAAAAATTAACCGATACCCGTAAAAGAGCCAAAATTTTAGCCGTTAACCGTAAAAGCCACTACCCCATTGAGACCCTCTCCAGGATAGTGTTCCAGTTTTATTTGCACTGTCGCTTCATTTTTATAAAATATATTTTTCGGTTACTCTTTCCTATTTCATATAAAAGGCAATACTAATTTGTTTAAATTACAGAATGACGCGTTCCCATTAAGATCAAAATTCACTTCATTCAAATGAAAACAAGAAAAAAAACAGAAATCTAATCAAGTTCTATTGCTACCTTTGATTTAATCATGTGTTAATTTTCAAACACTCTAAAGGAAAATGAGCTAGAAAACGCGTTTCGATGAAAAGAAACTAAATCAACGCCTTCTTGTGAAGTAGAATTTATGCATGGTAGAACCGGTCGGGGAACAACTCGCAACTACTGTCAAAGTACAGCCTTCTATTAAGCCGAAACCGTCCTAAACGATTGTTGTCGGCAAATTCCGTAATGCTGTAAGAGTTTCCGAATCTTATTAACTGATCAGAACAGGAATTATGCAATTTGTTAGACAAGTAGATATCAGAAAAAAAGAGATTGTTGCCCGCCAGGAAAAAAAAAAACCTTAACAACAAAACACAGCAGCCATAAGATAATGGCTGACTGTGGCTGGGTGCTTGTGATGCCTGATGCCTGCCCTTTTTGCTACGGTGTCAACCTAGCTGTTGAACAGCCCACCACCAAACCTTACAAAATCCAGAAGAGCCAACACGCATTCTCATTCAGTTATCATACTGACTGTTTCTCTACAATTGTTGTGATCATCAATCCTCAAGTGCTTTCTAGATGTCTGTAAATCAAGGATGCACAACTTATATCATATACTAAGTCAGTGCTCAAACTGACTGTTCAATTTCTCCTGTTGTGACTGAGGTCAACACAAGTTCCTTGAGCTGTATAGCGTTTCTTGATGTTCTAAATAAAAAAGAAACCTTTTTAGACCACAAAAATGAGAACTTTTCATAAAGCCAAAAATTACAATTTTCCAAAGGGGTTAACCCACAATTTAGGTCCAACAATCCGAAGAAAAATTTAATTTTTTTGTCAAAATAGCTAACAAGTGAGTTCCTTTGTCTTCTAAATAAAAAAGAAACCTTTTTAGACCACAAAAATGAGAACTTTTCATAAGGCCAAAAATCCCAGTTTTCCACAAGGGTTAACCCACGATTTTGGTCAAAAAATTCAAATTTTTTCTTTATTTGTTTTTCGCCAAAATAAGCTTAAACATAGAGTTTCTTGATGTTCAGAAATAAAAAGGAAATATGTTTAGACCACAAAAATGCTCACTTTTCATACTGGGCCAAACATCGCAATTCTCCAAAGGGGGTAACCCACGATTTTGGCCAAAAAAATTGTATTTGATTTTTCGTAAAATACGCTTTAAAAAAGAGTGTCTTCAAGTTCTAAACAAAAAAGAAACCTTTTTAGACCACAAAATGGGATCTTTTTATAAGGCCCAAAATCGCAATTTTCCAAAGGGTTTAACCCACGATTTGGTCAAAAATATCTAAAATTTTTCTGTTTTCGTTTTTTTTTTTTGCCAAAAAAAGCTTTAAAATTGAGTTTCTTGATATTCTATATACAAAGGAAACCTTTTTAGGCTACAAAAATAGGAACTTTTCATAAGGCGAAAAATCGCAATTTTTCAAAAGGGTAACCCACGATTTTAGTCCAAAAAATTCTAAAACATTTTTATTTGCTTTTTCTAAAAATACCCTTAAAAACAAAGTTTCTTCATGTTCTAAACAAAAAAAAAAACGTTTTTAGACCCTGACAATAGTGGGATCTTTTCATAAGGCCAAAAACCGAAATTTTCAAAAGGGGTTAAAATTTTTCATTGTTTATTTTTGGATTTTAAAAAAAATTGAAAATAGAGTTTCTTGATGTCATAAATAAAAAGGAAACCTTTTTAGACGACAAAGGGGCTAACCCATGATTTTTGTAAAAAAATTTAAAAAAATTTCTATTTGTTTTTGCCAAAATAAGCTTAAAAATAGAGTTTCTTGATGATCTGGAGCAAAAAATGAGAACTTTTCATAAGGCCAAAAATCGCAAATTTCTCAAAGAGGTTCTAGATAAAAAAGAAACAGAAACTTTTTAAACTTTGTTCGACTATAAAAAATGAGAACCTGTCATAAGGCCAAAAATCCCAATTTTCTAACTGGTTAACCCATGATTTTGGTCAGAAATTTTCAATTTTTTTTTAAAGTTAATTTAGGATGGCGACTTTGTAAAATCGACGTTTTTATTGTCTAAAAAGCTTCTTATTAAAGTGAAACATTGCCAAACGTTTTTTAGGGCTATCATGCCCAAAAGCAGAAGAGCAAGAAATTTTAAATTTTGCCCGAAATCATAACTTATTTCAAAACCCCTTTAAAAGGAACTAAGGATATTTTGCTTCCACTCGTATCGTAATAAATGCTTTGCGGTCGTAGGACGAACACATATTTTTCTTACACGAAGTGCATAGTGAGGTTTACCAACATGGCGGCCTCGAAGCTCGAAATCAATTTCCGCCGTCTTTTGGAACGCTGCGAAGCGATGGCCTCAGAAATCCAGGAGAATAAAGAAAACGTAAGCTGGAGGTTGGAAAAAGTGAGTTATAGCATTCATCCAAAAACTGTTTTTTACTGGTACCTCTCTAGGATTTGAACAATCTGTCGACCCCAGCTGTCTGTAAAAAATTTTCACCATTTTTCTACTCCATATTGCAGTATGTTTTAACGTTACAGAGGCAAGCTGCCGAATTAAAAAAGTCAGAAAGGTTAGTTTTTAAATGCAGAGTAATAAGATAAAAGTTAAACGAGCAATACGTCAATGTAAAATAGTTCTTTTAAATAATAAGCTTAAAACAGCTGATGCAGGTAGTCTTTACTCTGATGGGTCTTTATGTCGGGTCGATTGTATTTATTCATATTTTAGTCATCATTTTAGAGCCTTTTTATCAGTACCTGACCCAGTTAAATAACGGAGAAAAAAAGTCTTTTCATATTAAAGGAAAAAATTCAACGTCTTGGTATACCGACAATGGACATACATGTAGCTAGTTCATCATTTAATTTTGGTACCCCAATAAGGTGGACCAAAGTAGACCTGTATCATAAAATTGCGCTACAATGACAGAAGCTAATTAATTGATATCAACTAATCTGGCAATAGAAGCCAGACCCACATACACATTTCTCCTGTTACCTTATGTGTGTAGTAACTGTTAAACTTTTATCAAATAAAAGTGAATGTCGCTTTTACAGTGCAGTAAGTAAGCTCATCCATAACCTGGATTAGACGGGACTCCAGCCTTGAACATAACTTGTCTTCACCCTGTCGGCTTCAGTTTGGCGTAAAAACAAGGCGGGGCCCGCACCCCTTGGCACCTTCCCCTAGATCCTGCAACCAAACTGTCAATGAAGGAAGAAACTCACTGGTATCAGCAGAGATTCACTTTTTTCTTATTACAGTTACTATTAGTTTTATAGAAACCACTCTCAAGTGGACATTCATAGTTGACTGATCTCTGAGGTTCATTTGTCTATCAGTAGCGTAAAGGTAGACATCTCCCTTTGGTAGAATGCAGCGGTTGGCTGGCCTGAGCTACTTTTAAATTGTCTAGCAGTATACAACATTCTGAAAGGCAGATGACTTGTGTCTCTAACAAACTGTAGGCATCACTGGTCAGGGATGTAGATAAAAGCCAGGAGCTGGGAAAAATACCCGGCTGTCAACATAATTTTTTCCAGCTGAAAAAATTGCAGTCATTAAAAAGGCAACTGTTTTCTTCTCATGTTATCTGCCCATCAAATGCCATTTCCCATCAGTTATAAATTTACATCCCTGGTGGTTGGCTGGTATCAGCTTCCAAGTTTCACTTCTTTGTCACTCTGTAACTAAACTTTCTTCAATTCAAAGCAAACATTCTTATGGTGAAAAAACTCTAAAGAAGATTCTGGAGGTTGACTGATTTTTCACATCACCAATAAGTGTAGCTACCATTTCAGGTTATGCCTCTTATGATTAAAGAAGTGTACCTTTTCAAAAACTGGGATATCAAAATATTTTGGTTCCATCAGCTGTCGAGTCACATGTAAGATACATTTTTGAAAATAATCAAAACATTAAAAATTAATTATTTTTTTATCTTGTTACAGCAAACCAAGTCCAGACATAATGACTGAATACAACAAGAAAGTAGAATTCCTTAAAGGTTTAATAGAAACACAGAAAATGGTGAGACAGGGATCAATGTTTTGAAATCTTAAGATGCATATCTGTTGTTGCATTCAAATGGGAAAAATTATTGTTTAGGAACAACTAGGAAATGTTTGTCATCAGAGAATATACAAGTACAGTAAATTGTATATCATTTGTATGTTAAGTATTTTACCATTGGTTGCATGTAAGTGTGGACACGAGATAAAAAAAACATGTTCTAATAGGGTGCCTGACATGCCGTTAAAGCAAACTGTCACACCAAAGGTAAGTTGTTAATATGTTTTTGATTGGTATGGTCTGCTCATATTCCATTTACGTTTACACGTGACCTTCCAAACATTGTCTCTGTTTTATTTACGTGAGTAAAGCTTACATGCATATGCATGTAAAAATTATGGGACAGTGGAAATCCACCATCAGTCATAAGGGGAAAATCCAGGCACCCTTCAATTTCTACTGGCTCTGAAAATGCCATGATAATTTAGGTTTGTTAGAAGCTCTCAAATTCTCCTTTCCAAAGTTTGTTCCCTTTAAATTTCTATTGCAGTTGAATTCAAGTGTAGATCCATGTAAAATAAGACTTACCTTCACTTTGTTTTGTAGAAAACACCAACAGAAAAACTTCTCGCCAGTCAGCAGTTAGTGCGTCCACTGAGTCAAACATCCAATGCACAGACCACAGAGGCAGACAAAGGACGAACAGTAAACAGAGCACAAGAACTTCACATCAGGGCAAAGTCACAGATTAATAAAGAGATGAGAAGTGAACTTCTGGGAGAAGGTAAGAATAATGCAGCTAAAAATATTTCACTTCTGATACAATGCACTTGTAAGTTAGTTTATTTGATATTTTTGTTGATTTTTGCAAGGATCATGCACATTACTGGCTTACATTCCTCGACACATGACAAAGGTTTTCTTACCCCAATATTTTCACAAAACTAAGGACTTTCAGGGCACCTTACCATGGCACATTCATTTTGCCTTGTTTTTGGGCATTTGTGACATGAAATACTTTGGTTTTTTAAAAGTAAATTGAATGATAAATTTAATTAATTTATTAGTGTTAAAAGTTGCAAAGGAACCTTGCTTATTTTCCAGACAAGAAAGACAGTCATGGAGTGCGAAAGAGGTGACTGATTATAATTATTTCACTTGCATATTACTAGTTTGGTCCCTTAGTCGCTGTAACAAATAACTCTCAAATCTCCCATAATCACTCTGTTTGCTCCCAATGCAACACTTGGCATAAACTATACTCTTCAAATGCTCCTGGGAGAACTATGTAATTCCAAGGACTTTTGAGAACAAAAACCTTATTTATACACAAAGCCTCAATTGGTGATAAAATTGTTGAGACATTGTCCTCAAATAGTGTAACTTCAGAGAACAAAAGAATGCTCACCCTTTCCCCCTACACAATTCAAAGTTGGGGTGTTTGTTGTTTTATGTACGTAGCTTGAACAGCAGCACAACATTACATGGAGGGGATGGGGGAGGAAAAGCTTTATTTTCACCTTTTGAAGTCAGTAAAACCTCAGAAAGCCCCTTTACGGCAAAGTGTCTCAACTAATTTTGTCACCAATTGTAGGGAGGCAAACAGGGTGTATTATGTGAAAACTCCAAAAATAAAAGTCAATGGAAACAAATCCCTGATAGCAAGCTAGTATGGCTTTTTAAGTATGCACTGGTGTCAACTTAATATTTTCTGCATCATGAATTGTCGGTTAGTGTTGAACAATCTGCCTTTTATAGCCTGTGTTCCACCTCCTTCTCACACATTGCCTAAACCCTCAGAGCGTGTTCCATTTGAATGATCCTAATAAGGATCAGTGACTTGTGATCACTCAGAATATAGCACATCAAAGGACCTGATGAATCAACCCTGGGAAGGGATTCATCAGTTCACTTGATGCACCATTGCCTAGTTTCAAATCGAGAGGGGCTGGATATGAGTCAGTTTATTATGGGCTAAACAACACGAGACCTATATAGACAGAAAAAGTGAAATAGCAACATTCTCAAGTTTGGTGTGTACCGGGCCTATATTGAAAGATATAAACAGATGTACGGACAATGTGACCGGCAATCCATACATGTACATTTCTTATAAAAGTGATTTTCAAGTTTACAGATAGCTGTATCTTGCTCAATATTGGCCCGATCGACACCACACTTTCATAACCTCAATGTGCTTTTTCTGACCATGTGGATCTCGTGTTGTTTATCCCATAATAAACCGACTCATACCCAGCCCCTCTCAATTTGAAACTAGGCAATGGCCGAGTGATCTCTGACCTGGATCATCCCAAAGGAACTCACCCTTAGTCTATACAAGCTGTACATGTAGTGTCTGCCATGCAGGCTACTTGTTTTTGACAATCTTTTTTCTTGAAGATTAACAGGCAACAAGAAAAGTGATGCAAATGATGAAAGCATTGACTCAGTTCTACAATACCATCAGAACTTACAAGAAAATATAGCAGAGGAAATGATAAAAATGGCTCAGCATATAAAACATACATCTGTCATGGCCAGCAACATTATTAAAGAAGATAACAAGGTTACTAGGATGTTTGTCCTTTAATAACAGTAAATAACAAATTATTGGATGAGGTCTTTTCCTGACATCTGAAACAGACTAGGTGAAGTCAATATTATTGGCTGAAGCTGATAACTCTTACCGAGACTTTGATTATTGCGAATACCATATTTCTTTGAATAATAGCCGCCCCTCAATTAATTGCCTCCCTTGAATAATTGCCCCCCTTTGACGGAAATGTTTAAAATAATCACCTCCCCCAGCTCTATAGGTCACCCACTAGGGATAGCCATTGTGGAACTTGGAGGATAGAGCTAAAGTGGAGTCTGACTCAGCAAAAATGATCAGTGATGATTCAAGCTCTGATGCCACAGAAAAAAATTTATCAAGGAACCAAATTTGGAATACTTTAAATGCCAATGTTCTTTTATCTGATGTGATTATTTTTTTATTTAATAGGAAAATAGAACAAAATAATATTTAGGGCACGACTTCTAGTCAGCAATATTTGAAATAGTTGCCTCTCTCAAATAATTGCCCTCTTTTGGTGCAAAAATAGCAATAATTGCCCCCAGCTATTATTCAAGGAAATACGGTATCCCAAAAACCAAATCCAATAAGAATTGTTTTATTATACACGGTTGTGAAGGAAATAGTGTTATGATAAACACATTGTCCTTGAATACCAAGCTTTGTGCACACAATTTGATGGCTGTCATAAATATGATCAGCTACCAAGGTGACCCCTGGCCTACTGTTATAAATTCAATAGAATAAAAATAGAACCAAATGAAATCTGTACCTGTTTGATTCCCTGCCTGCTTGTTTCCTGCAACTCGAAATCTTAGTGACAGCCTTGTAAATTTGTGTCACTAAGTTTCTTTACTATTGTAGAGACGAATTACCCAAAGTTTGGGCAAAACCACTTCCAAGAATGCAAAAAGTCCACTTTTGGTTGACATGCATTATTCAAAACAAAGGTTGTTAATGTGGACTTAAGTAAAGGCTTTAAACCGGCTCATATAAAGGATAATGCCTGACCCCTAAGGCCTTGTTAAAATAATGACCGAGCGCCCGAGGTCATTATTTTTAACAAGGCCTTGGGCCAAGGGGTATTGTTTAATATATACTTTTCCATTGTTTTAGAACCAGCAAGTCATAATTAGGATCTCTTGTTCCAACTCAGTGACCTGGGGTTTAATTTATTGAAAATAGTAACTAATGTTCAAAACAATAGAAAGGTGCATTAATAACAAGGAAGGCATATTTACAAATTGGTCATTTGACGAAGCTCCATGTAAAGACAACAGAGTGTGAGATAAACTTTAAAAAACTTACAGTTAAATTTTCTGTTCTGTTTTTTAGACCTTGGAGCAGTCAACAAAGCTTGCAGATTCAAATTTTGAGAAACTAAAACGAGAATCAGAAAGACTAGAGGAATTAACACAGACACCATGTTCCTGGTGGATTTGGATTATGATAATTACAGTCTGTATTGTGTTTATGTGGATGATTATATTTATTAGACTTTTCCCAAAGAAGTGATATAGTGATAACCTTAAAGCAGAACTCTTTAAACAAAAAAGGATATGTACAATAATTATAATTTGACAATAATTTTCAATAAAAGAATATTAATAAAGAAGACTGTTTCAGCTTACTGTGTTTAATTTATCAAGAACTGAAATCCTTCTGGGCCCAGATATTTTTAAGGTGGATAACGCTATCCATTGGTTAAATCTCTTGTTTCCAGATAGCTCAATTGGTTGCCCAATACTTAACCGCTGGACAGTGATTTATCTGTTGGATAGCACTTTCCAACATATTTTGAACAACCAGGGATAGGAAACCACTTAATCTAACTAAATGTTGATGAATTTAGCATGAAAGTACTAATAAAGGCCAATATTTTTATATCTCCTACTGGAGACATGACTGCACTGCCATTTTACTTGGTCATCTGAGCCACACCAAGGTTTAGCCATCTGAAGGGTAAAGGTGGTACCAACAATGCTCAGTTATTTTAATACGTGGCTATTAGTCAGAGCACCTGGGAATCAAACCTGTGAACTTCCTCCAATAAAGCATTCTAGCAACTAAGGGTGATTTCCAAACGTCACGCAGTAATGGGTGGCTGAACCATGATCGGACTGGTCAGTTTGAGAATGAAATTGGCTTTTTCAAAGAGTGTTTACTGGAAACCGTCTCTTTAATGAAAAATATTCAGGATTTGACTCACTGATCTAGCTGGATAGTTTTGATTAAAAGTGAAATTCTCATTATGATAGGAATGGTCTGGCCAGTCGGTTCTGACAAATAGAAAGCACTCTAAGTTAGTAAAAAACGAAGAAAATTAAGCCTAATTAGGATAGATGAGGCTGAGGGAGGGGAGGCAAAAGACTTAAGTAAGGAGGGGGGGAAGTAGAAAAGTAAGAGGATGTAGGGGTGAGGCAAGGATAAGGGAGGGAAGAGAGGGTTGAATAATTGCACAGGTAATCCATGCATCCATACTTTTCCAAATGTATGGCAAATGTCTTGCAATCCCTAAATGGAAAATGACCGAATTGAGATCACCCTCTACCATCCGAAAGTTGATGTATAAAACATCTACCATTATTCTTGCTGCCTTCACTCAGGTAAATGTACGTCAATAAATTTTAAAATTTATTTACACTGTAGACCTTTACTATGTTGTCCACTGAAAGGAGTAAATAAATTACCCAGCCAATTCACTTTACAGTTTCAAATAGAGAATGCAACTTGCAAGTCTCATCTCTTATTTTAATCACTAAATGGAACTTAATGTTAGGGAAAAATTTACTTGTAAACGACAAAATCAAGGCTTCGTGTCCAACAAATGTAGACGTCTCCCAAGCAACAAAAATTCACAACAAAAATAAACTTTACAGTTGCTTGTTTTCTTTCCTCGCATTGCCTTTTCATTTCTATGTGTTACGCGATCTGAGCGTGCACTTGCGTTCTTCACTCGCTCTGTTTTCTCTGGTTGAAGTATATTAACAATATTCTAAGGGTTGCTAAACATTGAATTCCGTTAAGGGAGGTTGTATCTCTATGTACAGAAATGGAATAAGAAGAAGACCCAGTGTAATAACATGATTAAGATAAGCTGTCAAACTCACATGAAGTTCACCTGAAAAACAAGGCCCTCATGTGTAAACACAAAGTTAAATCACACTTAAATAGATCCTACAAAAGATTTACAATTTCCACTCGGCTTCCAAAGTAAAAAACGCATAAGTTGTGGCTTAAAATGAAAAAAGCAAGAGAATCAAAAGAGTATTAAGCTTCAGTCTCAGTTAAAATTGTTGGGACACTCTGCTGTCTTCTTGCCATCCCAATGTTGGTGTGCAAGATTTGGTGAGTTAACCACTGTGATAAACAACATTGGAAGGACGAGGAGACGGGCAAAAACTGAACAAACAGCGTTGGGTGGAAGTGTCCCAAGTATTTCTGTTGAGATTGTAGTTATAAACTATTTCCCTTATTCATTTAGGCTATGTTCACACTTTTCCGATAGCTCTTGCGCCGACACATGTTCACACGTAACATGTACAGTTGCTTGAAAACTCGAAAGTGGATCGTCGTATATCGGGTAAGTTTCTGGGACAAACCTCAATGCACTTGATAAAATTATAGGCTGTTTCCCTGACAATATTATCCACTGGATATCGCGGAATTATCCAGTAGATAGTAGAAAGCGCTATGCATCTCTTTTCAATTTGGGCCTATGAAGTGGGAGACAAATTGAAAAAAAAGTTTCTTGACAATGTCTATGAATACAGCACCGAGAGGCAAGAATGCAAAACGTTTTGTGCTGAATTCCCTGACTAATTGGTCATTATACTGATGAACAGTTAGGACTGTTAGATATATTCAGCACCAGCAACTTGCCGTCTGTCCCTTTGAATCGTTTTCTTTTTAAGCCACACTTTTACTTTCTCCCTACATGTATTCATTACTCTAATTACGTCTACAAGTCTACTTTCAATGCGACACCCGGCTACAATGTCATGATGCTTTTGAACCTTATTTTACTCTCCATAGAAAGTTACAGAGAGTTCAAATGTGGATAATGATCGGTATTTTAACCGAAGTTTGCTTAAGTCATATATACGACTATTGCTTGAAGCGCAATGGTTGTTGACTTGCAATCTCACTGTTTTCAGGGAGGAGCAATTCATCATTAAATAGTCACAAAAACATGGTAACCAGTCTTCACTTACTTCATGACGGATGTTGACTGTCAGATTGAGTTCAGTTAATGAGGTGTTTTCTGGAAAATTACCATCACGTCTACGTGGATAAAGCCAGTCATGCTTTTTACCATCACTGTAGTCATTTAGTGTCAGAGTGAGTGTAGTTAGCGACTTGTTTTCCGCTATAAAACTTTTCAGAGAGCCTACCCACAATGCACAGCTCGAGAGTTGGTAATCACTGACTGTAACAGTGAGGGACGCTATTGAATTGTTCACTGAGAGTCGTCCAATCAAAATCGCATTCAAGTCAAAATAAGTACGGGTGATATGGTTAATCGTAATGACCAGCTCCTTTAAAGATGAAGTATATGCCAGTCCAAACGAGAGACCTTCTTGCCAACTCACAGGTTTTTCTATTGAGTCGTAAAAGTGGATCAAGAGGCTACCTTCATGTTCTGTGTAGTTGTTGCTTGTAATGCAGAGTTTTGTTAGTGAATTGCATTCATCCAAACATTTTCTCAGAAATTTACCCCAAAAGTAAGTTAACTTACTACCGTTGATTACGACGGAAAGTGTAGACAAGGACTTCACTGCCATCAAATCTTCTCCAAATTTCACCTCCCTGCCACGATCGTCAATTGAGAGACTAAGTGTAGTTAATGACGTCATTTTAGCCAAGCTGTTGACCAGCGTGTATTCCCAGCATTCTGCCATGTTACTGTAGTTGCTGATTGTAAGACTTAAGACTGTTAATGAAGAACTTCGCAGCAAACTATCCCCGAGGTATTTCCAAATTCCTGGATTCATTGTGTAGTTGCTCACTGTAAGATCCAGCGTGGTTAGCGATGTGCTTTCCGCCAAAGCATCACCTAGCAGACGTGGCCATTCACTGATTACTTCATCGTGGTTAATTATTTTAAGATTGATCCTCTCCTTTCTGGTATTCTTAACTTCAGAGAACATTGGTGTCAGCGATGCAGGATTGTCAATAGAGACATCAAGAGCATTACACACTTCTTTGGGAATAGCAGAGACGCCATGCTCTTTTACCTGAACAGTTAAGTTGTTATTTGATAGTTCCTGAAGTAGGGTTCCTGTCCCCAAGGCCAACTTTCTCCAAACATCGATTGTCAGGGATGATAGTGTATTTTGTCGTCCGATATATCTTTTAATAATATTAGCAACACCGTCACTTAATTTTCCATGCACTTTCAGAGTCAGGCTTGTCAGGGGGACACGTACCAAGATCTCACATAAATCTTCTGCTCCACTACACCTCAGCTCTCCCCAAAGAACTACAGTAAAGTGTTGTTTTGTTTCTAGCCCCTTATCGACCACAGCAGGACGAAAAAGCGCCACTTGATTACATGTAACACTGCTGCCTGGGTCTGGATCAAAAGTACAGTTAAGTGACCCCTTCTTTACTGAACGAAGCTTTTCCACAACAGACTGCCAGTTGTCAGGAATCTCTCTATGGAAAGTCAGTACTAAATCACTTAAAGAACGATTTTCTAGAATACTGTTTTGAAGAGCAGTCACACTAGAGAGACTAAGGTTGCCGTCAACACTAAAAGCCAATGCCTTGAGTGCAGTTTGTTGCGCAATTCCTCTGCTAATAACAGCAGCTACAAATTCTAGCACATCTCCAGAGATATTAAAGGAAAACGAGGCCAAAGCCTCATTTGATAAAAGCTTTCCTAAACCATGGACTGCAGTATCACTCAATGATCCACGAACCTGAAGGTCCACAGAATTCAGAGGAGTGTCCGCAGACAAAGCAAGTTCAATAGCACTGGCCCAATTCTCATCCCACACTCTGTCAAGTTGAAACGTTACTTTTCTCAAGGATCTGCGTGCAGCCAACAATTCACCGATTAAAACAGCTGCATTACAAGGGATGCTGTGAGAAATTTGTAGGGTAAACTCTGATAAAGTCGTGTTTCCAAATACGTCGTGCAGCGCGTTGGCTAGGTCCATTGTAACTGCAGGGGTGAAAAGGCTAAGTTTCTGTATCTTTGGGCAGGATTGTATGTACCCTGCAATACGCTGATATCGGCATACATCTTGCCTTTTAGCACAAACCGTAAGTTTAACTGGCTTCGGTAAATTATGAAAGCTTTTGCATGCCTCTAAAACGTGAAATATATTGCACGTCTCCTCACTGGAGAGGTCAGCGTCAACTTGCTGTGGGAAGGGTATATAGGAGCAAAGAGTAACTGCCATTTTTTCAGCATGTCCACTTTCATTGAAGCTTTCAGTAAGAAAAGTCGCTGTTGCCAAACCCCGAAGGTGCTCAAGATCAAGATCAGGAACATGCGTCTTCTTCACCACTGTGCACCTGTTCCAGTTCCATCCTTCCCGGTTCTTCAACTCTTCACCTATCTGGGCGAATAGAATGCTGGCCTCCATCCCCAGTATACCAGACACAAAAAGAAACACTTGACGATATTTATCCACCAAATCATCAAAGCTAAAACGTTCAAACAAATTCAATTGATTTCTTCGCAATTTGTGCGCAACATATGCCGCAGCCAAGTACTCTTGGAAGGTTTTGTGAAGAAAGTAGTACTCATGTTGAGGTGTTAACCTCTTCAGACTTTCTTCCTTGTAAAGTAGGCCTATGTGACGGGATACCAATCCTTTGTATCTTCTTTCAAGCTCAACTAATTCATTTTCACGGAAACCATGACGATCACTTAGCAGGCACATCCAAGCCAGCTCTCCTAGTGCAAGTATGTCCTTCTCAAAATACCTCTCCAGGTCGTCGTCACCTTCGGGGGCTTGCAGGTTGTGTTTAGCGCAGTATCGTCTTAAAAGGCAAAGGACAATAACTTGATAAAGCCTAGAACGGGATGATGGCAGCTTTCCCTCATAATCCTCATAGATTACACAGAGAAGGAGTAAATTAAGGGGGTTGCTCCGGAGAGCATGCAAAAATTCGTTGTCTTTTATTTCTGTTACGAGTCTCTCTCCCTTTGGTGAATGTCCTCGACCAATAGTTGCGAAATGTTTTCTGATATATTCAAAAGCATCCTCTTCTGTGAATCCTTTGATCTCCAAATGAATGTCAAAGACGAATCTCTTTCGCACATCAATACCTCTTTCTTGTCGCGAAGTAGCCAAAACATAACAGAAAGGTAAAATTCTTCGGTGAAGCAGTTCATCCACATGACGCTGGGATTTTTCAGGCAGCTCATCCAAACCATCCAAAATGATTAACATTTTCTCCTGGTTATGAATGTCCTTCATGAAGTGCAAAAATTTCTCTACAGTCTCCTCGTCGATATCTCTGGGAAGAAGTTGTTCCCTTATGGTATCCATTATATTTCCGTCAATGTCTCTACATTTAAGGAGCAACACAAACTCAAATTTGGGAAAAGAGCACTCTGATGGGATTTTTCTATGAGCCCAGTCATAAGCAAGTTTGAGGCAAAACGTAGTTTTACCGATTCCTGGACTTCCTTCTACTAGCGTCATAACATCCTCACCTTTTTCAAGGGTCTTGAAGATTTCAAATACGTTGACCTCGTCATGTTCTCTCAGAACTTCTGCGTTTCCTTCATATTCTGGTGAGACGACATCCTTAATTTCATCGGGAACAATGAAGCTGTCGAACACATTTGCTCTATTTTCGTCTAAGAAGTCTGCTAGCGGCATGACATCCTTACCTTTAAAAGGAGTTTTGAAGATGCTGAAAGCATTCACCTTATTGTCTTTTACCTGGATGGCCAATTTTCGTCGTGAAACGATTTTGAGTCTCGTGTAGACATTCTCTAGGGGTAACTGGATGGTGCTGTCCCAAAGAAGAGGTCTTAACTGAGAGCGCCTTTTGTATTCAGCTTTGAGTAATTTCACAACTGAGTTGTCCCATACTGCTGGAAACAAAAAGATCAGGAAATTTAAGTCAATAATACAAACCTACATGTAAAGGTTTCATACTACAAACGGATTAAGCTTTTCACATTCCTTCTCCCTTCAGTCAGAAGGAAGGCCATTTTAAGTTCTCCTATTAAATTATAATATTTACATGAAGCAACATACAGTTGTAAGCAAGGACAGCTCTTTCCACAGGTACCTCATTTTGGAAATTCTGACCAATCCTGACGAAAATATTATACACAAAGAACCGAATAACATTTTTTGGGAGAAATCCATACACTCTTTGCAGATTAAATTTGTCTCTTTTCTAGAAAGTTAGCCAGCCACAATTCCATGCGAAAAAAAAGACGATATGGTGGGCAATAAAGCTGGCTATGTAAATGAAAGGCAAAGGGAAAATAAAGAGAGCGAAAGAGAAGGATCGAAGTAGATTCGCAACTACTCGCAGGCGGGCACCTAATGGTTTAGCCCCTGCGTAGCTTGCAGGAATTCAGCTTACGTGATCTAATACCCCAAAGAAAAGTACCACCACTGTATTTCGTAAGGTATGCAGGTTATGAAGCCGCGCTCAGGGAACGTAAGACCGACGATGCAAGGCCCTACTATGCTATATTGAGGAAGTTTATTATACTCTCCCATATACATGCAATAAAATACCAACCCTCACTCTAAATAATGCAAAGAAAACTTTACCTTTATCTCTCACCAGTCTTGGATGTTTTGGACCTGGAGTATTACTTGAAGATAACGGCCTTTTGCCTTTTTTTGAAGACTTGGATCTCTTCGCTGCGCCTGAAACTAAATCCAGCAAATACCAACATAATTAGGCTTTTGTCTAAATAACTGTCCCAAAGATAATTTACCAATTAATCGATCTTTAAATTATCTGTTAACCAGTCGGTGAGGCCATGATTAAAGAGGTTTATACACAAATGTAGATGGAACAGTAAATTCATACAACTGTCTCTACCATGTTCATCTTCACACACACACACACACACTCTTGGCGCGCAATGCTGCTGAGCATACACACCACAGTCCTACCAACATATTCTTGACGCTACATACCATAAGAAACGAAGCGATCTGCCATTTTTAAGCCTGAACGATCACAAGAAAGGAGAAAAGCGTGGTTTCATTTACGCAAGAGCAGAATATAATTTGTACCTAAACACAGTTGGACAATATTGCGCTCGAGCAGACCATTATTTGTAGGCAGTTATTTGCAGGTCACATTGTGAGCGCACGGCCAATGAAAAGGTAGAAAAATGTCCATCGAGTGATAATAAGTTTAACGTAACAACGGAACGGTGTTACTACAATTGTAATTCGGTTTTAATAATTCGTCTAACTTTATCCATATGTTTATGAGTCAATATTGACAAATTTTGAAGACAGATTGTGTGGTTTCACAAAATATCCATACCCCCCTATGGAGGGCATTTTTGCTTTAGATCCTCCCACCACCCCAGGAATATCCACTCCAGGGGGTGCTTGAAATACCCCCCACACCCCTGGAATTCCGTAATTTTTCAACTTGATTGGGTACCCGGGACCACGCTGACCTGGACACTACTTTTGCAAAGTTGGAAAAGCGTTTACCTCAACCTGAAATCAAATGTACGCGTCGGATAAATCTAGAAATTCGCTTCAGTCTTGCCTAGTGTTTCATTCGATCCTCGATCTTTTAAAGAAAACCTCTTTTTGAGCAAATTTTTACTCATCCTATGACATTGTTTTATCATATTTGGTTAAAAACGGTTCGTGTTCCAAAGGAACAAAAACAGAAGAGGTGAGAAACGCGTAGGCGCCGGGCGGGAAAAATCACCTTCGTTTACCAAAATAACAAAAGAAATGAACCAATAACATTGGCGAGCAAATAATCGTTATATATATTTGGAAAATCGATGGAAAAGGTTACATATGTTTGGAAAACCAAGCTTTCTCGACCTTGAACCTTCGACAATGATTCATGCCAACTCCGACATTTCGACAACCTGTGCGGTAGTCATCTTCAGAGTCAAAGTGAGTTGTATCATGTCAGCTGATGGTATTATACTCTGGTTATCAGTTCGGGAGTATACCAGTTTTGGAAGAAGCGAAAACAATGGTCTACGTCACGAACCATAACATGATCACCATGGCGATGGTCATTTTCAAAACATACAAAATGGCGAACAAGGGAGAGGAGAAGAAAGAGTATTGACCAAAATTCTCGTTTATTCTTGTTTTATCGAGCCTTTTATTTGTCTTTTTGTTTCTATGAATTGGGAAGTACCTTGAGGACAGGGAGTAACCATTCTTGCACTATAGTTCTTCGCTTATCGCGCGCTTAGTAGGCACTGCATACTCACTGCATATGTAATCAGTACATCGAAAATAGGTAAGCACGCTAACAAGTTTGTGCCTATTTATTTCATTATTTTTTTCTATCATAAGGAAAAACGAATGCTTTGGAAACAACTAAAAAGTGAGTTGTTCTATAATTCATTTCCTTATGTTTGCTTTTACAGTAAGTGTTAATGTAATTTTTCCCGTTGCTTCTGTTTCTCTCCCGCCAGTGAGCGACTGGCCGGAGAAGACGGCTGTAATTCAGGTTATTGTTTTGGTGCAAGCGAGTCATTTGTGAGTAAAATATCTGTTTTTTCGAATATGATGTTCTGTTGGTTTGTCTTGAAGCGGTTCCGTCCAGGTATACAACAGGTTTACAAGGGATTTCTGAGGGTATTGTGCCCGCGTTTTCTTCTTGAAAACCCACAAAGTGAAAATCTTACTTATCATCCCTGATTTTTTTTTTTTGTCCCGCTTCAAAAAAACCTATTGCTTTCAATTATTCTACTTTCTGAAGTTCACTGATTATTTGGTCAAGCTTAACAAATGCAAGAGGCTCTTAAGAATTTAATATACATATTGGAAAACTAAGAATTATGCTTGTTACATGCTTTTGGATCTATTGATTAAAATGGGATACTATAGTCTTGTAGTCCACCGGATTTGACCAGAGGTCAGAGATCAACAAGGTTATGGTTTGTTATAAAATATTCTCTTGTATGGGATTTGATGTTACATCCGAATAATACTAAATTATTGTTTTTAACTCTGGGGTTGCCTTTAAACCAAAGGCATTGTAACTTTGAGGAGCACTTTTCTCCAAGTCTTCTCTGTGGGGACCCTCAAACAATTCTATTAGACAAGGTTTGGCCCAAAATAGTAATGATTGCACTTGGCATGGACACAACATAAGTTTTCCAAAGTTCTTTTTCATAGCCGGTTTTTCATGTTTCTATTGAACAGCACTTTCAAGAAAACAAAGCTCACACATCAGAGTAAAGATACAATAAAAGTTATTTATTGTTACATTTTGTTTTTTGTAAATAAACATTTTATTTTAGGTGCTGACAGTTAATTCTTTCCGTATTACTGTTTTTGATTCTGACCTGCATGACTCGCTGCCATGGCTCACTGGCTCGCATATTATACACACTCTTTTATCTCAAAATCTTGTTTTTTTCACACCTTCTTGGACATGAAAACCAAAAACCAAAACTTAATTGATATAATGAAGACAGTAGCAGCTGACATTGATTTTCAATAGTTATCTTGTGAGATGTCTCTCATGTATTATTTAATAGGGAGGATGATTTGTAGAAGATGATGCATTAACATAGATGCTTTTTCATCAAGAGAATCTCAATAATTTAGGATTTATTCAAATACACACATATTCGATATTATGACATCAAAATAATGTGGCCTTATTGCTCATGCACAGGGATTGATGGGGGAAAGTGTGGCATTTTTCATGTTTCAGATTGACCTTTTGTTCAGCACAGGGACTGAACATATTATGTATTTGGCATCTGTAAAGTATAAACAATATTTGATGCGAGGGATTGAACATTATGTAGAGAAAATCTTCACAAGCCTCCACTTCCATGACTCCTTCCTCATCTATCTCCTTTAAAGCCCCTTGAATAAGGGCCACAGTCTCTTCTGTGGTTGAATGGTCATTGAGTGTGAGCTTCCACTCACAAGGTATATAAGCCCCCCCTCCAACATGTTTCCCTCTTACCCATTTTTGAAAGGGTCAAAGGAGGGGCTTTTGTGGTGGGTAAGCCTGTGACCACACTACAAAGAAACAAAAAAAACATATTTAATTTTATTGAGGTAGGGTTGAATTTGGACATTAAATTTTTCATTACAGTGGAACATAAGGTGAACCTAAAGTAATATTTTGCCCTCATAGCACAAATATGTCGTTCTGAAGATATTTAGCATTTTGTCATCCTGGTTCCTTTTCCCAGCTTTTTGGCACAAACGCGACAACATGTTTGTAATATCTCCAGATGTTTGTCTACATTTTTGACGGAAATCCTGATCAAAATATAAGAAATCAATATAAGAACCTACTCACACTGATTTAAAACTCATTCAACACACATGATCTGGATCAATAAAGTGATTTCTAGATGAGAGTCGCATACATTGCCGGTGAACACAACCAAAAACAGACCTGATCGATTATAACTAAAACTACATAGACAGACTAAGGCATAACCATCAATATCAGTAACCCTTCCTGTCCGTTGGCAATTTTCAATGTGTGGTTGCCATTTTTACTAGGTTGTTGCCATCGATGAAACTTTGCCTGAACACACTTTAAATGTTGTAGTTTTGAGGAAAATTAGTCTTGACTTCGTAAAAATTCGGCAAGATACTGAAAACTAAACATAAAGTCATGTACTTACATTCGATACCCGTCAAGATGGCGGCGGCGGCGTCGAAGGCCATTTGAAAACTGTCGCTTTTAACTACCGAAATGTGGCAGGAAACTTTCCCTGACATTCAAAAAGCGAGGAGAAGGCTTCTTCATCGGTACTGCGAGCTCGGAAGTCCCGGATATTGAACGAGGAGACCTGGAAGAGGCTTTGAAAAAAGCTCCCTTGTTTCTTGCGATTATTTTTTCCTATTTTTGCGTGTTTTTAGCAGAACAATGGAATCATGACGTCATCGCTTCTTCCAAAACTGGCATACTCCTGAACTGGTTATTGATCTGATTGGTCAATTACGTCGCGATGTTATTGGTCGTCTGTCAGTTAAGCAGTGATATTATTGGCTATGAAGACTCGTAATCAGTAGTTATTAAGTTTCGATCTGTCTATTGTCGCAGTTAAACAGTCGTCTATTGATGGTCAAATTGTCAGTTCTCCAGTCGTTCTCTCGTAGTTAGTTTTGCTTGATCTCGTCAATAAGTTGTTTGTACGGTGCTGGTAACTGTTGGCTACGATTCAGTGGCATTTGTTCTAAGTCAGTAAACCAACTTTCCAAAGTAAGTCGTTGATAGTAGTCTGTAGAATACGTAATACATGTTGCAGAGTCCCAGTCAATTCGACATTTCGTCTGTAAAATGGTGTTCAGCAATGTGATTGTCGATGTCACCATTTCTTGTCGCGCATTTGTGTTCGGTTAGTCGCGTACTAAGGTTTTTGCCGGTTTCACCAATGTAAGTAGCCTGGCAGTCGCAGCATTTGATCTTGTATGCTGCTCCCTGTCTGTCCTCCGGTTTGTCTTTGTCCTTGACATTAGTCATAATACTTGCATTGAAACACCGGAAATAGTAAAATAACTGATAGTCCGCTAAACAGAGAAGCTGTTATTTATCAGTAACTCACCGACCTTACTCAGAACCTCTGGAAAAGAACCTCTGTAAGCAACCCCCCACCCCCTCGGAAATTACCTCCTTTTGGACCCCTCCCCTCGGAATTTCCGTTGCCCTCGGTGGGGGGATGGATATTTTTTGGAACTACAAATTATACGTACGCCTCAGATAGATAATCTGTCTCTAGTGTGAAAACGGCCATTTTGGCATGAATAAAATATTCGAACTTCAGCATACAAAACCAAACTTAACAATGGCTACTATTACATGAATCATAAGTGTAAGTTAGACATGTATACGCAACCCTAAATTGTTCACACAAAAAAAACCTAATGAGATCTTACTATGTAAAAACGTGACCAGCGTTCGTCCGTTCTGGATCAAATTTGAATTTACTGGTTTTTGACGATGAAAGAAAAACCTGGGTAACCGGAGAAAAACCTTTCGGAGAAGGGAAGAGAACAAAAAACTTAACTTAAACCACATGTGGTAACAATAACCGCTTAAAATATTGAAAAAAGGTTGAAATAGGCCACAGCAAATAAAAGAGAAGGCACAGATAAGCCAAACTGAAAAACGTTCAATTTTTCACGTTTATCCCCTTTTCGATAGTACATTTAGATGTAAAAAATGATCTGCAGACATACTTGCTTAGGCGAATAAAAAACTCCTATTCTTTGCCATTCCCGGTGAATCCAGTTATTCCACAGTGAGTACTCAATAAGATTTCCTCTTATATGACTATAATGTTCATTTTTGTAAGATTGAACTAAAGTGTACCTTTACGTAGACGTTTTCTAGAAAGAGAGGGTTTTTCATCATGACAGATCACAGTGGCTTTCTTAGATAAATTCTGCTCATCTGCTGTGGTATCTACAAAACAAAAACACAATTCTTAAGCCCGTTGACTTAAACAGGGTTTAACCAATCCGCTCAATTAGTCAAATGCAGACAAGCGTTCCTAGTGGAAGGATCGCTATCAAGCAAGTCGTCGCAAAATTTTTTAAGGCGATTGAGACGATCCTGCATGTGGTTGGACGATTCCAATGGCCTAAATCGAGTTGTTCGAGAGACGACGGATTAGCACCGATTGGCACAAAGCATGTTTCAGTCGACTCCACCGCGAAGAAAACTGAAGTATATGCATATATCTTTATGTATGCTTGTTCAATTCCTATGTGACCGCCTGGACCTACACGCTCTCGGCCAAAAACTTGCTTGAGGCGACGAAGATAATCCGAAAATTCTAGGGAAAATGCATGATTTTCGAAACCGCCATGACTAAAAAAGGAAAAACTTTCACTGGTGAAAAATTCTGACCAAACAACAACTCCGTGCATTTCTTTGCCCGTTCTTAATTCAAACTTTTGTACAAACACATGAGAGCAAAATTTTCCGTTCTGTTTTTACTATAGTCAACTCCAGGAAAATTCACATGCACGGCTTAACAAATTTGCAAGTTGGCAAAATTGCGATGAAATTTGAATGAACATGAATTAATCCTACATGACTCACTGTGTTACTCAGGTTTTCAATACATGTACTAGTTACATCGTACATGTGGTTGCATAACTTCGTAAATTTCCAAACGCAGTAGTTAACAGCATAAAATCAACTTAAACAACAATTGTGAACACATTACATGCATGTAAAATGTGCAGAAAGTACCTCCAGAAATGGTTAACATTTGTTCCACAAGTCCATAACAGTCATCTCGCCAGTTGTGCTTTTTAGCGTATTTTTTACGGAGGGTTTTACACTCGTCAAGTCGCATCTCTCTGTCTTTTTGACGAACAGCTTTGATTGCATTGGCCCAATCTTTAGGATTTTCCGACTCCACAACACAGTTTGAACCAAACGAAACTTTCTTCAAAGCCTCGCCGAGACCAGAGTTCCCACTGACCAGCACAGGCAGACCAGCTGATAAAGCCTCAAGGGCAGCTAGACCGAAGCCCTCAGTTCGTGACGGCATTATAGCAAGATCTACCTCACAAAACAACTGGGCTAGCTTCTCTCTGCTTTCATTGAAACGACGCACCCTCAGTTGACTGCGATCAATGCCTTGCTTGAGAAGCAGGTCGGCTACTTTATCTTCTTCTCCCCGTGTTGTTCCAACAAACACAAGTTTGTAGGTCAGGTCTTTCAACTCAGCAATGGCTTGGGCAGCGATATCATACCCCTTCAGCTGAAAATCTTCACTGTCACCACGTCCAAACACTAAAACGCTAAATGAACCTATTTCTTGAGAGGCTTGCTTCACATCAGCAAACTCAGAGAAAATGCCTGGGGTAAGATTGAGAACATCTTGATCCTTTCCAAAGGGACGTAGATAACCTGAAAAAGCTTCAGCCAGCTTGGGTCCAACTGCTACAACTTGATCAGCCAATTTACAGAGTTCGACCTCCACTTGGTGTTTCTCTTCACCTTTGGAAATGCGTTCGTCATATTCTTTGTACATTCCAAGTTCTTCTGGAGCGGTATGAACAACCTGAATCCACTTGCAGGAAGGATGAGTTCGCTTGATAAACTGTACTTGCCGACCAAGAACAGCCCCATGTCCTATCACACAGTCCACAGCATGGTCTTCTGGCAGACAAGACAACCAGAAATTTGGTTCTAAGCCTGGCATTTCTCTTGCTTTAATGAGGCGGACATTGTGAACTCTGGCAACTTGTTTATCCTCTTCACTACACTGAGGGAGATAAACACTGACCTCCACGCTGGGATGTTTAGCCAACTGAATGGCCAGCTCTCGGTTGATGGTTGATAAGCCCCCTTTTGTTGACCTCCACTCACTGCTCAACAGAGTAACTTTCAATTTCCTGGAGGAAGTGGATCCTGAACTGTTTTCATGGTCTTCCTGTGATGTAGAGGCTGTGCTAGGAAAGGACGTCAAATCCTAAAAGAAGAGGAACATAAATTTACTAGAGGTTTTCCTTAAAAGACACGTTACTAAGTTCATACAAACCGTAATTACATATAAGTTAGAAGACTCGAGTATTGTCTTTTGGGTAAATTTGGCTGAGATGAGAAACTTTACTTACTTTTTAGCATCTGCTTAGACTGAGTACTACACTGAGAGGTGAGAATCATTGACATATTATTTATCCATTTAATTTCTTGAGACTGAAAGGATCAGTAAGCTTAGTGGTTCACTAACTCAACATTCCAAAAGAGGTACTTAAAACAAGCCAGAGGGCCTGCACAGCAAGAGATTACAGTATCTTGATGGGGGAAGCATGAAGCACCAAGGAGTGAATATTACAACTCCTGACCCCCTCCCCCCATGGATGGGAGAGGAACTTAAAACAAGCGAGAAGGCCTCCACAATGAGAGCTTACCTTGGCTGGAAGCACTATGAAGCACTAGGGTGAATATTACAACTCCACCCACTCCCCTCATGGATGGGAGAGGTACTTAAAACAGCCAAGAGGGCCTGCACAGTGAGAGCTTATCTTGGTCGGAGCACCATGAAGCACTGGGGTAAAAATTAGAACTCCACCCCCTCCCCCCATGGATAGGAGAGGTACTTAAAACAAGCTTGAGGGTCTGCACAGTGAGAGCTTATCTTGGTCGGAAGCACCATGAAGCACCATGGAGTGAATATTACAACTCCACCCCCTCCCCCTATGGATGGGAGAGGTACTTAAAACAAGGGAGAGGGTCTGCACAGTGACAGCTTATCTTGGTCGGAAGCACCATGAAGCACCTTTGAGTGAATATTACAACTCCACCCCCTCCACCCATGGATAGGAGAGGTACTTAAAACAAGCCAGAGGGTCAGCACAGTGAGAGATTATCTTGGTCAGAAGCACCATGAAGCACCATTGAGTGAATATTACAACTCCACCCCCTCCCCCTATGGATGGGAGAGGTACTTAAAAGAAGCAAGAGGGCCTGCACAGTGACAGCTTATCATCATCATCACATTTATTTATACATGGTAAAAACGTCAGGCTAATTAACTTTTTTTTTATTATTCCGTGAGCTCAAATGGGCTCTGACTCAATAGCCCATGAGGCCAAAGGCCAAATGAGCTATTGACTCAGAGGCCATGAGGAGGAGAGGAATAATTGTTTTAATAAAATCCAACTGGTTGGTCACAAATATCAAGACAAAACAACTTTAGCTGGTTAAAGCTAGACTTTCATCCTTTTTTGGTGCCAAAAAGCCAGCACATTTCACTACTAGTGGGCTATATAACATATAGCGTAGTAGTAGCTCAACCAATCAGAACACAGTATTGATAATAGACCACTGGTTGGATTTTACTAATTATACACAATATCCCAAAAGTTACAAACTATTGAATAAACAGTAATAGCACTTCCAAATGAATGTTGAAATAAACAAATAAATAAAATTAATTTATAAAATTAAGGCCTCTTTCCATGAATGCTGAGTTCGAGCTAGAAGTTACAAGTTTGCGAAAGCAAGTAAAAGATTTTGCTTGTCTTACATCAGTGGGCAAATTGTTCCACAGAACAGCCCAGCTGTAGCAAAAGCTATTTCTATATTGACTGGTTCATGACAAGGGAACAGCAAACTTATTTTCAGCATCTCTAAAGTTGTAGGAATTAAATAATATTATATCACTGTGTAGTATGAATTATGAATGTAATCTGGTGTAAGGCCATTCAAAGATTTATACACCATCACAGCCTTATGAATTTGCTGCTGAGTTTCAAGGTTTTGCCACCCCAAGTCATTTAAAAGTATACTCGCATCTGCATCGTAATTGGAGTTTGTGAGAATGCGTGCCGCACGGTTCTGGAGCTGCTGCCATTTATCATGCAAAGTTTTACTACAGTTACCCAATACCATGCTGCAATAGTCAAAGGAAGATTGAACAAGGCCATAATATACATCATGCAAGGCGGTAGGGGGCAAACAATAATTGATGCATTTTATAGCTCCAATACCAGATACAATTTTCTTAGATAAAGCGTCAACATGGATTTCCCATGTGAGATTTTTGTCAATAAGCACACCAAAAGACTTAAAGCATTGAGAATGTTTGATAGGAATGTTATTTACATTTAAGGAAAGCAGAGAAGGTAGATTATTAAGCTTTTGCCCTTTTGAGCCGATTAACATGAACTCAGTTTTTATCATGTTTATAGCGTTAATTTATTTGCAGTAAGCCAGCGACTTATGTTGAGCAAGTCTTCGTTCAGGGAAGACTGAATGGAGTGGATATTACCACTCCAATAAGTCAAATGGGTATCATCTACATACATTCTTGGCTTAGAGTAAGACAGACAATTGGACAAATCATTGATATATAGCAAAACATGGAGGCCCTAATATTGATCCCTGGAAAATTTGAGGGTACAACATTCTGAAAGGGAACCATTGACAATGCATTTATGAGTACCATTATATAAATAGGAGGAGAACCATTTATAGCAAACACCTGAAACATCTGAAGCACCTGAAGCACCAAGGAGTGAATATCCACCCCCTCCCCCCATGGATGGGAGAGGTAATGAAAACAAGCGAGAAGGCCTACACAGTGAGAGCTTATCTTGGTTGGAAGCACCATGGAGTGAATATTACAACTCCACCCCTCCCCCCATGGATGGGAGAGGTACTGAAAACAAGCCAGAGGGCCTGTACAGTGACAGCTTATCTTGGTTGGAAGCACCATGGGGCACCATGGGGTGAATATTACAACTCCACCCCCTCCCCCCATGGATGGGAGAGGTACTGAAAACAAGCCAGAGGGCCTGTACAGTGACAGCTTATCTTGGTTGGAAGCACCATGGGGCACCATGGGGTGAATATTACAACTCCACCCCCTCCCCCCATGGATGGGAGAGGTACTGAAAACAAGCCAGAGGGCCTGTACAGTGACAGCTTATCTTGGCTGGAAGCACCATGGGGCACCATGGGGTGAATATTACAACTCCACCCCCTCCCCCCATAGATAGGAGAGGTACTGACAACAAGCCAGAGGGTCTGCACAGTGAGAGATTATCTTGGTTGGAAACACCATGAAGCACCATGGAGTGAATATTACAACTCCACCCCCTCCCCCTTCTTATGGATGGGAGAGGTACTGAAAACAAGCGAGAGGGCCTGCACAGTGACAGCTTATCTTGGTTGGAAACACCATGGAGTAAATATTACAAATCCACCCACCACCCTACCGCCCCTCCCTGCATGGAATGCTGCCATTTTAACACAAAATTACAGACCTGTGCATGTGTGTGTGTTTGGAGGGGGGGGGGGGGGGGGGGAGGCAATCTAAAACAAAATATTTTTCTTGTCAAAGGAAATCAGAACCCCCTGATACAGTGTCTGATGTGATCACCATCCCTCCACCAACATTTTAGAAAAACATCTCAAACCTCAAATCTTACAACCTGAGATTGAAGATGACAAGAAAAAAAGGAATTAATAGACAAACACTACTAACCAATAACAGATGATCAATTTTTCGACTTACCTCCATCAGCCTGGACATCACAGGAATCCTAGAAATCCTTTAAAACTGCAGAAATGAACACTACAATAAAAACAAAAAAAAGAAAAGTAAATCAAACTGTAAATATTAGTGCAATGTTATCTAGTACAATTTAACACTTGATATTTTTGTGGGACAAGGCTGTGCTACTAAGAAAATTGAAGCGAGTCCAGTGCTCTGAACCTGTAAAACACAGGGTGCCCGGCATATTATTTCTATGAAAAATATGAGATTTTCTAGTCACCCGAGAGCAAAAGTTAGACAGCAGGGACCACCAGGTTCTGCTAGAGGACTGCCCTGGTGGGAGTTTAATATCTGGAATGATCCTGTCTGATCTTTCTCTCTATGAATCAGTTTGGGTAATACACATGCCTTATATTGCATTCAACATCCTTCATTTAAGTGAGTCCAAATACAGTCAAATAAAGCCAAATCTGAAAAGGCCGTAGGTAACATTTGTTCTCAAATTAAACCAGAGTAGTCTCGTAAGGAAACTAAGGAAATTCTAAATAAAACCAGAACAAATTTTGCCCTTAAACAAAAACAAATACTATTGTCTTTCTTAGTTATAATAATTTTTGGGGTAATGTGTTTATGGGGGGTAGGGAGTTATATTGGGATATTGAAAGAAGCTACAACAATAATATCAAAACCTCCCACCTTAAAAGCCAGGAGGTACATGTATATGTGCATTGTTTTACATTTAGATAAAAATGTACAAATGTATTGATAAGTGGCACTTTGGTGTAACTTTATTTAACAGTATTACTTATGTAAATAAACAATATGATTCCTTTTAACAGTGTATTTTTCAGAATTTTTTATAAAATTTTAAAATCTCTTTCCAACCCAGGACACTGCAGAGAAACACCAACCATACACTATATCTAGGGCACTTTCCATGTGAAGCCTACATGTGTGGTACATGTACCATATGTTTTTTTTCCATAATGTCAGTTTTTATGAAATGAATCAGAGTCATGAAATAAGGTTTCTTATCTTAAACAGGATGAAGATCTGAAGCCTTGGCAGTATCACCCCTACCCAAATTTCCCTTCAGTGTTACCCCCACCCCCACCACTCCAGGGAATTTTGATATTATAAGACAATACATTTTCCTACACTAATAAAATTGTGATAATAAGTGGCAAAGTATGAAATAATTCAAAATGTCTTACCAAAGCTTGGTACATGGATCCTTGACTTCTGAAACCCACACATCATGAGATTTGAACTGATTGGTAGCAGGAACCTTCATAATAAAATCAAGGGCAATGTGTCAACACAAGGAGCAGACACCCAGTTACATATAATTATTGCTTTTGAACCGGTGATGGTTTGGTCATTCACCATTCAATAAACCTCCCCCCACACCCAGCCAAGAAATACATGTACTAGCAGAGCATTTAATTCATAGGCTTTGCTAATGTGACAGTCTACAGGATTTTGACAAGGAAAAATAAAGTGATAATCCCTTTTCCATTTGTATTTTTAACACCTTCCTTGAGTTACTTTAATTCAATCATGGTTTGTAGCTTCAGGCTTGTATCATGTACAGGACTTTGATATTCACTTTGCCACATTTTAGGCAATTACTGTAGCTCACTCTCTAATATGTGGCCTCCCCAAAAAGAAGGTGCCCACCTTGAAGGCCAAAATATCAAACAAGCGCCCCTCTTGTATAAGCCCCACCTTCCCCGCCCCTTCACTTTCTTAAGGTAGGGATACAAGAAAAACATGTTTCTACAACCACTTTATAAGAATTTATGAAAATCAATAATTATTTGATGATTATAATGAGATAATAAACATGCAAACCATTAACACATGAAAACATGTGTAATGAGCCTACATGTATGGTCACTTAATTACAAACCACTGTTTTAACAGATGAAAGGCAATAATATTGACTAAATGTTTACTGAAAATCCTCTATAAATGCAAAAGCTTAAGTACAAGAAGTTGTGGGTCACGCAGCTGAGGTCAAAAACAAATTATACCATTCCCAGATCAGTCCAAATGAAGTTTTACAGTGACCTGTATATAAAGTTTATTATTTAGTAGCGAAGAATAGTAAATTTGACGGGAGAGGGGGCTTAAAAGAGAGGGGGTTTCTTCCCCTGAAAAGGGAGGGCATATTACAGAGAGGAAAAATAGAGGATTTATGATAATTTACTTTTCTATTAAACATTTAGCTAAAATAAAGTTACAATTCATTGAAAGGAAAACTTAATTTGAGCGACCCCCTCCCAATAAGTGTCCCCCCCTTGAGCAGAAATTTTTAACAAGTGCCTGGGTGCTTTTTTGAGGAAATCAGTAATTTATTAGTTGTATTTGAATGAGCCCACGATTCTGCAATTAATTTTAGTTTATAATAGTGGAATTGATTAATAGGTCCTCCAACAGGTCATGGGAATTTTGTGGTATTAACCCATTCACATCCAATCTGGCCACCCACAACCACACATTACAGATGCACATTCCGTCAAGATCTCCATAGGTGAATGGGCTTACATAGCACATATTCTTTACGTCACATCAACTGCAGATTCAGTTGAACTGTACATGATCACACTCAGCATTTTTCAGAGACACACTTTATAAGGTGGCTGCATCAGGAAGTAGCTCATATTTAATCATGGCTAGTATTTTTTCTGGTTATTACAGGAGTGCTATTACAATACAGACTATGTAATGGAAATGGCCAAGTTTTAATGTGGCTAAATATCATTTAGGCAAAGTTAAACTCGAGCGAGTTGGCCAGCAGTCTTCTCCCACTTCAGTATGTGACCTACGGGGCGGCCCGTGGGGAATTGCAGGGCTCCTTGTCTGCCCTTTTGCTAGTGTTGCTTTGCATTGTAGCTTTGCTTGCTGATCGTAGCGGATCATTTTTAGCCTTCTTGCGAATCATTGCGGATTCTTGCTGATAGTAGCGGATCAATGTTTGCCTTCTTGTGAATCATTGCGGATTCTTGCTCCCTCTCCTCCCTCCCTGTCTGGTGGTTTGGTAAGTATTTTCTCAGGTAAGTATTCTCTTAGGTAAGTATCTCCACTGAATTTATTCAGTGTGACGGTGCCGGTTAGTGGCTGCTGTTGGGGTGGTTCCCGCTTCCAGGGTTGCCATGGATACCTCCTCTCTGCTTATTGCATTTGGCCCCCCACTAACCTTTAAGGCACCAGCTCCCAAGCTCATCATTAGCGATGAGTTTAAGAAGCAAAAGATTGTAAACATTTGATGGACACATGCTCTCAGTTAATCCATTAGCCTCATTAACTAGGTTTGTTTCCAAGGCAAAAGTTTCTGTGAAAACTAAGCTTGAATATGGCTGGGTAGTGGAAAACTTTAAAGACTTAATAACTTGTCCCATAGGGAAACAATTTATTTTGTCTTAAGGGAAACAAAATTAACTGTTTCCTGAGGGACCACTCTTTAAGTGATTTGTAAAGCAGGAAATTTTGAAGTTGCAAATCCATTAAAATGATAATGGTGGGCAACAGTGCATTGCAACCCTCTGACGTCAAAAATTTTCTAATGATGCCCACTCAGAGATTTTGGCTGGAAACAGTTTCATTGTTAGATGCCATTGCCCTCAAAGGAAACAATGAGAACACGCGCTGTTGGGAAAAAATTTCTTGCTATATTACGAAAGATGCTATTTATTTAATTTTTCTTTCTACTCTCACTATGCTAAGATGGACAACTTTGGGACCAGCACTTTATGACCGTGTTCAAAAGGTGTACGTTTTATTGGGAGTCAACAAAAAAAGAAAAAAGAAAGGTAGAGACCAACTCTAGGTATTCGCTATAGCGGAGCTCCACGCGTGGCGGTTCGCGCCGTGTGTGGGCGGAGCCCCATAGCTAAGGAAATGTGGCAATCTACCCATCTGAGAAAATTTGGTAATCATGTGACCGTACACCGAGCGAGCGAGCAAGCAAGCTACCGTCCAGCCGCACCACAGGTATACCAATGTAAAAGAATTCAAACCATAGGTATGGCAAGCCAAATGCACATAAGGTTTTATTTGGAAGGAAATCACATGGCTGCCCGGACTTTTAGAAAGAAAAAACAACAACAAAGTCGTGTCTTTTTCGGCGTTGTTTTTTATGTTTACACTAACATGGATAACAGAGAAAGAGCTAGAGCGGGTTATTGAAAACAAAGGAGACGAATTTCACAGGAAAAAAATATGGAAATTCAAAGCTCCGGTGAGAAAATGAGAAATGCTAGCGGCCAGCAAGGTGAAAATGAGCGGCAGTGAAAAATAAAAGCGAACATGAACACAGGAAACAAAATATGGGGTAAGCACATAAGAAAATTCCTCTATAAAAATAATGTGTAACTAGGAAGTTTGACATTGTAGTCGCACAAAACAGCGTTGTAGTCCTGCAAAACAACGGCAAGGGAAGGACAAAACAGCGTGCTGCACGTGAAAATTAGTTTTTGGCTAATTAGAAAAAAAGTGCGTTTCACGTGCAATTTGCTTTTTTGCTTATTAGATCTATTAGTTTTGAAGCCATTTTCATTGTCGTCCCCGTTTAGCATTACACGATTTAATTTTTTTTGTTTACACGTATTATTAACCAGAGCTTCGCTTTAAGCCCTGGCTAAATGTATATGTTGTAGTTAATTTTTTATCTCAGGTAATTTTTATTTTTCCTTTGTTTCAACTTCGTTAGCATACATTATCATACCCAAAAACAAAAGAAAAACAAAAATTACCTGAGATAAAAAATTAACCACAACATATATATTAGCAAGGTGTAAGTTACGAGAGAGTTGACTGCAATCCTAAGCAATTCTATTTTGCCAAGTTTTTATCTGCTCATTCCCTAATATGAGAAACTCACAACCTGAGTCTGACGTCCATTATCTCCCGTAAACGTGATTGTAAACCTCTTTTTAAAATGTCTGGCCATTTCGAAAGTCCAAATCAAAATGACCGTTATAAATTGGGTGCCCGAAAAACTTACATGTAGAAGCTGTGTAACGTATGGCTACTTGAACTGTTGAAATTTACAAAATGCATTTCAATTTTTCAGAGTCACGCGATCTTTCTGCGTGTATTCGAGTGCAGAAGATCATTGCTTGCAGATACCTAAGGGCCTATTTCTTCTCAAACATAAAAAGTAAAGAGAGGCCTTGTGAATTCAAAGGAACAAAGTTAGATTGTAAATTCGATAAGCTTACCTAAACTTCAGGAATTCCGCAACGAAAATGCAGCCACGTGGAAGCCATCTTCACCATGATTTCGTCACAGCTACATAATTAAACACTTGCTGAGAATATTTAGTCAGCCCATGATTGCCAGACTTATAAAAACAGCTGTAGAAGTTTCCAAATTCTGCACGAAATTGGACAGATTCCACCAGCGTACAGGGAAAGTACTTCCGCCTCGGTTTATCCATGGTTTATCGTGCAAGAATGTTTTAATTGGTCTAACGCTGACATGTGACGTGTCACGTGAGAATTGATCGCACGAGCGGACATCGGGCTTAGATGCAAGGTAAATGGAAGCATTTCAATTGAATACCAAGAAAAGCAGAAAGCATAAAATGTGACAATAACAAGCAGCAAAAGAACACACAGCTTCTCGCTGCGGGACGTAATGATAGCCCAAATGGGCTAGAGGAGCACTCGGCAAAGTGTTATACGAAGAGGGTCCGCCAACCTTTCCGCCCCCCACTCCCACCCCCTTATCCTTTTACATACCATTTTTAACAGAAAAGGTACCCTTTTCGTATACCTTCTAGTGACAAATGACACCCCCTCTAACTGCTGTAAATGCACTATTTTTTGCAGATCATGAATAAATCCCTAAGCCAGGAGGTATTTGTGAGTCTTTTACAGCTACAAAATGCATGTGTTATATATCCTTTTTGATTTTTTCTTCAATATACTTCTACTCGAGAAATCCCTACCCATTCGTACCTGAAGCCTGAACAAAAAGATATTCTTTTCAAGCGGAAACCACGGAACCTCCACATATAGGCCATTATAGGTAGAACACCCCCCCCCCCCCCCCCTTGATTATCTCAAGGTCTGAATCTGCCACTGTAATGTACAATACAAACCTGCGCAGCTGTTAGGATTTCGCGTCGACGGCTTTATGCCGCTATTGCTTTTCTGTTATAGTCCTACTAACATAAGCCGGGGATTATTTTTTTTTAACATGGGTTATTCGATGCTATGAATGGGTTTGGAAAAACTGAATAAGACAGAGTAATGTGACAGTGTTGAAAAAGACCAAACGATCTGGTATGTTATTGTTCACGGTTAACTGTAGAAGGTCAAGAACTGAGCCTTGTGAGTATTAATGATGACAGAATCTGAAGGGTTATGTTGTAAGCGAGGGTTTTTTTCGTATTGTAGCAGGGTTGTGTGAGAAATTAAGTCGTCATGTTCTAAATATTGCTTCTTTTGAGTTTTTACCAAAGTGGCAAATGATGAAACAGGAGACCCACCCGTTCCTTTTGATATCCTCCCTTCTTGTTGACCGCCCACAATGACAACTGGACCACAACAACAGGACGGGTTTCCTAGTTCTTTTCGCAAAGCAGAGAGACTTCATTACGCATCCTTCTAAATAGAATGGATTTGTATTGTTAATAACTAAAGATGTACGAGTCTTGATGGTAAGCTAGTTCCAGTCTATTACCGCGGTTCAGAATGAGGGGTGTTGGATACGACACCGCGGTCAAACATCTGAGCATGGATACAAGGCCAACGCCGCAGCATTGCAGGCTCATAAAAACGGGCATTTGAGCTAAGGCAACGATTTTTCGTGTATATCCAGTAGAATATCACCCCTTTTTAAAAAACCCGTTTCGGTGGTCCGGCCTCGTTTGAACCAGAGCCTCCAACCCAACACTCAGGTGACTTACATTTGTACTGAACAAGTCGTGGGTTTTAAGTTATTTGCGTCACCGTAATTCCCCACTCCAGAAACTGTTAAGGGGCCGGGATACAAGTTCTCGGTGCAACAATTTCTGGGATCCTTTGGGAGAACGTTAGTTAGTTTTCTATTGGTCGATGGTATCCAAGGCAACCATTAACCAATCATGGGCAACGCTGGTCCACCCAAACGATCCCAAAAATCCTTGCGCCGAAAGCTTCTACCCTTCATCCTGATAGTTTCTGGAAGATAATAATTTCTCATTTGGAGAAGGAAAGTGGAAATGCATGCTCGGAAATCTTACCTCGTTCAAGTGACTTTAAGAGAACAAACTTCGGCCTTCATACTACAGAGTCACTAATGAAACCGTGCTTAACTTAAGTTCTATGTTTTCAATCTACCCCCAAAATCTAATTAACCATACAAACGTAAACTCTGTTGGTAACGTCCGATACTTAGAGGGTAGGGACGGCAGGTGCAAATATGATGAAGGTCACTGACTGTAACTTTGAGGACCACATAAGTTTGCCCACCAAGGCCGGATTCTTAGGGAACAGTTGTAATCTTGAAAGGAAGCAGATAAGCTCCCACCTTGAACAACATTTGATAGCACTAATGGTTTTAAACAAGAACTATTATAGCGAATAATCCAAGGATGGTCCACGGTTCCAACTCGTCTTTATTACATTTACAACGAATTACGATTACGGTTGCTAAAAGCGAAACAAAAAATACAAATTACTAAAGAATACAAATTACAGCTATGAAACGACGAAAATACAGGAAACGGAAAGAAACTAAGCGAAAATACTTACAAACGTTGTGTGACTAGAAAGTTGAACGGAAAAAGGGTACGATGGCTAACAAGACTGGACGAAAAAAACTGCAATGATGTTGCCGTGAACGCTAAAGCGAAATGAATTAGAATAAACGATGAAACTTACAAAATGACCTAAGAACAAAGAAACTTATGCAGCGAAATCTAACAGAATATGAATAGCGATAACTGAAAAGAATGTGAAAGGAATGTGCAACTATACAAAGAACTAAACGCTAAACATATTGACGTGGAATGCGGCCGTAACAAGAACAATGCAGCTTCAATTGTGACAAAACAAAAGGTATTCATAAATTATTGAGAGAGTGAGTGAGAAGGGGATAGGTAATCTTGTACCAAGATCTCCCACGGCGTAAGACAGAGCGAGATCTGGGTACGAGACTAGGGGGAGGATTAAAAAATGTGCTTGATAAAGAAAAAGATGTAGAATAGTTGAACAAAGCGTGTCTTGCATTGCACAAGTGAGCTGTCCACCACCGTTTCCCAACTACCCTCGACTCTTACTAACCACTGGGCTCTTAACACGACTTTTGCGCATTTGTTTCTCAACATTTTCAAGGAAATTTGACTCCTCCATCAGCAACGTTGTAGTCGAGGCGCACGAATTTACCCGCCCACACGAAACGTGACAGCAAGCTATTTCAAGGTCGCGCCGAGAATTTAAATATAACCTATAGAGCGTTTTCACATGACGTCACGTCCGACGTATTGGTGTCCTAAAATAGTGTCTCAAACCAATCCTGGGGGAGTTGAACCTTTTTCTCATGCAAACATTTTCTTTTTTTCAATGAATTTCTAAAGCTGCTGGCCACGTGATTAGCCACGCGAGTGAAAACGCTCTATATTAACAAGAAATTCAGTACTCAGCATTTGTACTATGAGAATTTCTTTAATACAGTTGAAAAATGTATTATACAATTCTGAATGACTAAAATTGTTGCAATTAAAGCTAAAAATAGTCAGTATTGTTCTCTTTTACTTGCTTGTAAAAAATGTTCATTACATCCACAAACCAGATGCAATCGATTCGCAATAAATCACCCTCGACTTGACGATATTAAATTATAGTAAAAAGGTACGTTGTTTGAAACTAAATTACATTTTCCCCATTAATTTGTCATTATCATACAAACTTCACTAAAGTACATTTTTTCTAATGGAAAACATGCAAAGTTATCATTTCTATCAATCTTAGCCTCGCAGAATTTTAAGTCCAAGTGATAACGAACTTAAGCAACGAGAACGCTGACCTCCCGGACGTCATGAATAGCAACCGGAAGTTCGATGTCTCGCTTGACGGAACGCTTCTGTGGCACACGATGAATCTGAATGCCTTTGTTTAGAGCACTAAACGAAAGAAGTATCAACTTCCGGTTGTCATTTTTTACTTCCGGTACGTCAACGTTCTAGTTGCCTAAGGCCCCTAATAATTTTCAATTACGACATTAATTTTATCAAACTCTAAAATCAAACAACCAGCAACTAATGTTGTATTAACCTTGGCCACAATGGACCAGATGGTGTACAAGTTACATTCATCAGTTACAATATTTATCAAACTATCATACAAACTCTATTGAAATAGAGGAATACTATACCAATCGTTAGTTTCAATATTTAACATTCCCTAAAACTACAAGGAACTCATGCTGTATCAACCTTGATCACACTGGATCAGAGAGCGCGCAAGTCACAAATTTAAGATACAATATTTATCAAACTCTAAAACTACTAGTAACTCATGTTGTATTAACCTTGGTCACACTGAACCAGATGGCGTCACAATAAGTCACAATAATCAGTCACAATCACTCACAATTATCAGTTACAATATTTATCAAACTCCAAAACTACTAGTAACTCATGCTGTATTAACCTTGGTCACGCTGGACCAGATGGTGAACAAGTCGCAAAAGAAAAACGAACTCCAACATTTAACGAGGTCATAAGGCTTGGGATTGGGTTACATCGTACAACCATGTAAGTTGAATTGACCATGGAAAATTTAACGAGAGTGAGCAATAGGGTGCAATTTCCAAACTGACGTCACATTCAAACTATGCTGTAAAGTCACACTTGCGTGCCTGTACAGTTAGTGTAATCAAAATGCACAAAAGTTGTTTACAGTTCAGACACCGCTGAAGGTAATCACGCTTGAGTAGTGAAGACTACGATGGAAACAGATGTGACAATGACTCGAATCGAACATGTAACGATTCCACACTGAACGCAAGTCCAGTTCAGTTTTGATATATAGCAGAAGGTCACAGTGAAGTCGTTTTTAAAAAAGGAACTAAAAACAAACCGAAAACAAAAAAAATCTTATCCGTCATCAGATTATCTCAGGCAAAATGTAACACTATACAGAACAGTGTGAATATAACGGACTTCTGACCGGGCTTTCACAGGAAAAAAATTTCCCAGTATCAAAGGAAACGTGTGTGATGTGGCTTGAAACAGAATGACTTTCCGTGCCTTCATATGATCACGCGTGGCCGTAACTTAAGGCAGCAATAAGATTAGTTTAGATAGACGACTAGACAAAAACGAGCAGTGTTTGATTGGCTTAGCAAACGTGTGAAGAAGCATCTCTAGTGATGGGACATACCCTTTGCAGATTATACGATTAGAATTACAATTACCTTTAGAATCTGTCATTAAGATTCACTAAATGAACAAATGACGTGACGAAGTTCTTCAGGTTAGTACGTTGTGATATATTTCTATTTCAAGCCATATTTGTAGTCTGAACAAATCGCACTCGATACTGACAGTTGTTTGCTGTTTGAAGCCCCCGAATCGTAGTTGTATTCTTCTACTGAATCAAAGCCTTTATCACTCACTTTCTTTTCCATAAAAACTTACCTCGAGTTCAAGTAAGGATAATGATTTGCTTTCTAACGCAAGTTTTCTTAAGTCATATAAACGACTTTTGCCTGTAGAACAATAGTTGTCCACTTTCAATCTCAGTGTTGTCAATGAGGTGTTTTTCTTCAAAGCGTGGCAAAGGCCTGGTAACCAGCCATCACTCACTTCCCTGCTACTGCTGAGTGTCAAATTGAATGTGGTTACTGATTTGTTTTGTGCCAAACCTTCAAACACTCCAAGGTACCGTAAAAGCGATCCTATACAGGATATGCCTTCACCGAATTCATTTATTGTGAGATTTAATGTCGTTATAAACTTGTTCTTTGACAATCCTGTTTTGAACCCTTTGGCAGCTGAGCATGCAGTACCCCTACCCTTGACACCAAGTGACAGAGTAACCGTAAGGGTGGTTAATGACGTACTTAATTTATCCACGCATGTTAAAAAAGACTCCTTGGAATACAAACCATGGCTTAAATAAGCTGCCAGACTGAGTGTATTTAATAAGGTTGTTTCAGCTAAAGCGCTCCTAAAGGTATAAGTACTATCCTTCGCTATGTGAATACGACCTGTATTAATTGCAAGACTGAGACTTTTAAGCGACGCACACTTTCGCAAACAGTCACCCACAACCCGTTCCCAAAATGGAACCATGCTATCACTATGGACTGCAACAGAAAGGGTAGATAATGGTTTGATTGCCTCCAAAATGTTAGTCACTGGTTTCCGGCGAAACCCAGCTCCCTTCCTCTCACTGTAGTCGTTTATTTCCAGGCTGAGTGTGGTAAAAGAAGTTCGTTTGGCAAAGCAGGCACTCAGTATACGTGCCAATCCTTTTATGTCATTGCAGCTGATTGTGAGACTAAGAGTTTTAATTGAAGTACTTTGCACTAAAAGTTCCCCAACGTCTTCTCCTAAGTTTCCATCCATCAAGCAGTTGTGTAATGTGAGATCAAGAGTAGTCAGTGAGGTGTTTTCTGCCAAAGCATCACTTAGGTGATGTGCCCATTCCTTAATGGCATCACTGTTGTCATTGATTGTAAGACTGATTTTTTCTTTGCTTGTATCCTTGACTTTAGCGAAAAACGATCTCAGTGCCGAACGATTATCGACAGAGATATCAAGCAAAAGGTTCGATTCCTCTGGTGCTGTATATACATTTAAATGAACGCTGAGGTTATTTAGTGCGTAGAGAATTGTTCTTCCCTCCGGTGACAAATTTCCCCAGGTATTTACGAACAGAAAAGAGAGTGTCTTGCATCCTCTCAAGCCACTTGCGATGGAAATAATGACATCATCAGCCAAGTTGCCGTGCACATTTAAGGTCAAAAGAGCAATGGAGGAACTAACCAAGACTTTGCATACAGCTTTTGCCTCTTCACAACTTAGCTTACCCCAAACATTTACAGTCAAGTGCTGCTTTGGTACTAATCCATTTTCAGGCAAAACAAGATCAACTAGTTCTTCTGCTATATTGTTCAAGGTGTTTGGATAAAAAGCACAGGTAACTAGGGGCTCCTTTGTCGAATAAAGGGTTTCCACAACAGACTGCCAGTTATCAGGAAGCTCTCCATGGACAACCACTTTGACATAATTTAAAGAACTATTTTTTAGCAGTCCTTTTTTCAGTGAACTAGCACCAGCAGAACTCAGCTTTCCACTAAGACATAGATCAAAAGATTTTAAAACTGTCTGCCTTGCGAGTGCTTCACTGACAGCAGCAACTAAAAAATCGTGTAGATCTCCAGAAATGTGAAGGGAAAGAGATATCAAAGATTTATTCATTAATAGCTTCTGTAAGGCTTGAATTGCAGAAAAAGGCATTGGGCTGTGAATCTCGAGAACAATCGCCGACGTCAGCGGGGTGTCAGGAGACAATCCAGTTTCAACAGCATTGATATATTTCCCACTTTCCTCTCCATTCACTGAAAACTTAACTTTCCTCAGTGTTTTGCATAAGGCCAACCCATTGCATAGTCGAGAAACCACGTCTTCCTTGGTTAAAAATGACAGGTTAAGAGTAAACTCTGATAAACTCTTGCTTGCAGATAAACATTTAAAAAGACGATCTGCATTCGAAAAATTCGTTAACAAAGACGAAACTCGAACTTTAAAAGTTGTCAGCTTCGACAGGGATTCGATACAATTTAATACAAGTTCCTCGTTTCCATCATGCCAATCTTCAGCCGTAAGTTTAACAGTAGACTGTAAGTTTAAAAAGCTTTTGCAAGCTATTAAAACCTGGGCAAAAGGATAACCATGATATTCTCTAGGAAGAAATACTTCCTCTGGAAAAGGTAAAGTGCTACAAAGAGTAGTTGCCATTTGTTCAGCGTGTCCACTTTCTCTAAAGCTTTTCACAAAGAACGATGCCGCCTGCTCGCTGCACTTGTTCCAGTCCCAGTCTCCTTTCTCCTTTAACTTCTCACCAATCTGAGTGAATAACACGGTTGCTTTCTCGCCCAGCATACCAAAAACAAAAAGAAAAACTTGTGCGTATTTTCCGACCAAATCATCAAACGTTACGTACTCAAACACATTTAGTCCTCCTTCTTGTAGCTTGTGCACTATAAAAGCGGCAGCCAAATATTCTTGGAAGGTCTTGTGAAGAAACCAGTACTCGTGTTGTGGGTTAATCCTCTTCCGACTTTCTTCCATGTAAAGAACGCCTATTTTGCGAGCTACCAAGTTCTGATTTTTTACTTCACGTTCTGCCAGTTCTCCTTCGGGAAAAGACTGACGATCATTCAGCAGGCACGTCCAAGCCAGCTGTCCGAGAGCAAGAACATCTTCTTCAAAACGTTTATGTAAAGTGGCAGTATCTTTCGGTACTGCCAGACTGAGTTTTGCACAGCATCGTCTCAAAAGACATTGGACAATAACTTGGTAAAGTTCCGTCTGGGAAGTTGGCAATTTTCCCTCATAGTCCTCATAAACGACACAAAGGAGAAGTAAATTTAACGGGTTGCTTCGAAGTGCATGTAAAAAGGTGTTCTGTTCCATTTCCTCAATAAGCCTCTCCCCCTTTGGTGACTGATCAATGGTTCCAAAGTGTCTTCTTACATACGCAATCGCATCACTTTCCGTGTACCCTTTGATTTCTAAGTGAATGTCAAAGACAACGCTTTTCCGTACTTCGATTCCTCTTTCTTGTCGTGTCGTAGCCAAGACAAAGCAAAATGGTAAAATTCTTCTTTCAAGCAGCTCATCTACATGGTGCCGTGATTTTTCAGGTAGCTCATCCAATCCATCCAAAATGATTAACATCAGTCTCTCCTGGTTACGAATGTTCTTCATCAAGTGCAACAACTTCTCCACAGACTTCTCCATATCTCTGGGCAAAAGTTGTTCACTGATAGATTCCATTATATCTCCATCAATGTCGCGACATTTGAGAAGAAACACAAATTCGAACTTCGGAAAGGAGCACTCCGATGGGATATTTCCATGAGCCCAGTCGTAAGCAAGTTTGAGGCAAAACGTAGTTTTACCGATTCCTGGACTTCCCTCTACTATCGTCATAACATCCTCACCTATATCAGGAACTTTGAAGATGTCGAACACATTCACGTCGTCGTCTTTTATTTGGATGGCCAATTTTCCTCTTGAAACGATTTTCAGTCTTGTGTAGACTTGTTCTATGGGCAACTGGATGGTGCTATCCCAAAGAAGTGGTTTTAGATGCGAGCGCCTTTTGTATTCCTTTTTCAGCAACTTCACAAGAACCAAGCTGTCCCTGTCTGCTGAAAACAAGGAGATCGAATACACTCGTCAGTAACGAAAAATCGGAGGAGTTGACGCTACGAACCGGGCATACATTTTGTAAAATGTTGTCCTCCCCTTGTTTCATAGAATGACCGTAAATTTTCTTTTTCATATTTTGTACTTATAAGTAAGTTAAAATAATGCACTACTTTTAAGTCTCTGCCACGTCAGTGTTTATGTTTTCTCATCCTGTATGTACATTTGTACATAAATCAAATACAGTCAAACCTCCTATAAGCAACTACCTAAAATGTTAAGAGTTTAAGGTCGCTTACGGGACGTGGTCACTTAAAAAAAAAATCGGACGCAACAAATGTTTGCATGTAATTTCTTAGTTTGTATAGTTCCATGTTATCGCTAAGAGAACTTCCTATACTGTGAGCAGCATAGTACATACCGTACATACAGTTAGCAAAGAGACCGGAACATGCATAAAGTCGTTGCTTACGAGAGGTTAAAAACAATAAAAAATTATAAAACCGTCAGCCCCAACAAGTGGTAGCAGCCGCTTACAGAAGGTCGTCGTTTACTAAAGGTTCTAACTGTAAAGCTTTGACTGGGAAAATTTTGGTGTTTTGGATTGAAGCTTATATGCGAGGTGGTCTGCTTACGATAGGTGATCGCACGAGGAGGTTCGACTGTATTTTATTACCGACAGGCCTTAAAAGGAATTGTTATATAGCTGGAAATTTTTTCCCAAAAGTGCGCGCTCTCATCGGCTACTTTGAGGTCACATGACATCTAACGATGAAATTGTTTCCCGCCAAAAGCTCTCTGAGCAGGTAACATTGCAAAATCTATGAAAACAGAGAGTAACAGTTCACTGTTACCCGCGAATAGGGACTTTAAGATCCAAAGACGCGAAGGCAACGAGAACGTCGCTTAAAAAGGGAATTTTCATTATCTTAGTCCTTATTGCAATTATTCCTACCCAGTTACTTTGTCAAATGTAGGCGAACCCTCCTGGCGTTGAATGCCTAGGGACCTTATCCAGGATCAGAAATTGAAATAAAATGTCGTCGTTGCTTGTTTACGTGCAAAAACGGGCAAAGAAATGTACAAACAAGTGTGATGTACGTGCAAAGTTGCTGTTTTGCTTTTAAAACCTATTGTTTTTTTTTTGACGTCCTCGTTGCCGTCGGCGTCGTTGGATCTTAAAATCCCTAATGTCGACCGACGAGCGCCGTTACAGCGAGGTTTAACGAATTTCCAGCTTCAAAATTTCCGGCTATATAACAAATCACTTTCCGCCTCGCGAAACTTGAGATTCGAGGGAAAAAGAATTAACTGTTTTCCGAGGGACCAGTCATTAGGTGTTTTTATGTTGAATAACGAAAACAACTAACGAGGGGTTAGGTCTTGAAATGTAAGCTTTGAAACCTTTTTACGGTGGCCAATTTACCTTTGTCAACTCAGTTGATAAAACCAATTTTTGTGTATTTCATTCCCGCACGCAGCACCACTGAAAAGCTAACTACATTATTTCTTACTAGAAATCAATTTTCAGCTACTCCTACATCTACATAAAAGGGACTTCTTACTGAGCACACCTCCTGTGATCCAAATGGACTAAAGGTAAACATCTTTTACTGTGAAACTCACAAAACCGTGAACACCACAAATATTTATGGAATATTATTGTGTTGCGAGGAAGTAGCCAATAGGGCATGAGAAACCTAAACCACAAACAGCCACGGTAATAGCCTGAGATCATGCCCTCTCCCTATGATTATCCCTTTATGTCTCCCACGGGAAGAGAGCATGATACATTTCCTTGTCGGATCACATGTAAAAAAGCCAGAATCTGGACTTTTTTCTGATTGGATAGCAACCAATACGGATGATTTGCGCTGTTCCAGTTGGCCAAAATGCCGCCATCTGTTAGTTGTTGTTTCTTTCAGTCTGCATTTTTGCTTGCGTAATGAGCAGTAAATACACACGCGAGTTCGTTATAAGATTTCTGCCGGCTCAGTTTTCTTGAATTTGAAGAATGCCTGAATAGAAATTCCATCTCATTGTATACTAAAACGTTGCAGTCAAAAATTCACCAATCATTTGAATGCAATTTGATACCGGCTACAAGTTACGGAAGCGACAAACGGGTTCACTTTTCAAATAATCAATTCATGAATGGAATCTTGACCTGGTTTGACTGTAATTCCTCCTTCAGAAACCTGCGAATTATTCTGAGCGATCTTCGCTTTCACAACACCTTTCAGTTCGTAAAATATGGTGCTTCAGCCTTATTTTTTTTTCACTGCTTTCGGCACAGAACGAAGTCAACGAACTTTAACCTGTAAATTCTTTATTATTTGTAGCTGTTCAATATAGGTACGGCAGCTCCAGCTAGCAGTATTTCATCAGAAAAACAACACATTTGAAACTTTTCCGTAGGAAGCGCCATCTGAACATGGACGTACTTAAAAACTTTCCTTTCCCTAAAATTGATTTCAAAAGAGACATTAAAATATGATTCCCGTTTGGTAAAAGCCTATTGGCTAATAACATAACAGGTCAAGCAGACGTTACATGTAAACTAGGGGGCGGCTAACGGCTTGTTAAATGAATGTATCAGGCGTTAAACTCATCGCTAATGATGAGCTTGGGAGCTGGTGCCTTAAAGGTTAGTGGGGGGCCAAATGCAATAAGCAGAGAGGAGGTATCCATGGCAACCCTGGAAGCGGGAACCACCCCAAGAGCAGCCACTAACCGGCACCGTCACACTGAATAAATTCAGTGGAGATACTTACCTAAGAGAATACTTACCTGAGAAAATACTTACCAAACCACCAGGCAGGGAGGGAGGAGAGGGAGCAAGAATCCGCAATGATTCGCAAGAAGGCAAACATTGATCCGCTACTATCAGCAAGAATCCGCAATGATTCGCAAGAAGGCTAAAAATGATCCCCTACGATCAGCAAGCAAAGCTACAATGCAAAGCAACACTAGCAAAAGGGCACACAAGGAGCCCTGCAATTCCCCGCGGGCCGCCCCGTAGGTCACATACTGAAGTGGGAGAAGACTGCTGGCCAACTCGCTCGAGTTTAACTTTGCCTAAATGATATTTAGCCACATTTATATTTTTTCTCTCTCGAGCCAAAGAAACAAAGAGGCAAAAACAATAAAAAAATAAATAAATAAATAAATAAATAAATAACGCCTGATCTCAGGTTACCAAGGTAAATAGTTTGAGGTTTTGAGGTTTCCTTGCATGTCCTGAACATTACTGTGATTGATCACCACAAAATCAACATTCCTGAAATTTTTCATATCTTCACGATTTTCTGAGTTTCACAGTAAAAATCTCCCACTGGCTTCGTTTTATAGACAGAGTTAATCGCCTCTCACTGCTAAGAGTGGAAAAGGGAAAACTCACAAAGATTCCAGATTTCTTTTCAGTGAAATCCCAAGGAATAAATAGCACTGAGCGAAAGTTCTACTAAGAAGGATTCATTTAAATGGTATCACCACAGAGTTTCGTTCACAGATGCAAAACTTAGAATGACAAATTATCTCGCCATAACTCAGTCTAGGGATGAGAGACTTAATATAGTTCAGCTTCTGAATTCCTGAGGCCTATTTACGACGTAAAATCAGTTGAAAATAACAATCAAACCAGAAAAGCATCATTGTGTTTCGCAACACTACCTTCGCACAAATAAATCATTAGGCACTGAACCTTTCCTCATAAACCATCTCAGAAGGAATTGACAAGAACGGAACTTGACTACAGTTTGACAAAATGTGCCAAAATGCGAACAAAAAATTCTGTAGTCAATAGGTTTAACTTTGCGAAATATGAAGCACGTTCGATATAGAAAGAGCATGCGTCAAACTCGAGAAGTTTAAGTTTTGCTATTTAACGGATGAGAGTGACTCTAGCATCTTGAGTATCCATCTCTAAAGCCGGAGGGGGGAGGGGTGTAGCAGGGGGCACAAAATATGTTAAGAACAGAAGTTCGCCCATGCAGATCTTTTACTTCCAACCATGGTTGCTTTCAGTAATGAGACAGTTAAAAAATTTATCATGCATAAACAAACTTTACCTTCATCTCCCAAACATTTTGGGACTTTTGATGTTGGAGTGCTACTTGGAGACAAAGACCTTTTCCCCTTTTTTGAGCCTGAAATTAAACCAGACTAATGATGATCCAATTATTTTTGCCCATACACACCCACAGCTAATTCCCTACAAAACTTGTGTTTGTATGTTTGTTTTTTTTTTTTGTCAAATAGGGAATTAACATGTACCTCACTGAAGACGTTTTTCAGAAATCGGTTTCTCGTAGTCTTAACAGACTACCGGGACTATCAGTCCATACGAAGTTTTACAGTGGTAATTGATTGATAAAGTCTATCCTTTAGTAGTGAAAAAAATTAGGGGAGAGAAGGAAGGGGGACTTATTAACTTTCTTCCCCTGAAAAAAAAAGGGGGGTTACTAGAGGCAGGGGGGCTTATTTGAGAAGGGAGCTTAAAAGAGAATTTACGGTAATCAAACAAAAACACAGAGCAGGTCAATTGCGCCGCCAAAACAGTGTTAGATTCTGGATTTTAGGTACTGGACTCCGGATTCCTTGTCAGCAGAACTTGGATTTTGGATTACAATCATTAGCGAGATTCCAGATTCCTTGAGTTGGATTCCGGATTCCAAAGCCAAGGGTTCCGGAATCCAAAAGAAAAAGTTTCCTGGATTCCAGATTCCACTAGCAAAAGTTTTCCGGATTCTGGAAATTACCCATCCTCGGAGACCCAGGGGCAGTTAGCCGGGTCGATAAAATGTTCGTGGTGAAAGTTTGCTGTAAGATCGTCTCGATCTTACAGTAAACTTTCACCACGAACATTTTATCGACCCGACTAACTGCCACTGGGTCTCCGAGGATGGAAATTACCTTACTTAAGGGCGATCAATTGTTAGTTTATAATCTATATACCACGGCAATGGCCAGCACGTCAAAGTCCGAAGGTGAAAATTTCACTTAGAATAACCCATACAAAACGGCCCAGCCTACAGTGTATATGTTAAAAGTCTTAAAACACAATTTCCTTTTGCTGTAGTCCATTACGCTACACTGTATTTCGCACAAGAAAAGTAAACCTGACACTAGTAATATTTGTCGGCTTCTCACACTGTTAACCTGTAACCAGTGTGAAAACGTTTTGTCCATGTAAGTCAGTTTTAAACGAATCTTGTTCAATGCTTCGACGATTTCTTGTTTCTTTAACATCCCCGCAAGGAATAATCATTAAGCCCAAATTAAACACTGATTAAAGTACAACTCCCAAACCTTCCTACATAGAAAACAATGAATTGCTCTTGTGGACATATTGTTCATATTTCAAATATTCAAGTGTACCTTTATGAAGATATTTTTCAGAAGAAGAGGGTTTTTCATCTTGACAGATCACAGTGGCTTTCTTAGATAAATTCTGCTCATCTGCAGTGGGACCTACAAAAAGAGTAGCAATACGATATTAATTTTACTTCTGAGCCTCAGGGTTGGGAATAAGACGCCATGAAAAAAGTAAATGTACACGTTCTTTAAAAGGTATCGCAATATTTAACAACTTTCTCAATTTGTCAAATGTAGACAGCCTTCTCTGGTGAAGTTATTAAAAGAGATGGAAAAATTTGTTGAGGTCAGCTTCTCACTACTGTTGTCATTGTAACTACGTGAACATTTCCTAATACCAGCAATGCACAATATACATGCCACTTTGAATATTAACAATGTAAACCTGTTACCTTGAGAAATGGCAAGCATTCGTTCCACAAGTCTATTACAATGATCCTGCCAGCTGTACATCTCAGCATACTCTCCTTGAAGAAGCTTGGCCTCTCTCAATCGTAGCTTCCTGTTTTTCTTCCGAACAACTCTTATTGCATTGGCCCAATCTTTAGGATCTTCTGATTCCACCACACAATTTGAACCAATCGGAACTTCCCTTAAGGCCTCGCCAAGACCAGAGTTCCTGCCAACCAGCACAGGAAGACCAGCTGATAAAGCCTCAAGGGCGGCTAGACCAAAGCCCTCAGTTCGTGATGGCATTATAGCAAGATCTACTTCACAAAATAACCGGGCTAACTGCTCTCTACTTTCATTGAAACAACGTACAGTTAGTTGACTGCGATCAATGCCTTGCTGGAGTAACAAATCTTTTACTTTCTCCTCTTCTCCACTTGGAGCTCCAACAAACAACAGCTTATAGGGCTGTGGTTCGTCTCTCAACGCAGCAATAGCGCGAGCAGCGATGTCATATCCTTTCAGCTGAAAATCTTCATTGTCACCACGTCCAAACACTAAAACACTGAATGTTTTTCTTTCTTCAGAGGCTTGCTTTACATTAACAAATTCTGAGAAGATGCCTGGGGTAAGATTAAGAACATCTTGATCCTTTCCACAAGAACGGAGATACCCTGAGAAAGCTTCAGCCAGCTTGGGTCCAACTGCTACAACTTGATCAGCTTTTTCACAGAGTTTTACTTCAGCCTGGTGCTTTTTCTCGCCTCTTGAAATGGCATCTGCGTAGGACTTGTACATACCAAGCTCTTCAGGAGCTGTATGAACGACCTGAATCCACTTGCACTTACACTGACGTTTTATACCCTGCACTTGCCGACCAAGAACAGCCCCATGTCCTATCACACAATCCACAGATTGGTTTTCAGGAAGAAAGGACAACCAGTCAACAGGGTCATAACCTGGCATTTCTTCTGCTTCAATAAGCTGTACATTGTGACTTGCAGCAACTCGTTTATCCTCTTTACTGCACTGAGGGAGATAAACGCTGACCTCCACACTGGGATGTTTTGCCAACTGAATGGCCAGTTCACGGTTGATGGTTGACAAGCCTCCTTTTGTTGATCTCCATTCACTGCTTAACACAGTTACCCTCAATTTCCTCGAGGAAGTGGATTCTGAATTTCTTTCATGGCCTTCCTGTGATGTAGAGGCTGTGCTAGGAAAGGATGACAATTCCTAAAAGAAGAGTGGCATAAATTTATTAAAGGGTTAATTACATGTAAAAAGCTAACTTGAGATCAGGCTCAATTTTTGCAGTTCTCATATATTTTCTCTTACGTAGTCCCGCTAAAATTTCTCTTTTCGTTTCGCCTTGCCCGCCGGAATGTTATTTACAAAGAGAAACGAAAATAGGGCCTGATCTCAGGTTAGTAAAAGCCTTTTTAATACTAAGTTCTTGCAAACTTCATTTAAGCATTGTCTTCCACTGCTTTTCTGTCAGCGAGTGCACTTGAAAAAATTGACTAGAAAAACATGCAGGAATTTTTTTTAGTTTGGGCTACCTGTGGTGTCTCAAGTATATGTATATCTCTATACCATAAATCCTCTATTAACTCCCCGCCCCCTTCCAAATAAGCCCCCCCCTTTCCAGGGGAAGAAAGTTAATAAGCCCGTGCGCTCTTTTATGCCTCCACTCCCCTCCCCATGTTTTCTTAAATAATAGACTGTATTAATTAATAATGTACTGTAAAACTTCACGTGGACTGGCCCCGTATGATTTATTCATGTGCTTGAAAGGGAGGGGGACAGAGACAACTCACAGGGTAAAGGTCAAAGATGACGAATGTTACTAAGAGTGTCTCAACAGCACAGTACACCTGTACCACACTAAGAGGTGTTGACTACATGTATGTAAACAGCACAGTAAACCTGTACCACACTAAGAGGTGTGGACTACATGTATGTAAACAGCACAGTACACCTGTACCACACTAAGAGATGTGGACTACATGTATGTAAACAGCACAGTACGCCTGTACCACACTAAGAGGTGAGGACTACATGTATGTAAACTGCACAGTACACCTGTACCACACTAAGAGGTGTGAACTACTGTACATGTATGTAAAATGTCCATTTAATGATATGAAATGAATAAAATCGTCACTTAGTGAAAATGCTTTAATCATTAATCAAACTCTCTTAACTACATGTAATTTTTTTAAGGAATGCATAGAGATCAGTCTGAAGAATTTGTATGTGGATACTGGTAGTTAAAGGGTTGAAACCCACACAGCAAGAGGTTATCTTGGTTTGAGTACAGTGAATTGCCTAGACTACGAGTAGTCCCCCATTTTTCCTCAGGGATAGTAGAGCGAGCAAAACCCAGGCGCGCATGAAAATCACCCCACGTGAGAAAAGGAGACACATTTTTCTCTCTCCCCGCCGTGTGTCGCCATTTCTCACGTGGGGTGATTTTCACACGCGCTCGCGTTTCGCTTGCTCTACTATCCCTGAGGAAAAATGGGGGACTACTCGTAGTCTATGAATTACCAAGAACTACCAGTATTCCCAGCCTATAACTTCCCCTACCCCTCCCTGGATAGGATACTAGTCCACCACAGCATTGTTCCCAATGTAGCCAGTTTAAAAAAAAACACACACAAAATTAAAGACCTGTGAGAGTAGAGGTAAAGGGAGAAATAGTTTCTTGACTAAGATCAAAGTGGCTGTGAGCCACAACACTCCGAAAAAAAATATGTTGTTATTAAAATCTCTATTAGATTTTTAATAAGTTGGATAATGTTACCTTTTTACCAGGTATTTAGAATTTAAAGCTCATTAATAATAATAATAATAATAATAACTGTTTATTCACAAATCCAAATCGGAAAGTGAAAAGGAGATAAAAGAGGTTATCCCTTTCTAGTTTATCTCCTGATAATAAAATACATTAAGAAATAAATTATTTACAACTGTTTAAAATAGTAACTATATATATATTTATAAAACATCACACAGTAAAAGAACTTAGTGTTCACTAGGAAAATCTGTAAGGTAACGTCTCAGTCTGTTCTTGAAAATATTCAAATTCTCCGCCTCAGCAACTTCCTTTGGAAGATTGTTCCACTTATCTATTATGCGTATAAAAAAGGAATGTTTAAAACTATTTAAAGTTGCTGATGTAAGCTTAAGTTTAAAACGATGGTTGGCTCTTAAGGGCCGAAAATCATGTGCAAATGTGAAAAATACCAAGGGATCAAGTCCATTAAGTCTATTTATTGTCTTATAACACTCGATAAGCGATGAAAATAATCTTCTTTGTTCAAGTGATGGCCATTTAAGGAGCTTTAGGCGTTCTGCGTAAGGCATGTCTTGCCCAATATTTCCAAGGGCGCATTTAGATGCTCTACGTTGTACTTTCTCCAAGGTGTTTAAGTCTTTTTTAAGGTGCGGACACCAAACTGGAGAGCAGTACTCGAGTATCGGACGTACTAGACTCTTATAAAGTTTTGAAAACAACTGAGGATTTTTAGGACCCACCGTTCGCCTAATGAATCCAAGCACACTATTTGCCTTATTTGCGCATTTGTTAGCTTGCATACTCCATGACAGGTTCGAAGTAATATAGATTCCAAGATCCTTAACTTCAGATACAGCTTTTAATTGGTTACCACATAGATGGTATTGAGGACTTGAGTAATCATTTTTTTTAGAAATGCGCATCGCTTCGCATTTATCTGTGTTAAATTTCAGCTGCCAGACATGGCTCCAAGATTCCAGGCGAATAAGATCTTTCTGTAGCTCTACAACATCTTCCTTAGTATCCCTGAGTATCCTATACAATTTCATATCATCTGCAAAAAGTTTTGTGCTTGACATAATGTTTCTTGAAATATCATTAATATAAATTAAAAATAAAATGGGTCCCAGTACAGTTCCTTGGGGTACACCAGACAAAACAGAAGTCCAAGATGAGTAATGTCCCCACAGAACAACGCGCTGGTATCGATTGGTGAGAAAACTTCTAAGCCAAGACAGGAGTGGACCTTGGATACCATATGTGTGTATCTTTGTCAAAAGGCGTTCATGTGGCACCGAGTCAAAAGCTTTTGAAAGGTCCAAAAATATAACATCAGTTGTCAAGCCTTTGTTTCTCCCGCTGGCCCAATCGTGAAACGATGATAATAATTGAGAAAGACAAGATTTCCCTTTCAGGAAGCCAAATTGCTCCGGAATAAAGACCTCGTTTGAAGAACTACTATTAAGAACAATTAAGAACTACTATTCAATTTTTTTCTTTACCATTTCTTTTTTGCTTACGTCTATGTTATCCCTTTGATGAAATAATTATATTGTTGAAAAAAACTATGTATTTTCCCGTAATTCCTGATAATGCACATAATCTTTTTCATGACACTGCTTGTTCTGTTGTTTTCTACGAAATAATTTTTTGACATCATAGATCATGTTTCATCTTTACATGTTACAGATCATGCCTATTGAATAAAAGTAGAAAACGCAAAAAGACAGAAAAAAATACGCCCTTGGGAGTATACAGATGGACACATGTACTCGGGGGGGGGGGGGGGGGTACTTCCATGTTTGGCTCACTCAGTACGTGCCACTCTGCATGGTACAGGTTTATGGGATCTTCAATCTTAAAAAAAAGTATTCAATTTCACTATTTAGCGTCTTAAACAGAGTTGCAATTTGAATGTATTTTGTCTTTAAACAGGGTCAGAATTGAAGGGTTTTAGCACCACAGACCCAACCAGACTTCCTTTAAATCCTCCCCCCTCCCCCCCCACACCCCCAGGAAAAGTTTCCTCCTTATGTATAACGATGACCTGGCAAAATCAGCCTTGCCGGTTTTTCCTGGGTTAAATAAAAATCAAGAGATGGAACAGAGGGGGCTCAAATCAGACCTCCCCTGATCCAGAGTCTGATTAACATTCCTACACCAACATTTAAAACCATAACTAGAATTCTCATACCTCAAACCTTACAACGTATAAGATACCAAGACAAATCAACCTTCACTTGGCCAACACTATAGCTAACAGATAATGACCTTTTCTTACCTCCATCAGCCTTGACATCACAGGAATCCTAAAAATCCTTTAACACTGCAGACATCAACACTAAAACAGGACAGAGAAAGAAAGTACACATGGTAAATAATGGTGCAATGTTGTCAAGTACATGTACCATTTGACGCCTTCTTTTTGTGGGAGCTTAATTCATATAATTAGTGGATTGGTGTTTTTTTGTAATTTGCAACAACTAATTATTGGGATTGGTCTAGTCTGGTTTTTCTCCTTCTGAATCTTAACAACTCAGCATTATATTTTTTATTAGAGTCAAAATACAGGTAAACCAACATTTGAAAATGTTGTAGGTAAAATCTGTTCTCAGGGTAAACCAGAATTTCATTGTCACCTACACACTGTACATTTGTATGATTAATACAGGCTAAAAAAGAAAGGAAATTCTGAACCAAACTAGGTTAAAAATAATATTATAGTCCTGGCCCCGGTTGTTCAAACGCTGGAATTATGGTGCTATGGATGAATCTCTAACCAGTGGATAGAGTTATTCACCTTTTGTACAACTGGGGCCAGGTTTAACCAGAGAACAGATTTCACATACAACAAAATAAATACTGTATTATCATTCTAAGTTATTACAGTTGTGGAGGTCATATTTTTTGCAGCAGTGTGTTTACTGGGGGGGGAGGGGGTGGGGGGTGGGGGGGGGGGGTGGTCAAGTTTACTTCTTACAGCTGTATGTGCAGGACCTTGATGGAAACCACAAAAATTTCAAAAACCACCAAAATAAAAAGCCACCAGGTAAGGTATAAAATAATATAGTAGTGATAAGTGGGCTGGCACTTTCAGGGTAACTTAATTTACATTACAAGTACATATAAACAATCTAATTCTTTTTGAAGGTGTATTTTCAAAAGAATAACCTCTTGCTATCCCAACTTTATGAGCATTAATGCTTTTTTCAAAAGAGAATTTATCCCATAAGTATGCTGACAGTAGAAGGGGAATCCTGGACTCCACTGCCTGGAGGATAGTGAGGTGTACATTCCCCGGGGGGGGGAGGGTAGACATCCTTCATTTACTTAGCCTAAACAGGCCTGTTCTGCTGAACAGGGTAGGGTTTATGGGAGTCTTACGTCTTAAACAAGTTATAAAATTTCACTATTTAGCATCTTGAACACGGTGTCTTTTATTAAACTTGAGCTTTAAGTAATGGTCTGTGTAAAAACTAGGCAGGCAGATGGTAAAAACAATCGATTAAAGTTGTTAACTTTTAATCATTAATTTCAATTAAATCAAGGGTTCTGATTGGCTGAAATTCAAAAATTGCCAAAAAAACAGTGAGAAATGTGACAAAAACAACTTTTTTTAGCTTTATTTTTCCCATTCTGCTATCTTTTACCTCACGGCCAAGTTTAGGCATTGTTCTATGTGCCAATCAAAAGTAAGAGAGGAAAATGTGCAACACGCGCAACCTTGTTGTGAACCATCTTGGATGTGATATTTAAGATATGACGAAATTTGTCTTTTACCTGAAGAAATATAGTCAATTTCATCGCTTAAATCTACATATCTCCCTTTATCAATTGTTTATTGCTTTTGTTCAATGTATTTTATCATCGGAGTGATCGTGAAAGTCCTAGTGCAGCAGCGTTTGCAGCTGTCCTCAACATGTCGTCGAGTGGCCACGTGGACAAGTAGGACTGAAGCAGTTGTTTATGTTTTGTCAGGAGGAGCTCGCTTTGATTCAGTGATGATTCAGAGTAATAATTATTGTGGAGAATGGCTGGGCACAAAGAGTAGAAGCGATAGATTTGTTCTTTATACAGAAATAAATTAAATTTCTTAAAGCGATGTGAAGCCGCCTGAGTGAGCTTGAGGTAAGCTGAACCCAATAAATTTTCGCATCTCCACATGATGTGACTGTGTAGTTATTTTGTCCTTTTCGAAATGTCAGTATTCTGTGTATCTTTACTCTTCTCTGATTCGACTTGTTTTCTTTCTCGACTGTTTCATCGAACTAAGTGCAACTCAAGACGAACAAATTGAAGTTTGTGATTGTAATTTCGCAACAGCTGTAAGACGGCGGCCGCTTAGTTATCGTATATAATACAATTGCAGCTCTCGCTAGTTTTGAGTGTTGCCCGGTACGAAAGATTATGCAAGTTTGACTGTAACTGTTGCCTTTACTTTTTCTAAGAATGAAAGTAGGTTTTGCGGAGTGTGCGGAGATATTTAGACTAATAATATTATATTTAACATCTAAGACTGCAAAGAGGGCTTCTTCTGAAACCGAATTCTCCGAACATCCATGAATTTTTTTTCTGTATGGACAATCGTCTTTTTATTTAAATGCGGGTCATTAGGATTATAACCCTTCGACATGATTTATGAAATTGTTGTTCTTTATGGTGGCAAAATAAAAACGCGTGGCTTTGGCGCTTTAACCATGTGAACTTGAATATTATAACTGCTGTTTCGGATCAGGGTTTTGACATTTCCTTTGTAAGAGCCCAAGTAGCTGTCTTTCACAAGGTCGCCCATTAATGTATTCCTGTGCCATTTTCATGTAATTTTATATCAGTTTAACTTTGTTTGGGTTTGGCGCATAGAAATCCTCTTAATTTTAGATATGTTATATTTTTCAACAAATAAAGCAGTAGACAAAATAAAAAGTTGTTTGAATGACTCTTTTGCTATCTTAACTCATTTCTAAAATTCAAACTTTGTGCTTTTCACCCTCTTGACCAATCAGAGCATTCAAACTTAATTTGGTTAGAGAAATTAGCACCTAAAAAATAACTGCCGCCATTGCACTGGCCTATTGTTCTTTTGTCTAGTTCTTACACGGACCCTTACTTAAACAGGGTGTGAATATTTGGCGATCCACAGTCTACAAGTGTGATTCCATTTTTATTATTATTTTAATCTAATTCCTTGATGCCAGTTTAAGGAAATGGATCAGGGTCATGAAATGAGTTTTCTTATCTTAAACAGGGAAGTGAAGAGAATGGTTTTCTGTTTAAATAGGATGAAGGTTTGAAGGCCTTTTGGCAACAAACCCCTATCCAAACTTCCTTTCAGTGTCCCCCTACCTCCATCCCCGCCACCCCAGGGAATTTTAATACGGTAAGACTAAACACTTCTTCTGCAGTAATAAAATTCTGATTGTGACAAAATTATCAAATAATTCAAAATAACTTACCAAAGCTTGGTACATGGATCCTTGACCTCTGAAACCCACACATCATGAAATTGTAACTGATTGGTAGCAGGAACCTTCATAATAAAATCAAGGGCAAAGCGTAAAGACAAAAAGAACAGTTCGCTTAGTTACATAATATTATTGCCTTTATAGAACCAGTGCTGCTGCAGTGCCTGGTTGATGGTACTGTCACTCACCAGTCAATTAACCTCCCCCCTCCCCCACACTCAGCCAAGATATCCATGCACTGTAGCAGGGCATTTGAATGGTAGGCTTTGCAAATGTGACTCTAGGATTTCAAGAAGGAAAAGTAATAATCCTTTTTCCATTTGTATTTGTAACACCTTCTTTGAGTTACTTCAGTTCTATGATGGTTTGTAGCTTCATGCTTGTATCATGTACATGTACAGTGTACAGGACTTTGATATTCACATTGCCACATTTTAGGCAATTACTGCATTTCCTAGAATAAACTCGCACTCTAATAACCGACCTCCCCTAAAAAGGTGCCAACCTCATAGGCCATACATGTATATAAAATATCAAACAAGCGCCCCTTGTGAATAAGCTCCCCCTCCCCCCAGGGCTAGGGATACTCTGGATTTCAAGTGACAGGGATGATCGAATGGGGGCAAAAATCAAAACCCCAAAAAATCCCTGGACCAAAAATTAACCGCAAAAAATTCCATGCCAAATTTCTAAGCCTTAAAATTTGGAGACGGCTTTAAATGATATAACTCGAAAAATATGAACGATAGAAATTGAATGTTTGTGTTTGTTTATTCATCGTACCATCTGAATCTTCAGATTGTTTTGAATACCCAAAAAGAGCCCTTCTTAAATCAAGCCCCCAGAAAAAATGCTCGCCAATTTTTTCTACCCAAAAAAATCCCAGAGTCTAAAATGTCCAAACCTCAAAAAATCCTTCGATCATCCCCGTCACTTGAAATCTGGATTACCCCTCTGGGCCCCTCCCCACCCCTTCACTTTCTTAAATAGTTAGGATACAGGGAAAACATGTTTCTATTTCCACTTAATTGATGAGAGAAACAATATTTCATGATAATAATGAGATCAAAAATAAGCAAACCAATCCATATACACATGTTAAGTGTGTAATGGGGCTATGGTACACTTAATTACCAACCACTCTTTCAAAAGATGAAAGGCAATAGTGTTGGATTAACGTTAACATAATTTGCTTTTCTATTAAAAATTTAGCTAAAATAAAGCTACAATTCATTGAAAAGAAAACTTAATACGCGACCTTCTCCCAATAAGTGCCCGTCTCCTTTTAGCCGAAATTTGTCACAAGAGCCCAGGCGCTTATAAGAGGAAAACAGTAATATTAATTTTTATTTTGCAAAGTCTTCATCTGCTCATTCCCTAATAATTATGAGAAACTCACAACCTGAGTCTGACGTCTGGCATCTGCCGTAAACGTGATTGTAAATCTCTTCAATGTCTGGCCACATTGAAGGGCCAAATCATAATGACTGTTTTAAATAAGGTGTCAGAAAACTTAGAAGCTGTAAAATGCATGGCTGGTTCTGCTGTAATTTACAATACAAGACGCATTTCAATTCTTCAGAGTCACGCGATATGTCTCGTGTACTCGACTGCAGAAAGATCACTGCTTGCACATGCCTTGAGGCCTAATAGAAAAGTTATAAGTTGCAGTTTTCTTTTCGAATGTAAAAACAACGGAGGCCTTGTGAATTTACAGGAAGAAAGTTAGATTATAAAATTCAATAAGCTTACGCTTAATGCTTACCTAAACTTCAGGAATCTTGCAACGAAAAAGCAGCCACGTGGAGGCCATCTTTGCTTTCATATGGTCACAGTTAGGCATAAGGAAACGCTTGGTGAGAAGATTGAATCAGCCCATGACTGCAAGACTGATAAAAACAGCAACAAGTTGGAAAATTCCTCACGAAATTGTACAGATTCTCTTTCCTGCAGCTCTTCCGCCTCGGCTCCCTTGGCTTCGTAAGAAGCATGAAGGGATTATTTCATTGGTCAAACGCTGTCACATGATGTGTCACGTGAAAAATTACCAGGGTCGAATAATGGAAGAGCGGACAGAGGACTTGGATGCGGAGAAAATGGAACAATTTGTTTACATTCTAATGTGATACGTATAGGTGAAGAAGACACAACAAAACGCAAAAAAGTGACAATAACAAGCAGCAAAAAAGAAAAAAAACAAAACAGAAAAACAAAGAACACAAACAAGAGAAAGCAGCGGACCTTCATGTCAGCCTACTTCTCGCTGGGTGCCTCAGTAGAATCCAGGATAATACAGAGCCAGGAACCTAAGAGTGGCGGCGAAAAAATGACGAGGAAAAAGAAGCAAGAGGAAATCTCCCCTCGTTTTCCCCGTGTACGCTTTTTAAAACACGCTTCGGTCCCCACAATCTGAACTCCGCGCTCTCGTTCCTCGTTCCTCTTTGCCCGAAACCGCACGGAAACGCTTGCTACGGAGGCTAAGAAGACCGGCTAAGAACAGGCTAGCTCCGGGGTAATAGGCAGTCCTGATAGCGCTAACATTAAAATTAATAAAGGGCAAGGACAAAGACGTCATTAAAAGAAGGGTTACAAGGTCTTATAATGGACAATACAAACTCGCGCAGCTGTGAGGATTTGGCATCCGCGAATAATACTCTATTCCACTATTACTATTCTGCTTAAGTTTTACTAACAAAAGCGAGGCCTTTTTAAGAGTCTTTTTTTTCGAGCATGGGTGATTAGATGCTATGAATGGATTTGGAAGAAACGAATAAGCCAACGACGTCTGCGCATAGCGTATCGGTAAACAGTAGAGGACCAAGGACAAAGCCTTTGTTGGTTCTGATGACACAAAGCTAGAGGCAAGGTTTTAGTCCTACTGACATAGTCTCTTATGTTTTTTGTTTAATCTCTGACAAAATCGCTTATGTTTTTTGTTGTTCGAACATGGGTGTAGCGAGAGTGATGAAAGAAATAAAGTTGTCATGTTGTAAATGCCACCTTGAGTTTGCTACTACAGTGGCAAATAGGAAACAGGACACCCACCCGTCCCTTTTGATATCACTGTCATCACTCCCTTCTCTTTCACACCCACAATGACATCTAGAACTCACAAACGGGACGAGGCTCTATTCGCCATTTGCACATCTCACACAATACACCTTGTTTTCCCCCCAACATTTTCTATACGCATTGTCTTCAATTTTTTGTTGAGGTGACTATAATACCCAGGAGAAATTAAAAAGAAAAAAAAGTTCTGCAAAATTGTGGGGTATAAACAAGGTGTATTACAAGAGATGTGAAAATGGCGAACGCTGTTTTCGAAAAGCGGAGTCTTTATTTACGTTTTTACTAAATAGACTGCTTTCGTAGTGTTAATAGGTAACTGCAACTAGTATGCAACAGAGCCTCATATGTGGTAATTAGATACATGAGCCTCGATTGTAAACTAGTTCCAGTCAATTACCGCGACTAAGATTGGGCAGGTGTAAGATTCAAGCCAACGCCTCAGCATCGCTGGCTCATGCCTGAAAACGTCTAAGCTGACGCAAAGGTAAATATGCTCACCTAGAAGGATGTTATTTTGTGTCCCGGATTGATGGTCCAACCGTGTTTGAACCCGAGTCTCCCGATTAACAATCACGTGCCCTGAAACTGTGCTGCAATAGTAGCGCGCGGTTCTCGTTCTATCCTCCCTTTGCCCTGTTACCGGTATTAAGATGGATAATTCATCTTCAAAATCTGTCAAAATTGACGGATAAACCGATGGACAAAGTCAGGCGGATTGTTCATCCAAAATTAAAACCACTCCACTTTCGAATTAAGACGTATTATCTGTATGACGCGAATTATCCAATAGATAACCCTTCTCAGACTTATAATCCTTCTCTGGTGCGAACACGGACAATAACTATGCTCTTTACAGGACTTTCGCGAGTATTTGATTGTGAATATTTTAAAGACACTTCAGGGTGTTACCGAAAATTAAATGAACAACGACCCCAAGAAGCCATATTGAGGAAAAAAAACAAGGTATATGTAGGCACCATAAAACTCACACCGTAAATACACCACTTCCCTATTCATTTGATGGTCTGGAACTAGCAAGAAATCGGGGCTCATACAGGAAGAGGAAAGTCTCTCCCTGACGCATGTTCCTCGACTACAAGCTAGTTCCTGATCGCTCCTGAGAATACGAATGTAAGCTGAATTAGACCGAGTCAAAACGTTTAACTATACACGAGACGAACCAAACTCTAATTTAGGTCGAGCTAAAATAAGTTAAGATCGTCTGCTGGGCCAAACGTCGAACTAAGGACGCGTCGAACTGATCAAAACGCAATTTAATAACTTTTCTCCCAAACGAGGCTAAATATACGGTATCATACAACTTTTTCATTTATTGGTTTAGCTCGTTGAAAGTAAAGGTCGACGGATCTCCCGGAGACGATCTTCACACTTTCTATCCGTCTGAAGCAGATGATTACAACGTTTTGGACGATTTAAATTCATTCAGACAAACGTAACTGAGCCAGACGTCCAACTTTTCATGAACTTAACTCACTAAGTTTGTTTCGTCTCATGAAAAGTTCGGCGTTTGGCCTAGGCCTTACAAAAAAGAATTTAATAATAGACATTTTTACTTTACAAAACTTTATTTCGTTGAGTTTTAATAAAATGAAACTCAGTACATTATACTAAAAGCCAAATTTGGCGCATTTGATGCTAAAGGTAGTTTGCAATGTTCTCTCTTGCTTGTTTGTAATAAATGTTCATTGCTGATTAACAAATAAAGATCGCTCTTGGCTAAACGCCAACTAAACTAAATAATGGTGAAACACAGTTTAAATATTTTAATATATAAATTATAATGTCTTTTCTTTATATTTGTCACTACTAAATAAACTCTATTAAAATATAGGAATACTATACCAATCGTTAGTTTCAATATTTGACAATTCCTAAAACTACAAGGAACTCATTCTGTATTAACCTTGATCACACTGGATCAGAGGGCGCACAAGTCACAATTTTAAGTTACAATATTTATCAAACCATAGTTAATTGAGTGGAATGGTTATGAAACCCGTCAGACTCCTTTGTTATATGTTTTTGTGGACCTGAAAGTGCACAACGTTCAAAAGAATTCCTATCATTTTGATTGTATTGACCAATAAAAACGTTGCATTAATTTATTCCGTAACAATTTGCAAACAGAAAACAAAGGATTGTGCACTTTCAGGGTGCTTCCAACATAAACTGCAGCACTGTTGTTTTTATCATTGACGTTTGCCGCTTTTCATAACCAGTCTCCTCTAATAACTATGATCAAACTCTAAAACTACTAGTAACTCGTGTTGTATTAACCTTGGCCTCACTGGACCAGAAGGCGTACAACTCCACTTGAGTCCAAATGTATTTACGACGAAAGTACTAATTGGAGACACTATTTTTACGTCTCCTACTGGAGACGGGACCGCCATTTTACGTGGTCATCCAAGCCACGCGAAAGTTCAGCCGCTTGAAGTGCAAAGAGATTACCTTCATTTTTCAGTTATTTTTAAAAGACCCTGAGTATTGGTCCACACCCGGGAATCGAACCCGCGACCTCCCGCTCTGCAGTCATGCGCTCTACCGACTGAGCTAATCCCGCCTGTTCAATCTGAGACTCAAAACCGTGTAAAATTTCAAAATATGTACACAGAAATACTCCTTTATAGCACTGATGAGTACCAGCCGCTTGATGCTCTCAAATCAAACACTACACTGTAGTTTTATTTCATCCCTTAAGGTGACTCGACCCAGTTTTTTTGGGGGGGTACCATCCTACTTTGAAGCTCTCTGGTATCCCCACCTTTACTTTTGTCGTAAGTCTAACACATAGAATGAATAACATATAGATCAATCTACAATATAACATAGAATTTTTGGCGATCGGAGTAAATGTCACGTGGTTATAATGCCACGCCCCTTTGAGGTCTGAGTCGAAAATCTGCTGTTGCCGGCATTTTTTCGTGAAAGTCTCTCGGCTACACATAGTGGGCATTAGTGCCTTACGCTGAACAGAGTTTCACCAAAATCGCAAAGACCCAATTCGAGAAATTCAGCGGTTTCCAAATTTAGGTCATAATTTATGCGAAAATGATAAGCAAACTTTACACGGATTATATCTAACAAACTATGAGATTCATCTCTTTATTTTGGGCATCGTTATAACAGATGGGTCCTTGCAAGTCAGCAAAACGCTTTAGGGCCTTGTAAATGCGCGCGATTTCGAGCAAAGCAAACATATAGAAATTATAGTTTTCGCTATTTGTTGACGTTTGTCAGCGTTTAAGAGTCCTTCTCACGAAAAAAAGCATTTTCTTAAAAATTCGTAGTTTTTTTTCCTTCAATTTTTTTCAGGGCCACAATTGATTAACTAACTACCCGGACTCTGAGTTTCATGGTCATTGAAAAACTGTGACATTATCTTCTATAAGCCCAAACTTGAGTAAACATTGAAGATTTTTAGCGTTTTGGCTGAGTTTGTGCTTTGGGAGTTGTCGATTGTTTCTAGTCTGTCATTATACAGCATTCTTGTTCAGCACGCGTGCAATGACCACGCTTGGCTGACTTCCGAATGCTCACCGAGATATTCCCGTCACGAGTTGGTTTAATTATTGGCTTGCATTAAACCTATGAAAAAATGATATTTTTTAAATAGTAAGTAGATTTAGTGTGTAGCACTTCTTGATATTTTTGCAAAGGCACAAGAAGCACTAGTCTCCTTCGCAGCCGTTATTAGGGTCGTCACTCGTCACGCAACGCTCCTCCCCACTAACTTTTCTAACTCTTTTGAAGTAAAGATTTTTCAGTTAACCTCCGTGTCTTGGTTTTGTTTATAACCGATTTTTAGTGAAAATAATTTAATGATTAAAGATTTTTCATTTAGTTTAATCTGCAAAGAATAACACGTTCAAAATTTGCCCGCTTTTATTTTGAACACATAACAGTTTCTACAATATCCAATCAGAAGACTATAGCAAACAATATCTAATCAGAAGACTGTAGCAAATAGCTAATTATATAAAAATCACTTTTCTGTTTATAGATTATGATCTCAACATTTTTTGATGACGTCAACCCCTAGGGTATTCTGACGTCACTTGCTCCTTACCAGCTGAAAATAGGCTATGACATCATCCTATGTTAATGGTGCATGACGTCATGGTCATTAATTTAAACTATGACATCATCCTATGTTAATGATATGTATGACGTCACCGGCGTTAATGTATTCCCCCGAAAGTTAATGGCATTCCCCCGCAAAGAAAAGGAGTAACCGGTGCCTTATCCACTACTGTAGTTGACGCCTTTGTCCGAGCCAAAAGCGCTCGCACATTCTTTGATTGTCTCACCTGGACCGAGTTGACCTAGCTGGGCGAGCCAAAGTGTTTGTATGGAGAAACGTTGGATCAGCTAGGAGGGTGACCCTACCTTCACAAAAGTGTGAACAGGCGGCCAGGCGGGTCACCCTTCTAGCCAAGCCAACTTTTTTTTTCACATTTACACGGTTCGCCACTTTTTTTAAAACCTGTTAAACCATAAGATCAAAATTTCAATTCTCATTTGATGCCCCTATTTATTTCTAAGAGAAGTAGTGGGGAGAAGTTGATAAAATACCAAGCAAATTCATCTTGTGTGATCATGTCCGTAATTCTCATGACCACATTGTTTTACAAAGAATTGATATTGCAAGAAGAAATTTGAAGCTGATAACTCTTAGTGCTTAAAGGGTTAATGGAACGTATGAAAAGTTGGCTCACCCAGGGTAGCTCGGGTAGGCGGCAGATTGACACTTTCTACCCGGTACAACTTTTCTCCATATAAATGGACCTAAAAAAGCTGAAACAGATTCATGAGGAATGGGAGTGTGTTACATCGTGCAACCAGGTAAGTTGAATTGACCATGAAAGACTTTACGAGACTGAGCGACAGAATGCAATTTTCAAACTAAGTTATGTTCAAACTATGCTGTAAACAACTTGCTCTGGCGGTTTTTTGTAAACGATTTTTAATGCGTGCGTCGGAATCAGCTTTCGAAAGTTTTAAAAACTTAAAGCGATTTGTTTCTCACTTTCTATTTTTTCAGAAGTCAAAGCGCTAAATATGTGTCCAGGTTTTGCCATTTTCGACTGCAAATGAGACACCCCTGAAGGTATCTGATAACCTTAACGGTATACAGAGTAGTGTGAACATAACGGAGTTCAGGATGGGCTTCCACAAGGAAAAGACTTTTTTTTGTCCATGATTGAAGTTTGCATCTAAGGCTAATGCGAGGTAATAAGATGCCTGAGCCTTGCAAGCTAGTTCCAGCCCATGGCCGCCATTAAGAATGAGCAGGTGTAAGATTCAAGTCCAACGCCTCAGCATCGCTAGCTCACGGCTGAGAGCATCTGAGCTGAAGCAAAGATTTTTTGTGCACACCCAGCAGGATGTCATTCTTTGTCCCGGATTGATGGTCCAACCGTGTTTGCACACGAGTCTCCCGATTAACAATCACGTGACCTACAACTGTGCTGCACAGGAACTCCTGGTTGCAGGAGTAGCGCGTGGTTGTCGTTCTGTCCTCCCTTCGCCCTTTTCACCCGTATTGAGAAGGATAATCCATCTTCAAAATCTGTCAAAATTGAGGGATAAACAGATGGACAAAGTCAGGCGGATTGTTCATTCCAAAATTAAAACCGTTCAATTTTCAAATTATAATTCAAAAGACTTACTATCTTAAAAAACGGATTATCTTTATGACGCGAATTATCCAATGGATAACCCTTCCCAGACTTATAATCCGTCTCTAGTGTGAGAACACCAATGACTGTGCTCTTAACAGGACTTTTGCGAGTATTTGTTCGTGAATTCTTCAAAGGCACTTCGGGGTGTTAACGAACATTAAATGAACAACCACCCCAAGAAGCCATATTGAGAAAAAACCAAGGTACATGTAGGCACAATAAAACTCACACCGTAAATCTAGCACTTCTCTGTTCTATTTGATGGTCTGGAACCACCAAGAAATCGGGGCTCATACAGGAGTTGAAGAGGAGAATCGCTCTCCCTCCCCCTGACGCATGTTCCTGGACTACAAACTAGTTCCTGATCGCTCCTAAAAATACGAATGTAACCTGAATTAGGCCTAGTCCAAAGGTCTAACTTTTCACGAGATGAACCAATCTCTAATTTGGGTCGAGCTAAAATAAGTTAACATCGTCTGTTGGGCCAAACGTCGAACTAAGGGCGCGTCGAACAGATCAAAACACAATTTAATAACTTTCCCGGGAAAAAAAGGAAACTTAAGATGCAATTAAAGAACTTAGTCAAACAAGTGTTGCTTACGCAGAGAAATTGTCTTAGCTTCAATCATGATCATTCAGGTACACATATATGTGACCTACTTTCGAGTTATACTGACAATTTATGACTTCGGCTAGCTGTTATTGACATTCATTGCTAACAAATTTTGTCCTTGATCAAGTACTGTTCTCTAGTGTACTAGATACTTTTCCTAATTCCTGTCACTTCTCGCTTTAGAACTTAAAGTTATATAATAGTGCAATAAACACCCGCCCTCCCCCCCTGAGAACTCCATCAACCATTTCTCATGTTATTTCTAGTCGCATAGACTTCCACTTGACTTGACTTCCTCTTTACGTAACCATGAAAGGCTATGCCGTCCATTCTGTGAAAAGGAGAAAGATATTGAGTCCGATGAGGTTCGATTGCCGAATAGTTCGAGTAGTAACCTCGGGACTAATATTCACTCTTGTTCTGTCCTAGTTTTGTCTGTGTTAGTTTTAAAACATCCTCTTTTTTCCACGTTTTTTTTTTAGGTTTTCCAGATCATAATTAGAGCTATTACTTTAGCAAAACGTGCACGTTACCAGATTACGCTGCTTTTAAGTGTCATGTTTAGTATATATGCAAAAATATTAATGACCTTTTTAGGAAATTCACTTTTCGTAGGTCACACGATTAGCATAATCATGTGTGCTTGTTTACTGCAGGGACCGCGCAGAGGGAGGGGCTGGGGGGGCTTTAGCCCCCCCACTTTTTTGCAAGAATAAAAATAAATTTAACAAAAAATAATTTAACAAAAGTAACGGAGTGAAAAATAGCAAAAAATCGTTAATTCGAAAGTGACCAGAGTTACTGGCAAAGACAAACGCGCAGATAAATAGACAGAATGAAGCATTAGTCGTTACAATTGTAAAATATTTTTTCGCTTCTAACCTAGCAGAGGTAAACGTCTTTTAAATGGCCTCTTTTTCCTGGAAAAACTGTACAACGATGATGTTATGTTTCAGTGTTAACCGCCCAGATGGAAATTTTACAAGTGCTGCTGAAGGATGGTGATTATTTTTGTTTTGACGGCATCATAGTAAAAATTAAAGAGCTACCCAACCCAGAACGGGAAATGATAAAAGAAGTTATCACGTTATGTAAGCTGATTGTCGTAAATCCAGCAACCAGTGCAGCCGGTGAAAGATCCTTTTCGACTGCCCGGAGGCTAAAAACATGGCTCCGTTCAAGAATGAACCAGGAAAGATTTAGTAACCTGACAGTTTTAAACATACACAAAGAAAGAACGGACAGGCTTTCCACCATTGACATAGCAAACGAATTTACCGACCGCAACACAAACAGAAAGCGTAATTTTGGCACTTTTCGAGTAAATGATGTACAGTAACTTTAATATCATTCACTAAATTATTTTCAGTTACCGTTTTGTTTTGCCGTGTAAATATTTTGAATGAATAATAAAACAATTATTGAACTCGGCTTTCGTATGATATGAAGATATACAGATCTCGGAGGGTGTTATCCACCGGGCTCAAGCCTTCGGCTTTGGCGGATAACCCCCTCGATCTGCATAACTCTTCATATCATACTCAGCCTTGTGCAATAATTGCTCAGTAATTATATAGCCCTGAGTTCAAGGCAGCTCAAGCAAAATCGTTGGATTTCTGGCTTATTTATAGTAATTAAAGGTTGATATTAGTAGTATAACATAACAATCTATGATATTTCAATTTAGTGATGGTGAATTTTCAGACCCGATAGCAACATCGCTGAAGATGTGGAAAAAAATCAATAGTTTTATCGTTATTCGCATTCTCCGTCACTTTAGAGAAATTGAATAGAAATCCACAAGCATGCCCCCCCCGCCCCCCCCTCCCCAAAATTTTCCTTCACGCATTCTTCTTTAGCCCCCCCACTCCAAAACTTGCTGCGCGGTCCCTGCTTTTTATACTAAATTGGCTCGCTAGACGATCGTAGGATCAGCTTCCATTTGTCAACAGAGTAAGATTTTTTTTGTTTACCTTCTGTTTAGTTTTAGTGGCGATTGTCGGGGTAATTTTCTTTTAACGTTTTAAAAAGTGTTGCCAACGTCACGCCATTGAGTATCAATGGTCTGATTTTACTAAATCATTGTTTTTGTGGGCAACACCAAAAATCCCAATGCCTCTGTCCTTCACACTTAATGTGTCAAATTTTGTTAGCGCAGGTTTCAGAGCAGATTTTTAAGACTTTTGTTTCGATTTGAATTTATCTTTAGAGACAGTACGATAAAATACATTTTCTACTCTTAGTTATTTCATTTGTTGCCCAGCTATAATCCTTTAAATAACCTAACTGAGTTGTTTTATCAATGACCTCTCATCTTCTAGAATGACAGAAGAGCAGAGCAGCAGTACCACGCCGATTTCCATGGGGAAACTTCTAACTTATCGACAGCGCATCAAATACTGTTCTAACGCATTTCAAAAAATTGTTTCATTCCCTGCTCTCAAGTTTAAACCTTATTAAAATCTATTATTTTATAGCACTGAGAGAAATTTATGCATTGAAAGTCGCACATCTGATTTAGTCACGGTTCGCCTAGTATAGGAGGCAGTAGCCACAAAAACAAACAACGATGTACTAAAACTAATATATAGATTTAGCCAGGGCTAAAAGCGAAGCTCCAATTAATAAATTTATAATTTAAATTAAAAAATAAACTTTTAATCCACAAATCATTTAACTTAAGGGCACATTCATGTGACTTTTGAGGGAAAGGCTAAGTTATTTTAGAGTGAAACATCTTACATCGAATTGATGACCTTATATGTACACCCAAAAAATAGCAAACATCTTCGATCACATTCAAGATCACAGTAGATTAGGGACTGTTCGTTATTTATGCCTAAGGGGGGGCCGGTGTTTAGAGTGGGGGGGTAAAATTTTCAAAATCAATGAAAAAAGGGGGGTGTTTTTTTAAAATACAAATAAGGGGAGGGGGTAAGCTTTTAGAACGGTTTTCTTTTCCTCAATTTCAGCGTCAATTCTTTTCAGCCGATCCTTAAGTCTTAAGTTGACTATATCCTCGCCAGCAACAATAGACATTCTGCATTCCTCAGCAACTTCAATTACCTCTTTTATTTTTCTCCTTGCCAGGGTTGGGTCAATGCCAAGATTAACTGTTTCAGACCGCGTGTGGAGTAATGCGATAATCGCTCTTAATATACTTCTGTCATACTCTGTGTCCATGCTCTTCAAAAGTGCCGAGACTGTTTCTTGATCTAACCTCAACTGATCCGCATTCTCATCACCAGATATAAAAAATTCTTGTGTAAAGTGATTCAGGAACATTGAAACATCACATGAAGGGTTGTTTAGAACAACAAACCGCCCGAGTGTAACAGGATGCGTCACAATCACAACATTTAATCCTGTTTCTGGATGAAGTAAAATGTCCTTATTTAGAGCTTCCATACTGTACGATCACGAATGACCTTGCAATAGATTTTGGTTTATCGGCAACCGGCCAGAACACGTGTTGTACGCAATTTCGCAATCGGAGGCACGTGGCGTCCTGAGGGGAGGGGGGTGGGGGTAGGGGGGTTACATTTTGGGCCTGTCACATAGACGGGGGGGTAGTTTTTTAAAATACCCACTTCCGGGGAGGGGTAAATTTTTGATATGCCTGAATTGCTTGAAAATCACCGACCCCCCCTTAGGCATAAATAACGAACAGTCCCTTAGGCCTCGAAAACAAATTCTTGGAAAACAAATCACGCCGAATTTTTTTGCGTTCGAGAGGTTTACTTTACAAATTCTTGCCGACAAATCTGGGGGTGTTTAAACCAACCTTTTATAATTTTTATACATCACATTTGAGGTGAAAAAGTACTATTTATCACACAGACCTCGGACAGAATGCAGTATTTCACAATGTTTCAAGACAAATTGCACTCAGTCAATATTCAGGACGATCAATCGTAAAGCGAAACCGTTCAAAAATTTCCAAAATCACCCATATGGCTAGCCGGTTCTCGTTTCTATAGTGCGAGCTGTCAGTGTGGTCGAGTGTTTGAATGAACTTTAATAGCGTTACACTTCAACATAATAGCGAATTTATTATTTTTTTTTGTTATTTAATGGTTTCAGTTATAACGATGTGTAATCTTATAAAGCGTTTGATACGCGCGACATTTTTGAGTACTCCTGCAAGCGATGTTCATGAACGATGAAAACAAACGGCACAGACAAGCGATTAAAATTGCAAGAGACACTACTAACAATCAAAAAAAGAAATATAATTCGGTGAAACATTTACAGAGATAACAATTTTCATTCATGAAGACAAGTATTAAAGTGTCTCTAAAAATCCTGTGTCTCGGCGTGAAGCTTTATAAGCCGGCTTCCCGGCGCGGGGGTTTACTGTTTTCCAAGGTGAACTCCTCGAAGCAAGAAAATCGCTCAAACTTTTCTTTCTACAGCCAAATTTATAACTAAATATTCTTCGGAACGTTTTCTATCTGTGGTGAGCAAATATATCTGAAGGCTTTTTAAAGTTCTGTAAGCTTATATCAAACCGTTCAAACCTGATACTAGGTCAGATCATTGACTCAAACTACGGCTACAAACGTGCATAAACTTGCCGCATCAACTGTCAGCGTGAATGTGTAAGACTTCATGAAATTAGATATAACAAAAACAAACATCAAATACAATAGTTACTCAGGCTTACCATTCGAGATTCAGTTCCTGAAAGCTATCAAGGAAGGCCACAGTTGCTTGAGACTTTTAAACCCTCTTAAGCATTAAGCAAGGTGAAAAACGAAAACGATGCCATCCGAAATCGAATTACCAAATTTTGACAAGCGACGCGTTCCTCAACCAAAAACCCAGTAAACAAACCAGCCATGAATAACAGAAGACTCTTGATAGCAGCTGTATTTCATTTTGTACATCCAGAAGAAAAAGACAGTTAAAAACATCACAAGTTGACACAAAACTCTTCAGCTTCAGCTGTCAAAGTAAACAATTTTCAAGATGCTGCATAATTTTTTCGCATGAACTCACCTGTCAAATTTTGACCAATCAGAGTATAAAAATTGGACGTAGAGCGTGACCAACGCGTGACCTTGGTAAGATAAGGTCTTCCCCGCCTGTACTTTTAAAAAAACTGGCTGAATTTTCGCTTCCGAAGTCAGTTTGAAATCAAAATTCTAATAGTGCGGGGCCATAGTGACATAAACACAACATATTTGATATGAATCCTTGGAAAAAATAAACTTGAGCCTGCGATCATTTCAAACTGATAATTTGTCAGCGGATAACTTCAAAAAATACTCGACCTCGATGGGTCGACACTTGAGCCCGCGCTACGGTCAGGTGATACTGGTCAGCGGATGCCCTGTTTTGACAGCTGTCAATTGATCACAACATTGATGTGAAATTAGTTTTCTCTTGGGCTCCCAAACTAGCTAAAATGTGAGAGTAAACATTGGTTTTCCTGTGGTGCGGACGGACGGTCGGTCGGCGGTCGGTGTACGGTCACGTGATTACCAAATTTTCTGGGATGGGTAGATTTCCTTAGCAATGGGGCTCCGCCCACGCGCGCGCGTGGAGCTCCGCTATGAATCGTGGGGTTAAATGCCATCTTCTTATGAAACGATCGGATTGAAAAAGGGTTGAAATTTTTACCGCTTTCTCTCCACAGGTGAAAAGCTTCAGAAAAACCACTAAATGGCCTCCAAACTAAAGGATGTTTCCAAAGTAAGGCTGGTTCTGGTGGAGGGTGATGATTACGCCAAAAGTGTTGGGGAATACTCTCTCACAGACGACAAAGTTCGAAATAAAAACATTTGGGTTTGTCAAAGTAACAGCCGAATGATGTTCTACACAGGCAGTTCGTGGGTAATTACTGCAACCCAGTACATGCAAGATGTCCTTGATGGTGGCACAGGGGGGTATGAATCATCAAAGCCCGCTGAGGAACATATGAAGCAAATTGGAGCCCTAAATTCAAGGTAAGTGAAGATGTTAGGAAACTGCCTTTTGTCGCGAAAGTGGGAGAAGGAAGAAATAAACCCATACCCCCTCTTCCCTTCCTTCCTTCCTCCCACAAGGATACGAACCTAAAGCCAGGGCATATAATCAGTTCACATCTGTCTAGAGTACGTATTATCATCTTTGTGTTGTTCACTCGACAAGCCATGGTCACGTAAGAACATGGTATGTGGCCATGCTCACCGGCGTAGTCTCTTACGAGTTTACTGGAAGAATATAGAACCGAGATTTCTTAAACTCTGAAGTACAAATCTACGTGGAGGAACCCTTCTTTCTTTTTTTCTTTGTCTCGTGATAAGTGAATGACATCTCTTTATCAGGTCAGTGAAGTTTACCTCTCAAATAAATGGGTCGTAGCTGAACAGCCATACAGTTCACCTTCGGTTCATATTTGGTGGTCAGCGCCCGCCAATCCAGAAGTACAACGGGAAGGGGTTACCTGGTTCTACAACGAAGTGATCGTTAAAGAGACAGCGGGTAGCAGTTACTTCATGACTAATGGTTTCACTGGAGGCTACATGGGCATTCAAGATCGTTCTCCTAAGTGGGTCCTCTTCTCCATTTGGGACAAGACCTCGACAGAAGACGATCCAAATGCATCACCGGACGACTTGGTCAAAGTGCTTGCCCATGGTGAAGGCGTCACTGTTAAACGCTTTGGAGGCGAAGGAACGGGTGGCCAGAGTTATCTTACCTATGACTGGAAGGTAGGCCACACATATCAGCTCATGGTGAACGTGAGACCAGATGCAAAAGAGAGCGACAAGGCCGTCTTCACGGGTTGGTTCCGCATGCCAGAGCTGAATATCTGGCGACTGTTAGCATCATTCCAGGTTCGTCCTCAGGCAGCAAGCAAGAAATTGGAGAATCCATACTCATTTCTTGAAGATTGGATTGGAAATGGCTACCGCCGTAAGGGCTTGTGGGGTCCAGCATGGATCAGAACAGACCGTGGTCCTTGGGTGCAAGCTACACACGGAAGAGGTACAACCACAGAGTACGATGCCAACGACAGAAACGCCTTCCTGTCTGATGACCGTAAGCATTTGGGGATGACTACTGGTGGACCAACACTGACAGATACGTCCTTGGGCCCTTATACATGTGATTCCTGCAGTATTCCATCTGTTCTTCGCTTGAATCCTCTCCCAGACCGCGATGGAGCTCCTGCCCGCGAATCCTAGACTCTCACCGTCAGTATCTGAGAGCTCATTTACAAAGCACCTAGAATACCTTTTTAATTTATGCATACATTTTTAGTTTAGGCATTTTTTGTGTATGCATACAGAAAGTTGCATTTTCTTCATCGGTGGTCTGTCCAATTAAAAGAATAAAAAAATGACTAAGATCATGTGTAACTCATTTTTCAAATTATTACAATTAACTACTAGCATGATCGATTATCATGCTATGAACATGAGAAGAGAGAAGCAGAAAATGAAGAGCCAATTCCCCTTCGGCTTCTGTATAAGAAAACTTAATCATAAACCTAACATTTAATCAATATTTAAAATATACGTGTTTTCAAACAGCAACATGCCTGATCCTGTCAAATCATTTTTCCCACTGCATTTTTTAGCACACATGAAAGAAAATGGAACTTAAGTGTAGAGTATTCACTTGTATTCTGTGAAAAGATTTTAATAATAACTTTAGCAAATGGACCACAAGTTACCATCGTACATGCCCTTACTAATCATGGAAAAGGCGTCACAAATTTTTAAAACCAAAGGCGGTGTAATTGCTGACTAGCGTATCAAAGATCCTTACCCAATCAAACTTGTAGAATCCCATGGTGCAAGCCTTAATAAACTCACTGAATTTTGCCCGGCTTGTAATATATGGTTCCGAAACTCAGTTAGTAGTAACGCCCTGTTAGTATCTGGGAGACATAGGTTTGAATTCGACGAAAGATAACTTTTCAGAAAGTAACAGACAACCGTGTCAATAAATTCACAACCTGCTATTTTATCTTCACGTCAAAATATCATAGATTTATAACTGTCCATGGTCAGTAATGTAACTACTGGCACGCCTATTTGCTGCAGTTACTCAATAGGATGCCCAGGGGGCATGAGCACATTTCGTTTGTATTTTCGAGCGCTATTCGGGACATTTTTTCTTAAAGTTTTGTTAGAATAAGATTGTAATGAGAAAAAAGATCTTTGTGCCGTGTTTGGATGTAATAATGATCGCCTTTTTCCCGAGAAATATACAGTGAAAGATTATATTTCTACTACAAAACTAGAAAAAGGTAATTGGCAAGAGCTATGAAGATCTGCTCTCTCAAGAACGGATCAGCGGAGGGCTCGGTGTTTGGGGGTACTGTAGTTATCACAACTGGGAAGATTAAGTCGGTGTTAAAGGCCTTCTTCACGCGCACTTTAAACTAGACAGAAGTACAAATCAAAAAGTCTTAAATTGATGTCAGAGAACCGTATAAATGTATCAGGCGTACCTGAGTAGGATAGTTACATTCAAAGGAGAGGGATCGAGTGTATTTCAGGGGAGAAGTCAACTGCAGAGCAGTTTAGAACATGAGTTTTTTTTCTTTTTTAATATTTCATTTTATTAAATTATTAACTGCAATTTTATTTAGTATTTTAAATACTAGTGTGTAAAATTCATGATTTCTTAAACATTGTAATGCGCAGATGAAAATGTCCCATTGATATCTGCGCAATATAAGTTAATAAATTGTGCATTGTTTTTTCTTTACAGCATTGAGCGGCAGAGCTAAGAGGGGCTTGAGACGAAAACAGGGGGAGAAACTATCTACCCTTCCAACTTTCCCGCTGCTCTGCTACTTAAAGTTTCAAAGCACACACAAAAATGCTAGAGGCAAAGGTTACTGGTGGCTGCGCCAACTCATCGAAAAAGGAAAATTCGACGCGCAAAGGAAAAATTTCTGCAATACTCTGGCTATGAACTATACCCTCACGTCTTTATCTTGTGAACTATGCGCTTACCTTAATTGCGTACGAAATGTCAATGCATCCGAATCCCTTCGTCGTTGGTTGACGTACAGGTGGTATGACGAAAGAATCAAACTCGACATTGGTTTGATCTCCAGGTGCTAGTTCTTGTTCTTCCTTGAGGACGTAAAGCTTCTCTGTTACTGTACGTGTCGTAGCTAGGCAAAACGGCAAACAAAAAAACTTAAACGACGTCCCTTCAAGAATGAAGCTACCACACAAATGTCAAACCACCATAGTAATTTTGCAGAGAAATCAACAGACTTTCCACGAGGGTTTACGAACTTTGGACAATTTTTTTTCCTTAGAGTAATTAGGAAGGTACATTTTGAGTTTGTCTCTCCAATAGAGAAACGTCACTCCCAGTATTGATCAGGATGTAATTTCTCCTTACAATACCTTACACTTTCAAGCAGACAAGTGATGAGAAGTTGAAAAAATAATTGATTTGACACTAAATTCTCAGGACTGATATTAAATAACCAAGAGAAAATAATAGGGCCTTATTTTCTCAAGATGAGATATATGGCTGACAGTGTGGCGAATCAGCAATGAGATGTTGGGAGTTAAACGATTTTGAAAATATTTTCACGAGCGTGATACAAAGCACGGCATAGACCCGGTGAGGCCAGATAAGGGAGTGGAAACATTTCTTCCCACTCCACTTTATTTTTTTCAAAGTTGTATTCCTTAACCCTTAATATCTGGGGATCCTAACCTCACTAAGCACTTCTCCATACTCTTCTCTATTTATTCCCTGTCGTACCAACGAAGAGAATTTGTTGAACAATCGAGAGCTCCTTTCGGGGCGATAATTTCCTTCATTCCCGTGACCTTGATTATTGATTTAGCAGCGATACTGTGAGGAGAAATTAGATCCTTGTCATTTCTAGTGGTTAAAGGGTTAATCCTTACCTTCAGGTGCTTTGTATGGCACTGTCTTTACGTTTCTTTCTTATTTTTTATAAGATAATGGATACATTTATATATATTGTATATAGTTCTCTCGAATTTCTCACTTGCTTATACTGTACATAGTTTTTCTTAATTTCTTAATTCGTATATTCTTTTTTTTCTGTTTTTCATTTTTAATTTATTTATTAATTGATTTATTCTTTTTTAACTTATTTTAGTGTCCCCACTTAGTGGTTATACACCGCTATTACGGTTTTGACACTTTAATAAAGGTATCATTATCATCTTCATCAGTTTAGACTACGAGTAGTCCCCCATTTTTCCTCAGAGATAGTAGAGCGTGCGAAACGCGAGCGCGCGTGAAAGTCACTCCACGCGAGAAAAGGCGACACGCGCGGGGTGATTTTCACGCACGCTCGCGTTTCGCACGCTCTACTATCCCTGAGGAAAAATGGAGGAATACTCGTAGTCTAGTACAAGTTGCGCTTCAAAACCGATAACTGTTTTGCTACTCTCGTTATTTACTAGTCCAGATATCTTGACGTCCTGACCAGGGCAATAAGCTAGATGTCCTATGCAGGCTTTGGTGTGCAGCTGGCCTGGAGGGCAACATGGCCAACCCAACATACGATCTTCTTGTTATCTTAGTTCCTGACGACAACGAATGATTAGAGAGTAACCAAAACCTGGTGAGCGATCGCCTACATGATTGCAGATGGGTTTGCAATTGGTGATTTTCTTCTCTCTTTGAGAAATCACTTTTGATTTTAAACATTCCTACTTAAAAAAGTAACCAGCATACGCCATACACCTTTGCGGTTTTTGCACATCTCTTTTGGACCAGGATAAAGGCGAATGTTACCAAAACATCAGCCGACAAAGAATGAGCCAGCAGTGTATACTTCTTCAGCCCCCTTTTCTGACTGAAAATGGGGGATAAGTTATTGTATAGTTATACATCGTGTTCAGGACTATAAAAAATTTCAGGGATTCTTTTTTTGGGGGATTCTCTTTAATGTGAAAAGATAAGTTGTGGTAGTTCCCACTCGAGCCATATTTAGAAGAGTTCTTTCTTGGGCACGGAATACATTTCGAGACGAGTACTTACGAGGAATGGTGGATTCCTAATCTGTACGCGCTCAACAATTACCAGGGGTGTGCGGGTGTTGAGATAAATTCTCCACAATCGGTCCACCACGGCATCTAACCAATATCGTACACTGCCGTAGGCACCTTCAAACGATGTTAGTAATGGGGATACCGGAAGTGGGAATTGAAAAGGGAAATTGTAGTTTCCGGGGTGAAGCTTGACGTCACTTCCGGATTGAAAAGGTGCTAAAAAGTCAATAAAAATTAATAAGACGTCACCTTGTAGTGACATGAATAAGATTAATTAAAGGTAATATTAATAAGTTTGGTTCATTTTAGGGTATGTAAAACTTTGCCGATAGGTTGGTGTAGGAAGTGTAACACGCTTTTATTGGTTTAATTGATCGCCAACAACTTTTTGAGACTCAGAAAAGGGAGGGGTCATGAAAAATGGGTCGTTAAAAGGGGGAGGGTCATGCAAATATATGCCCTTGATCATGTAGAGGCTCACCCACAGAAGAAAAAGGAAGTTCTTTATTTGGTAAAAAAAAAAAGGAAAAAAAAGAACAACGAAACATTATGGATAGAAACTGTGAAGTACTATTGCAAGAATTTAACAAACATCCACTTTTCATTAATAACAATGCTATAGAGTCTTATTGAAATTATGAATAATGTTGTTATTAATGTTATTAGAGTTTTGGCTATCCTTTTCATCACTGTCTTCGCCATCACCATCAATGCTCGCGCTGCTGTGAACATCTTGATCATCATTATTTATGTCATCAGCTTTGATACAATCATTTTCATCATCATCATGATTTCCATTTAAGTTAAAGCGTAGATATTGCTTGATAATGTCCTGTGATTCATTGGTGAACAATCCCTTCTCAAAGGCATATTGGATATATGGCCTTTGTGTTTTGGAAGCCCACTTAATCCTTCATAATGAAGAGATAATGGGCCAATAGGCTCTGTAACATCGTGCGACTTTTGATGAGATGCAATGGTTTCAATAACTCTTTTGCAGTCAGCTTCCATTCTTTTTGCCCTAGCTTTCTTTGCTTTCCTTTTATTTATTTATTTTTCTTCCTTTTTTTCTTGTTGGCTTGGAATACTGCACCTTAAAGAGCCTGAAACATTTTTCTTTCAATTCTGTAAGGTGGGGAGGGTCATGATATTTTAGGCCAAGCTCAAGGGGAGGGTTAGCAAATTTCACTCCCATTACAGGGATGGGTCACCTCATTTACGAACCCAAATTTTAAAATTCCCACCCCCTTCTCCCCGTGCTAATTTCTGACAAGTCCCTAATGTAGCCCGAGCGGGGTACATTGCTTAATGTATCACGATCGCGATACATTTGATTTTAGTCAAGGCCATGTGACCAAGAAGTCAACCAATGGCAGTCCCTGTTTAGTTGAGTGAAAGTCTAGGAATATAACAAGACGAACTGAACTACGTAATAGCAGTGGAGATAGCCTGCGTAGCAGGCGTCGAAAGGGGTATGGAAAGGGAAAAAGGGAGCGGGGTAGGGGAGAGAGGGGAAGGGACGACTGCTATAAGAACCCCCTTTTATTCATTTCTGCCGATGCTGGCGTCCGCAAATTCCTGATTGGCTGAGCCGTAATGAGTAATTTATTGGCGTGTATCCTGGCGTGTACTAGTGTGAGAGACAAACATGACGAAGGCATCAAGAAAATGTGTTCTAGGCGGCCCAAGCTCATTACATGAACGCGGACGTGACTCTTGCTTGCGGGCGGTGTTGTGTTACAAACGTTTATTTACAAAGGTTTGTATGGGATGTAAACGGTTTTTCTTAAAAGAGTTAAAAAATGTAATTTTTTAAAATAACATCAACTTACCTTATTGCTTTGTTGTATTCTTTGTTGTTTGCTCGCGTCTCAGGCCGTTTTGAAGCGTTTTCGGCGAGTTAGCGCTATTTTGGTGTTCCACTGCACCACTGCCTTGTCCTTCTTTTAGCACCCGTTTTATGGGTGTTTATGTAAACGGTTTTCTCTCTATACCTTTATATAGAGAGAAAATCGTAAGAACAGTTTTAAACAATAAAAATTAAGAAAATGGACCTAGAAAATTTTTTGCTCGAGAATGTCCAACTAGCTGTTTTCATGTCATTCTATAATCCTATAATTTTTTAACATTGTACATATACACGTAACTCTATATTTTTGTGACTAATAGTATGTATATATTAGGTTTTTTTGTTACGGTGTCCCCAATTAGCAACACCATGCTAAAGTTACACAACACTTGAATAAAGTTTATTATTATTATTATTATTATTATTATTATTATTATTATTATTATTAAACGAGATCATTCGTTTTAACGAGCTATTTAATTTTTTAGCGCAAAATCTCAACGATTCACCACAGTGTTTTACCCGGGTTGCGTTCAATGTATGATCAAAAGAAAGAACGTAATTTTTGCTTATCGCACAAGCACACTTCTTGAAAATATACGGAGTAAAATATTCCTCGAGTGCGAGACAGGCCAGAGGCACACCACCCTCTGTTAGTGGGGGCCGTTGTTGATTGAAATCTGAGCAACGATCTTTTGTTATTTATAGAAGAAATACATATGAACAATACGGTGGCTATAATTTGTTCCAAACTGCAGAATATTTGACCTCGGCGGTTAGAACTAAGCGCCGAGGTCAAATATTCATCTCGCAAAACAGCGCTTAAAACAGCACGGGACGGCGAAAAAAACATGACACATGGCTCAGTTAGCATTTTCTTCAAACGTTTATTGAAAAATTTGCTTTAAATTCTGCATTCTGCATTTTGGAACAAATTATAGCCACCGTATTGTTCATATGTATTTCTTCTATAAATAACAAAAGATCGTTGCTCAGATTTCAATCAACAACGGCCCCCACTAACAGAGGGTGGTCTGCCTGTGGACAGGCTAGAGGATATTATTTCGTCTGCACAAGTGATGCCTACGTGTTCTGTTTTCTCAATAATTTTTACTTTTTTTAGGCACAATTTCTTTTATGAGCTCTACAGCACAAATATAAAGGCTAGAAGAGTACATTTATCCGAGAAAAGGACGGGTCACCTCGCTTGCTGAGTAGATAACAACCGTTTCTTGGGTCTTTGACAGCAAGCCACCTCGTTGCGTAATATTTGAGCGCGCGCTGTTATGCGCAGAACAGGATGCGCGGTGCAACACCAGAGTTAAATGTATCACGTTAAATGCAAAGTCAGTAGAATGAGCTTACATTGTTTAGTTGTTAGTGTCTCTATATCGTTTTAGGATATGCTGCATCTATATTTCCTCTAAACCCTGTCAAAACGTCCGTCAGAAAATGTAAAACTTGAAGATATCGTCATCGAAAATGGACATTTTTGAGAACGCTATATATACGGAATGAAAACGTCGATTTCCTCAACTCCTGAAGCGGAAAAAAACGTGCCTGCTCCTGACACAGACATTTACCCGCCTAGTATTTCATTGAAAACATTGCTGACTACGTGAGGGAAACGCTATACTTTGACAGGTTGCCTGTCAAAGTTTTCCCGGAAAATATCACAATCTATAGAATTTTCCTCACGTAGTCAGCAACAGCGACACTAAAGAGACCGTATCCCACCGTGTTTTTCAATGAAATATTTTGCGGTTTTATGTCCGTGTCACGGGCCTGCACGTGAATTTCCCCTGTTTTTTGGCGTTTGGGGACATTTTCGATTTCGTCTGCTTTAAGAGCTCAGCAAAACGGCGTTTCCACTCTGGATAGCGTTTACCAAAGTTTTTTAATATATTAACAGTACATCAGTACACGCAGCATATTCAAAATAAAGAGATAATAACAATCAACATGTATTTACAGATTAGAGTACATATGAGTCATGGATAAGTTAAGGATTAATAAAACACCTTCTAACTTAGACTGCAAAACAGGCGTGGCGTAGGAGTCTTACGCGCGCGAATCGCGCGAGCGTCACACGCCTTGTCAGCCTCGTTCCAGACCTTTTGTTTGACTGCTCGCGCGTATTTGAAAACTCAAAAATACGGACTGTTTTGCAGTCTACTTCTAAGTATTTACGATTTAAGCTATATTATCTGTGCTCAGTACAAAGTTTGCCTCTTCTCAATCGAAGGAAATTTTGTAAAAGATAAAAAGATAAATCAAAGATAAAAGATAAAGGTAAAAGATAAATCTTTCTTAAGTCTAGCTTCGGCGCCGATAAGAAGAAAAAGAAGTACACCTCCTCTGTTTGGGTGTTAAAAAAACTAAGACCCTCGAAAACTAAGACCTAAGACCTAAGACCCGTCTTAGTTTTCGAGATTACGAAAACTAAGACCCCCTAAAATGGAATCTGTCGAAATATGAACAGTTGTATGAAGTCAAATTGTAACCGAAGTGGGTCTAATCTGTCAAATTGTCTTCTGTCCGATCCTTTCCACCGAATTTTTGGTCAAATTTAACGGTAAATTTAGGGGTCTTAGTTTTCGTAATTTCGAAAACAAAGACCCCTCTTAGTTTTCGTTCACATAACCAATCCGCAGAATACATATGAAGTCGAATTACGACCGTTCAAAGACTATAATCCGTAAAACAACCAATCATCCGCGTGCTGACAACCCGCTTCTTCTAAAAAAGTTGCCGAGATATAAAATAGAGGATGAAAAGCCATAGACTACCTGTGTATAATTGTACACTGAAAATATGCCTTATCCCCCCGATTGGTCAATAATTTTGGTTGTTTATCCATAAAAATCGTAAAATTGGCTTTCCACGTGCTGGATATGGATTTTTACCTTCGTGTCTCCGCGACGGTGATTGCGTTACCTAAAAATCACCCAAGGAGCGTTTTGTTTTGATTGCTTGTCAAGAGCCCATTATGGCTCTTGTTGTTTGTCTATTTTATTTTTTCTGAAATTAAAACGCAAAATTTTCGAGATGATGCCTTGCTAGTACAGGAAATTTGTTCATTCATTCATTTTATATTTAATAAGTGATTTTATCCAGTATCCCTCACAGACTATTTCTCCTT
>OZ038005.1:5580206-5632706 GCA_964035705.1 Porites rus | reverse complement strand
AAAGACCAAGAAAGGAAAACACGGAAAGAACTCAAAATCGCTTTAATTTTTTCACCAGAAAATCAAGTTATTCTTATCCTGTCTTTCTCTGCTGGCTGTCACTGTTCAGTCCACCTCCTTTCTCGTGCAGAAAAAGGTAAGACTAGCCCGGGGGGGGGGGGTACTCGATATATCCCTGGGTGGGGAGGTGCGGCGCGGCCCCTCATACCCTGACCCTGTTTAAGACAAATATCGCTGATTTTCCTACCCTGTTTAAGACAAAATTCCGATTTTTGATACCCTATTTAAGACATTTATCCTGTTTAAGACAAAAATTGATAGATCGATACCCTGATTAAGACAAAAAATGATAAATTCGATACCCTGTTTAAGACAAAAATCCCGAAAAACATCCCGGGGGGGCACTTGTGTATTTTTTGGGTGGGTATGTGCCGCCCGGGACTCCAAATTGGCAACCCGTTCTAAAAAGAAATTTCCCCTAAAATTGATACCCCGTTCTAGAAATGGGCCAATTTTTTATACTCCGTTCTAGAAAGTTTGTAAATTGAAATAGCCCTGTTTTTTATAAAGATATTTCTTTATTTGCTCGACTTATGCATCAAATAAACGATTCTTCATAATCAGCAACATTTTAAGCAGAAGATAAAGCCGTGATCCACAATTTTTTATACCCCGTTCTAGAAAACGCCTCTGATATGGATACCCCGTTCTAAACCAGGAGCTTCAAAATCACGACCCCGTTGGGCGGCACATATCCGTATAGGTAATGTATGGGAGTACCCCCATGGGAAAAACATACCCTAGCTGTCCGCACGTCCCCATTAAGCCCTTCCTCCGGGAAGACTAGTTAGACTGTTTCCCTCTCGGCCAATTCGCTCTCTCCACTCCTGCCGAGCTAAGGGGCCGACCATTTAACTCTTGGCGGGGGGGGGGGGGGGGGGGGTGGGTGATTTCAGGAGCCGATCCCTGGTGATTTCTGGTCACCACGAATTTTTTTTTCTAGCAATCTGGTGGGCAGGATATTTTTTTCCCTTTTTTTCCCATAAGCTTTCTATTACATTTGTGCTGCATGCAATTTTTTTCTTCCGACGTGAGCGCTTGCAGGAAATATTTTTTCAAAATCACCCACCCCACCTTAAGAGTTAAATAGTCGGCCCCTTAGAGAGGGACTGCTCGCAGTCCAAAGACTAGTATGAGAAATCGTTACTTCCTAGTTGTGTTACCAATGTTACGCTTTGACACTTTTGTAATGTAGGCTATTATTAGCGGGTTGAAATCTTCATCGTCCGTTTTCAAATATCAATCTAGTTAATCATTTTAACAGTCAGAATGTATAAAGAGCTTCATTACTGACCCGTTTTCTTGGTGTCGATTTTAATTGCCCCAACTATTACAACCAGCCGCCGGATTTGCAGGTTAAAGTTTAACTGCACTAAATACTGCCCTTTCAACTAAATAATGTTTTATTTTTTCATGACAATGTATAAAATTTATAGAACTTACTCACCACTTTTTACAGGATTCCGGATCCGTGATAAAATACTCACTGAAGTTGTCGAGCGGCACCGGGGAAGAATATGACGAAAAAATCGAAATTGACGCTGAAAAGGAAACAGAAACGTTTCACGTACCAAAGACTTCGCCTGATGAAGAAGCAGGAGATATAGTCTACGACTTTAAAAAGGTAATAGAGTTTTATTTTCTATCATGGAGGAAAAGGCCGTGCACATAAGCGATAGGGATTAGCGTCCTTGGGAGTTTTTAACCCATTTCGGATCATTATGAATTATGAAAGAACATGATTCAAAGTGATCTTAAAATTCAGCTTTGCAATATGATTGCCGTTGACGTTTGTGCCATCACCGTCTTCTTTTCAAATTTCAAGATTTCTTCGGTCTTTTTTAAGACTTTCATACCTAAGATTAAAAAAAGCAAACAAGCGAACGCCAAAAATAAAGAAACAAACAAACAAACAAAAAATACGAAGCAGAACCAAACTGAAACAAGCCAAGAAGCAAACGTTTTTATTGACCTGATTTTTAAAAATAGGAGACTGAGAGTTAGCAGCCCCATTGAAGCGACGTTTCTAATCATTTCCAAATAAATGTTATCTGAACAGGTTAATTAATGCATAGAAGCCCAGCATATTTACTGAATGACCCTTCCATAGAGGTCGGGCTAAAGTTCTGCGTAAGATATATTTTTTAAACAAAAGTTTTAACTAGTTTATTGAACACGATAAGTCATACATCTTAAATTAAATCTCAACAGATCAGTAACGTTTACTGAAGCGTCAATATAAATCAGTATTTAAAACCTTTGAACAGTATGAATCCTTGCCGAAACTATTTACCAAAAATATTTCTTTTTTTGTCTTTTTTTATCAATAAACGATATGGCACTTTAACGTAAAAACGTTACCTTGCTAGCAGAATTTCTTTAAAATGTTTTTGACGAGACTGTGATTTCCACGCACAGCCAACGCTAACCGCCTCAGAGGCTTTCCATGCGACGACTCAGATTGACTCAACAAAACGGCCAAAATACTCCATTCACTAAAATGACGTGAAAGTTCGCGTGACAGTGAGAATAGGCTGATTTAGGAACAGGACGGAAACGTCAGTTGACGACGTGAAAGCGCGCGGAAAGGACTAAACACCACTTCCGGTGCTCAATTTGTCGCTCTGCCATTGGTCAAGATGATCAAGCCAGTTGTTTGGTTTGCGCGCGCCGTCGTCAACTGACGTTCCCGTTCTGTTGCTAAATCAGCCTAATGTGACCTCCAAGGGGTGCTGGTTGTCGATATAGATTTAATCATTATACTTAATTCCATTTTTCCTGCAGAAAATGACAATGATACGCTTGCCAGCAGCAAAGGCTTGCTATTTGACCCATTCAACTGATGACGCTCTCAAGCCCGCCGACTTAATGAAAGCTTTAGCATTGGTGAGTGTAAAGTATTTATGAGTCAAATGAGTCAATGAGTCATGAGTCTATGAGTCAATGAGTCAGATCTGAAAAAATAAAAGTTTTGGTAGAAACAATAAAATCAAGCATTACTTTTACTTGTTTTGTCTACTACAGTTCATTGCTGCCTGCACAAGGCCTATTTCTGACATGAAATCTCGCCCAAGGCTGTTTGTTAGCAGTTCCCAGGCCCTCCCGCATAGCAGAAGCGAAAAATAAGCCAGCCTAAATTTTGTGAGTGCCTCGGAAGAAAGTGTTTAATTCCCTTTGAACACAGCGCTTAAAGTAAAATTGAGATAAACCTATTATAGAATTTCCTAGCGCTCAAAGACTCAAATCTGGGAACAGTCGTTCTTTGATATTCGGGGTGTCAAGATGTTTGGGCCCGGTTTGAAGTAGAAAATCGGTCGTGAGTGCGTTTTATATCTCTATCGGTATGTTACTTATTAGCTTGTCATGCTAGTGTAAAGGTAAGTATTCCGGGAAGTATTCATTAGGTTTTAGCGAGGAATCTTATCAAGGGGAATACAATTTTCTTTCCCTCGCAGCCGTTTTTTTAAATGTCACGCAAGCGTGCGTGACATCCAAAAAACGGCTGCGAGGGAGACTAGGACACTAAGCGTCCGTTCCAACAATCAATAGCAGAGTTGTTTTCAGTTGATCATCTTCCCAATATAGTTCACCACTTTTTCCAATCAGTTTTACTTGCCTCAAAAGGTGAATGATGCTACAAGGCGAACAAACTGAATTTCAATTATTGTAATTTGCCCGAGGAGGGGTATGAAACACCGAGTCGAACAGTTGTACACAGTCAGTGTTTATATTAGAAACATAAAGTGTGGGAATAAGTGTTGTTGAGGTATTACTGTATATCCACTGTAATTTTAAATAGCTTTCAAGGCTCGTTGATTGATTAAAATCTTTGGGCATGCATTGTTTGCATTATGTTTGTGTTTACTTACATTAGTTCGCCTCTTTAAAACTCGTGCATTTACTAATATGAACAACCTTGGGGCAGTACTTCACTTCTGGTATGGAAACTCTAGTAGTATGGATTGTCTGATGGTTTAAATGGTTCTTGAAGGGTGTCTGGGAAGGCTATTTTTCGGGGCATGCACGTAGTACGTAGCGGCAGGGCCTGGAATACTGCTAACAAACAGCCCAAGTTGAGATTTCATGACAGAAATAGGCCATGCATGTGCAGACAGCAATGAACTGTAGTAGACAAATTAAGTAAAAGTAATGCTTAATTTTATTGTTTCTACCGAAACTTTTATTTTTTCAGATCTGACTCATTGACTCATTGACTCATGACTCATGACTCATTGACTCATTTGACTCATAAAACATCCGTTCTCCATACAGTTAAATCATCTTTGTGATTCAAGCCAATTGGATCATCAGGAAGTTTACGAGATAAAATGCTAGCTCACAAAAACCATTAGTTTTCCACCGCGGCTGCCCTGGTGTCTGGATTCCTATCGCTTTAATGCTTGTTTTTCTTTTATGGTTAGGTACCTCCTAAAACAGATGGAGGGTTGCTAAAGGCGCGAACTGACATAAACCTAACAGTTGTAGGAACTCTTGAAGACCGATCGAAGCTAAGTGATGAAATGGCACGTTTGTGTGCCAAGCTGCCAATCTACGCAGTGGTGAAAGGAGACGTAAATCCCACTGACTTCAGCGAAACAAGACAAACACCTAACCCGGAAAATGTTCTGAAAGCACGTAAGTGATAATGAATAAAGCTGGATAAGAAGTTTTGGCCTTTGTTACGACTCAGTTTACAGTGTTTGCTCAGTCAAATGAGAACAAGGTGCATGCCCGTATAAAATAGACTGCACTCTCCGTTTTCAGCCTCGTTCCAGACCTTTTATTTGACTGCTCGCGCTTGCTTGAATGCGCAAAAATACGGACTGTTTTGCAGTCTACATATAAAAATACTTTATAAGTCGGCTTTACGATAGTCTGTAAAACGTAAATCATTTCGAGAGGTTTGAGAGGTTTTAAAACTGACTCAGTCACACGCAGTTAGAGCCCTGATCTTCGGCCCTTAATATACACTTATTGTGCTGTGCCTTTTTTCTTTTTTTAGGTAAGAAACGGCAGCTCCTGGGACTTGTCGTGAGACATGTCCTGAAACGTGTTTGTAACACCGTGTGTGATTGGGCATCTAAGAAAGTTTGCAATTGGGTGCCAGATAGATGGGGAAGGACGAAACAGGTGTGTCACTTCATCCGGCGACCGGTGTGCAGAGTTGCTTGCTGGTTTGTTGGGTAAACTCTTCTGAGTTTACTATTTTTGCCTTCAGCCAAGTTATAATTAATTCAGAAATTGTTATTGATCACTCAATGTAATACGTTTCTTGGATTGTAGAGAAAATAAATAATGTTAAAATAATATACTTATAGGCTTGAATACCTGGATATCTACTTGGTGGAGTTTCTTTTTTTTCTGCTTTTTTATTATTATTAATGTTTAGTTTTAGTTTCTTATTATTGTTTTGATAAGCCGTGATGATGCACTTCTTAAGAAGGAAGCTAAGTGAAAACTAAGAATTTAAATGGAGGAATATTTAGTGGCCGCGGAAATATATTTTGTACACGGTTTGTAAGCCAATTAAGTAAACTTACATATGAATGTACTAAAGTAAAGTACAGAGGAAATAAACACACTTGGTTGAGAGTACAATACGGTGTCTGTCATTTCTTTGGTGGTTATACACTTTTTTCATAAATGGCGGGTCTAATAGTTCTTCTTTTAGATGCATGTAAATCAGCCTTCCTAGCCTCGTCAACATGAGTAATAATGAAAGGATTTTCACTCAAAAACGAGGCTTGGAAGGTTTTTTTGCATTTACACAAAGGAATAATAATTGTGCCCGCCATTTTTGAAGGGATCTATGAGTCTGAGCCGAGGCGATGAAAGAATCTATTGAGTAAGACGTTCCGTGTTTTGCCCAGTACTGGAGAAAGCACTTTCTGGAAAATGGACAGTCTGAAATTTCTATTGCAAATAAGATTTTCTCGCTATCCGCCTTTCGGTTTTATTTAACGTACGCGTTTTCTTTCCTTTTCTATCATCGTTTCCATTTCAGTTCACGTAAACGTTCCCTTTACGTTTCCTTATGCATGTATTCCCGCTTGCGTCTCTACTTCAGTTCACGTATGCTTTCCGTTTGCGTTTCACTTCCATTTTGTGTTCCCTACCTGCGTTTCCATTTTAGGTCACGTACACGTTCCCTCTGAGTTTAAGTTACGTTGTGTGGTCTATCTGCGTTCCCATATACGTTCCATTTGCATTCCGTTTCGGTGTTTCCCTTTTGTGTTCCATTTTCCCACTCTTTTTCTTTATTTGTTACACAGTGTGCACTATCAATCCGTTCAGATTCGTGTTATTGCTGTTTGCGTTCTTTTTAATGTCTGTTTTTTATTTTTTTACCATTTAATGGTCCCTTTCAAGGCGCATTTAAGTTTCTTCTTTTTGCGCAATTCGATGCAATTTCTGTCGCGCTGAAGTTGCATCTCCAAAAGAAAAACGACGTTTGAAGATATTTTAAAATGTTATCAAAGTCACTCGAATCAGGGGCTCAATAAATTAAGAAGAGTTCGATGCTGGAATGGGGACGTGTTGGAAATTTGTTTACTGGTTAATCTTAGCTTTTGACTCGAAATTTGAAGTGTCTTTTATGTACAGTGAATCCAAAAATGGTTAAAATGCGTATTGATTCAAAAAAGAAGACTGTTGTAGGAAGGAGCCATCTTATATTTAATATTTTCCAAGAGATTAACCTCTATAAAATTTTGTTTTTGTGTTTGAGCTATCTGAGATAATTTCCAAGAAATTAAACTTTCCTTTTGGGTCAAAACTTGAAATTTCCTCTGTGTTTGTTCGTCGCAGAAATGGATGTTTGGAATCGTGATATGGAATACTCATAAATTTCGAAGATTTGGAGTTTGGGTCAGGGGCCAACCCACCATAATTGTGAACGCTCTCAAGACTCACAAAAGCACCAAGTGATTTTTTTCATCCGCTTAACATAATAAAATCATGCATCACCTTATCCAGTTTGGCAACCATGAAAAATTAAAATCGATAATTTAATATTATTTGGTCTAAAAAGGATTGTTCTTAGAACGCCATTTTTCAGTGTTTTTAAGCTAAAAAAGGTTAAAAGAAGGCCGAGAGACCCTACCCCGATCATTTTCTCGTTTGACTGTGGTTAAGCTTTTGGGCGGCTGCATCCCTGAAAGAAACACCAAAAGACCGCCTGGGGGAGAATTTTATTTTTGTTTGGGTTCGCCAATCGCCATGTAGAAAAAACCAAGAGCCATAATTGGACCATGGCTCTTGAAAAAACACAAAACGACAAAACAAAAAATTCCCGCCAGTTTTCGTCGCATGCGTTGCGTTACGCTTCTCTGATCACGTGCCTGCCTAACTCGTTTCTGATTGGCCAAATGTCCAACCGCGATTGATCAGTACGTCAAACAACGGAGCGGGGCCACCTTTGTTAACGAGCGAGCTGACCGAGCTGGGCATCGTCAGTAGGTAAGCTGAATTTCTCTTATTTACACTCTCAATATTAACGTCTTAGCTATCAAAACAATGTGTGTACCATTGCGCTTTGTAATTCCCTTAAATTTAGACTTTTCCGTTTTAAGGAACAAGAGACAGTTGACGAAGTTGCGGTTACTTGCTCAATGATTTGTTAAGCTCATGTGTTTCGATTAACAAAACTTTGCGTAAAACCTATCCTTAAATGTGTTCTGTTTTCATGACTTTATAAGTTATTTTCTTATTTTGCACTTGTCTGTACATCGATAAGCTGAGCCTTGGTGAACATGCATGCCGTGCTTTTTTCTGTCCCCAAATTTGTAAGGGTTTTTTTCCCAAGCCAAGGGACATTCCATTTGTTATCCGCACCCCACACTCCCTCCCCCATGGAAGGCATAATTTTAAAATAATATCCAGAATAACCCTTTCGGAATCTAATATTTTAACCACAATAAAGGGTTTTGGAATTAGCATAGACCTTGTCACGGTTTTTGACGCCATCTTGACAAGTAGGCAAACGCGTGAGAAATTACAGTGTGTGTATGAGAATCTAATGTCGAATAATTTCCGTAAAACGGCTGCTATGAATTGTAAACTAAAGCTTCACTCTTAAGGATTCTACTGAAAACATTTGAGGACGTTACACGAACTAGAAGACCTAGAACCTTTTTTTAAATTTTTCTATACATTTGTCTGTAAAAATTTCCCGGGAAAAATTGCAAACAAATATATGGAAAAGCTAAAGCAAGCTTCTGGAGAAATTTAAGTTCAGTAAGAGCCCCAAAAATTTGTTAGTAAAATCCTTTGCTGGGTAGCTTTAGTCTAAAATTCATATTTTTTTTTAGAACAACCGTTTTACGGAAATTATTCGACATTGGATTCTCATACAAACAATTTAATTTCTCATGCGTTTGCCTACTTGTCAAGATGGCGTTGAAAACCGTGACAAGATCTATTTTACCCACAAAGGCCTCTCGGAATCTCGGATTACAAGGTTTTTGTTAAGATTTGAAGTAGCTCGGACAAATGTATCAATAGTAGGGACTAAAGATGGTGGAAGAGCCGCCATCTTTGCATGCAGTGCCAAGTCGGGGGAGGGGGACACTCGCAGAAAATTTTAGAATTTTTAAGGCCCCAATGTAAATTTTGGGCTATTCCTGGCCAATTTGGCTTTCTGTTTTAGCTCCTTTAAATAAAGCATTTGGTGCTTAAAAACATATACAATTCTTGTTATTCGGTTTCTGTTTTAACAACAGGGAATAAAATTATAAATATCTATAAGCACTGCCTGATAAAATAGCCGGGACAAGAATTGAAATAGCCGAGTAAAGGTCCTGGCGTCCCGGGTCTAACAAAAACCCTGGATTACTACGAGGCCTTAGGAAAGTGGGAGATTTGAGAACTGTAGGAATCACAATCTAAGAGATGAGGGCCTGTCAGAATCATGCCTTTCATAGAGAGGGTGCAGGTGCAATGTCCCTATACTGCTCTGACACTTAATAACAAAGTTTTCTATTCTATTCTATTCTAATATGTACTTGCATGTAGAATGACCTGCTTGCCTTAGTTAGGGGAGGGCGGACTTTCTAGTACAGTCAAAGCTCTGGTGGAGACCCTCGGAAAATTTGAAAAAGTGGTCGTAAACTAGAACTGGTCGTTTACAAGAATGAGCTCTCCCCAAAAACAGCTAATAAGAACTGAACCACGTTCTGCATAATTATTTTCCAATCCGATTTTAGTCAGCATTGTTATTGGCAACAATCGTAGACAAAAACCTTGAAACACTTATTTTAGGAGGATTGTAAGTGAACCAAAATATGCTCATAATACATGTCCGGAAATACGAGTCAATTGCTGATGAGGATACGTGTCTGCCCTGAAATGCGTCAGGGCACATTAAGACTCATTATTATCAATATATGCGGCCAAATAGAAAATCGGCCTCTTCAAAACACACGCTCAGCGGGCCGCAAAAGACTGACAGCGGGCTGCTAATGCATTATCATATGGCGCGTTGTTAGGGTCAAAATTAATAATGCAAACTTTTTTTTAAGATGACTTTCGAATTACAATTCTTGTGACATGATTAACTACAAATGTAGTTTCTTTTGACATTTTTTGCGAAAACTTTTTTCTTTCTGCACGTTCCATGGCGTACAAGTGTTTTTCTTTACCACTACTTTCCAACTGCAACTCTTGTTACATGGTTAATTGCCAATTAAGTTTTTCTTCACATTTTCTGCGAAAACTTACTTCTTTCTGCACGGTTCTTGGCTTGAGACAAAAACATACGCAGGCTTTTTTCCGAACATAAGAATGACTTTACACGCAAGATTATTTTCGAAATATCAAAACTCTTACCATAAACAAGACACCCGCAAGCGATAAAAAATACCAGCATCGAATTACTATTGAAATACATGTCGTACCGCAAATTTTCTGCGAATTAACTTACCACGCAAATTTTCTGCAAAAAATCAACCAGGCGTTCCAGTCACGTGATCTATCCCACCATGCCTTCGGATCGCTTCCCTCGACCTAGACCGGCCGTCAGGGTGTCCAGTTCCTATTTTTTCCTAGTTTTTCCTATTTTTTGAGCCTATTCCTATTTTCTCCTATTTTTAAACTAAAACCTCCTATTTTTCCTATTTTTTAGCTGGTGAAGCCAAAATTTGTAACAAAATTGAAAATGGAATTATAGTTGTATGTGTTTTTGAATGAAATTTATCTTAAAGCAAGTAGCATATTGACTTTGATGTTCTAATATTAGTAAAAATGACAGTTACGTTCTTTCCATGACCTCTATTGCCTATTAGAGTTCTGTTAACATTTTGTTTTTGTTACTTTTTGTATAATGTTTTCGTGCACCTGCATGTTTTGTATGAAGTGTTATAGTCCTCATGACTATTGAATATTAATAAAATCCAACCAGTCGTCTATTATCAGTGCTGCGTTCTGATTGGTTGAGCTACTACTAGGCTATATGTTATAGCCCACTAGTAGCGAAAAGTGCGGGCTTTTTGGCGCCAAAAAAGGATTTAAGTCTAGCTTTAACTAGGTAAAATTTTTTTATTCTCGATATTTTTGACAAACTAGTTGGATTTTACTAAAAGCAATTATTCCTCTCGCCCTCATGGCCTCTGAGTCAATAGCCCATTCGGCCGCTATTGACTCAGAGCCCATTCGGGCTCGAGGAATAATTATTGTTAAATGTTTTGCATAGCCCACTGAAACTGCATTTCAGTATCTGTACATGTTATATTTTATTTTGAAGTCTTGCTCGCTTTTATGTTCATCTTTGAAACTGAAAAAAGGATGAAGTTGTCCTCTCACAATACAGGCCAGATAAATCATCCAATCAGCTTCTTGTTTAAAAAACCAATCACTAGCTGATTCTGGATGCTACATGAAAAGAACAGACTACAGTTTAGTTTATGGCACTAGCTCTCTTAGTGAGCCCTTGTTAACAGCTATGCATAAGAAACTGGTGAAGGATCCAACATTTTGGTTGCAAAATCGGTCTTGCAGTCATAGCTAAGCAGAGTGTTATGTTCTTCTTAGAACTTAACCATGACACACTTACAATCTGGTACCAAATAGATCAGTGTCATTTTGCATACACCACGGAGAGCCCGGTTCCGTACTTAAAATTATGCGGTCTTTTGACTCAAACAAGCATATTCTCGACCAGCCACCGATTGCAGATTAATGGAAGGAAAGGTTTCCATAGGACTTTTTTCTATATCCTTCAATGGCAACTCAATCGTAAGAAATTTCTATCCTAAGAAATTTCACTCTTCAAAGCTTTTGAAAAAATTGCCGTCAACTTAAAGTAGTCAGGTCTCTTAGGGTCAGGATCGTTACAGAGTTGACAAAAGCACCAAACTTTGCACAGCGATAGCTTATTGCAGTACCATGAATATTAGAAGGGGTGCCCAATGCAAATATGCCACTGAAGCGTGCTAAACCGGATTTAATTATTGTAAATTTCACCTGCTCGGCTCCCTGTGGTGTTTTGATTGAAAATTGTTATTTAATACCTTAAATCACTCTGAATTCTATTCTCAGGTTGTAAACAACAATTTCACTCGAACATCTGGCATTCCCATCCATTTTTGCTTATTGATTGTGTAATTAAGTTGATTATTACTATGCCCTTAAAGCAAGTCCACAGTCCGCCCACATTTTCATAAGTCGTTTCTAAGATGGCCTCGTCTTTGCTTCATAACTTGCAAGTACTCAGCTTCTGGGGTCTCTTCTCCTTTTCTAATGTATTTCAATTAGAGGAGGCCTTATTGTGTGGCTTAAGCCTTATTTATCAAGTATTACTTGTCGTTAAATGTCACTTTAAGCTGAAGAAAGCAAACAAAATTTCAGAAAAAAGAAATTGTCAAAGAGTCTGTTGTATCACATATTATCTAAAAAAAAAAAAAAAAAAGGGATTTATGACAGCTATTCATGAAGAGCAAATAACGAAATTACAGAACCCAAAATAGTTCTTTCCTAGGGAGGTAATTAATTTTTCAGCTTAACATAGGCCTGGATGCCTTTCAGTCTCTCTTTATCCAGTTATCTGCTGGACGCAAGTGCATGTTTTGACAGAGCAGCAAGCACCGTGGCACAAGTCATATCATTTACAATTTCCGCAGTTTGTCTAAGCTTTACAAAGCAAAAACAAACAAAAAAGAATCTGGTCTCATAAACGAAAAAAAGAAGCAAGTTAGCCCAAGCTTCAAAAAACAGCACGGTTCATCATGAAGCCTCTACATTTGGCACTGAAGCACTCATGTCCAAAAATAATAACAGCTTATCAAGTCGTAAAAGTGAGACTCAAGTGGTGCAAGATTGACTCAAATGATAAATGGTGAATAGTTTAACTGCTGAAACCGTAGAAAGGGGGCCGGGCCAACTTTTAGGGCCTGTTTACATGAAGGAAGGGGACCCCAGGTAGGAATGGTAACCCACTTAGGTGGGGTAACCCGCCTATCCATATAATCTCTCATTTTAATTTGATCACGTTTACATGATAGGTGGGGTCACCCTTCAAGGTGGGTAGCCCGGTCTGCCACACCAGGTAACCCTCTCAGCTGAGGTCAAATTTTGCCATGTCAATGTTTCAAGGTGAGGAAACCCAGGCTAGTCGGGGTCGGATTCGAGATACATCAAATTCGCGCAAAATTCACTTTGGCGCTGGGTGGCTTCACATAATCATTAAAGGTAACAATAGAAAGCCACAACACTGAAGGTTGCATCAAGAGCAGCAATTGAGCGTAGACGTGGTTTGGCAGCATTTTTCTTGTTTACATGGTTAGCGACCATTCATATAATCTTGAGAAACTGCACCCCAGGATGGCAGGGTTGTAAGATTGCATGTAAAGGAGGGTTATTTTTTTACCCTACCTAAGCAGGTTACCTCACCTACCTGGGGTCCCCCACCTTTATGTTAACAGGCCCTAAGTCTCAGGAACCGTGAAACTGGTAATAAACGGTATACCTAACCCAGGACTAGCTGTGATACTACCGGCCATCTTCAAGAACGTCAGCATAGCAGCCAAAGAAGCCATTATATCGGTGTAAAACGAATATTAGATTGCGGTTGTTTCATGCGTCTTGTTTTGTGACTATTTCTGTGTTCGTTTTTGTCACCATCTCTAAATATCAATCATGTTCAAAACACCCCTACTAACAAAATATTTCGTAAAGCTCTTTAGAATGATATTCAGCAATAAAAACAAGGTGTGACCAGGAGCCGATTTCTAGGCTCCTGGTGTGGCAACATAGGCATAAGTGAATGCAAAGTTTTGCAGTATGTAATCTGTCAAAAATCTGTTTGAGTGGTCGAAGTTGGGGCTGATGGGCTTCTTTATCATGACCACTCCATTATTATAAGGGACCAGGCCATAATTATTGTTGACCCTTGCTTTTTTGGTATTTTAGGTAATTTTCCACAGCATTATTTTGTGAAAAGCTGGTAACTGAATTGCTCTTGAGGAATTCATGATCGTAAGATTTCGTAACCACGGGGTATTCGCCTAATTGCATCAAACAAATTACGCTATTTCATAAATGATGCATAATTGGTTGGCTAAAAGAGGCCTTGTTCCTGTAAATTTCAGCTCTTCTGAAGTTAGTTTGTTTGTAAATTGTAACGCACGCGACGACCTTCCTTTTTTTTGAAAGATCGTATAGACGTACCATTAACACTCTTGTCCAAGGGCTCTGAAGTGAATTAGCCGCGTACAGGTGTATAGGCATGCAGGGACCTCATACACTTCTTTTTAAATGTAAATGTGCAAAAAATAAAGAGTGTTAAAAATTCGTGGAGAGGCATGTTTTACAACCTCGTCCCCAGGGCTTAATAAAAAGGTAGAAAAAGGTAAAGCGACCATATTTTACGTCAATAACTCGTGACAGTAATAATAAGTGACAAACTTGAGGTCGACGGTGCGCTCCTTTTACCCCCCTCTCTCCATTAATTCTCCGTTTTAAAGGTATTAAAAGCTAGTCAAAGCTACACAGAAAAAAGAGAAGTTGAAATAAGGAGGTGTTGGCACCGGGCTCGAACTCGGGACCTCTCGCCCCGAAGGCTGCGCACTAACCAACTGTGCCACCCTTGCTCCTCCTTTTCCCCCTGAGGACGAGGTTGACACGTTTTAATCATTATCTCAAGGACAGGGTTACCAACGAAGCAAATTATAATTTAATCTTAGCTGCACAATAATTACAAAGTGGGCGCGTTGTCAGTTACCGTTCATGAGGTCGTTCATGTGGCATGTCAAACTTTACGATTCTATCGTTTAGGATGTGATACATTTGAGTTTTATGTTATTGTATGACATCTTTGAAAGCCGGCTTTGTGATCTGTTTAAATTGATATGTAATGATATTATCACTGGCAAGTCTTAGCAGTGACACTGATAGCCGCACAGTCCGCACAATGAACATGGCCACACTTACCGTGTGGAGACTGGGCACTAGTCAGTTATGTACATGTAAAACTATTTTAAATAGTGTAACAACAACTAAACATTACCAAATTAAAAACTTAAAAATTTGCAACCAATGTTTTTTAGCCAAATCAAACAAGAAGAGTACTTACCACAGGACACCCAATCTGCTATTATAGGTGAAAGTTAACCCCCCCCCCTTTTATCTGTAATTAGGACCATTTGTAACGGGCACCCCCTCCAGTATTAATCGGTAGGTGCTAAGGCAGCTCTGTGCCAAATTTGACACTTTTGTCACGTCTGTAACGATCCGGCCTATATTTTGCACTAAGAGACCTGACTAAAGGGAATTTCCATAAAAATGATCACCTTTGATTATAGAACCACGCTCGACCTGTAGTCAATCATATCATTCTGATTTAATACAGCGTAACTGAGCCAATAAACTAAACGTTACTGATCATTTTCACTCCTCCTCAGCCGCGAAAGTTGATCTAAATCTTGTGAACGTAGAATCTGAGGACTCGTAGCCTTTATTGTAACCCTTATGGGGTGCAGGGAAGCAAGAGCCATAATAGGACGTCCTATTATGGCTCTTGAGGGAAGCTATCTTTGTCGACAAAAATACTTTTGATTTTCCTATTTTTCTCCTATTTTTTAATGCAACGTTTCCTATTTTTCCTATTTTCTCAATCCTGAGTTTCCTATTTTCCTATTTTTTTGAGCAACCATGCCGCTGGACACCCTGCGGCCGTGTTCACGTAGTGAAATCGAAAATGAGCTCTACTGCTGATTTTTTGGTGAATCTTCGTCTACATCTCATCGACCTCTCTAGGAGACTAGAGCAAGATTCGAGTGATGATGTGGCGGACTACGTATTGTACCGAGGGTGAAAGGTGTTCACAGGCCAAACACGACTCATAAGCTCGTGATAGTGTGATACGTGACCTTATAGTTTTACTCTAACGAGGATATCTCCCAGCGATTTTGCTCGTTTATATGAAATGACGGGAGGCTCGTTGTATATTTCTCTCAGTAGTGGTTGATCTTGAATTAAGTGCCATTTGCTCATTAAAATGTTTTTAAGGTTCGGCAGAGCAGGGTGGTATGTGGTAACGAAAGGCAGAATTTTCTTTCGCACTTCATTGTTCTTTTGTAAAGCTGACTTCCGTTCGGTAAATTTAACCTCAGAGGTGATTTTTTCTATGAGATTGTGAGGGTAACCTCTAGTGCGAAGGCGTTTTTTATAGTTGTAGATGTTCTCATAGAAGGATTTAGCTGAGGAGTTAGTTCTCAGAAGTCTAAGGGCTTCGCCCTTTATGAGACCTTTTCTGACCCCCGTGAGGGTTACAGGAAGAGAAATGCGTGTATTGAAAAGTCTCTGTAGGTTTAAAATGTGTGCGGATGTCAAGGATTCCTTGGTTGTGAAATCTCTCGCCTTTGTAAACAGTTGTATCCAGAAAGTTAATCTCTTTATCAGATGTTTCAGCCGTAAATTTAATTGAAGGGTGATGCCTGTTTGCAAGAGCAATCACAGGGAGCCCGCACAATCTGTTTATGTAGCCGATTGTTATTTTATAGTAAATGTGCTGGATTTACCGTTTGCCTCACCTATAGCGATATGTCGCTAACTATGATCTGATTGGTCGATCTGATTGGTTGATCTGGTTGTTGACTTCTGACTGACGAATCTAGACATAAACTACAGTCTACTGAGAACTTTATTGACGCCATTAAGACAATACAGATACCTGACGACCACAAACTAGTGTCCTTTGACGTGAAATCACTGTTCACCAGTATTCCGTGACTTCAACTGGCGCTAGAAAGTACTGAGAACGCTATTAAGAACTCTATTGTTGAACTACCACTACCTACAGACGACATTATGGACCTACTCAACCTCTGTTTGACTTCGACGTACTTTCAGTACAACGGCAAACACAAACAGTTACAGAGTTTGAATTCGCCATTGACTGTTCCTTATAATAATTTAAGGAACAGTCAACGGCGAAATCCAACTCGCTCAAAAAACCGCTTTTGAGGTAAATCGACGACTATATACCGCAGGTAAGGTAATTCAACGTTTATTTATCATTGATTCTTATACATAGTTAGCGATATATCGCTATAGGTGAAGCAAACGGTAAATCCAGAATCCAGTACATTTACTATAAAATAACAATCGGCTATACAAACAGATTGTGTGGGCTCCCTGTGGAGCAATAAATTCATCTATCTCCTTTCTATCAGTTCTCCACAATGCGAAAATATCGTCAATGTATCTTTTCCGCTCAAGAGGTTTAGTTTTGCTGAGGTTCAGTATTTTTGTCTCTACCGCCGACATAAAAATGTTGGCAAAGGTGACTGCCATCTTTGTACCAATTGCGGTTCCGTGTGTTTGGAGATAGTTTTTGCCGTTGAATTCCAATGAGTTCTCTTGAAGAATAAGTTTAAGGATTCTTCTGAGGGATTGGGTTGGGATAGGGGTGTGTTCCCCGTAGAAAGTCTGGTATGCTTTGCATACTGTGTTTATTCCCTCTTCCTGTGGGATATTTGTGTACAGGCTAGATGGAGTGGGGGACCCCGGTCTAGTGGGGTTGGTTTCTTTTGTTTTCACGCTCTGGAGGACACAAAACAAAAGAAACTTACCCCACTAGACTGGGGTCCCCCACTCCATGTAAACAGGGTCTAAGAAGACTAGGAAAACGTCCCCTGGGAGGTGTCTCCTTTCTATGAAGTTAACAAAGTCATTTGTGTCCTTAAGATAGGACTTTTGTGACTTAGCTATATGCTGAAGTAGGCTATCAACGAATGATGATATTCGTTCGGTGGGTCCGGCTGCGTTTGTGTAGGGCAAGCGGCGTGTTCCCCGACTATTTGCACGAGGATTTCGAGGAGCTCGTGACGGAGCTGGCGGCCGGTAGCCAAACAGTCGCGCTGTTTGGTTGAGGTTGCGCGGTTGTCAAGCTCGAGGTTGTTGTTGTTGTTGTCTGCGTTGTGGACGTTACAGCAGCGGTCCGGTTACGGATAAAGTCTGCTGTCTCCAACAAGCACTGCGCGCACTCGCGTAGTAAATTTGGATCCATTGTAGCTGATAAAGAACGACGGAAAGAAAGAAACAATCGATAAAGAAAAACCCAACCAAGTTTCCAGAGATTTGCCCACGTGCAGACGTCTTCAATACAACCAGAGATGTGACAAATTGTGTGACATGTCGGCCTCAGGGCTTCATGGGAAAGTTGATATCACGTGACATTTCAAGACTGGAACGCCTGGTTGATTTTTAGCAGAAAATTTGCGTGGTAAGTTTATTCGCAGAAAATTTGCGGTAAGACATGTATTTCAATAGTAATTCGATGCTGGTATTTTTTATCGCTTGTGGGTGTCTTGTTTATGGTAAGAGTTTTGATATTTCGAAAATAATCTTGCGTGTAAAGTCATTCTTATGTTCGGAAAAAAGCCTGCGTATGTTTTTGTCTCAAGCCAAGAACCGTGCAGAAAGAAGTAAGTTTTCGCAGAAAATGTGAAGAAAAACTTAATTGGCAATTAACCATGTAACAAGAGTTGCAGTTGGAAAGTAGTGGTAAAGAAAAACACTTGTACGCCATGGAACGTGCAGAAAGAAAAAAGTTTTCGCAAAAAATGTCAAAAGAAACTACATTTGTAGTTAATCATGTCACAAGAATTGTAATTCGAAAGTCATCTTAAAAAAAAGTTTGCATTATTAATTTTGACCCTAACAACGCGCCATATTATCAGCCCTACAGCTGATTGGTTCTTGCTTCATCATCCGATGGATTTTAACCAATTAGAGTAAGCCTAGTGTTGACGCGGGAAAACCATTCATTTGCGAAACTCCGGTTTTGAACTGCAGTTTTTTCAGTCGTCGAATCGTCTTCGAACGAAAACTGAAGTAATGGAAGAAATTAGCAGTCAAAACTCAGATTTGGGGCTAGAAGATTTGGACAAATTAGAAGCAAAAGGTCAGGCGGAAAATACAAAGAGAGCCACTTCGTGGAGGATCAAAAAATTCGAGAAATGGTGCGACAAACGAAAGCTGAAAGTTGACTTCAGTTGTGTAACACCGGTTGAGCTAAATGAATTACTGCGGAAATTCTACGCTGAAGTTAAATCGGAAAAAGGCCAACCGCTAACACCAAGTACTCTAACTGGTATTCGAGCTGCGATCCACCGACAATTGACTTCAGCTCCGATAAGCAGGAGTATGAACATTATGCAAGACAGCGAATTTCTTTCAGCGAACAAAATGTTTGAAGCCAAATGCAAGCTGTATACAAAAGAGATGAATCCTAAACCCACGCACAAATCTTCGATAGCAGCTGGAGATATGCTGAATCTTCGTGGTTACTTTTCTGAAGGTCTTGACTCAAATAATTCTTGGGCAGATCCCGAGCGACTTCTACAGTAAGTTCACTAGACTGAGTTGATTCTTTAATAGCTTGTTCAATCAACACTTACATGATGATTTGAAGTGACTTTGAATTCATTATTCACTTAGCTTGTATTATTAAAACTCGCATTCTTGATATCATTTAGCCTTGTTTATTGATAATAATGATAATGACATGACTTTTTTTGGGAATATTGTTTATTTGCACCCTTGTAGTGTCATTTGCGGCCCTTGCGCTTCGTGCTCGGGCCGCAAATGACACTACGCGGGCACAAATAAACAATATTCCCGAAAAAAGTCATGTTATTCCCTTATTAGTAGGTGAGCTTGAATGGTCAACAACCTTCAAACTGGCAGATCCAAAAAAATTTACGTGCAAAATGCCAAGTGCAACTTTCACTTGCTATTGAAACTCAAATGTTTAAATACTTGATGCACATCTATTTCGATCAAGAATTGAGGAAACAGTCATATTTCACAGAATCAAAACCAAGCTAATGTAACAATAATGTGGAAGAAAACGTCACTTACAAAATTGTCTTGAGGTTGAGTTGAACTTTATACACTATTAAGGAACTTCACAACATGAAAATGGACATCAAAAGTTAAACCTCATCCGACAACACTTGCTTTCATAAATGAAATTTTCATTTTGATGACCAAATTTGCATCAGTGACACTTTGTCATAGGTAGCGAGACTTAAGGAATGAAAAGGAGTGTTCTAAATTTAACTAACAGATCTTGAGGTACAATCCACCACGTTACCTTGAAAATAAAATTCTAGGATTTCTAGGCTTTAGTAGGATATGAAGAATTATACAGATCTCGGGGGGTATTATCCACCTCAATCTGCATAATTCTTCATATCCTACTCGGCCTCATTCAGTAATTATTGTGAAATAATTTCATTTCATGCCGATTTTGTCGTTTTTAAAATGACAGCTCTAATTATCTTGTCTTTAAAGAATGCCTTTTATTCTACAGGTGTATGAACCCACATAAAAGTAGGATGCTGGGCAATTTACAAGTTAAACCCTGCATGTCACCAAATTTAGCTTGATTAATCACAGCTGAAGTTCCTCATGAAAAGTTCCTTAGAATGAGCAACTATCAAGCTTCTGCAGACCCAAGAATTTGTCTGTTTTTTTTTCAACAATGCACCACAAAGCAAAGCTGTCGCAGTGAATAAGAAAAGAAAAATCTTTTCCTTCCTGACACATCAGTACTGACGCATGCCCTCATCTGAGCTGACGCGTCCATTGCATCAGTTTTTGGTCTGCATTTTTCACTTAGTTCTGGCTTGCACTGTAGCTTCCTGTGTTTTTGCAGGTACCCCCTCTGAAACAGCGAACAGCCAACAGATTGCCAGCTAACTGGAGGCTCTCCATACAGGATGTCTTTAGGCATTCAGTCATCCTCCATTTTTCTGACAAGCCTAAGCACAGTGGTAGATGTATGAATAGTGGAGTCTTCAAGTGTCTGAGATGTGCATTTTCCTTCAAGTAAAGCTGTTGGTGGGTATTCAACTCAATTCTAGGTCCATTTGCCAAGGTCAGTGCAGTGATTTTGTTACAGCTGTACCTCTAGGTCCTCGATCCCTGATGTATAAAAATTTTAAAAACACAAACTAATTCATGGTATACGTTCCATAGGACACAAAGATTGATCAATCTGAACATGTGTACATAATTTTGTAGAAATATTCTGTTCGTGCGATTTCGGTGGCAGTTATTATGGTTGTTGTTTAATGATGGATATTTCTTTTAGTCTTGCTGTCTTTGAAGGACAGATTTCAGTGTCCTGTAATAGAGTTATGGAGTCTGTCTTCAGATTAACTGTCTGGTTACATAAAGACCCAAGCGTTTTTAATTTCTAAAACGGCTTCTTTTCTATCTAGAACATCAAGAAATGTTTTATACATGTACCAACAAGAAAAAAACAAACAAACAAACAAACAAGAAATTTCAAATTTTTTACTTAAAGCATGAGCTAACCTCTTTTGAAGAAATCCAATCTGGTGACTTTATAATAATTTGGCTTCTTTTCTATGTAGAACATCAAGAAACCTTTTTTTTCGAGGCTGTTTTACCCAAAAACAATGATTTTTGACTAAAAGCGTGCCTGGGTACCCCCTTTGGAACTAATCCAATATGGCGACTACAGTGTATGTAGAAAATGCCTTGTCTAAATTCTTTTTCATCAAGAATATTCCAAAACACCTCCACTAGGCCAAGGATTTTTTTTAACCAAAAACAATCTAGAAATTTCAAATTTTTGACCCAAGGCAAGGCAGTGTTCAATCTAGAAAGTAGTCAAAATGGTGTCATACATACATGTATGTGTCCCACATGGCATTTTGAATTTGGTTTGGGTCAAGTCAAACTATGATTTATATTGAAATTTGTACAACTGACATCACTGAACTGACTTCTCCAGCTTTACCATTCTTCTCCAGCCCATCTTTATGCATTTCAGGTTCAACAGCCATTTTCTTTAATAGCATAAAAAATGAACTTAGTTTTAGTTGTCCTTTCATAATGAAACAAAAACAAAAGAACAATAAGTCAACAAATAAGCGTAAATTGATCAGCTAAGCCAGGTATGCAGAAAGTCAAAATGTACGCTCCCGTCTCTCCTGGAATTGCGTGGAACGCCTAATCTAAAAACTACTCACACGCACGAAGTCTGAAAATGACAGTCATTTCAGGCTTATAAGCTCACCTATTTTTCAAAGTTTACTCAATATATTATTGCCTTTTAATTAGGAAATACTTGCATATGAAGTAACTTCTTTTTGGGGTCAGTATGACGTAACTTCATTTTGCGTCAGAAGAGAATATTCTGCGTCGATGACACAAAAATGTGGCCTAGATTGAACACTACAAGGCCTAACCCCTTTGGCAAAAATCAACCGTGGCAATGTATGTGTAAATGATATTAGTAAATTTTTATTGACTCAAAAAGCTTTTTTTCTCTCTAAAACATCAAGAAATGTTTTTTACCCCAAAACAAACAATCAAGAAATAAACCAGTTTCGAATTCGTAGTGGCCACTGAATAGAATCACTGAAGACTCATTTATACAGGGTTAGTTGTACACTGCCTGAATTTCATCCTTCAAGTCATTATTACTCCCTCAGTAACATCTAAATCGACCTGCCGTTAATGCCGTCCAGTGATGTCACTCACTACCTGAGAACCGGGTAGTGATTTTGATTGGTTGAGATCATTGGTTGATTGTCTAAACATTCGCATAATTATGAAAAATTTTAGTGCAATTCTTCTTCTGGCATTCTTTTGTGTAGTTCAAACATTTCCATAAGCTTAATCTTTATCTTAAACAACAAAATGGCCCTTGTTTTTGAAACTGAAATGCTAAATTGAACTGTGAATGAAGAATCATTGCGGAGAGTGGGTAGGTTTTTCATTTAGAGCCGCTGTGTGGTTTCAGCAGCCGGTGATTTTGTTTACGCGAAGTTTTCTGAGATCAACGTTATAATTCGACCTTCTTGCTATTTTCACCGTCAAAAGTAATGATTCTGTTAGCTTTTCTTTCTTGTTTCCTCGTTTTTTTTCTTCGTTAAGGACCAAATAGCTTCTTTTCAATTAAAGCAAATCATTGTGTTTTTGTGTTCCGTGTGTGTGTTTATTTCATTGCTTGATTACGACCAAGTTAGATTATAGAATTCAGTACAACCAGTTCAGAGTTGTACTGCATGCAGTTGATAGTTTGAACGTTGAACATGAATTACGATCGAAAAAAATAAAGCAATTCTATATCATGCAGACATTTCCAAACGGTATTTTTGGTTTGGCACTTGAAAATCGTGTTTTACTTTTTGCATGAATTAAAGTAAAGGTCAAGGAGTAGTGACATCACTGGACGGCATTAAAGGCCGGTCAATTCAGACGTTACTGAGGGAGTTATAACGACTCGAAGTAATTGGATGAAACTCAGGCTAGTTGTACACAGGTCTTTTTCTGACTGGAATGTGTCAATATATTTACTCTAGGTTGAGGCTAACCCTGTATAAAAGAGTATTCAGTGCTTCTTTTCAACAGTCACGGCAAATACAAAAATAGACTACTTCAAATTTTTTACCTTAGGCTAGGCTAACCCCTTTCGACAAAATCTGATATGGCGACCACGTATTATTATTATTATTATTATTAAATGAGTTATTGTCTCCAAAGGCTTCTTTTCTATCTAGAACATCCCTGAACATTTTTTCTGGTCTTGTTTACCCAAAAACAAAGAAACTAGAAAGTTTAGAGTTTTAACCAAAAGCATGGGCTAACCCCTTTTTGGGAAAAAACAAACAAATGTGACGTCTATTAAAAATCAATACTTTTATTGTTTAAAAGGGCTTCTTTTTTATCTAGAACATCCTGAAATGTTGAAAGATCTTTTCCCTGTATCAGTGTCCTCCCTTAATTTTAGCTCAGCAGGAACAATGTTAGCTTAGTTGTGACCTGCACTGTATTTGTCCAAAACAGTTATGAGCCACTGAACGTGGTATGGTTTTTAAGGTCTTAAGTCTTAAACAAGATAAAAATTTTACTATTAATTTTAGCATCTTGAATACATGTAGGGTGTCTTTTTGTTCTGGAAGCCTAACTTTATGCCCCAGTAGTGACCCTCATCCAATTTCTCCCAACAATAACACTGCCTTAGGGCTGTCATTAAGAGCTTGGGGCCAGGGTTTTTCCCCTGGCTATTATGAATGTGGCCCCAGTTACTTTCATAGGAAAATAGAAGAAAAATAGATCCAGAAGAAATCCCTGGCTGATTGATTCCCTTCTTACTTGAATAAATGTGTACACTTTTCCGGCTGATGGCTATTATTACTGGAAAAGAATTTGCCATTAAGCGCTTGTTACTGAGGCTGATAAAGTGATGATGTCGATGGCGTTGTGAAAGAAAATGTTACTAAAAAGCGACCAATTTCTATTCAGCCCCGGTGAATTTTATTTTCGAGCATGTGCCTTGCGGATTTGTGATAACGCAAAGGATTGTACCTCAAGATCTGTTAGACGTTTTTTTTTTTTTAAAGTTCAATCCTGAAGTGTTGCTTTTGCTGACAATCTTATCGATGCGAATTTGGTCATCCCAAGGAAAATTTTGTTTATGTGAGCACGTGCCAATCGGAGGTTTGATTTTTGATGTTGATTGTCATGTGAAGTTCCTTCAACTCAAACTCAAGATAATTTTGTGAGTGATGTTTTCTTCCGCATTATTGTTACTTAAGCTTTGTTTTGATTGTGTAAAACGTGACTGTTTCCTCGATTCGTAAAATATGTGATCGAAATATATGTAGCAAAAGGTGCACTTGGTGTTTTGCATCTAAATTTTCTTTAGCTTGTGCCAGGTTGAGAGTGAATGGTTAACATTTTATTAGCAAATCCCACAATAAAAGAAAAGCTGAGTAAGCAATATGCCAATTGCAAAACGGATCAAACTAAAATTAAGCTACATACAAGCACGGTATCGCAAAAACGAGGGCATTCTAGAAGCCCAGAAAACAAATTACGAGGGAGGTGCCTCCCTATAAGTAACAAAGCCAAACTGCAAGAAAAAACAAAACAAACCAAAATACTAACCTAATAATATTAACGAATTAAAGAAAACACTCTAAGCGCGGCGAGACTTGCTTCCCGAGGAGGAACTCGCAGCTGAAGGGGACAAAGCATGCCTTTTTCCGTCCTCCCGGGGATGCTAAGGCCACGAAGTTGGACAAGCTGCTGCACGATGTGAACCAAAACAGGAGGAGCAGCGGTGCACGTAGCGACAGATGGCAAGAGGCGAAATGCAACGCCCCTGGTTCCAGGACTTGCAAACCACAGTACTTCCCGAAGAACCAGTCGGTTCCCAATCAGAAGAATCGTTAGATGAGGGCGAATGAACATAGTCTCCTGCTGCATGAAAATTAAACAATTGAAGCTGCGGCTCGGGTTCATTAACCTGCAGGTTTGCAGGCAACAGATCACACAGATCAATATACTTGCCAGCCACAATCTGAGAAACAAGCTTCGCCGGAACCGGAGAAACGCCAGGTCCAACCATGAACGTTTGATCAGCCACGACCAAAGCAGAAGCAGACCTATTACATAACGTACATAGACATACGCACATTTGTACATTTCCTTATAATATTAGCTAAAATTTAATTGGTTATGGCGTCTTTACGCTAATTCACAGCTGTAAAATTGTATTAACAGATCAGTTATCCACTCTTACTCTGACCTGTGAGTAAAGCATTGAGTTAACCCTTTAAGCCCCACTATCCACATACAAATTCTCCAAACTGATCTCCATACATTTCCTTTAAGAATTAGTTGAGAGAATTTAATAAAACATCAAGGCATTTTCTCTTTCGTGATCATTTTTTATATTCTCACAACCTTATCTTTTGACAATGTATGGACATTGTTAGGAGAAAATTGCTGTTGGTCACTATTGGGACTTAAAGGGTTAACTGTATCTGAAAATTGTGACCCGCTTTTCTCCCTCATGACCACCTCTCAGCTTCTCTATTCTCTATTCTGGACCCCAGTGTGTAAAATCGTGGTAAGAACACTACAGAGATGATGGGATAGTGTATGTTGAAACACTTTAGCTTAAAAACATTAGTCTCAGATAGATTCACTAATATTCAATCCAAAGGCAGAATGGAAGTGCTGTAAAGCATTTAAGGATTAATAGGTCTTACCTCCCCTGGTGCTGTGCCTTGACGTGGCGGGGAGGCTTGCGTGCCCTTGGAACCACTAGAGCTATGATGGCGGGAGCTTATGCTCCTGGCAGGTAGAATTATGCCAGATTGCTCCAAGGTAGAAGGGCCAGACTAAACAGCACCCTGCCCCATACATTCATGATATCTGCAGGAAACTTGAGGAAGACACTACTTGTATGAGATTGGATTCCTTACAGTCACTGGTTGCTTGTGTATGACTAGATCCAATGAAAGCTGAACTTGTGGATATGGTGTAGTGGTGTATGGCCGATGAACTGTTTCGGCAGAAACCGGTGTCACTTGGGGTGGGTTGACCTTTGGGATGATAAGGATTTACTAGGATCGGAGTTCCCAGACCATTTGGATCATGGTAGACCAAACGAACCGATGAATTTTAGTCCAGAGTGGAGTCATCAATTTATTTGATCTACCATGATCTGAGTGATCTCGGATCACTTATCCTCATTCAGATCGTCTCAAAAAGCCCACTCTTAATAATCTACATGCCACGAGAGATCAGCAAACATAGAACCGGTCAACCTATAAACCAGTAAGTATGGAAACCAGAAACTCATACTTAGTGATATTCCCTATTTGTAGTGTTCAACTACAAAGGCATCCCTTGTGCTTGGCCTTATTGCTGTGGTGTGGACCTGGAAAAACCCAGGATACCCAAATAACTTGGTACTCAAACTAACTGTTTCTCTACTCCTCTTGTGATTCTGAATCACCATTTACCTGTCTTCATTTGATTATGGCTATCATTATCACTCTTGCTCAAATCCTTGAAGGAGCACAGTTTACAGCAGTCAACATACAGCAGATTTATAAGTGGGATTAAGAGACACTTGATTTATGGCGATTGTTGTTTTTTCAATTTCAGTACACTTTTTGACATAAAACATTGATTTGAATTTAAATAATTATTGACTTTTGTAACCTAAATGTCATCCGATTACTTCAAGTCGTTATTACTCTCGTGGTGAGTGACGTCACTGGACAGCATTAACAGCCGGTCGATTCAGACGTTGTTGAGAGGAGAAAACGACTCGAAGCAATCGGATGAATTTCAGGCTATGACTTTTGTACTTGTTATCATATTTCATATATCATTTATTAGAAGGAGTGTGGTGGTAATGTTTCTCGCTTGTCATGTGGAAGAAAGCAGAGCTGGCATGTAGGCCCAGCCACCGTTGTATTTTTTCCCTCCATCATGTACCCTGGATTTGTCAATCAGGTATGTGACTTAATTCAATTTTTTAGATTAAAAACTGTCTAATACCATTCGTTGAGGCCCAGCCACTGTTGTATTTTTTCCCTCCATTATGTACCCTGGATTTGTCAATCAGGTATGTGACTTAATTCAATTTTTTAGATTAAAAACTGTCTAATACCATTCCTTGAAATTAACAATTTGTGGTTTTAAAGTTGGAAAAAGTTATTAAGCATAACAAGAGTGACTTGTTAAACAAGTATTTGGTGGTACATTGTGATGCTGATTGCTCTCTGGTCCTCCTAAACACCTGATTTAATAACACACCCACTCATTCAGTTCTCCTACTGACTGTTCCTCTTCACTTGTTGTGATCATTGATCCACAACTCCACTCTGATGCATCCCCTATACATTCCAGATAACTGACTGGAAACGTGTGGAAGATACTACTTGTATGAAATTGGATTCCTTATGGTGGCTGGATGCTTGAGTATGGGCGGATTCCAATGAAAGCTGAACTTGTGGAAGGTGTAGTGGTGTTATGTGGCCGATGAACTGTTTTGGCAGAAACCGGTGTCACTTAATCTACATAACACAAGAGATCAGAAATCATAGAACCGGCCAACCAATAAACCAGTAAGTATGGAAACCAGCAACTCATAATAACTGTTCTTCCCTATTTGTAGTGCTCAACTACAAAAGCATCCCTAATGCCTGCCCTTTTTGCTGTGGTGTCAGCCTGCCTATTGGAGGAACCTGCCACCCAACTGTTCTTCGCTGTTTGTAGTGTTGAACTACAAAAGCATCCCTGATGCCTGCCCTTTTTGCTGTGGTGTTAACTGGCAAATCAAAGGAACCTACCATCCAACTCCAGAAAATCTAGGATACTCAACACACCCACTCAGTCAGTACTTATAATGCCTGTCCCTCTACACTTGTTGTGATCATGGATCCACAACTCCACTCTGATGCATCCCCTATACATTCCAGATAACTGACTGGAAACTTGTGGAAGATACTACTTGTATGAAACTGGATTCCTTATGGTGGCTGGATGCTTGAGTATGGGCGGATTCCAATGAAAGCTGAACTTGTGGAAGGTGTAGTGGTGTTATGTGGCCGATGAACTGTTTCGGCAGAAACCGGTGTCACTTAATCTACATAACACAAGAGATCAGAAATCATAGAACCGTCCAACCAATAAACCAGTAAGTATGGAAACCAGCAACTCATACTAACTGTTCTTCCCTATTTGTAGTGTTTAACCACACAGGCATCCCTTGTGCTTTGCCCTGTTGCTGTGGTGTGGACCTGGTAAACCCAGGATACCCAAATAAGTTGGTACTCAAACTAACGGTTTCTCTACTCCTGTGTGATTGTGGTCACTGCATGACAACAATAATGGTAATTACCTGTCTTCATTTGATTACGGCTATCATTATCTCTTTTTCCCAAATCCTTGAAGGAACACAGTTTACAGCAGTCAACATACAGCAGATTTATAAGTGGGATAAAGAAACACTTGATCTATGGCGATTGTTATTTTTTCAATTTCAGCACACTTTTTGACATGAAACATTGATTTGAATTTAAATATTGACTTTTGTACTTGTTATCATATTTCATATATCATTTATTAGAAGGAGTGTGGTGGTAACATTTCTCGCTTGTCATGTGGAAGAAAGAAGACCTGGCATGTAGGCCCAGCGACTGTTGTTTTTTTTCCCTCCATCATGTACCGTGGATTTGTCAATCAGGTATGTGACTTAATTCAATTTTTTAGATTAATAACTGTCTAATACTTTTCCTTGAGAATTAACATTTTGTGGTTTTAAAGTTGGAAAAAGCTATTTAGTATAACAAGAGTGACTTGTTAAACAAGTATTTGGTGATACATTTTGATGCTGATTGCTCTCTGGACCTCCTAAACACCTGATTTAATCTCACACCCACTCAGTCAGTTCTCCAATGACTGTTCCTCTTCACTTGTTGTGATCATGGATCCACAACTCCACTCTGATGCATCCCCTATACATTCCAGATAACTGACTGGAAATGTGTGGAAGATACTACTTGTAGGAAATTGGATTCCTTATGGTGGCTGGATGCTTGAGTGTGGGCGGATTCCAATGAAAGCTGAACTTGTGGAAGGTGTAGTGGTGTTATGTGGCCGATGAACTGTTTCGGCAGAAACCGGTGTCACTTAATCTACATAACACAAGAGATCAGAAATCATAGAACCGGCCAACCAATAAACCAGTAAGTATGGAAACCAGCAACTCATACTAACTGTTCTTCCCTATTTGTAGTGCTCAACTACAAAAGCATCCCTAATGTCTGCCCTTTTTGCTGTGGTGTCAGCTTGCCTATTGGAGGAACCTGCCACCCAACTGTTCTTCGCTGTTTGTAGTGTTGAACTACAAAAGCATCCCTGATGCCTGCCCTTTTTGCTGCGGTGTCAACTTGAAATCAAAGGAACCTACCATCCAACTCCAGAAAATCGAGGATACTCAATACACCCACTCACTCAGTACTTATAATGCCTGTTCCTCTACACTTGTTTTCATCATGGATCCACAACTCCACTCTGATGCATCCCCTATACATTCCAGATAACTGACTGGAAACTTGTGGAAGATACTACTTGTATGAAACTGGATTCCCTATGGTGGCTGGATGCTTGAGTATGGGCGGATTCCAATGAAAGCTGAACTTGTGGAAGGTGTAGTGGTGTTATGTGGCCGATGAACTGTTTCGGCAGAAACCGGTGTCACTTAATCTACATAACACAAGAGATCAGAAATCATAGAACCGGCCAACCAATAAACCAGTAAGTATGGAAACCAGCAACTCATACTAACTGTTCTTCCCTATTTGTAGTGCCTAACTACAAAAGCGTCCCTAATGCCTGCCCTTTTTGCTGTGGTGTCAGCCTGCCTAATGGAGGAACCTGCCACCCAACTCCAATAAATTCAGGATACCCCAACATGCCTTTTCAGTCAGTCAGTACTTAATAATTATGCAGACTTTTCCTCTGCTCCTGTTGTGATTGTGATCAGTGGAAGTCCCTTGAGCTATCTGCATTGATTATGGCTATGGTTATTGCTCTTACAGACGTTTTTGGAGGACGATACTCTATACAGCAGTGAACACACAGCAGATTTATCAGTAGGAACTGCTTCTCTCAAGACATATAGCTTTCTCTCTGTAGCTTTCTTCGTGAATAAAAACTCCATGGTTTTCATGGAAAAAGGACAAATCACACTAAGGGTGACAAGAAGCTCAACTCTTGTGATACATTTTGTCACTTTTTTAACTGATTGTTTTTTCTCTTCTTTTTAGCACAGCCTTTGTCAATGCAGATCATGAACTGCACAATGTGTCTGGCATTATTCTGTCACCTCACTGTGAATTGGACATACCTTATAACTGAGTCGAAGACAGAGAATCCAGCCAAGTATTCATTTTACAGAACTTTTTGTGGAAACTACCTTCTGTAGAGCAGCTATGAGGACGTTTTCGATGGTGTACAGAGTATATTTTCTGGTCATATAGCCTGAAGTCCTCAGATAAGAGCACTTAAATTGCGAATAAAGCTGATACTACATTTTGACCAAATCTAAATAACCAAAAAGTGGCATTTTTTTACCAAAAGCATGGAAAAGTGCGATGTTTTAGACTTTTTGGACTTAAAAAAAATTCTGTGTTTTAAGATCAAAAAAGGTTTCTCTTTTCTCTGCAAAGTCAGAAAGTATTATTTCTAGGCTTATTTTGATCAGATTTAAATTATGAAAAACTTGGCATTTTTTTGGCCAAAAACATGGATTAACCCCTTTGAAAAAAATGCAATTTTTTGGACTTTGCAAAATTCTGTTTTTTTATAGTCAAAAAAGGTGTCTTTTATTTTCTTCAAGGTAATTAAGCATTATTTGTAGTCTTATTTTGACCAAATCTAAGTGGAGAAAAAAATGGCATTTTTTGACCAAAAGCATGGGTTAACCCCTTTGGTAAGGCGGATTTTTTGGACTTTAAAAAATTCTGTTTTTTATGGTCAAAACAGGTTTTTTCTTCTCTGCAAAGTCGCTAAGCATTATTTCTAGTCTTATTTTGACCAGATCTAAATAAAAAAGAATTGGGCATTTTTTGATCAACCCTTTTTTGGACTTTAAAAAATTCTTTCATATATATATATATATATATATATCTAGTAAAAGAGGTTTCTTTTTTCTCTGCAAAGTCACTAAGCAATATTTCTAGTCTTATTTTGACCAAATGTAAATAAAGGAAAAAATGGCATTTTTTGGCCAAAAAAATAAGTCAACCCCTTTGGAAAAAAATGCGATTTTTTGGACTTTCAAAAATTCTGTTTTTCAAGGTCAAAAAGGTTTCTTTTTACCGTGCAAAGTCACTAAGCATTTATTTCTAGTCTTATTTTGACCAAATCTAAATGAACCTCATAATTGGCATTTTTCGTCCAAAAGCATGCGTTAGCCCCTTTGGAAAAGTGCGATTTTTTAAACTTTGAAAAATTCTGTTTTTTATAGCCAAAAAAAGGTTGCTTTTTTCTCTGCGAGGTCACTAAGCAATATTTCTTGTCTTATTTTGACCAAATGTAAATAAAGGAAAAATTGCCATTTTTTGGCCAAAATCATAAGTTACCCCTTTGGAAAAAATGCGATTTTTTCGACTTTCAAAAATTCTGTTTTTATAGCCAAAAAAAGGTTTCTTTTTCCTCTGCGAAGTCATTAACCATTATTTCTAGTCTTATTTTGACAAACCTAAATAAACGAAAAATTGGCATTTTTTGACTAAAAGCATGGGTTAACCCCTTTGAAAAAGTGCGATTTTTTGGAAAAATTCTGTTTTTTAAAGTGAAAAAAGGTTTCTTTTTTTCTGCAAGGTCGCCAAGCTTTATTTCTTGTCTTTTTTTGATCAATTGTAAATAAAGAGAAAAATTGGCATTTTTTGGTTAAAAGCATGAGTTAAGCCTTTGGAAAAATGCGATTTTTTTGAGTTTGAATAATTCTGTTTTTTATAGTCAAAAGGGTTTCGTTTTTCTCTGCAAAGTCGCCAAGCATTATTTTAGTCTTATTTTGAACAAATCTAAATAAACCAAATAATTGGAGTTTTTTCATCAAAAGCATGAGTTATCCCCTAAAAAAATGCGATTTTTTGGACTTTGAAAAATTCTGTTCTTTAAGGCCAAACAAGGTTTTTCTTTCTCTGCAAAGTCAGAAAGCATTATTTCTAGGCTTAGTTTGATCAAATTTAAATAAAGAAAAAATTGGCATTTTTTGGCCAAAAGCATAAGTTAACCCCTTTGAAAAAAAAGTGCGATTTTTGGACTTTGAAAAACTCAGTTTTTATAGTCAAAAAAGGTTTCTTTTTTCATTGCAAACTAAGAAAGTATTATTTCTAGTCTTATTTGATCAAATTTAAATAAAGAAAAAAATGACATTTTTTGGCCAAAAGCATAGGTTAACCGCTTTGAAAAAGTGAGATTTTTGGCACTTCGAAAAATTCTGTTGTTTAAGGTCTAAAAAAGGTTCTTTTTTCTCTGCAAAGTAAGAACGCATTATTCTAGGCTTATTTTAATCAAATTTAAATAGAGAAAAAAATGGAATTTTTTGACCAAAAGCATGAGTTAACCCTTTGGAAAAGTGCAATTTTTTGGACTTTGAAAAATTCTTTTTTTAAATGCCAAAAAAGGTTTTTTTTCCCCTGCAAAGTCAGAAAGCATTATTTCTAGTCTCATGTTAATCAAATCTAAATAAGGAAAAAAATGGGGTTTTTTGGCCAAAAGCATGGGTTAACCCCTTTGAAAAAAATGCGATTTTTTGGACTTTGACAAATTCTTTTTGTTATAGTTAAAAAAAGGTTTCTTTTTTTTCCTTTAAGTAATTAAGCTTTTTTTAAGTCTTATTTTGACCAAATCTTAATAGAGAAGAAAATGGCATTTTTTGACCAAAAGCATGGGCTAACCCCTTTGGAAAAGCGGATTTTTTGGACTTTGAAAAATTCCTTTTCGTAGTCAAAAAGGTTTCTTTTTCCTGTGGAAGTCAGTAAGCATTATTTTAAGTCTAATTTTCTCTAAATATACATAAACGAAAAAAAATTGGCATTTTTTGTCCAAAAGCAAGGGTTAACCCCTTTGGAAAAGTGCGATTTTTTAGACTCTGAAAAATTCTGAAAAAGGGTTTCTTTTTTCTCTGCGAAGTCATTAAGAATTATTTTTAATTATTAAGTCTCATTTTGACCAAATCTAAATATAGGAAAAATTGGCGTTTTTGTATAAAAGCATAGGTTAACCCCTTTGGAAAAATGTGCTTTTTTGACTTTGAAAAAACTCTGTTTTTGAAGTGAAAAAAGGTTTTTTCTGTAAAGTCACTAAGCATTATTTCTAGTCTTATTGTGATCAATTGTAGATAAGGAAAAAAAATTGGCATTTTTTGGTTAAAAGCGAGTGAATGAGTTAACCCTTTGAAAAAATGCGATTTTTTGGACTTCCAAAAATTCTGTTTTTTAAGGCCAAAAAAGGTTTCTTTTTTCTCTGCAAAGTCAGAAAGTATTATTTCTAGTCTTATTTTGATCAAATCTAAATAAAGAAAAAAAATGGCATTTTTTGGCTAAAAGTATGGAAGGGCGGATTTTTTGGACTTTAAAAGATTCTGTTTTTTATAGTCAAAACAGGTTTCTTTTTTCTCTGCAAAGTTGCTAAGCATTATTTCTAGTCTTATTTTGACCAAATCTAAATAAAGAAAAATTTGACATTTTTTGATCAAAAGCCTGGATTAAACCCTTTGGAAAAAAAAAATGCGATTATTTGGACTTTAAGTAATTATGTTTTTTTATAGTCAAAGAGGTTTCTTTTTTCTCTGCAAAGTCAGCAATATTTCTAGTCTTATTTTGACCAAATGTAAATAAAGGAAAAATTGGCATATTGGCATTTTTTGGCCAAAAGCATAAGTTAACCCCTAAAAAAATGCGATTTTTTTGGACTTTGAAAATTTCTGTTTTTTATAGTCACAAAGGTTTCTTTTTCCTGTGCAAAGCCAGTAAACATTATTTCAAGTCTAATTTTCAATAAATCTACATAAACAAAAAAATTGGCATTTTTTTAACGAAAGAATAGGTTAACCCCTTTGGAAAAAGCAATTTTCGAAAAAGTCAAAAAAGGTTTCCTTTTTCTCTACAAAGGTATTAAGTATTATTTCTAGTCTTATTTTGACCAAAAACAATAAAGAAAAAATTGGCAATTTTCGAACCAAAAGCATGGGTAACCCCTTGGGAAAAATGCAAATTTTTAGACTCTAAAAAATTCTACTATTTATAGCCCAAAAAGGTTTCTTTTTTCTCTGCAAAGTCACTAAGCATTATTTCTAGTCTTTTTTTGATCAATTGTAAATACAGAATAAATTGGCGTTTTTTGGCCAAAAGCATGAGTTAACCCTTTGGAAATATGCGATTTTTTGGACTTTCAAAACTTCTGTTTTTTAAGGTCAAAAAAGGTTTCTTTTTTCTGTGGAAAGTCAGAATGCATTACTTCTAGTCTTATTTTTATCAAATCTAAATAAAGAAACAAAATGATGTTTTTTGGCCAAAATCATGGTTTAACCCCTTTGAGTCCTTTGAAAAAGTGCTATTTTTTGGACTTTGAAAAATTCTGTTTTCTAAGGTCAAAAAAGGTTTCTTTTTCCTGTGCAAAGTTAGAAGGCATTATTTCTAGGCTTAGTTTGATCAAATTCAAATTTAGAAAAAAATGGCTTTTTTTGCCCAAAAGCATGGGTTAACGCCTTTGAAAAAATGCGATCTTTTAGACTTTGAAAAATGGTGTTTTTAATAGTCAAAACGGTTTCTTTTCTCTCTTCAATGTAACGTAAGCATTATTTCTACTCTTATTTTGACCAAATCTGAATAGATTAAAAAACTGGCATTTTTTGACCAAAAGCATGGGTTAACCCCTTTGAAAAAGTGCGTTTTATGGACTTTGGAAACTCTGTTTTTTAAGGTAAAAAAGGTTTCTTTTTTCTCTGCAAAGTCCGAAAGCATTATTTCTAGGCTTTTTTTGATCAAATTTAAATTAAGAATAAAATTGGCATTTTTTGGCAAAAAGTATGGGTTAACCCGTTTGAAAAAAAAGCGATTTTATTGACTTTGAAAAATGCTGTTTTTTAAGGTCGAAAAAGGTTTCTTTTTTCTCTGCAAAGTCGGAAAGCATTATTTCTAGGGGTATTTTGATCAAATTTAAATTAAGAATAAAATTGGTATTTTTTTCCCAAAAGCATGGGTTAATCCGTACGAAAAAATGCGATCTTTTAGACTTTGAAAAATGCTGCTTTTTATGGTCAAAAGGGTTTGTTTTCTCTCTTCAATGTAACGTAAGCATTATTTCTACTCTCTTTTGAACAAATCTGAATAGATTAAAAAAATGGCATTTTTTAACCAAAAGCATGGGTCAACCCCCTTTGAAAAAGTGCGTTTTTTGGACTTTGAAAAATTCTGTCTTTTAAGGTCAAAAAGGTTTCTCTTTTCTCTGCAAAATCGGAAAGCATTATTTGTAGGCCTATTTTGATCAAATTTAAATTAAGAATAAAATTGGCATTTTTTGGCAAAAAGTATGGGTTAACCCCTTTGAAAAAAAGCGATTTTTTGGACTTTGAAAAATGCTGGTTTTTAAGGTCGAAAAAGGTTTCTTTTTTCTCTGCAAAGTCAGAAAGCATTCTTTGAAGTGTTATTTTGATCAAATCTAATAAAGAAAAAAATGGCATTTTTTGGCCAAAAGGATGGGTTCGGCCCGTTTGAAAAAAAAATGCGATCTTTGGGACCTGAAATATTCTGTTTTTTATAGTCAAAAAGGTTTCTTTTTTCTCTGCAAAATCGGAAAGCATTATTTATAGGCTTATTTTGATCAAGTTTAAATTAAGAATAAAATTGGCATTTTTTGGCAAAAAGTATGGGTTAACCCCTTTGAAAAAAGCGATCTTATGGACTTTGAAAAATGCTGTTTTTTAAGGTCGAAAAAGGTTTCTTTTTTCTCTGCAAAGTCGGAAAGCATTATTTCTAGGCTTAGTTTGATCAAATTTAAATAAAGAAAAAATTGGCATTTTTTGGCTAAGAGTAGGGGGTTAACCCCTTTGAAAAAAAAAGGCGATTTTTTAGACTTTGAAAAATTGTTTTTTCTTATACTCAGAAAGGTTTCTTCTCTAAAAAGTCATTAAGTAAAACTACTACTAGTCTTGTTTTGACCAAAATCAAATAAAGAAAAAATTGACATTTTTTGGACCAAAAGCATGGGTTACCCCTTTTGGGAAAATGCGATTTTTGGGCCTTTTTTTCGTCACAAAATGTTTCTCTTTTTTCCCAAAAAGAAGTTGTAGTACGAACAATGCAGATTTGGAGATCCATGATGGTTTGAAGTACATTTATTCATAGAAATAGATCAACTAATTTAGCATGCTTGGAAACCATGATATCTTATGGGACAGATACCTATTAAAATAGTGGGGTTTTTTTGGCTCACGATATCTTACTATTCTGTAATTAGTTTAGAATACTCGGTCTTGCCTATATAGGAGACCATAAAAACAGGGTACAACTAGCCAGCTGTTACATGTATTCCACAACTTCATTTCATTTAGTGCATGTACTTAAAATTATGTAGAGTAAGAAACTAGAGTGGCAAACAATAATGACAATAATAATTATGTCATTAAAATAATCTTATAGTACATGTACGTCTCTCTGATTTCTATAGTAATAAACTTCAAAGTTAACACGCTTTGGTTGATTGATTTTTTTTAACCGTGAGAAACATTTCCATTGTTTGCACAGCGGGATGTAAGCATGTGAGGGACTTAAGGGTTACAATTTCTTCGGATTAGGCCAAGTAAGCCTAGAATTTCTAAATACCTTAAAATATTACCAAACATTATATATAGAAGATCTATTTTGACCAACAAAACAGAAAACAAACTTTTCAATTTTTTTGACCAAACTCGCGGGTTAACCCCTTTTGTAAAACCCAATGTGGTGCCTTGTTTATAGCCACAAAAGGCTTGTTTTATATCTAGAATGATGTAACACATATATAACAAGCCCTTCCATGCTATAAACATATCGTTTTGACAAAGTCGCGACATTTAACATTTGCAAAGGGGTTAGCCCATGATTTTAGTTTCACCGCAAGTGATAAGGAGGTTCAGAGATCGCAAATTCGGCTATTTTAGATGATAAACAGCTGTTTACATCAAATCAGGTGTTTAGTTTAAGTTCAGAGACCTCAAAATCGGCTATTTTAGATGGTAAACAGCTGTTTTTCTCAAATCAGGTGCTTCGGAGGTTCAGAGACCTCAAAATTGGCTATTTTAGATGGTAAACAACTGCTTTTACAAAATCAGCTGTTTAGGAGGTCCAGAGACCTCAAAATCGGCGATTTTAGATGATAAACAACTGTTTTTATAAAATCAGCTGTTTCGGAGGTCCAGAGACCTCACAATCGGCTATTTTAGATGATGAACAGCTTTTTATATCAATCCAGGTGTTTAGGACGCTAAGAGACGTCAATGGGCTATTTTAGGTGGTAAACAGCTGTTTAGATCAAATCAAGTGTTTAGGAATTACAGAGTTGGATTACAAAGTAAAGAGCTCACGCCCTGAAGAAAACAGAAGTTTATTGAATAAAGTAAACTTGTTTCTGTCTATCAATAAAAAATATTACCTATAACTATTTCTAAATTACTAATTATTAATTAATGTTAATTAAATTAAGTCGTTCAGTCACCAAATTTTTTTTAATTTCTTTTCGATGAAAACATGTCTAGAAAAAATACTTAATGAGTCTGTAGAGAAAAAAAAGGCATTTTTAAAAAACTGAATGTTTAAGAGTCCTTAAAATCGCATTTTTCCAAAGGGGTTAACCCATGCTTTAGGTCAAAAATGCCAAATGTTTCTTTATTTACATTTCGTCGAAATAAGACTAGAAATAATGCTTACTAACTTTGCAGAGAAAAAACAAACTTTTTTTGACTGTTAAAAAAAAACTTCCAACAATAGCATTTTTTCAAAGAGGTTAGCCCAATGCTTTTGGTCAAAAAATGTAATTTTTTTCTTTATTTGTTTTCAATCAAAATAAGAATAAAAATAAGGTTTAATAATGATCTAGATAGTAAACAAACATTTTGTTACTATAAAGAAAAACTTTTTCACAGTCCCAAAAATCGTATTTTTCCAAGGGGGTTAACCCATGCTTTTAGTCAAAAATACCACTTATTTCTTTATTTGTTTTCGGTCAAAATAAGACTAGAAATAATGCTAAATAAAGTTTGAGATAGAAAAGAGACCTTTTTTGACTATAAAAACCAAAATTTTTCAACGTCTCAAAAATGGCATTTTTCCAAAGGGGTTAACCCATGCTTTTGGTCAAAAAATGCAATGACTTTCATTACTTGTTTTCGCTCAAAATAGGACTAGAAATAAGGTTTAATAATATTTATGAATAGAAAAGAAACCTTTTTTGACTATAAAAACAAAAATTTTTCAACGTCTCAAAAATGGCATTTTTCCAAAGGGGTTAACCCATGCTTTTGGTCAAAAAATGCAATTTTTTTTCATTATTTATTTTCGCTAAAAATAAGAGTAGAAGAAAGGGTTAATAATGTTCTGGAGAGAAAAAAAACTTTTTTGGACTACAAAAACAAAACTAATCATAGTCTCAAAAATCACATTTTTCCAAAGGGGTTAACCCATGCTTTTGGTCAAAAAATGCAATGATTTTCATTAGTTGTTTTCGCTCAAAATAAGTATAGGTAATAGCATGATTTGTAGTGATATTTGGCATAAATACCACAAGTGATATTTCAAAATTGTTATACGTAATTTCATGAGCCGTCAGGCGGGTGAAATTAGAGACAATTTTGAAATATCACGAGTGGTATTTATGCCAAATATTACGTACAAATCATGCTATTATTTGTTTATACTACTACCAGCAAGGTTTGTAATTTTCACATGTAGGTATTTCAAATTAAGTTGAAATACCACTGCTCTAAGCCAATCAAATTGCAGAAATTTCTAATGTAGTAGTATAAGACTAGAAATAAGGTTTAATAATATTATGAATAGAAAACAAAACATTTTTTTGACTACAAAAACAAAATTAATCATAGTCTCAAAAATCGCATTTTTCCAAGGGGATTAACCCATGCTTTTGGTCGAAAAATGCAATTTTTATTTTATTTGTTTTCGGTCAAAAAAAAAAATAAAATCAGGTTTAAAGATCTTTTAGATTAAAAAAAAAAACAAACTTTTTTTACTGTAAAAACAAACTTTTTCATAGTCTCAAAAACTGCATTTTTCCAAAGGGTTTAACCCATGCTTTTGGTCAAAAATGGCACTTTTTTCTTTATTTGTTCGGTCAAAACAAGACTAGAAATAGTACTTACTGACTTTGTAGATGCAAAAGAAACCTTTTTCGATTATAAAAACTGAATGTTTCAAAGTCCCGAAAATCGCATTTTTCCAAAGGGGTTAACCCTTGCTTTTGGTCAAAAAATGGAATTTTTTCTTTTTTTTTTTCGCGAAAAATAAGACTAGAAGTTAGGGTTAATAATGTTCTGGATAGAAAACAAAACTTTTTTTGACTATAAAAAAAAATTAATCATAGTCTCAAAAATCACATTTTTCCAAAGGGGTTAACCCTTGCTTTTAGTAAAAAAAAATGCCACTTTTTTTAATCTGTTTTCGGTTTTTTGTAGATAGAACGGAAACCTTTTCCGACTATAAAAACTGAATGTTTCAAAGTCCTTAAAAATCACGTTTTTCCAAGGGGGTTAACCCATGCTTTTGGTCAAAAATACGAAATTTTTCTTTATTTAGATTTGGTCAAAATAAGACTAGCAATAATGCTTAATAACTTTGTAGAGAAAGAAAAAACTTTTAAGGACAATTTTAAAAAAAACTTTTTAAAAGTTTCAAAAATCCTATTTTTCCAAAGGGGTTAACCCACGCTTTTAGTAAAAATATGCAATTTCTTTTCTTTATTTGTTTTTGGTCAAAAAAGACTAGAAATAAGGTTTAACGATGTTCTAGAGAGAAAAGAACCCCTTTTCAATATAAAAACAACATTATTAAACGTCTCAAAAATTAAATTTTTCCAAAAGGGTCAACCCATGCTTTTGGTCAAAAAATGGCAAATTTTTCTATATTTAGATTTGGTCAAAATAGAACTAGAATTAATGCTTAATAACTTTGTAGAGAAAAAAGAAACTTTTTTTGACTATAAAGAAAACTTTTTCAAATTCCTAAAAATTGCATTTTTTCAAAGGGGTTAACCCTTGCTTTTGGTCAAAAAATGCAATGATTTTCATCATTTGTTTTAGCTCAAAATAGGACTAGAAATAACGTTTAATAATATTATGAATAGAAAAGAAACCTTTTTTGACTATAAAAACAAAATTTTTCAACGTCTCAAAAATGGCATTTTTCCAAAGGGGCTAACCCATGCTTTTGGTCAAAAAATGCAATAATTTTCATTATTTGTTTTAGCTCAAAATAGGACTAGAAATAAGGTTTAATAATATTATGAATAGAAAAGAAACCTTTTTTGACTATAAAAACAAAAATTTTTCAACGTCTCAAAAATGGTATTTTTCCAAAGGGGTTAACCCATGCTTTTGGTCAAAAATTGCAATTTTTCTATAGTTTATTTTTGCTAAAAAGGAGAGTAGAAGTAAGGGTTAATAATGTTCCGGAGAGAAAAAAAACTTTTTTGGACTATAAAAACAAAATTTTCATAGTCTCAAAAATCATATTTTTCCAAAGGGGTTAACCCATGCTTTTGGACAAAAAATGTAGTTTTTTCCTTTATTTGTTTGTTGGTCAAAATAAGACTAGAAATAATGCTTCATAAAGTTTCAGATACAAAAGAAACCATCTTTGGCTTTAAAAACAAAATTTTTCAACCTCTCAAAAATGACATTTTTCCAAAGGGGTTAACCCATTCTTTTGGTCAAAAAATGCAAAGTTTTTCACAAATTTTTTTTCGCTAAAAATGAAACTAGAAGTAAGGGTTAATAATGTTCTGGATAGCAAAAAAAACTTTTTTGTCTATAAAAAAGAAATTTTTCATAGTCTCAAAAATGGCATTTTTCCCAAGGGGTTAACCCATGATTTTGGTCCAAAAATTGTCCCTTTTTCCTTTTTTTGTGCTCGGTCAAAACAAAACTAGATATAGTACTTACTGACTTTGTAGATAAAAAGGAAACCTTTTTTGATTATTAAAACTGACTGTTTGAAAGTCCCAAAAATCGTATTTTTCCAAAGGGGTTAACCCATGCTTTTGAACAAAAAATGCATTTGTTTTCTTTTTGTTTTCGGTCAAAATAAGAGTAGAAATAATGCCACATAAAGTTTGAGAAAAAAGAAACTTTTCTTGCCTATGAAAACAAAGTTTTTCAAATTCTCAAAAATAACATTTCTCCAAAGGGGTTACCCCATGCTTTTGGTCAAAAAATGCAATTTTTTTCTTTATTTCTTTTTGGTCAAAAAAGGACTAGAAACAAGGTTAAATGATGTTTTAAATAGAAAATAAACTTTTTTTTGACAAAAAATAGAAAATTTTTCAACGTCTCAAAAATGGCATTTTCCAAAGAGGATTAACCCATGCTTTTGGTCAAAAAATACATTTTTTTCTTTATTTGTTTCTGGTCGAAATGAGACTAGAAATAATGCTACATAAAGTTTGAGATACAAAAGACACCTTTTTTGTCAATAAAAACCAAAATTTTCTTAGTCTCAAAAATCGCATTTTTCCTAAGAGGTTTACCCATGCTTTTGGTCCAAAAATGCATTTTTTTTTGTTATTTGTTTTCGGTTAAAAAGAGGTAGAAATAAGGTTTAATGATGTTTTAGATAGAAAAGAAACCTTTTTTGACTATAAAAACAAAATTTTTTTAGCATCTCAAAAATGGCATTTTTGCAAAGGGCTTAACCCATACTTTTGGGTAAACAATGATATTTTTTTCTTTAATTTTTTTTTCGGTCAAAAAAGGAGTAGAAATAAAGTTTAATGATGTTCTAGATACAAAACAAACTTTTTTTGTCTATAAAAACAAAATTATTCAAAGTCTCAAAAAAGCATTTTTCCAAAGGGATTAACCCATGCTTTTGGTCAAAACATGCAATTTTTTTCTTTATTTGTTTTCGGTCAAAAAAGAACATGAAATAAGGTTTAATAATGTTCTGAATAGAAAGGAAACTTTTTTTAACTATAAAAACAAAAATTTTTCAAAGTCTCAAAAATGGCATCCTTCCAAAGGGGTTAACCCATGCTTTTGGTCAAAAAATGCAAATTTTTTTAATTATTTTTTTTTTCGCTAAAAATAAGACTAGAAGTAAGGGTTAATAATGTTTTAGATAGAAAAAAAAACTTTTTTTGGACTATAAAGACAAAATTTTTCATAGTCTCAAGACTCGCATTTTTTCAAAGGGGTTAACCCATGCTTTTGTTAAGAAAAGCGCCACTTTTTTAAAGTTTCTTTTCGGCCAAAACAAGACTAGAAATAGTATTTACTGAATTTGTAGATAAAAAAGAAACCTTTTTTGACTATAAAAACTGATTGTTTCAAAGTTTTTAAAACCGCATTTTTCCAAAGGGGTTAACCCATGCTTTTGGTAAAAAAATGCAATGATTTTCATTACTTGTTTTCGCTCAAAATAGGACTAGAAATAAGGTTTAGTAATATTATGAATAGAAAAGAAACCTTTTTAAACTATAAAAACAAATTTTTACAACGTCTCAAAAATGGCATTTTCCAAAGGGGTTAACCCATGCTTTTGGTCAAAAAATGCAATTTTTTTTCACTATTTGTTTTCGCTAAAAATAAGACTAGAGTTAAGGGTTAATAATGTTTTAGATGGAAAAAAACCTTTTTTTGACTATAAAGACAAAATTTTTCATAGTCTCAAAACTCGCACCCATGCTTTTGTTAAAAAAATGCCGCTTTCTTTTAATTTGTTTTCGGTCAAATCAAGACTAGAAACAGTACTTACTGAATTTGTAGAATAAAAAAGAAACCTTTTTTGACTATAAAAACTGATTGTTTCAAAGTCGTTAAAATCGCATTTTTCCAAAGGGGCTAACCCATGCTTTTGGTCAAAAAATGGAATTTTTTTCATTATTTTTTCGCTAAAAATAACCCTTGAAGTAAGGGTTAATAATGTTCTGCACTATAAAAACAAAATTTTTCATGGTCTCAAAAATCACATTTTACCAAAGGGGTTAACCCATGCGTTTGCACAAAAAATGAAATTTTTTTCTTTATTTGTTTTCGGTCAAAATAAGACTAGAAATAATGCTACATAAAGTTTGAGATAGAAAAGAAACCTACTTTGACTATAAAAAGAAAGTTTTTGAAACTCTCAAAAATGGCATTTTTCCAAAGGGTTTAACCCATGCTTTTGGTCAACAAATGGATTTTTTTCGTTATTTTTTTTCAGTCAAAAAAGGACTAGAAATAAGGTTGAATGATGTTCTAGATAGAAAACAACTTTTTTTGACTAGAAAAACAAAATATTTCAACGTCTCAAAAATCGCATTTTCCAAAGGGGTTAACCCATGCTTTTGGTCAAAAACTGCAATTTTTTTCATTATTTCTTCTTGCTCAAAAAAGACTAGAATTAAGGTTTAATAATGTTCTAGGTCGAAAAAAAACTTTTTTTGACTATAAATACAAAATTTTTGATACTCTCAAAAACCGCATTTTTCCAAAGGGGTAAACCCATGCTTTTGGTCAAAAATAACGCTTTTTTCTCTTTTTGTTTTCGGTCAAAACAAGACTACAAATAAAACTTACTGACTTTGTAGAGAAAAAAGAAACCTTTTTTGACTATAAAAACTGAATGTTTCAAAGTCCTTAAAATCACGTTTGTCCAAAGAGGTTAACCCATGCTTTTGGTCAAAAAATACGAAAATGTTTCTTTATTAAGATTTGGTCGAAATAAGGCTAGAAATAATGCTTAATAACTTTGTAGAGAAAGAAAAAACTTTTGAGGACAAAATCAAATCAAATAAAAAAAAATCAATTTTTTTAAAAAGGGTTGACCCATGCTTTTGGTTAAAAAAGTGCAATTTTTTTCATTATTTGTTTTCGCTCAAAATAAGATTAGAAGTAACGTTTAATAATGTTCTAGACAGAAAAAAAAAACTAGAAATAATACTTTGTAACTTTGTAGAGAAAAATGAAACCTCTTTTGAGTATAAAAACGGAATGTTTCAAAGTCCTTAAAATCGCATTTTTTAAAGGGGTTAACTCATGCTTTTGGTCAAAAAATGCCAAAAAAGGTTTCTTCTCTCCCTTCAAAGTCATTAAGGATTATTTCTAGTTTTAAAAAATATTAATTCGGTGAAATGTTAATTCTTCTCTCATACTTTTTTTGTGCTGAGTGCTGAAAATACCACAAGAAATAGTGTTTGGTGATTTTCTAGATAGGAAAAAATTTATTAAGTACTCCCCACCAATGACCTCCCCTCTCCATGGTCTTTCTCCTTCAACAGTGACGAAAAAAAGCCTCTTCTTATGATGGACATTTTACTGAGTAAGCTTTCCCGTTCTTTTTCTTGGCTAAAGACTCGTAAATGTACTTCGCTTCAGTGATGCCGATGCTTTATCCATGATGTTCTTGTCCAGTTTTCCTAATCTTCCTCTTCCACTTTCTTAATCTTGTTCTTTTGCTTTGGCAGATAGCTGGAAGTATTATAAATTAGCTGTTATAACTCTGTCTCAGACCTAACAGGGCAACACTAACCAATACAAATCATTTGATTAGCTGCAATGTCAGTAATATGAGCATCTGTAATATACAGTGAGCTTATTTGAAAAAGGGAGAATTCTAAGCTAAAAATGACAGTTTTATGGGTCCTGGCTGATATCGCATAATAATTCCAAAATGTACAGTGCAGGGTATAATAATTATTGTTTTCTTTAAGAGAAAAAATGTTCTATCATGGCAGGTTTTTGTTCCAAATCTAATGGTATTTCATACATTTCACCACCTTGAGAGTAGTAGCCTCTTGCAGTAACTGTTATTTGGTACACTCATAGAAGGGTAAATTTGTAGGAAAGGCAAAGCAACTTGATATTCATTGTAAACAAGGCCAGGAAAACAAGTGTAAACATTCTTTCTCAGAGCGACAGCAGTAACTGATGAGCATAAGCTTAAAATGTTCCGTTCCTTACTGGGGTCTGTGGGCTTGGGGCTTTCAACCCGTTTCCACTGTAAACAGTGTTTGAAAATAAATTGACAGAAAAATAATCACTTAAACCGAAAACGGGATTGTAATCCTAAGCTTGGCTTACTGTGTATCTAACGTTTGCTGACGTATATAAAATATCCACTAAGCCATTTTATCATAAAAAACTTTCACTTATAAACAAGTTTACAACATAAACTCAGGGCTCATCGATAAAACGAGAACACGACTACAGCCCTAGCAAACAAGAATGTTTAAACGATTTTTTCCGCCTAAAATTACACATTTCAATTTAAAGTCAAGTAAGTTGATTTTCTTTGAGGATAAAAGCAAGTAGAAGGTAGCAAAATCATACCTGTTCATGCATCCATGTCTAAAAGTGCCGCATTATAACAGGTAGACTTCACGACCAGGGCAAGCAATAAATTCAAACTGCCAACACTCGTACCTGTTAGAAAACAAGGCCAGAAAAAGAAAGGAGAAAGGATTAAAATAGAATCAATCCTTTATGTCCGGACACATCTAAAAATCACTAAACCGAAGGAGATTTTCCAATACAAACATTTCTTTACAAATTCCCCACTAGGTGTTTAAAAGTAACTTATTAAGGGTAAGGCCCAAAGACTATACTCTTTCTTTTTTTACCAGAATAGATTTTATAAACATAATGAGGTTGAAATCTGCAAATTTTAAGAATATTATAAGAATAAACCCAAGGCTGAGATTTTTAACAAGATATCATTAATTTTTTGTGTTGAAAATCTGTTAATAAAATAAAATTATATGTTTTAAACTTATCTAATATAATTAATCCTTTCTCTAAACAAAAAACTAACAAGCAAACTTAAAAAATGCACTAACTATAAAAGCCAAATGTTCAATGCTAATAACAGTTCGATGAACAGTACATTGATACCCCAATACATGCTAAAACGGAAATGGCATTAAACTTCAATTTAAGAGTAATACAAGAATATTTTGAGCCTAAAATTTGGAGAACACTAAGAATATTCATAATGGGCCAGAAAAACAACTTTCTTAGAAAAAAGAAGAGTGCACTCAGATATTTAAGAGGACGACAAGACTCAATATGAGAGGTTATTCAGATAAAAAAATAGATAACAATCTGTTGGAAGTTAAAAACGATCACAAAAGAACATCACTTTATTTAGCCTCAACTCTAAAAATATCTTAATGGAATATGGCTTCTTACAGAAAGCCAGCTGTTGCTAAGGGAAATCGTGATAGTATATATTATAAAAGACCTTTCTACATGTGTAATATATTAAAAAGAAATTCATAACGTGATATACTCGTACCAGCCAAACTATAAAACTTGAAGATACAACAGTTCAACCAAAAGCAGCCATGTGTGGTCAGTCAGGATTCAGAACTCCAAATCTCCATCTAATAATTCTAAGCTCGAATTATGCACATATTCACTTTGACCTGGAAAGACTGAATAAAATTCAAAGCCTACAAAGCCCAGCGTTATGGCCAATCTAAAACAATAACACTAGAGACAATGAAGAAAAAATGTTAGAAATCTAGGAAGAAAATTCACTAAACCATTACCTGTAGAGATAAAAAGCAAATAAAAAGTTAGAATTAGTTTTTGCTTTGGAAAAAACCTCAGTGAGAGGGGTATCTGATGGTTATTTTATTTTTATCTCCAGTATGAGTTTCCAATTTGAAAAGTATCCGATGAATTGAGTGGTATCCCTACGTTTCTCTGTTCCCTGATTTATTGTGTAATATCGGTTTGAGTGTCAGTGGTTTACGCAAAATGCGTTTCAACGCCTACACACCCCGTCGAATTTCCACAAAAAATTCAGTTCCCAAAGAAACTAGGATTCCCCTTATCCGCGTTGATAATTTTAGTTTGGTATCCCTACGTTTTTTTGTTCACTGATTTATTGTGTAATATCGGTTGGAGTGTCAGCGGTTTACGCAAAATGCGTTTCAACACCTATACACCCCGTCGAATTTCCACAAAAAACCAGTTCCCAAAGAAACCAGGATTCCCATTGTCCGTGTTGATAATTTTAGTTTGGTATCCCTACGTTTTTTTGTTCCCTGATTTATTGTGTAATATCGGTTGGAGTGTCAGCGGTTTACGCAAAATGCGTTTCAACACCTATACATCCCGTCGAATTTCCACAAAAAATCAGTTCCCAAAGAAACCAGGATTCCCATTGTCCGTGTTGATAATTTTAGTTTGGTATCCCTACGTTTTTTTGTTCCCTGATTTATTGTGTAATATCGGTTGGAGTGTCAGCGGTTTACGCAAAATGCGTTTCAACACCTATACACCCCGTCGAATTTCCACAAAAAATCAGTTCCCAAAGAAACCAGGATTCCCATTGTCCGTGTTGATAATTTTAGTTTGGTATCCCTACGTTTTTTTGTTCCCTGATTTATTGTGTAATATCGGTTGGAGTGTCAGCGGTTTACGCAAAATGCGTTTCAACACCTATACACCCCGTCGAATTTCCACAAAAAATCAGTTCCCAAAAAAACCAGGATTCCCATTGTCCGTGTTGATAATTTTAGTTTGGTATCCCTACGTTTTTTTGTCCCTGATTTATTGTGTAATATCGGTTGGAGTGTCAGCGGTTTACGCAAAATGCGTTTCAACACCTATACACCCCGTCGAATTTCCACAAAAAATCAGTTCCCAAAGAAACCAGGATTCCCATTGTCCGTGTTGATAATTTTAGTTTGGTATCCCTACGTTTTTTTTGTTCCCTGATTTATTGTGTAATATCGGTTGGAGTGTCAGCGGTTTACGCAAAATGCGTTTCAACACCTATACATCCCGTCGAATTTCCACAAAAAATCAGTTCCCAAAAAAACCAGGATTCCCATTGTCCGTGTTGATAATTTTAGTTTCGTATCCCTACGTTTTTTTGTCCCTGATTTATTGTGTAATATCGGTTGGAGTGTCAGCGGTTTACGCAAAATGCGTTTCAACACCTATACATCCCGTCGAATTTACACAAAAAACCAGTTCCCAAAGAAACCAGGATTCCCATTGTCCGTGTTGATAATTTTAGTTTGGTATCCCTACGTTTCTCTGTTCCCTGATTTATTGTGTAATATCGGTTTGAGCGTCAGCGGTTTACGCAAAATATGTTTCAACGCCTACACACTCTGTCGACATTCCACAAAAAATCAGTTCCCAAAGAAACCAGATTCCCATTGCCCACGTTGATAATTTTAGATTGGAGTAATGTGGACCGCATTCTCTTAAAAAAAAAAAAGCGGAAAAACATGAATCATGATCAATAAAGTTTAATTGGCAATCCCAAAGCCTGCTGTCATAGAGATATGAAGAAACTAAGAAGTTAGCACGAGTTTCCAATTTGGAAAAAATCAGTCACAAAGAAACTAGGATTCCCATAAACTCAAAGCACTCACCTGTTGAAAGGCTGAGAGTGAGCAGCTTTTATATCATTTCCACGTTGAAAATACACGAAATACACGTTGAAGTAGTCTTTTTATTAAAATAGGGTACATGCACAAAGTAGTGGTAAAGCTGATTGGGGTTTAATGGAGTTTTGTAGAACTCGATTAATTTTTACTCTGGACAGAGATAATTGTCTGTCGATCATTTGCTACACAGTGCTAACAATGTACATGGAAGAAATAGATTATTAGATATGTACAGTTACACATTCTACCCTCTACGCGATCCACCACACAAATCACCCACGACTCACTCCACCCAGGGTTCAAAGCGTAATTAGTAAAGCAACAGTACATCCAACTTGGAGATTGTGCGTGGGTGCGAGGCCGAGGGGTAGAATAGTACTGATAGATAGTACTGTTCTTTCTATTCCTCCTAAGCTTTCTCCTATGGAAATGTTGAAATCTGATTTTTATACAACTTTCAACTGGACATGTATCATTTCCCTTTTGCCAGCATTTCATTTCTACAAAAAGACAAAGATGTATGACATGAACGTTATTCTGGACAAATAATGTTTACAAACAATGAATAAACTTCAATGTACTGAATCAGTAGCCAATGAGCACACTGAAGGGAGAGACTCTGAGATTTGCAGTTGTATTTTGTATAATTTCTGTCTTGTAAGAAGGTTGCTTTGCCTGAAGAATTTTAACTCTTTTCCCTCCCGTTCTTAAGTGTAATGTGTATTTCCCGAAAATATCCATACCCTCCCTTGAATGGCAACAGAAATTCCGAGAGGATTGGGGGGGGGGGGGGGGGGAAGGGGGGTCCAAAAAGAGGCAATTTCAGAGGGAGGTAGGTGGTTGTTACAGAGGTCTTTTTCCAGGTGGTCTGAGTGATCATGAGATTGGTGAGTTATTAATAAATAACAGCTCTGTTGAGAAAGCTGTCAATTATTTACTGTTACCAGTGTTTCAAAACAAGTATTATAATTTGTTTGCATTGATCAACTTTTATCTATGGTCAGCTAAATGATTTTTTCAAAAGTATTCAGATCAATTTAGGTTTTTGGGAAACTGCCCACCTACCCCTCCCCTGAGCCAACATTTTGGCTTAAGTAAGAAGTAAGTGATAATGATGGCTTAGGGGAGGGGTAGGTGGACTCCCAGAAACCTACATTAATCCTATTACCTAGTATTCTTTAATACAATTGTCATCGGTTCATGAATAAACTTCCGGTTATCTAGCTGTTACTTTATTACACATTATTTTGATGCACCGTCATTTGGTTGTGTTCACTTTGAAGCCTTTTTGTAACATGTTCTAACTGAAATGAAGTAATGAAAGTTCACCTGGTGTTTAGTTTGAATGAAACTGGTTCTTTTGAAAATGTCATTATTCATGTAGTCAGTAGTGTAAGGTATCGCCTCTATATATGGTTAATTGTTAGCTAAGAAAGTCCTTGAGATTATTAGACACATTATCTCAGAAAAATTATCTTTTGCAGACAATAATACAGTGCAACAATATTTTTCACACAGATATACTTTGCAGACAGTACCCAACCAAGTAGAAAATTTACAGAAATTCCAAGGGCTGGGGGGTTATGGCAAGCACCCCCTACAGTGTATAATGGAAATTCCAGGGGGGTGGGGAGGGGGGGTCTAAAGTAAACGTGTCCTTCATGGGGGGTATGGATATTTTCTGGAACTACACAATAATAGATATGCTTCTTGCAAGGTTCCTAGTAGCTAATTTTTAATCTCTCAGGTAATTTTTATTTGTCCTTCTTGTTTCAACTTTATTAGCAAACATTGTCATACCCAAAAACAAAAGGAAAACAAAAACTGCCTGAGATAAAAAATTAACAACAACATACACATAAATACAAAAATTGGTCTAATTAACTGTTTATCGCACAGTGAATGGTTTTACATTTGCATCATGCATTCTGCTTGGTATCAAGGCATCAACAGCAAATTTGTTTTCAAGATAACATTATCTTGTAGCAGTATCCAGGGTCCGAAAATTACGCCTTCCCGGTTGCCAATGCGACTAAAAATTCAGTACTGGCGACCAGAATTTCATAGCTGGTCACCAGCTGGAGACTTGTCTTGTGGACTTTCACGTTTGAAGAAAATGATAAACATTTGAAACCACGAAGATATTTGCCAACAGGTGTCTTACATGTACTTTTTGTCCTGCTGATATTTTTTAATTAAAAGTGAAACGAATCTTCCTGTAAAAATACCTCCACAACAGCTATTATCAATACAAGTTGAATGTTTCCAAGTTGCCATGGTGCTTTCAGCTGAAATACGCTAAGTAGGTTACATATGTGTAATTATACTGTACCCATTTTTCCACGGTTATGGCCTGGTACGAGCAACACAGCGGGTTGACTCATGTTTATGTTTCGTGTTTTGGGGTAATTATCGAAAGAAAATGGAGTTTTGATATGTTCAGTGCAGTCATGGGCAGATAGCTTTCTGTTCCTACATCCTAGGTCAGACAGCTTTCTATCTCTGAAAAGTAATTTGTGGGGAAAAAAAAGAAGACTTCACTCGTAAACGTACAGTTGCTTTCTGGTATCGGGAGCGGAAGTAGTGCAATTTTTGAGCATAAAAATGTCATTATATACTATGTATTTTTTATTTGCGTTTAAACTTTTATTTGAAAAAAGAGGAGGGGAAATTTTTGGTGACCATCATTTTCCCTCTGGTGACCAAAAATTTATACTTGATCACCAGTTGGCGCCTGTATTAAAAAAGTTAATTTGGGACCCTGGACTATCTTGCAATGATACCTACCAGTTCTGCTGATAAAGGCAAACTTTTGGTTCAGGTTTGAATGCTGGTGGCCTCTGAGGATTACAATGTGTGCTTCATGTTCAATTTGCCACACACAGACATTTTTCTGGAAAAATAAATGTCTTTCATTATTATCAGACTATAACGTTTACTTAGTATCAATCCCTAGGATCTCACGGTAAAAACCGTTTCCAGTACCATGTCATTACTATCATCTTAATTATTACAATGGCACCAAAAAATCAAAAAGTTTTCCACTGACATTTCCAGACTAAGAAATCAAAATACACAAATATAGTATTTTCCCACTCGCATTCTTAACTAGTAGAACAATTCTTAAGAGACTCAGCTTATATAAGAAATTTTTAAAAATGCCTCAGGAAACACTGTCATTCCACAAAAAAAAATAAACAAGGCATATTTCTGCATAACTATTTTTAAAATTTAACAAAGAATGTAATTTTGCCAGGAAAGATGTCTATTTTCTGTGATGTATAATATCTACGCAAACAGACCCAAAAATCGTTAGAAAATATAGAGCGACTAGGAATTTTTAGACGGTTCACAGTCCCCTATGTTTTTGTGAAATCATCAAGATATTGTCCATCTTACCATTAATGGTGGCCATTTTGATTTTCAAATGTACCGAGGGGGCAGGTGTCGGGGATTATAGCTGTAGGGGAAGGGGGGCAAGAAAAATAGAGGGACTGTAATAACAGCAGCTCGCAGTTCGCAGCTCGCGTTCACAAAGCATGTTGTACCAGCAACGCAGGCATTTGATTGGTCATTAGACAATAGATGTTAATTTCCATTGACAACAGGTTTAGTTTAAGTTGCCGACACTGACAAGTCCTTGACAAGTTGTGGTTTCTATAAAACATACGCTTCATAACATTACCACCATAAGGCACATCTTGTGCCAACACATGAAGGATTTTTGGTATTCTGAGGATGAATCACGTAAGCCAACGTGCTTTTGAAGCAGCCCGGCCAGGCAATGTTGTAACACAATTTCTGCCAAACAAACTGAAATTTAATGCTACACCGACACAAAAAGGACAACCTGTCAGAGATGCCTTTTTTTTGGGAGGTTTAACCGTTTTAATCTGTGGTGAAGCGAGCATGCTTAGCGCTTCGATTAGGAAAATGTTTCACCTGTGCATGTTTGTTGATTTTATTTATAGGCATGGCCCAGAAAGT
>OZ038005.1:5277706-5575206 GCA_964035705.1 Porites rus | reverse complement strand
GTAGAAGGGTTATCAGAATGAATGAAATGATCCCTAAAGAGAAAATTTTCTTTTGATCTTTTAACAAATTCTCTCAACCGATTTTTCAAGAAATATATGGAAGCCAATGTGGAGAATTTGTATGTTAATCGAGGTGTTTAAAGGGTTAAGACATGAGAAGCAAACTCTCACCTTCCTCCATGCTCCAGACGCAGTTAATCGATAAAAATCGTTATCGGAAATCACTAGATATCATCGATATTAATCGATTTAATCCACCGATTGATATCGATTGATATCGGAAATCGATAGAAATCGAGGTAAGAAAAAATAATTAACCGATTATTATCGATTAACAAAATCGATAACAAACGATAGGAATCGATAAAAAATCGTTATCGATTTCTATCGGAAATCATCGATATTAATCGAAGTCACAACTTTTTTCTTTTTCGATTTTCATCGATTGATATCGGAAATCAATATCAATCATCGATTAATATCGATTACTACCGATACGTCTGGCATGCTGTCCTCCCCACTCGGGAACAGAAGGCCAAACTGTCCAAGTGCCCAACTACCCCTAGCAGGAATTACACGATCAGATGATAAGGTTTTCCAGGATTTCGTAGTTGGAATACTCAAAGGACACCAGAATTCACATCTCAGAGGCGGAGCTTTCGCAACTCAGCGGCAACATGACTGGCACTATACTTGTGACTTTTCCACCTGAGATCTGAAACTAGAGGCTCGCTGTTTGCTATCTTTTTTAAAAAGCTAATACCTGTCTTCGCGTCACTTGAATTCCAAAAACAAGGGTAGACATTTGTTATAAGGCTATATTTAGGTACTGAAACTGTTTTCTGTTGACTACGGATGGCAAGGATGGACATGGATTGAAACTTCACAAAGTTAAGCCAACATTTTCAAGTTTTAACTTATGGTATGCCTTCAAAAATCACCAAAGAAAATGTTGTAGTTAGTACTCCCTGATGAAATTTGTTTCATATATTCGTCATAACTCTACAAGGGCATTTTGTGTTTGGGTAAAGGGATCATCATACGTTTCCAGGAAACTTCCCACCTACCCCTCCCCTAAGCCAACATTTTGCCTTAAGTAAGAAGTAAGTGTTAATGCTGGCTTAGGGGAGGGGTAGGTGGACAGTTTCCAAGAAACGTTAAATGAAAAAGAACATGACACCCTAAAAACACTTTAGACAAGAGTAGCCGATAAGCTAGTAAAACAACAAAAGGATAGTGTTACAGTTTTTATTTGCACTGTCGCTTCATTTTTATAAAATATATTTTTTGGTTACTCTTTCCTATTTAATGTAAAAGGCAATACTAGTTTGTTCAAATTACAGAATGACGTGTTCACATTAAGATCAAAATTCACTTCGTTCAAATGAAAACAAGAAGAAAAAGAAATCTAATCTAGTTCTATTGCTACCTTTAATTTAATCATGTGTTAATTTTCAAACACTCTAAAAGAAAATGAGCTAGAAAACGCGCTTCGATGAAAAGAAACTAAATCAACGCCTTCTTGTGAAGGAGAATTTATGCATGGTAGAACCGGTCGGGGAACAACTCGCAAGTAATGTCAAAATACCGCTTTCTATTAAGCCGAAACCGTCCTAAACGATTGTTGTCGGCAAATTCCTCAATGCTGTAAGAGTTTCCGAATCTTCCGAATCTTATTAACTGATCAGAAGAGGAATTATGCAATTTGTTAGACAAGTAGATACCGTAAAATTCCGAAAATAAGCCCCGGGGCTTATATTTTTCAAAGGCCTTTTTTGAGGGGCTTATTTTTGGAGGGGCTTGTATTCGGAGGGGCTTATCTATGGAGGGAAATTTGCGTTTCAAAATCGAGTGGGCTATCCTTAGAGTTAGAAGGAAATTTACCGTTTTTGCTTTGTTTTACTTTGTATTTGAGGGCAATTTCCGAGTACAAGCCCCCGGGGGGCTTATATATGGAGGGGCGATTTAACGGACGGTTTTTTGCGTTACAAGTTTGGGGGGCTTATATTTGGAGGGGCATATACATGGAGGGGCTTATTTTCGGAATCTTACGGTATCTGAAAAAAGAGATTGTTCCCCGGCAGGATAAAACACCTTAATAACAAAACACAGCAGCCACAAGATAATGGCTGACTGTGGTTGGGTGCTTGTGATGCCTGATGCCTGCCATTTTTGCTACGGTGTCAACCTAGCTGTTGAACAGCCCATCACCAAACCTTACAAAATCCAGAAGAGCCAACATGCATTCTCATTCATATCATATCATACTGACTGTTTCTCTACAATTGTTGTGACCATCAATCCTCAAGTGCTTCATAGATGCCTGTAAATCTAGGATACACAACTTATATACTAAGTCAGTGCTCAAACTGACTGTTCTTTTGTTACTGTTGTGATTGTGGTCAACACAAGTTTCTTGAGCTGTATAGCGTTTCTTGATGTTCTTAAAAAAAAGAAACCTTTTAAGGGGCCGACCATTTAACTCTTAAGAGGGGGAGAGGGGGTGGGTGATTTTGAAAAAAAAATTCCTGCAAGCGCTTGTCGGGAGAAAAAAATTGCATGCAGCACAAATGTAATGGAAAGCTTATGGAAAAAAAGGGAAAAAAATATCCTGCCTACCAGATTGCTAGAAAAAAAATTCTTGATGACCAGAAATCACCCCCCACCCTCAAGAGTTAAATGGTCAGCCCCTTAGACCACAAAATTGGAACTTTTCAAAAGGCCAAAAATCGCAATTTTCAAAAGGAGTTAACCCGCGACTTAAGAAACTCTATTTTCAAGCTTTTTTAAATAGAGAAACAAACAAAGAAAAATTTAGAGTTTCTTGATGCTCTAAATAAAAAAGAAACTTTTTTGGACCACAAAAAAGAGAACTTTTCATAAGGCCAAAAATTACAATTTTCCAAAGGGGTTAACCCACGATTTAGGTCCAAAAATCAAAACAAAAATTTAATTTTTTGTTAAAATAAGCTAACAAGTGAGTTCCTTGGTCTTCTAAACAAAAAAGAAACCTTTTTAGACCACAAAAATGGCAACCTTTCATAAGGCGAAAAATCCCAATTTTCCAAAAGGGTTAACCCACGATTTTGGTCAAAAAATCCATTTTTTTTCTTTATTTGTTTTTCGCTAAAACAAAAATTTAATTTTTTGTTAAAATAAGCTAACAAGTGAGTTCCTTGGTCTTCTAAACAAAAAAGAAACCTTTTTAGAACACAAAATTGGAACTTAACCCGCGACTTGTGTCAAAAAATTTAAAATTTTTCTTTTTTTCGATTAAAAAAGCTTGAAAATAGAGTTTCTTGATGTTCTACCTAAAAAAAGAAACCTTTTTAGAGAACTTTTCATAAGGCCAAAAATTACAATTTTCCAAACGAGTTAACCCACGATTTTGGTAAAAAAATTCAAATTTTTTCTTTACTTGTTTTTCGCCAAAAATAAGCTTAAACATAGAGTTTCTTGATGTTCAGAAATAAAAAGGAAACTTTTTTAGCCCACTAAAATGGAAAAGTTTCATAAGGCCAAAATTCGCAATTTTCCAGAGGGGTTTCCAACGATTTTAATCAGGAGCAGGAGCCGATTACTTATCGGTAATCGGCTCCCGGTTTTAATCCAAAAATTAAAAATTTTTCTTTATTTGTTTTTCCCCAAAATAATCTTAAAAATAGAGTTTCTTCATATTCTAAATGAAAAGGAAACATTTTTAAACCACAAAAATGCTTACTTTTCATAAGGCCAAAAATCGCAATTCTCCAAAGGGGTTAACCCACGATTTTGGACATATAAATTTCAAAACATTTTTTTTTTGGCTTTTTCTCAAAATACCCTTAAAAATAGAGTTTCTTTATGTTCTAAATAAAAAAAAAAAAATTAGACCCTGACAATAGTGGGATCTTTTTATAAAGCCAAAAACCGCAATTTTCAAAAGGGGTTCTAGATAAACAAGAAACTTTTTAAACTTTGTTCGACTATAAAAAATGGGAACCTGTCATAAGGCCAAAAATCCCAATTTTCGAACTGGTTAACCCATGATTTTGGTCAGAAATCTCCAGTTTTTTTGAAAGTTAATTTAGGATGGCGACTTTATAAAATCGATATTTTTATTGTCTGAAAAGCTTCTTATTAAAGTGGAACATTGCCAAACGTTTCTTAGGGCTATCTTACCAAAAAACAGAAGAGCAAGAATCCTTTTTTTTATAAAATCGATATTTTTATTGTCTGAAAAGCTTCTTGTTAAAGTGGAACATTGCCAAACGTTTCTCAGGGCTATCTTACAAAAAAACAGAAGAGCAAGAAATTTTAAATTTTTGTCGAAATCATAACTTATTTTAAAACTCCTTTAAAAGGATCCAATGTGACCATTCGATGTTTTTATAGTCTGGCCAGGCTTGTTTTGAATTTTTTTTAAAACATAAACCACTTTATTTCTAGACTTTCTAGGCCTTTAATCATGTAGCTCAAATACGAGAAGTAAAAAAAAAAATGGATTTCAGTGTTTTTTCGCGGACAGACTTCAGACCTCTGGGCCCAGTTGTTCGGAACGCACATAACGCTATGAACTGGATAAATCTCTATCCTGTGGACAACGCAATTGGTTTCCCTAATTACTTATCCGCTGGTTAGTGATTTTTGGGTAGGATAGCGCTATCCCGGGATCAGATTTTTTAGCCTGCGTAAATTAATGCTTTGCGGTCGTAGGAGGAACACATATTTTTCTTACACGAAGTACATAGTAAGGTTTACCAACATGGCGGCCTCGAAGCTCGAAATCAATTTCCGCCGTCTTTTGGAACGCTGCGAAGCGATGGCCTCAGAAATCCAGGAGAATAAAGAAAACGTAAGCTGGAGGTTAGAAAAAGTGAGTCATAGCATTCCTAAAAAAATTGTTTTCTACTGTTACCTCTCTAGGATTTGAACAAACTGTCGACCCCAGCTGTCTGGTCGGGTTTATAACAATTTTTCACGTTTTTTCTACTCCATATTGCAGTATGTTTTAACGTTACAGAGGCAAGCTGCCGAGCTAAAAAAGTCAGAAAGGTTAGTTTTAAATGCAGAGTAATAAGATAAAAGTTAGACGAGCAATATGTCAATGTAAAATAGTGCTTTTAAATAATAAGCTTAAAACAGCTGATACAGGTAGTCTTTACTCTGATGGGTCTTTATGTCAGGTCAATTATATTTACTATTAATATTTTAGTCATCACAATAGAGCTTTTTTATCAGTACATGACCCAGTTAAATAACGGAGAAAAAAGTCTTTTCATATTAAAGGAGAGAATTCAACGTATTGGTATACCTATAATAGACATAGCTAGTTCATTGTTTAATTATTTTGGTACCCGAATATGGCGGACTGAAGTACACCTGTATCGTACAAACACGCTATAATGACAAAAGCTAATTAATTGGTATCAACTAATCCGGCAATAGAAGCCAGACCCATATGCACATTTCTCCTGTTACCGTATGTGCGTAGTAACTGTTAAACTTTTATGGAATAAAAGTGACGTCTCTTTTACAGTGCAGTAAGTAAGTAAGCTCATCCATAGCCTAGATAAGTCGGGACTCCAGCCTTGAAAATAACTTTTCTTGACCCTGTCGGCTTCAGTTTGCTGTAAAAACAAGGCGGGGGCCCACACCCCTTGGCCCCTTCCCCTAGATTCGCCAGTGTTTAGTCTGCAATCAAACTGTCAATAAAGAAAGAAACTCATTGGTGTCAGCAGAGGTTCACCTTTTTTCTTATTACATTTACTATTTATGTGATAGAAACCACTCTTAAGTCGACATTCATAGTTGACTGATCTCTGAGGTTCATTTGTCTATCAGTAGCGTAAAGGTAGACATCTCCCTTTGGTAGAAGGCAGCGGTTGGCTGGCCTTAGCTAAGTTTAAGTTGTCTGTCAGTATTCAACATTCTGAAAGGCAGATGACTTGTGTCTGTAATGTACTGTAGATATCAGTGGTCAGGGATGTAGATAATAGCCGGGAGCTGGGAAAAATATGCGGCTGTCAGCATAATTTTTCCTGCTGAAAAAAAAAATGCATTCTTTAAAAAGGCAACTGTTTTTTTCTCATATTATCTGCCCATCAAACGCCATTTCCCATCTGTTATAAATTTAAGCTACATGTACATCCCAGGCATTCAGCTGGTAAAGCTTCTGCGTTTCACCTTTTTGTCAGTCTGTAACTAAACTTTATTCAAAGCAAATATTCTTATGGTGAAAAAAACCTCTAATGAAAATACTGGTGGTTGTTTAATTGCTCACCTCACCAATAAGTATAGCCAGCATTTATGGTTATGCCTATTATGATTAAAAAAGTGTACCTTTTCAAAAACTGGAAAATCAAAATATTTTGGTTTCATAAGCTTGTCAAGTCACATAAATTTTAATGAAATAATCAAAATGTTAAAAATTAAGTTTTTTTTCTGTTTACTTGAAGTGATCAAAACACTACATATTAAGTATTTTTTTGTTTTGTTACAGCAAACCAAGTCCAGACACAATGACTGAATACAACAAGAAAGTAGAGTTCCTTAAAGGTTTAATAGAAACACAGAAAATGGTGAGACGGGGATCAATGTTTTGAAATTTTAAGATGCGCATCTGTTGTTGCATTCAAATAGGAAAAAATATTGTTATAGAAATAACTAGGAAATGCTTGTCATCATAGAGTATATAACAACAAATAATATTGTATATCATTTGTATGTTAAGTATTTTACTGTTGGTTGCATCTAAGTGTGGACACGAGCCAAAAAAACATGTTCTAATAGGGTGTTAGACATCACGTGTTTTGCCGCCAAACATTTGAAGTTTGACAGCCGTTAAAGCAAACTGTCACGCCAAAGGTAAGTTGTTTATATGTTTTGGTCGGCGCGTTCCACTCATATTTCATTTTTCTCAACTTTTAGGCATATTTCTTGCTCAGAAACAATGCACTTGCCCGCAGAAATTATTCTTAACGTCTAAAAATTTTTGGAAAGAAGATTTTGTTGAGTGAAAACAAATCAAGTCGACAACAGCTGCCTACTCCAAACTTCACGTTTGGTGGCAAAACATGTCATGTTTGCACCCAATTAGAACATTTGTTTCTCCTTACGCATACACACTTAGATGCAACCAACAGTAAATTTCCATCTTTTTCTTTTGTTTATATATTTATACTTTTAGAAAAAAAGACAGTCATAATCATTATTCCACATTTGTAAATAGATGTACCGGTACTACACCATAATTATATCTGCATGTATTTACCAAATTCTATTATGATAAATGGTAACAGTAATAATATTAAATAGTTTTCATGATGATAATAGAAAAAGTGTGATGAGGTATCCACAATTAGACTCTTTAGATGACCTTGATGAAATGTCAAATTCTCTCTTTGATTCACAGGCAAGCACTGGACAATATTAAAATAACAATCTAGCACTGAGTTGATCTTACATGTAAGGGTTGATTTCCACTGTCGTGTAATTTTTCCGTGCAAACGCATGTAAAATTTACTCGCGTAAATGAAGTAGGGCAATGTACGAAAGGCCGCGCGTAAACATGAAAGTTGAGCGAGGTTCAACTTTTACGTTACACGTGACCTTCCATACATTGTCTTTGTTTTATTTACATGCTTAAAACTTACATGTGCATGCACATAAAAATTACACGACAGTGGAAATCCACCTTTAGTTATAAGGGGAAAATCCAGGCACCCTTCAATTTCTACTGGCTCCGAAAATACCTTGATAATTTAGGTTTGTTAGAAGCTCTCAAATTCTCTTTTCCAAGGGTTTGTTCCTTTTAAATTTCTATTGCAGTTGAATACAAGTGTAGATCCATGTAAAATAAGACTTACCTTCACTTTGTTTTGTAGAAAACACCAACAGAAAAACTTCTCGCCAGTCGGCAGTTAGTGCGTCCACTGAGTCAAACATCCAATGCACAGCAGACCACAGAGGCAGACAAAGGACGAACAGTAAACAGAGCACAAGAACTACACATCAGGGCAAAGTCACAGATTAATAAAGAGATGAGAAGTGAACTTCTGGGAGAAGGTGAGAGCAATGCAGCTTAATTTCACTTCTGATATAATGCACTTGTAAGTTAGTTTATTTGATATTTATTTTTGTTGATTTTTGTAAGGATCATGCACATTACTGGCTTACTTTCCTCGACACATTACAAAGGTTTTCTTAGCCCAATATTTTCACAAAACTAAGGACTTTCAGGGCACCTTATCATGGCACATTCATTTTGCCTTGTTTTTGGGCATTTTGTGACATGAAATACTTTGGTTTTTTAAAGTGAATTGAATAATAAATTAAATTCATTTATTAGATTTAAAGTTAACAAGGAACCTTGCTTATTTTCCAGACAATAAGAAAGACAGTCATGGAATGCGAAACAGGTGACTGATTATAATTATTTCACTTGCATATTACTAGTTTGGTCCCTTAGTCGCTGTAACAAATAACTCTTTATTTTCAAATCCCCCATAATCACTGTGTTTGCTCCCAATGCAACACTTGGCATAAACTATAGTCTTCAAATGCTCCTGGCAGAACTGTGTAATTCCAAGGGCTTTTGAGAACAAAAACTTTATTTATATGCAAAGCCTCAATCGGTGATAAAATTGTTGAGACATTGTACTCAAATAGGGTAACTTCAGAGAACAAAAGAATGCACACCCTTCCCTCTACACAATTCAAAGTTGGGGTGTTTGTTGTTTTCTGTACATAGCTTGAACAGCAGCACAACATTGCATGGAGGGGATGGGGGAGGAAAAGCTTTATTTTCATCTTTTGAAGTCAGTAAAACCTCAGAAAGCTGATTTTCTCACCAATTGTAGGGAGGCAAACAGGGTGTATTATGTGGAAACTCCAAAAATAAAAGTCAATGGAAACAAATCCCTGATAGCAAGTCAGTATGACTTTTTAAGTATGCGCTGGTGTCAACTTAATATTTTCTGCATCATGAATTGTTGGTTAGTGTTGAACAATCTGCCTTTTATAGCCTGTGTTCCAGCTCCTTCCCAGACATTGTCTAAACCCTCCGAGTGTGTTCCATTTGAATGATCCAAATAAGGATCAGTGACCTGTGATCACTCAGAATATAACACATCAAAGGACTCAATGAATCAACCCTGGGAAAGGATTCATCAGTTCACTTGATGTACCATTGCATCTCCCATTGCATGGTTTCAAATCGAGAGGTGCTGGATATGAGCTGGTTTATCATGGGCTAAACTACGCGAGACCTATATAGTCAGAAGGAGCGAATTAGCAACATTCTCAAGTTTGGTGTTTATCGGGCGTATATTGAACGATATAAATAGATCTCTTATAAAAGTGATTTTCAAGTTTACAGATAGCTGTATCTTGCTTGATATTGGGCCCGATCGACACCACACTTTCAAAACCTCAATGTGCTTTTTCTGACGATGTGGATCTCATGTTGTTTATCCCATAATAAACCGACTCATACCCAGCCCCTCTCGATTTCAAACTAGGCAATGGCTGAGTGATCTCTGATCTGGATCATCCCAAAGGAACTCATTCTTAGACCATACAGGCTGTACATGTAGTGTCTGCCATGCAGGCTACTTGTTTTTGACAATCTTTTTTCTTGAAGATTAACAGGCAACAAGAAAAGTGATGCAAATGATGAAAGCATTGACTCAGTTCTACAATACCATCAGAACTTACAGGAAAATATAGCAGAGGAAATGATAAAAATGGCTCAGCATATAAAACATTCATCTGTCATGGCCAGCAACATTATTAAAGAAGATAACAAGGTTACTAGGATGTTTGTCTTTCATAACAGTACAGTGTAAATAACAAATTATTGGATGAGGTCTTTTTGTGACATCTGAAACAGAGTAGGTCAAGTAAATGTTATTGGCTGAAGCTGGTAACTCTTACTGAGACTTTGATTATTGCAAATACCATATTTCTTTGAATAATGGCCGTCCCTGAATTGATCGCCTCCCTTGAATAATTGCCCCCCCTTTGAAATGTTTAAAATAATCGCCTTCCCTACCTCTATAGGTTACCCACTAGGGATAGCCATCGTGGAACTTGGAGGATGGAGCTTTAAAGTGGAGTCTGATTCAGCAAAACTGATCAGTAATGATTCAAGCTCTGATGCCACAGAAATTGACAGCAAAAATTAATCAAGGAACCAAATTTGGAATTCTTTAAATGCCAATGTTCAGTTTATCTGATGTGATTATTTTCTCTATTTAATGGGAAAATAGAACAAATATTTAGGGCATGACTTCTAGTCAGCAATATTTGAAATGGTCACCTCCCTTGAATAATTGCCTTGCCTCGAATAATCGCCCCGTTTTGGTGTGAAAAAAGAAATAATCGTCCCCAGCTATTATTCAAGGAAATACGGTATCCCAAAAGCCAAATCCAATAAGAATTGTTTTATTATACACGGTTGTGAGGAAAATAGTGTTATGATAAACACATCGTCCTTGAATACCAAGCTTTGTGCACACAATTTGAAGGCTTTACTAAATATGAACAGCTACCAAGGTGACCCCTGGCCTACGGTTATAAATTTAACAGAATAAAAATAGAACCAAAAGAAATCTGTACCTGTTAGATTCCCTGCCCGCTTGTTTCCTGCAACTTGAAATCTTAGTGACAGCCATGTAAATTTTTATCACTAAGTTTCTTTACTATTGTAGAGACAAATAACCCAAATTTTGGACAAAACCACTGCCAAGAATGCAAAAAGTCCACTTTTGGTTGACGTGCATTATTCAAAACAAAGGTTGTTAATGTGGACTTAAGTAAAGGCTTTAAAACGGCTCATATAAAGGATAATGCCTGAGCCCCAAGGCCTTGTCAAAAATGGCCTTGGGCCAAGGGGTATTATTTATTGTACTTTTCCACTGTTTTAGAACCAGCAATTCATAATAAGGATCTCTTGTTCCACCTCAGTGACCTAGGTTTAATTTATTGAAAATAGTAACTAATGTTCAAAACAATAGAAAGGTGCAGTAATAACAAGGAAGGCATATTTACAAATTGGTCATTTTAGGAAGGCTCCATATACAGACAACAGAGATAAACTTTGAAAAACTTACTGTTCAATTTTGTGTTTTGTTTTTTAGACCTTGGAGCAGTCAACAAAGCTTGCAGATTCAAATTTTGAAAAACTTAAACGAGAATCAGAAAGACTTGAGGAATTAACACAGACACCATGTTCCTGGTGGATCTGGATTATGATAATTACAGTCTGTATAGTGTTTATGTGGATGATTATATTTATTAGACTTTTTCCAAAGAAGTGATATAGTGATAACCTTAGAGCAGAACTCGTCAAACAAAAAAGGTTCCAAGAACAATTACAAAGATTACAATATTATTTGAAAATAATATGCAATAAAACGACTATGAGGAAGACTGTTTCAGGTTACTGTGTTTCATTTATCAGGAGTTAAAATTTTTCTGGCCCAGTTGTTCAAAAGGTGGATAATGTTATCCATTGGATAAATCTTTATCCAGTGGATAATGCAATATTTGTTTCCCTAATACTTATCCGCTAGATAGAGATTTATCTGTTGGATAGCACTTTCGAAAGTTTGAACCAACAGGGACAGAAAACCACTTAAGTGTCAATGCATTCAGCATGAAAGTACTAATAAAGGCCAATATTTTTATATCTCCTATTAGAGACATGACTGCATTGCCATTTTACTTGGTCATCTGAGCCACACAAAGGTCTAGCTATCTGAAGGGTAAAGGTGGTACCAACAATGCTCAGTTATTTTAATACGTGGTTATTAGCTAGTGGGGGCACCTGGGAATCAAACCTGTGAACTTCTTGCAATAAAGCAGTCAAGCAACTAAGGGCAATTCCAAAAGTCAATACTTGGTGGCTGAACCATGATCGGACCAGTCAGTTTGAAAATCAAAGAGTGTTTACTGAAAACCATCTCTTTAATGCAAACTATTCAGGATTTGACTCACTGATCTGGCTGGATAGTTTTGATTAAAAGTGAAATTCTCATTATGATAGGAATGGTCTGGCCAGTCGGTTCTGACAAATACAAAGCACTCTAAGTTAGTATTAAAACAAAGAATATTAAACCTAAGGGAAAATGAGGCTGACAGAGGGAAATGCAAAAGAGTTGAGAAAGGAGTGGGGAGGGTTGAGGCAAGAGTAAGGGAGGGAAGAGAAGGGCAGTAATTCTACACCGGCTTTTTTTGTTGCGCATATAAGATTGGCTGGATAAATTGAGATCGCCCAGTACCATTAGAAGATGATATAGAAAAAATCTGCTATATTTCCGCTGTCTTCACAGTGTTATTCACTCAGGTAAATGTACGTCAATAAATTTTAAAATTTGTTTACACTGTCGACCCTAACTATGCCTTTTTTTTTTTTTTTTTTTAATATAATTCTTTATTGAAACAAATTGATATTAATACAGCAAATTAGTTACTTACCTACATAATTATAATGTTACAACTAATATTACTAATACTAATAATATAATACAAAAAAAAAACCAATATCACTAACAATAGACGGTAACCAAAAAAAAAACAACAACAACAACAACAACAAAATTCACACAAACTAGAAATGTGGATGCATATTAAAACCTTTAAATAGTTAAGCATTTACAAGAGGCGACACTATCCATTTAGCTTTAAAGAAATCCTTTGTTTTTTTACTATGCAGACTTATATATTTTTCCGTTTCATATTTTACAGCAATTTTCTTTTTAAATCCATATATATTCGGAAGAATTTGACTTCTTCTACAATCCCACAAGTACAATTTCCCAATCATAATTAGATAGTTTAGAAGCTTAGCAGAAGGGGAGTTTTGTCGTATCATTCCAACTAAAACATCTTGCAACGAAAGTCGAATGTTTTCCTTTAAAAGTTGGTACCAGAATACTTCGAAGTCACGCCAGAAATCTACCGAGAAAGGACAGAGATATAGGAAGTGATATAGCGTTTCTGGTTCAGATGAACAAAATGAACACGAGTCATTCAATTTAAAGCCAATTTTGTAAAGTTTAGCATTAGTATAGAGAATGGAGTTAAGAATTTTGTATTGAAATGCCTTAACATATGCTTCAAGAGCAACATTATGTGGGATCATAAAAATTTGTTTAACTTCCTCGAGTGTGAAATGAAATTCATTTTGCAGCTTGTTTACATTAGTTGGAAAAAGAGCCTTTCTGCTTACAAGTAAAGTATAATAGTCTTTAGATTTCTTCTTTGTGACATCAAATATACTATCGTCAATTTTTAGAGAAAGTTCACCTGTTGTTGATTTATGAGTACAATTTTTTAAAATGGAAGGAATGGAGTGTCGAAGACCTGCCCAAACTAAAAAATTAGTTTTAGAAATCCTGTTAGAAACTAAGGAAAAGGAATCTTTGTTATTTAAGTCAAAGGATAGATCGCTGATGTGAACTACACCAGCTTCGAAATAGCTTTTATAATAAACTGTTTTATTATTAATGAGTATTTGTTTATTATTCCAAAGAATATAACGCCAGTCTTTTTCTGAAGAGAACGTATCTCTAAATTCTGACCACCACTGCAGTAATTCTAGATAGAATAGAGAAATATTCAGTGGAAGGATACTAACATCATAATTGCAATGAAACAAGAAAAGGCCGCCAAAGCGTTCTAGATGATGTGTCAGATACCGTTTCCAGGTGCCATCATTTGAGCTAGCTATTCTTTTTAGCCATGCCAATCGAAGCGATATTATCATGCTATCAAAATCAATCATCTTTAATCCTCCGTTGGAGTATTCATTTATCGCCGATCTGCGTGTGACTTTATCACGACCATTCCATAAGAATTGAAATAATAACTGGTTTAACTGACTTACAAATTCTTTTGGGGTAGGTATTAAAGATGACACATAAACAAATTTCGGGATTAATAGAGATTTGATAAGTGTAATTTTGCCATAAATAGAAAGTCCTCTAGAGGACCAAATTCTAGTCAGGTTTTTAATACTGTCTAATCTTTCTATGAAATTCTTTTCAAGAAGCAATTTTTGATCATACGTGTAATAAATTCCTAAAGCCTTTATCGGTTCGTTAGGCCATTTAATTCCAAAAGGCTGTGCTTTGCAGTTCCTTGAAGAACCTATCCACATAGCTTCCGTTTTGGAACAATTAATCTTTAAGCCAGAGACAATCTTGAAATCATCTAACAGCCTAAAAAGAGCAGTAGCAGAGCTTGTGTCGGCAAGTATTGCTGTCGTATCATCTGCGTATTGAAGAATTTTTGTCTCCTCGCTCCCAATAGAGATACCTTTGATATCTTTATTTTGTCGAATCGCAATTGCTAATGTTTCTATAGTAACTACAAAGAGGTAAGGAGAGAGCGGGTCCCCCTGCCGTACCCCACGTTCAAGATTAAAGCATTCAGATGAAAGTCCGTTGTTTATCACACAGCTTTGTATGTTTCTGTAGAACGTTTGAACCCAATGGATGAAATTGGGACCAAAATTGAAGGATTTCAAACAATAGAGAAGAAATTCCCATTCTACGCTATCAAATGCCTTTTCAAAATCAATAAATATCATTAGTCCCGGGATACTTTCTTTTGCAGTGAAATCCCTAATATCGAAAACTGATCTAATTGTTTCGCCGATATATCGGTCTTTCACGTATCCAGTTTGGTTATGGTGTATAATATTTGGAAGAACATTTTTAATTCTAGTGGCGATCACTTTAGACATAATTTTTGTGTCAACGTTTACGAGAGAGATTGGACGCCAGTTCTCAATATATGAACGATCTTTTCCTTTTTTTTCTATTAGAGTAATTACCGCTTGTTTTTGAGAACAAGACATTTCACCTTTTTCAAAGCTTTCGTTCACGTATTTAAGAAAAGGATCGCTTATTAAAGGCCAGAACACTTTGTAGAATTCGATAGGAATTCCGTCATTCCCGGGAGTTTTGTTGGTTTGAAAGCTCTCGAGGATATTGTAACATTCCTCAGCTGAAATTTTGCCTTCGCAGGTCAACTTTTGTTCTTCGGTTAATTGAGGTATATTCAAATTCTCTAGAAACTTTACAATGTTCTGACGGTTTTCCGCATCACTATTTGAACTTTTGTATAACTCTTGATAAAAACGTTTTTGTTCTTGAAGAATGTCATAGGGATCTGTCTTTACGACGCCGCTGATTACTAGTTTCCTTATATGCTTTTTTACATGATTTCTTTTTTCTAAGTTTAGGAAATATTTGGTACTTTTCTCGCCGTGTTCATGCCAACGTGCTCGGGCACGGATTATTATTCCGTTGACTTTTTCATCATAGAATGATTTGAGCTTATCCTTAGCCGCATTTAAATTGTTGCCATTCGAATTTATGTGTGTAATAAGTGTTAAACTATTTAACCCTCCTTGTTTAATTAGAAATGTGAGTGCACTGGAAACTTCTTACTTGATATGTTACTGTATGTTTTTCTGTGGATTAATAATTTGTTTTAGGGCGAATATTATCGTTTATGTGCACTATATTTTCTTGCAATCTGCTATACCATCGATTTCATTTTCGTTTCATATGACTTCTTCTATAATACCACTTCCCCGATTCAGCTCTAATGACCGATCATTCTCTTAATCTACTATCTCTCAATGCGAGGGGGCTAAGCAATTTTAGAAAAAGGCGAACAATTTTCACGTGGTGTCGAAAACGAAACTCGGATATAATATTCCTGCAAGAAACTCATTCGACATTGTCAACACAGTTAAAATGGAAAAACGAATGGGGTGCAGAACTTATTTGCTCCCATGGGAGCTCAAACTCTCGAGGTGTTGCAATCTTAATCAAAAAAGGTCTTGATTGCGTTATTCACTCTAAAATTGTAGATACATCGGGGAGGTATATTGTTGTTAAAGCCGCTATCAAAGATAAAATGTATGTTCTCGTAAACATTTATGCACCAAACAAAGACGAAGACACCATTAAATTCCTCAAAAATGTGTTATCTAAGCTGCAGACCGAAAATTTAGATTCAGAAGAAAATATTGTGATTGGAGGTGATTTCAATTGTCCTCTGAATCCTACACTGGACAAAAAAGGTGGCATAATGACGCCTAGGAAATCTGTGATAAATTTCATCAACGATGTCCAAAGTCAACTAGATCTTGTAGATATATGGAGAGTTAAAAACCCGCAAACTAAAAGTTTTACTTGGAGTCAACGATCTCCGCCGATATTTTGTCGCCTTGATTATTGGTTGATTTCTAACAATTTACATGACTGGGTCAAAACCACAAATATAATCCCCGCCATCAGAACTGACCATTCTGCTATCTATTTAGAATTTGGGAACGTGGACAAAGAGGCTAAGGGTCCTGGGTTTTGGAAGATGAACACCTCCATATTGGAGGATGATGAGTACATTGATGACCTTACAAAAATGGTACCAATTTGGATCAAGGAAGGCCGAAAAGAACTTTCCGACCACCGTAACATTTGGGACTGGATAAAATATAACATAAGAGCTCATGCTATAAAATATTCCAAAAAGAAAGCAAAGGAGAGAAACGAAAGAGGGTCAAAACTTGAAAAAGAATATACTGAAGCGAAACAGGTTTTCGAAACGAACCCCAATGATTCGAATGGCGACCCTAACTATGCTGTCCACCGAAAGTATTAAATAAAGTACCTTGCCAATTCAAATTATTTACAGTTTCAAAAAGAGAATGCAATTTGCAAGTCTCATTTCTAATTTTAATACCCATCCTTGTTATTCACTATGGAACTTAGGGCCTGTTTACATGGAGGTGGGGGACCCCAGGTAGGTGGGGTAACCTACCTGTCCATATAATCTCTTTTACATGTTAGGTGGGGGTAACCCGCAACATGTTACCTCACCTACCTGGGGTCCCCCACCTTCATGTAAACATGCCCCTAATGTTAAGGAAAGAATTTACTTGTACATGACAAAATCACAGCTTTGTGTCAAGCAAAGATAGATGTCTCCCAAGCAACAACAATTCACAAACCTTACTGCTGTTATCTTTCCCCCTTCACATTGCCTTTTCATTTCCATGTGTTACACGATCTGAGCGTGCACTCATGTGCTTCACTCTCGTGCTTCACCCACTCTATGTTTTCCCTGGGTGGGTATATAGTCCATGTAAACTATCCCCTGAAGGGGAGGTGAATAGTGAATAGGTGAAATGTGTTTACAAATACAAAATTATTAGTCACACTAAAATAGATCCTACAAAAGATTAACCAAAATTTCCACTCAGCTTCCAAAGTAACCTACAGTTGTAGTTGTAAACTATTCCCTTTTTATTGAGGCTATGTTCGTACTATACTGGAAAGCTCTTCTGCCAACATGAAAAACCTACACATGTTCACACATAACAACAGTGATTTCGGCTCGATTTTTGTAATGCAACAATGTGGCACCGCACCAATCTTGAAAGTGGATCGTCATATACTGGATAAGTTTCTGTCACTCTTTGTCACAGTGTGAATTGGTATTCAAACTGTAGTGGAAGTAAATGAGTAGGAGCAATGACTGGAACCCTACTGAGATGGAAGTGAAGATTGGTATTAATGTTAGTCCTTCAAACTGATGTTTGATGTGTGTGAGCGACTTGCTCCAGTTCTGTACAGTTGCTGTTCACACTATACTGGATAACCTTTCACGTTGTCACAAAAAGGGATCCAGTATAATGCAGACATAGCCTTATGGCCTGTTTACATAGAGGTGGGGAACCCAGGTAGGTGAGGTAACACGTGGCGGGTCACCCCATCTATCATGTAAATGTGACTAAATTGAAATGAGAGATTATATGGACAGGCAGGTTAACCATATTAAGTGGGTTACCTCACCTTCCTGGGGTCCCCCACCTCCATATAAACAGGCCCTTACACAGCTGTTGAGATGGCTGCTAATGGTTGTTAGGACACGCCTCAAGTGTACTTGCTAAATAGGTTGTTTCTCTATCAACATTATTTGCTGAATATCAAATAATCCAGTAGATAGTAGATAGTTCTATGCATCTCTTGTAATGGACCTGTGAAGTGGGAGACAACTTAAAAAAACAGTCTTGACCATGTCTATAAATACAGCACCTAGAGACAAGAATGCAAAGTGTTTCGCGCTAGAATTCCTCAGTTATTGGGGATTATACTGATAAACAGTTATGACTGTAAAATAGATTCAGTACCAACAACTTGCCGGCTGTCCCTTCGAATCCTTTTCTTTTTGAGCCAAACTTTTACTTTGTCCTTATTTATTACTCTAAACGTCTAAAAGTCTACAATGTCATGATGCTTTTGAAACTTATTTTACTCCATAGAAAGTTACAGAGAGTTCAAATGTGGATAATGATCGGTATTTTAACCGAAGTTTGCTGAAGTCATATATGAGACTTTCGCTTGAAGCGCAACGGTTGTTGACTTGCAATCTCACTGTTCTCAGGGAGGAGCAATTCCTCATTAAATTGTCACAAAAAATTGGTAACCAGTCTTCACCTACTGCACTGCGGATGTTGACTGTCAGATTGAGTTCAGTTAATGAAGTGTTTTCTGGAAAATCATCAACAAATCTTGATGGATAAAGCCAGTATTTACGCTGTTCAGCTTTACTGTAGTCATTTACTGTCAGAGTGAGTGTAGTTAACGACTTGTTTTTCGCTAAACAACTTTTTAGAGGGCCTACCCAACGTTTACAGCTCAAGTAGTCGTAGTCACTGACTGTAACAGTGAGGGACGTTATTGAATTGTTCACTGGGAGTCCCTTAATTAATTTCTCTGCCCAGTCAAAATAAGTACAGGTGATGTTGTTTATCGTAATGAATAGTTCCTTTAAAGATGAGATACTTGCCAGTCCATAAGCAAAACCTTCCTCCCAACGGTAAATAATGCGTCTTGAATCGAAGTCCGGATCGATACAGACACGCTGATAGTTGTTGATTGTAATGCTGAGTTTTGTTAGTGAAGTGCATTCTTCCAAACATTTTCTCAGAAAGTGAGACCAGAAAATATTTAACTTACTAGCGCTGATCACGACGGAAAGCATAGACAAGGACTTCACTGCCATCAAATCTGCTACGCGATAGTTGACCTCGCCACGATCATCAATTGCGAGGCTAAGTGTAGTTAATGACGCCATTTTAGCCAAGCTGTTGACCAGCGTGCATTCCCAGCCTTCTGCCATGTTACTGTAGTTGCAGATTGTAAGACTTAAAACTGTTAATGAAGAACTTCGCAGCAAACTATCCCCGAGGACTTTTCCTATTCGTGAATTTGTCACGTAGTTGCTCACCGTAAGATCCAGCATTGTAAGTGATGTGTTTTCTGCCAAAGAATCACCTAGAAGACGTGGCCAGTCACTACTTATTTTACTGTCGTTAATGATTCTAAGATTAATCTTCTCTTTTCTGGTATCCTTCAGTTCAGAGAGCACTGGTGTCAGTGATGCAGGGTTGTCAATAGAGACATCAAGAGCGTTGCGCGCTTCCTTAGAAACAATGCAGACGCCATGCTCCTTGACTTGAACAGTTACTTTTTTACCTGATAGTTCCTGAAGTATGGTTCCTGTTCCCGGGGCCAACTTTCTCCAAATGTTGATTGTCAGGGAGGATAGTGTATTTTGTTGTCCGATGTATCTTTTAATAATATTAGCAACACCATCACTTAATTTTCCATGCACTTTTAACGTCAGGCTTGTCAGGGGGACAGGTACCAAGACCTCAAATAAGTCTTCTGCTCCATCACACTTCAGCTCTCCCCAAAGAACTACAATAAAGTGTTGTTTTGTTTCTAACCCCCTCTCGACCACAGCAGGACGAAAATGCACCACTTGATTACATGTAACACTGCTGCCTGGGTCTGGAAAAAAAGTACAGTTAACTGACCCCTTCTTTACCGAACAAAAATTTTCCACAACAGACTGCCAGTCGTCAGGAATCTCTCCATGGATAGTCAGACGTAAATCATTTAAAGAACAATTTTCTAGAAGACTGTTTTGAAGAGCAGTCACACCAGAGAGACAAAGGTTGCCGTCAATGCTAAAAGCCAATGACTTGAGGGCGGTTTGTTGGGCAATTCCTCTGCTAATAACAGCAGCTACAAATTCTTGCACATCACCAGAGATATGAAGGGAAAATGAGGCCAAAGCTTTATTTGATAAAAGCTTTCCTAAACCATGGACCGCAGTATCATATAATGACCCATGAATCTGGAGGTCCACAGACTTCAAAGGAGTGTCCCTAGACAAAGCAGGTTCAATAGCACTGGCATAAGTCTCCCCCCAAACGCTTTCAAGTTGAAACGTTACTTTCCGCAAAGCTTTGCGTGCAGCTAACAATTCACCAATTACAACAGCCGCATCGCAATGGATACTGCCAGTTACTTTAAGCGTAAACTCTGATAAAGTCGTGTTTCCAGATAAGCCGATACTTAAGTCGTTAGCTAGGTCTGATGTCATTGCAGGGGTGAAAATGGTAAGGGTCTGAAGCTGCGAGCAGGATTGTATGCACTTTGCAACGCTCCGAAAGCCTTCGTCGAACATACAAGAACCATCAACGGTAAGCTGAACGGGCCCCAGCAGGTTCGAAAAGGTTTTGCAGGCCTCTAAAACGTGATATATATTGTCAAAGTCGTCCATGATGGGCCCAATCCAAACATGCGGAGGAAAGGGTATGTAGGAACAAAGAGTCTCTGCCATTTGTTCATTGTGTCCACTTTCGCTGAAGCTTTGCGTGAAAAAAGTTGCTGCTTCCCAGCCATGATCCTCCTCATTGTTATAGCACAAGTCATCCCAGTCATCTTCCCAGCCTTGGCCCTCGTCGTCATCAACCTCATTGTCGTCCCTGTTGTACCTGTCGTAACACTTATCTTTCCTCTTTTGGTTATCCATTGTCACTACTCCAGACTGTGTGCAAGTGACCCAGTCCCATTCTCCCCAATTTTTTAGCTCCTCGCCCATCAGAGTGAATAAAATGGTTGCGTCCCTTCCCATTATACCAGACACAAAAAGAAACACTTCTCGATACTTTTTCACCAGTTCATGAAAACGTAGACGCTCAAACAACTTTAACTCTTTTCTTCGCAACTTGTGAGCAATAAAGGCGGCAGCCAGGTACTCTTGGAAGGTCTTGTGAAGAAAGTAGTACTCATGTTGCGGATTTAACCTCCTCAGACTTTCTTCCTTGTAAAGAAGGCCTATGTCACAAGCTACCAATCCTTTGTATCTCATTTTAAGTGCTGCTAATTCACTTTCATGAAACCCGTGACGTTCACTAAGTAGACACATCCAAGCTAGCTCTCCAAGGGCGAGAATGCTTTCTTCAAATTGCTTCTCTAAGGCGCTGTTTTCTTCTGGGGCCGCAAGGTTGTGTTTCTCACAATAACGTCTCAAAAGGCACTGGACAACTACTTGGTAAAGTTCAGTTCGGCCAGTTGGTAGTTTTCCTTTGTAGTCTTCATAAACAACACAGAGGAGTGTTAAATTTAACGGGTTATTTCGGAGTGCATTCAATAAATAGTTTTTTTTAATTTCCACTATCAGACTTTCTCCTTTTGAAGTATTCTCCGGGCCAATGTTTTGGAAATGCTTCCTGATATACTGAAAGGCATCTTCGACTGTAAATCCTTTGATCTCAAGAAGAAGATCAAATTCACAGTTTTTACGAACTTCAATTCCTGTTTCCTGCCGGGATGTAGCCAGGACATAACAAAATGGTAAAATTTTTCTGTTGAGAAGTTTATGAACACATGGTCGTGACTTTTCAGGGAGCTCATCCAGACCATCCAGAATAAGTAAAATTCTCTCCTGGTTATCAATATCCGTGATGAAGTCAGACAACTTTGTCCAGGTCTCCTCCTTGATATCTTCCGGCAAAAGCTGTTCTTTGATAGCTTCCATTAGATCTCCGTTTATGTCTCGACATTTAAGGAGCAGTAAAAATTCGAATTTAGGAAAGGAACAATTAGTTGGCATTTCTCCACGTGCCCAATCATAGGCAAGTTTGACGCAAAACGTAGTTTTACCGGTTCCTGGACTTCCCTCTGCTAACGTCATTTTGACATCCTCACTTTCGCCAAGGGCCTGGAAGATGTCGTACATGCCCAACTTGTCATTTTGAACCTGGAAGTCTGCTTTTCTTCTTGAGATAATTTTCAGTCTCGTGTAGACGTTTTTCAGTGGCAATTGCATAGTGTTTAACCAAGAAAGTGGCTTCAACTTTGCCCGTCTCTCATATTCAGCTCTGAGCATTTTCAGAACACTTGAGTTTTCTGTATCTGTCGGGAGCAAAAAACCGAACAATCTGTTAATGTTTTCCTGACATTCACTGTACTTCAAATGGATATGTTATGATCTCTTGATCACGACTCACCTGATGAGACAGAGAAATTGGAAAAAGAAGGAAGCGTAAAATAAAAGAACTTTTTCAGGAGTTCATTGTACAAATTACAGTGCATTTCAATAAGTAGGTTGATCAATACCGTCCGGGTGAATGAAGAGTATGTTGGAAACAATAATTGTTTCATAAAAGCATACATTTAAAAAAGTTTTGCACTCGCAAGTATATTGCTCATGTTTCTAAGATTAAACGTACCTTTATGAAGAGGTTTATTGACAATTATAGGTTTCTCATAAACTGAACAAACCGCAGTGGTTTTTAAAGATAAATCCTGCTCATCCTTACTGCCACCTAAAAAAAGGATTGTTTGACGTGAACTCTTGAATTGAGCATAAACAAAGTTCATAAACCTCTGCAGGCTGGCTGGACAATCTAGCTTACTAGAGTTGCTTACTACATTTTACTAAAGCTGACGGCTAAGAAAGTCCAGGATGTTATCCTGCGAAAAACAGACTCACACATCACCACTTTAACCGTTGAAAAATTTAGACGGCTAGCCGTTCAAAAACTTCCACGTCAAAATTGAGGTCACATTTTTAGCCGGCACAGTCGAAGATGTGACCTGCGCGGTGTGAACACCATTTCTATCTAAATGTTTTACATGGTAAAATTAAAGGCGCTGTTGCCTGCATGGAGGCATGGTTACTCAGTTGGGAGACAGAATTTCAGATGCTGAAGAAGCACTGTCTGCACATGAGCAGATGGCAAAAACGCTGACAACAGTTAAAATTCAACCTGATTCGTCAGTTCCGTGTGAACAGAGCGAAAATATCGAACAGCTCTGTATAAACGAAGATTCCGGTCAAATTTTTCAGCCAGTCTAAATAATAATAATAATAATAATAATAATAACTTTATTTATCTCCTCAAAAAGGCTTTTCAGCTTAATTTACAATGTCAAATATCTAAATCTTAGTTTTCCAAAAATACCCTTAAAAAATGCTGTTTTATTTTAAAATGCAATAATTGTCTCTCTGATGCCCTGTGAAAGAAGCCTGTGTACAGCCACCCCCTCCCCTCACAGGTTAGGTGAAAGTAGCCTTTGTTTTGTTTAGTTTTGGCTCTTGGCTAGTTTACTGTTAGCTCACGCCCTTTGAGCAACTTTCGGTAAAAAAAAACTCCCAGATGTCATTAATATCCATAGTACTGCTATTTTGTTGTACATAGCAGAGAATTATAGTGATAAAAGAGCCCCAAGACCTGAACAATGAAGCCCCATATTATGTATAACAGTTTCACAAGCCCTTTCATACCCAAACAAAATAATATAAATCAAGACAGCACTACACTAGATGTATCAAATGAATACTCTAACGAATGATATACTGCAGCAACACATTTTACCTGCATATCTCAATAGTCTCGGTTGTTTTGAAGCTCGGTTACCACCTGGGGATAATGGCTTTTTACCTTTGTCCAAAGATTGAAGTCTCTTTGATGAGTCTGAAATGAGATCAGTTTTGTGTTGATCTAATTATTTTTGCCAATAGACCTGTTACACTATAAAACGTGTTTTCTTTTTTAACCTGCAATCAATGTCTCAGACAGCGTGCTACTTCCAGCCGAACTCTATTGAAATATTCGTTTAGTTATCATTCTAATAATACAGCTGTTTCTGCCAAAACAGGTGCAGCTGTTTGTGATAAATTCTGCTTCTAAATAAGCAAGTATTACGAATGCTTTCAAGTTTAATGAGTGCACGAGATTTTTTTACTTTGTAAATGCAATAAATCCTAACTATTAAGTATACATTTAGCCTGCGAATAAAGCCGCCTCTCATCATTCTCTTCCGCAACACATCGCCAGTGGCAGGGAGCGATGGGAGAGCTGGCGTTATTTGCCGGCTAGCATAGATTTCATTTAAAGTCTTCTATATATGCAACAGAACAAGCAAATCATACAAGAGTAATTAACCGACCTTCTGAGGAGATCACTTTCATCCTTTTTATCAGTTTCTCACACTGTTCCTGCCAGCTGTACTTTTCCGCATATGCTCCACGTACAACCTTGGACTCTTCAAGTCGCATTTCCCTGACTTTGTGACGAACAGCTTTAATTGCATTGGCCCATTCTTTAGGATCTTCTGACTCTATCACACAGCTCGAAGCAAAAGGAACTTTCTTCAAAGACTCTCCAAGACCAGAGTTCCCACTGACCAGCACGGGCAGACCAGCAGATAAAGCCTCAAGGGCAGCAAGGCCAAAGCCCTCAGTTCGTGATGGCATTATAGCAAGATCTACTTCACAAAACAAACGGGCTAACTGCTCTCTACTTTCACTGAAACAACGCACAGTTAGTTGACTGCGATCAATGCCTTGCTGGAGTAACAAATCTTTTACTTTCTCCTCTTCTCCACTTGGAGCTCCGACAAACAACAGCTTATAGGGCTGTGGCTCGTCTTTCAACTCGGCAATAGCGCGAGCAGCGATGTCATATCCTTTTAGCTGAAAGTCTTCATTGTCACCACGTCCAAACACTAAAACACCGAATGTTTTTCTTTCTTCAGTGGCTTGATTTACCTCAGAAAATTCAGAGAAGATGCCTGGGGTAAGATTAAGAACATCTTGATCCTTTCCACAGCCACGGAGATAACCTGAGAAAGCTTCAGCCAGCTTGGGTCCAATAGCTACAACTTGATCAGCTTTTTCACAGAGTTTTACCTCAGTCTGGTGCTTTTTCTCACCTTTTGAAACGGTATCTGCGTAGGACTTGTACATACCAAGCTCCTCAGGAGCTGTATGAACGACCTGAATCCACTTGCACTTACACTGACGTTTTATACCCTGCACTTGCCGACCAAGAACAGCCCCATGTCCTAACACACAATCCACAGAATGGTTTTCAGGAAGAAAGGACAACCAGTCAACGGGGTCATAACCTGGCATTTCTTCTGCTTCAATAAGCTGTACATTGTGACTTGCAGCAACTTGTTTATCCTCTTTGCTGCACTGAGGGAGATAAACACTGACCTCCACGCTGGGGTGTTTAGCCAACTGAATGGCCATCTCTCGGTTGATGGTTGATAAGCCTCCTTTTGTCGATCTCCATTCACTGCTTAACAGAGTAACTTTCAATTTCCTGGAGGAAGTGGATTCTGAATAGCTTTCATGGTCGTCCTGTGATGTAGAGGCTGTGCTAGGAAAGGATGACAATTCCTAAAAGAGGAGTGGCATAAATTTATTAAAGGGTTTATTAAAAAGCTAACCTGAGATCAGGCTCAATTTTGGCAGTTCTCATACATAATTTCTCTCTTACATAGTCCCATTAAAATTTCTCTTTTGGTTTCGCCTTGCCCGCCAGAATGTTATTTACAAAGAGAAACGAAAATAAAGCCTGATCTCAAGTTATTACAAAGCCTTTTTCAGAGTAAGTTCTTGCAAACTTTAATTGAGCATTGTCTTCCACTGCTTTTCTGTCGGCGAGTGGACTGGAAAAACTGACTACAAAAACATGCAGGACATTTTTTGAGTTTGGGCTACCAGTTATGTCTCATGTATATGTATATATCTATACCATAATTAAATCCTCTATTAACCCCCCACCCCCTACCAAATAAGTCCCTCCCCTTTTCAAAGGAAAAAAAGTTATTAAGCCCCCCCCCCCCCCACCTTTTCAGGGGAAGAAAGTAATTAAGCCCTCACTCTCTTTTAAGCCTCTACTCCCCCCCCCACCCCCTTTATTCTTAAATGATAGACTGTATTAATTAATTATGTACTGTAACACTTCTTCACATGGACAGGCCCAGTATGATTTATTCATGTGCTTGAAAGGGAGGGAAACAGAGACAACTTGTAGGGTCAAAGGTCAAGGATGACGCACGTTACTAAGAGTGTCTCAACAGCACAGTGCACCTGTACCACATTAAGAGGTGTGGACTACATGTAAGTAAACAGCACAGTACACCTGTACCACACTAAGAGGTGTGGACTACATACACCTTATTCGATGGTTTAGCATATAATACGTGCGGATATTTTGCGAGTTGCGTGGTATTTTTCCTCGCCCCTGCGGGGCTCGGAAAAATACCACGCAGCTCGCAAAATATCCGCACGTATTATATGTTAAACCATCGAATAAGAGGTTTATTACTCCACTACAAAAAAAATTGTTATTTGAAAATTGGCTTCTATTTTTTTGGTAAGAGTATTCAGAGACACCATGATTCTGTCTGTGAGAATGACGTTAACAATTAGCAAAATGTTCGCACGTATTATATGCCAAACCATTGAATGAGAGGTTAATTATTTTACTGCAAAAGAAAATGGTATTTTGGCTTCTATTTTCTAATAAGAGTATCCAAAACATCCTGATTCTGTCAGCCATAGTTGCTCCTTTTGCATCCGCCGGTATTCGCCCTGTTGTAAACCGGTTAAACCAGGACACTACAGTGTATTACGGCCTCGTATTTTGCTTGTTCTCTTGACCTTATATGGTAAAATGACATAATAGTGGAATAATAAATGTATATAATCTCCCCATTTAATGATATGAAATTAATAAAATGATCACTTAGTGAAAATGCTCTAATCGTTAATCAAATTCTCTTAACTACATGTAATTCTTTTAACTCTTTTAAGCCTAATATCAAAATTCAAATTCTCATTTGTTGTCCCTATTTGTTTTCAATAGAAGTAGTGGAGAGAATTTGTTGAAGTGTCAAGTAGATTCATCTTGTGTGATCAGGTCCTCAATTCTCATGACCACTGTGTTTTATAAAGAAGTGATAATACAAGGAGAAATTTGATGCTGATCATTCTTAGGGCTTCAAGGGTTAAGGAATGCATTGAGATCAGTCTGGAGAATTTGTATGTGGATACTGGTGCTTAAAGGGTTGAAACAAGCCATTGAAGCCCACACAGCAACAGCAATTATCTTGGTTTGAGTACCACGAATTGCCAAGAACTATTTCCACCCCAACTTCCCCCACCTCTCTCAGGATGGGATACTAGTCCACCACAGCATTGTGTATTTGTGTATATTTGTATATTTAATGTAAGAAATAAAGATGTTGTTGTTGTTGTTGTAGCATTGTTCCCAATGGTATGTAGCCAGTTTAAAAAAAAACACAAAGTTAAAGAACTGTGAGAGGAGAGGTAAAGTGACAAATAGTTTCTTGACTAAGATCAAAGTGGCTGTGAGCCACAAAACTTGGAAAAAATTATGTTTTTTGTAAAATCTATATTAGATTTTCAGTAAGTCAGATAACGTTACCTTTTTACCAGATATTAAAAATTTAAAACTCATAAATAAATACTATTCAAATTTTTTCTTTATTACTTTTTTGCTTACACTGTACGTATATGTTAACCCTTTGATGAAATTATTATATTCTTGAAAAAACTATGTATTTTTCTGTAATTCCTCATATATACCTGCCAACTTTTTTACATTTATAGGCGTGACATTTTTTATCTTAAGGGACTTGTCAGAAATTAGCAGGAGGGGAGGGGAGGTGGGAATTTTAAATCCGGGTCCGGAAATTAGGTGACCCATCCCTGCAATGGGAGTGAAATTTGCTAACCCTCCCCTTGAGCTTGGCCTAAAATATCATGACCCTCCCCACCTTACAGAATTGAAAGAAAAATGTTCCAGGCTCTTTAGGGTGTAGTATTTCAAGCCAACAAGAAAAAAGAGGAAGGAAACAAAAACAAAATAAAAGGAAAGCAAAAAAAAAAAGCTAGGGCAAAAAGAAAGGAAGCTAACTGCAAAAGAGTTATTGAAACCATTGCATCTCAGCGAGAGTCGCATGATGTTGAATACAGAGCCTATTGGCTCATAATCTCTTCATTATGAATTAATAAGTGGGCTCTGCCTCAAAACACAAAGGCCATATATCTAACATGCCTTTGAGAAGGGATTGTTCATCAATGAATCACGGGAAATTATCAAGCTACGCTTCAACTTAAATGAAAATCATGATAGTGATGAAAGTGATTGTATCAATGCGAAGCCAATAAAATAAATAAAACGCTGATGACATAAATGATGATGATCAAGATGCTCACAGCAGCATTGATGGTGATGCTGAAGACAGTGATGAAAAGGATAGCCAAAACTCTAGTAACATTAACAACATTATTCATAATTGCAATAAGACTGTATAGCATTGTTATAAATGAAAAGTAAATGTTTGTTAAATTCTTGCAATACTACTTCACAGTTAATATCCATAATGTTCCGTTGTTCTTTTCTTTTTTTTAACAGATAAAGAACTTCCTTTTTCTTCTGTGGGTGAACCTCTACATGATCACGGACATATATTTGCATGACCCTCCCCCTTTTAACGGCCCATTTTTTATGACCCCTCCATTTTCTGAGTCTCAAAAAGTCGTGACCCTCCCTCTGTTTCCACCCCCCCTCCCCCCCTGCTAATTTCTGACAAGTCCCTAAGAGTGCCAAGATTTTTCGTAGGATCCAATAATATCCGAAGATGTCCGAAGACGTTCTGAAGATGTTACGAAGAGTTCCGTCTAACACGAACATGGGAACACAAAGGAACATTGACTTCCCTACTAAAAAAGAGAATTTGGAGAAAGTCGATCATCCACATAGACTTTTCTTTTCTCTCTTTGCTTCTGGTTTCTTTAAATAACTTAAATATATTTTTCAAAATTTGTCAGTTAATAGCGTAATGGCTCAAACTTTTGGGGGTAGGGAAACTTCCATGTTTGGGTCACTCCGTATGTGCGGCACTGCATGGTAGAGGTTTATGGGATCTTCAATGTTAAAAAAATTATTTAATATCACTATTTAGTGTCCTAAACAGGGTTGCAATTTGAATGCATTTTGCCTTAAACAGGGTCAGAATCCAAGCATTTCAGCAGTACAGACCCAACCAGTCTTCCTTTAAATCTCCCCCCCCCCCTTCTCCCACAACCCTGAAAAAGTTTCTTCCCTTATGCATAAGGATAGTTTTTACTTTGATGGTTGTTTTTTCCGAGTTAAAAATAAAGAGATGGAACAGAGGGGGATCAAATCAGACCTTCCCTGATCCAGAGTCTGATATGATTAACATCCCTACACCAACATTCAAAACCACAACTAGAACTAATTCTCACACCTCAAACCTTACAACTTGTAAGATACCAAGAAAAATGGACCTTCACTTGACTAACACTATACATGTAGCTAACAGATAATGAATTTTCTTACCTCCATCAGCCTTGACATCACAGGAATCCTAAAAATCCTTTAACACTGCAGACATGAACACTACAACAGGAACAGAGAAAGAAAGTACCATACTAAATAATGATGCAATGTTGTCAAGTAATTGTACCATATGACACTTTCCTTTTGTGAAAGTTTAATTTATATAATTTGTGGATTTATGATTTTTTGTAACTTGCAACAACTAATAATAGTTGTTGGACCTATCCCAATTATTATTATTGGGATTGGTCCAGTCTGGTTTTTCTCCTTCTGAATCTTAACAACTCAGCATTATATTTTTTATTTGAGTCAAATTGGGCAATTCCAGAAAATATCCATACCCAACCACGGACGGCTTCCATGTCTTAACCCCCGCTTGCCTTCGGAAATTCTAAAATGCGTTACCCCCCCATGCCCTCAGAATTCCATAATCGTGAACCCCCCCTCCCCTTCAGAATTTCTGTTTTTTTGGAAGTACATTTTCGACTTAGCAACGCCAAAATGAACAAACGAACATGAATTTATGCCTCCTCAAGGCTGTGATCTAGCAGCGCCAGGCGACAAGCTTTACTTCAGCGACAAGAAAAACCTACTGCTAGTGGCCAGGCTGTGCAAACTCCTTTTTAAGTCCGAATTTGGCTATAAAAATAAACACCACTTACGGTAATTTTACTCCTCTTTGTTTTCTTGTGCTGTTTTGACGTTTACAAAGGAAAATAGCTCAAATTCAGACTGTTAAAATCTTTTGGTGGTCAGCATCCTGAATGCTTAATCTGACAGGCGTTCCTTGGAAGCGAGGGACTGGTGCGAGTTTTTTACTGTTCATCGGACGGGAGTAACAAGAAATTTGCAAGTGGTAAGATACATTTCCAGTTTTTATTCATGTAACAAGAAATTCATCAAAGTAAATGTGAAACTCACGTTTTACTGTTCACTTCAGTATAAGTTATGAGCGTAAACACATGTCTGATCTATCGATGCTTGTCTTCTGCTTCCGCGGTCATACATTCGTGGTTTATTTACGAACTAAAAAAGTCCACATTAATAGCGTTTTCAAGGAATTCACTCTACACTCCACAAATTATGGTATATTCAATATCAGATTTCAAGGTCCATCAGTATCGAATTCCATTGACGAAGATATCAAATTATCTTCATTGTCTTTGTTTAAAAAGAAAATGAAACAGCACTTTATCAAAGATTACTAGACATCTGTACATTATCTGGGTAACTTTAAAATGGAAATAATACTGTTTTGCAATGTACGAATTTTAGTCTCTTTAATATACTGGTAGTTTACTTAACACTTTGTGTGCGTTTCTCTGTTTTCTTTGTTCTTGTGTCCCTGACCTAAACATTTAAACATCTTTTCTTTAAACTGGCTGCCTGGCATTTTTAACTCTTAGGTTATTTCGGGCAGCCAGCGCCCCTATCATCGTCTGTACTATTGTTATAAATTTTTATTTCTTGTATATAAAGTGTTGTTGTTGTTGTTGTTGTTACACTTTCTACTCCAGAAATCCCACCTGTGGAATTCCCCAATGCCTTTGGATTTCCGATCGTAAATACCCCACCATGCCCTCAGAATTCCATAATCGTGAACCCCCCCTCCCCTTCGGAAATCCTAAACGCCATCCAGGGTATAGTATGGATATTTTCTGGAATCGCCCATTACAGGTAAACCAACATTTGAAAATGTTGTGGGTAAAATCTGTCCTCAGGGTAAACCAGAATTTCATTGTCTCCTACACACTGTACATCTGCATGATTAACACGGGCTAAGAAAGAAAGGAAATTCTGAACCAAGGTAGGTTTAAAATAATATTATAGTCCTGGCCACGGTTGTTCAAACACACGGTGTTGCACCTACCTCTTTTGGGTTTTTGCTTCTTTTTTTCTTTTCTTTTTTTCTTTTTTTTTTTTTGTGTGTGTTTTATTTATACATTTATATTGTACCTATATCACAACAGGAGCACCCAATAAAGCTATGAAAAAAAAAAAAATTCCGTAGGCAAATGTCCAACTAGTTCTTGATCTTGACCGCTGCTGGTAGGCTGGCAGTAAATGCCAACTGAAAATGCCAACCACGGTATTTTTGCTAAGCCCCCCTCTCTATAACACCCCCCCTCAAATTAGTGCTTAGTGCCCCCTTGAGGGCTTAATAGAGGATTTACGGTAAGTATGCTGACAGAAAAAGGGGAGTCCTGGACTCCACTGTCTGGAGGATATACTGAGGTGTACTTTCCCCAGGGAGGAGGGTAGACATCCCTCATTTAGGGGCTGGGGGGGGGGGGGGTCTTAAGTCTTAAACAAGTTATAAAATTCCACTATTAACAGGGTGTCTTTTATTAAACTTGAGCTTTAAACAGGGTGTGAATATTTGGTGATCCACAGTATATAAGTGTGATTCCATTATTATTATTATTATTATTATTATTATTATTATTATTATTATTATTATTATTATTATTATTATTATTATTATTATTATTATTTAAAATCTAATCCCATGATGCCAGTTTAAGGAAATGGGTCAGGGTCATGAAATGAGTTTTCTTATCTTGAACAGGGAAGTGAAGAGAATGATTTTTTGTTTAAATAGGATGAAGGTTTGAAGGCCTTTTGGCAACAAACCCCTACCCAAACTTCCCTTCAGTGTCCCCCCACCCCATCCCCGCCACCCCAGGGAATTTTAATACTGTACATGTAAGACTAAACATTTTTTCTGCAGTAATAAAATTCTGATTGTGCCAAAATTATCAAATAATTCAAAATGGCTTACCAAAGCTTGGTAGATGGATCCTTGACTTCTGAAACCCACACATCATGAAATTTGAACTGATTGGTAACAGGAACCTTCATAATAAAATAAAGGGCAATGTGTAAAGACTTGCTTTTATAGAACCTGTGCTGCTGCAGTGCCTGGCTGATGGTATGGTCACTCACCAGTCAATAAACCTCCCTACTCCCCCTCCCCCACACTCAGCCAAGATATCCAAGTACTGTAGCAGGGCATTTGACTGGTAGGCTTTGCAAATGTGACTCCAGGATTTCAAAAAGGAAAAGTAATAATCCTTTTTCCATTTGTATTTGTAACACCTTCTTTGAGCTACTTCAATTCTGTGATGGTTTGTAGCTACAGGCTTGTATTTTGTACTACATTTTAGGTGATAACTATATTTATTATATAAGCACCAGTGAAATACCAGGTGAGCTTTCGCGCGAAAACTTGATATCTTCACATGTGAAAATAGCATGTTATCTTCACACGTGAAAATATCACCGTTGCTATGGCTGCATAATAAATCGTACCTTTCACACCAAAAGACTATTAAAGTGAAATGGTTTGGTAGTTCATTGGTCTTTATATAATAAATAGAACATTACATGGGGGCTTGGCAGGGCTTCTGATAGGTCACGGAAGAAAAAGTCAAATTTCGTGGGATTTTTAGGGACAAATTCGCGGAAAAATCGGCCGATTTCGCTGATTTTTGTGGTTATTCTTAAGGCAAATTTCGCTAGAAATGGATAGGTTTTGCGCTGATCAGACCAGCATTTTTAACCTTTTTCTAACAGAGGTCATCATTTGCTCTTTCAACAACAATATGCTCCAGAAATGAACCAATGACAAAGCCTTTAACTTTAGTGCCCATTTTTTCGCAACATGATCTAGGCCTGGTAGTTTCGGGACGTTGTTTGCACGTTTCAGTGACCAAGTTCCAAGATAAATTTGCAAGTTTACGGCAAGTAAATAGCCCCTGTAGCTGAAATAAGTTGAAATAAGTTTTGCGGTATTTTTTGTGTTTTTGTGAATTTCGCGGGATTTTGCGGATTTACGTGAATTTCGCAGCTCTGCAACCGCGCAAAATATCAGAAGTCCTGGCTTGAAGATACGAAATTTCTCTTCTCATGTTGAAAAAATATATTTTTAGAAGTGAAAGATATGAAAGCTCACAGTGTTTCCAACACATGCTCTCAGTTAATCCATTAGCCTCATTAACTAAGGTTATTTCTATGGGAAATGTTTATATGAAAACCAAGAGAAAGGCTAGATACTGGAAAAACATTACAATCATATTTATTTTTTGGCCATTCTTTCAGGCCTGTTTGACTAACTTGTTCTCATTCATACAAGTGTGTGGTTTTAAATATTTCTTTCCCTACAGAAAATCAGGTTCAAAATTTGTCTACATGAGCTCTAATAAAACTTCACTTGGATCCCTAGGCATAATTTATACCACAGCCCTAATATGGTTTAGGGCTAAGCTCTTTTGTTTATAACTTTGTTTGTTCATTAATTTTCCAACAAATTTGATGAATCCTTGAATGAGCTGGAAAATCACCCAAATACATGTATGTTCATGTTGGAATTTCATAATGGAGCCAAGGGCTGCATTAGTCTTTTTAAGAAATAGAGAGATATACAATAATTTTTATAGCATTTGCCAAGCATCAATTTGAACAGATGACCAAGTTTCTCAGTTTCTTGTTGTTTACTGTTTATTATTTTCCACAAAAATAAGAATTTTCATATCAGTTTTATGTCCTAAACAACTAGTAAATAAGCAAAGGTTATGGAGTGCAGGCGACAACAATCGAAGGTCAAAATGCTTTTGCTCCTGTGCTGCGCTTTATGTACACCTGTAAGTTTCACGTGACGGATGGTCAAAACATGCTCAATCAAATCACGAGTGGTAGAAGGTCCAAATGCGCGTGATAAAAGTGCATTCTGTGCATTCCATACATTCTTAGTGGAAGTCCAAACGAATGCTGGCTACATACATGTGACGCATGTGTAATAACAACCTGGAGATTATGATTGCGGGCTCCTCTTGTCACTCGCAATTATTTTGCAAAGTTTTTATCTGCTTATTTCCTGATTTGGGAAATTTACAACCTGAGCCTGAGGTCTGTCATTTGCAGTACAGTACCATTCAAAAGTAAGTTGACACTTGACTCTCAATCCTCAGGAGTCGAGAATCGAGTCGAGTCAATTGTTGCGTCTCGGTTCTCGATTCCTGCGAGACTCATCAATCGATTATAAAGGGTAATTTTGTTTTGAGTTTAATTTGCTCTCTACTCTGGATACTTGATTGCTGCGAGAATCTAACAACCTTAGTTCAAGTTTTAGCAACCTTTTAACTTCTCTCACATCAAAAAATCCTTCCACGGTATAAAATAACAAACTCTATTCAGCGTTTGATTCTCAAAAGAAATTTGTGAACTATGCAAATTATACAGTAGCAGTTGACATTTGCATTCGCTCGCACAGCTCGGGTGACACTTTGCGTTGAAATCTTAAAAAGTACGAACAGCATTTGCATCATTTAAATTGCAGAAGTTGTTAGCAATAGTTGAACTTGAAAAGTAATCCATGGCTTTTTCTCTGTATAATCTAAAATGCATGTAAAAAGAAGCTTGTGTAAATAAATGTTAAATACGCAACGGTGTGTAAACAAAGTCTCAAGGCGCTTCTCGTTGCTTTTGTTCCTCAGCTTGTCTTTCGAATTTTATTTGTCGATATTTTTTGATTGCCTGTTTGTGAATGTCTATCAGCATTATCCCAGTTGAATGTCTGGTTATCGGTGTCTACAGTCAGAGGGTGTTTTTTCACTTGAAACTTTACTTGTAATTTGACCCCTTGACTAGAATTGCTGTTTTCGTGAATACGCAATGGCATCACTGTTTGATGTTTCGCACTTTGCTTTTTTTGAGACGTGATTGCGTACATAAAAGTTTCAATTTTAATTCAGAAAACTTCAGAAACATCCAAGACCTTAGAAAACAACATTTTGTGTCGTGCAATAGACCTTGTCATGGTTTTTGACGCCATCTTGACGAGTATGCAAACGTGTGAGAAATTAAAGTGCTTGTATGAGAAGCGAATGTCAAGTAATTTCCATAAAATGGCTGTTCTGAAAAAAATATCAATTTATTGTGAACTAAAGCTACAAAGCAAGGGATTGTCCTAAACAATTTTGGGGGTGTACTTGTGCTTAAAATTCTCCAGAGGCTTACTTTAGCTTTTCCATATATTTGTCTGTAATTTTCCCAGGACTTTCTTATGGACAAATGTATAGAAAATTTAAAAAGTGGTTCTAGGTCTTCTAGTGCATGTAACACCCTTAATTTGTTTCAGTAGAATCCTTAGGAGTGAAGCTTTAGTTTACTTAATTTTTTCAGAAGAGCCTTTTTTCGAAAATTATTTGACATTAGATTCTCATACAGACACTGCCATTTCTCAAGCGTTTGCCTACTCATCAAGATGGCGTTGAAATCCGTGACAAGGTCTATACAATCCACTTTTGAAATTAATGTCTCGTAGTTTTTCATCACAGTAGTTGCAGTCATGTGCTAGGCAACAAAAAAGTTCATGCGCACTATGTTCCATCACGGAAGAAACAAGCGCAATTTTATGAGAGATTAGCCTGGGACAAGGCTTCGCAGTGGGGGAAAAGACAACAAATGGGGTCAAATAGGAAAAATAGCGGCGAGCGAAGTGAGCCGAGTGGTTACCTGGGGAGGAGGAAAGGGTGACGGAGCCTGGAGACATGCCTTTGATGCAGCCGTTCCATGATACCAGATTCTGGTATCATGCTCTGATTGGTCCAATGTCTTCATGTTGACAGATTCGTGGTGCTGTTGACAGTATCACGCTCTTTCAATATCACACTCCTTCAATTCAGGAAAAGATTTTTTAAAACATGGATTTCGAGCAAGCAATACAAATTTCTTTGCGAGGCTTTTTACCTATCTCTCGGCTTCAAGAAGAGCAAAAAATATACCTGTGATTTGTTGTAAAAAGAAAAAGAAAGCATTCAAAATATGGAGCTTTTCTTACACTATCCTGTGATAAACTACAGTCACATTTACAAAGCGAGTGACTTATAAACCGACGTTCGAAAGGTACAGTATTGTAATCATGCTCCTACCAAAAGCGTGATAAAACCCAAAAGTCAGTGGATATAGGCAAAGAATGCATTTTGCGTACAGCTAAGCCTTGTGCTCCAAGAACATAATAAGCTCACGCTGACATCCGTGATGAGAACTTGACGTCTTGACATTTCAGTAACAAGTTAATTGCTGGAGGGTGGATCGTCGGCATCAAAGACATGTCTCCAGGCTCCACCACCCTTACTCCTCCCCAGACTACCTCTCAGCTCGCTTTGCTCACGGATTTTTTTTCACCAACGCTGATTTTTTTTCTCTTTTTTCCCACAATGCGGAGCCTGGTCCCAGGCTAACAAGAGATTATCGCAAAGGCCTCAAACTTTAGAGAAAACGCTAAATTTCCTAGTAGAATTAAAACCATTGTTTCTCGAAAGTTTTCAAGGATCACGAACGCAATTTTGGAGCAAAAGATTAGTCATGTTACGGATGGACGGGTATGTTCCAGCTAATCTTTATCAAGCCAAGTGGCCAGATAAGCCTAGAATCGTTTGATGTTACAAGATAAAAATGCTGTTGCTTGTACACGAGTATACATGTACACTGTTTGTTAGCATTTGGAACAGGTATTTGAAACTGTACTTGAGGAAATGAACCTTGATACAGATGTTCTTGAGAAACATTCACTTTATAACTTGAATTGCTCTAGTTTCGAGCATACAGTTGCTTGCGCGAATACATGTATAACCATGCCATGTTGTGTTACAGCTGTAGGTCTTTGTAAAATTATCGAGAAATCAGTAATGGGTGCATCTTTTGTTTTCTGTCCTGTGAGACTCGGTCCTCAACTCGATTCTCGATAGCTTGTTCTCGATTCTCCATTTGTGCAGGAATCGAGAATCACGAATCGAGTCAAGAATCAAGACTTGCAACAGATTGTCAACTTACTTTTGAAAGGTTCTGTAAGTCTAAATCTCTCACAATTAATGTGTGGCCATTTCACATGGACAAATCAAAATGGCCATAATAAACAAGCTGCCCACCAAAACTTACAGGCTGTACAACATGCCCAGGGTACTACAGATTTCAAGTGACAGGGATGATCAAATGATGGCAAAATCAAACCCAAAATAATCCCTAGGGCATCCCACACTAACCCCTCCAAAAATCCCTGGATCAAAAATCGACCTCAAAAAAAATCCCATCCCGAATTTTTGAGACTTAAAGTAATTAAAATTTTCCAGGAAGCAGTAAATGATAAAGCACGATAAATAAATTAGGATTTGAATGTTTGTGTTTGCAGCGGGATACACCGGCACAACCAAGAATCTTCAGTTTGTTTTGAATACCTAGAAAAGTCCCTACTTACATGTAGACCAAGCCACCCAAAAATACTTGCCAAATTTCCCGGAATTGAGAATTTCAAACCCCCCCAAAATCCTTTGATCATCCCCGTCACTTGAAATCCGGAGTACCCCTATCCTGGGATAATGTGAGGCAAGCGTGTGGCTGGGTTTCACTCTGAATTCGAGATTTCATATTTCAAGAAAAAAATTTAAAAGAAATTCAAACTCCCAGAAAAAAGAGTTCTTATCCTATGATTTGTTGTAAATTTTTCTCGTATAATAAGAAAACTTTTTCTTAAATTGAGAGATTCGGAGCAATCTCGATTTTAAAGTGTTTACTGTGATTTGCAAAATCAATTTCTCTTCTTTCATATTCTTTGGAGTCACGCGATCTGTCTGCGTCTACTCGATTGCAGAAAGATCATCGTTTGTCTATTGGCAGACTGACAAGGTGCTTTTTCTCTTCTCAAACGTAAAAACTGAAAAACTAGTGAGAGGCCTTGTGAATTCAAAGGTTACAAATTCGATAAGCTTACCTAAACTTCAGGAATTCTGCAACGAAAATGCAGCCACGTGGAGACCATCTTTACTTCAATCTCGTTACAGCTACATAATTAAACGCTTGGTGAAAACACTGAATCAGCCCATGACTGCAACACTGATAAGAACAGCTAGAAGTTTGAAAATTTACCAAAGAAACTGAACGGATTTTTGCAAAGGAAAGAACTTCCGCCTCGGTTCACATGCAGAAATGTTTTTATTGGTCCAACGCTGTCACATGATGTGTCACGTGAAAAATTAGCAGAGTTTAAATGGAAAGAAGCGTGGACAGAGGACTTTGACGCAAGGTAAATGGAACAATTTGTTTGGATTCCAATGTAATACGTATAGGAGAAGAACACACAACAAAAAACCTTAAAGGTAAAATGTGACAATAGACATCAGCAAAAATTAAAAAAACAACAAAAACAAACAAACAAGCAGAGGCAGGAGCCTATCATCACTAGGCTCCTGGGTCCTGGCAGAGGTAGGATACTAAAGAGCCAGGTGCTTGTTCCAGGCGTTCAGATTGAAGAGCGCGAGCGAAAAGTTGACGTGGAAAAAAAACGAGGGGTGACTTAGCCTGTGAAGCAAGCGTTTCCGTGCGGTTTCGGTGCAAAAAACGAGGAATGAGAGTCAAAGACCGTGCGAAAATGCTCCCGGAAACGCTTGCTACGCAGACTAGGAGTGACTAGAGGAGGGAAAACTTCTCGCCCGAATGTCCCCTGGTATCCCCCCTCCTTTTCCCTGCGTACGATTTACCTCGCTCCCCACCATCTGAACTCCGCGCTCTACTATCTGAATGCCTGCAATAGCCCAGCTCCGGGGTAATAGGCAGTCAGTCCTAAAAAAATGGAAAGAACAAAGGGGTCATTAAGCAAAAGGTTGCGCGGTTGTCAGGATTTGCATTACTTTTCTTTTTAAGTTTTACTAATATAAACGAGGTTTTCATTAAGTGTTTAATTTTCGGACATGGGTGATAAGATGATATCAATGGATTTGGAAGAAATGAATCGTTCTGCGTATTGAGAAACGGTAAACAGTAGAGGGCCAATAATTACGCCTTGCGAGTACTGATGACAGAAAACAAGAGACAAAGTTTTAGTCCTACTGACACAGGTGAGGGTTTATCATTATTTTTTCAGACATGGGTGTAGCAAAGGTGATAAAAAAATGAAGTTGTCATGCTCTTTTAAGAGCATGACAAAGTGGCATTAAAATGCCACTTTAAGTCTTTTTTTACCCAAGTGGCAAATGATAAGGCAGAACACCTTCCTGTCCCTTTTGATATTACTCCCTTCTCTTCCACACCCACAATAGCAGCTAGACCTCACAAACGGGACTGGGTTCCATTCGCCATTTGTACATTTCCCATAATACACCTTGTTTGCCTCCCAAACATTCTGTATATTTATTGTCTTCAATTTCTCTTAGGACGACTGTAACACTCAGGAGAAATTAAAAATTTGGAGGGTGCAAACAAGGTGTATTACAAGAGATGTGCAAAATGGGGAATGCTGTTTGCGAAAAGCGGAGTCTGCAATCCTGGACAAAAGTCCTTGAGACAGTAAGAGCATAACAGCAGTTCTATGTGTATCACAACTACTGTTCTAACAAGTAGTGCTATCATTTTAAAAATCCATAACTCCTCCCCCTTCCCCACTCAATACAATGTTGAAAGATCGAAGAAATTGTGCCTTGACGGTTTCGACACTGTCCGTGGGGTGGGGACGTGCAGTGCAAGTAGCCCGTGGATATAAATTTAGCAGGTGTTAAAAAGCGTTCGAACTGTACAACTGTCCCAAGACTTGTCCATGATTGTAGCTTGCAACCAAGGCTAATGCGAGATAATAAGATGTCTAAGCCTCTATTGCAAGCTAGTTCCAGTCCATTACCACCGTTAAGAATGAGCAGGTGTAAGATTCAAGCCCAACGCCTCAGCATCGCTGGCTCACGAATGAGAGCATCTGAGCTGAAGCAAAGATTTTTTGTGCACACCCAGCAGGATGTCATTCTTTGTCCCGGATTGATGGTCCAACCGTTTTTGAACACGAGTCTCCCGATTAAAAATCACGTGACCTACAACTGTGCTGCGGGAGGAGCGCGTGGTTCTCGATCTATCCCAGGGCGGATAAAGGTTGGGCGGTGAAACGAGCGCGTCCGAGCAAAAAGGTGTGATACAGTGGACTGGGACTCTGCTTAGAAATGTCGCTTGTTTACGACTTTGGTCGGGGCTTGCGATATGATGTGGTTTGTACATTAGACACTGCCGCAGTCACTGAATTATGGCGGCTTGAATTGTTTTCTTGCACTTCTCCCTCGTTCCTTTGTGCTGGTACGCTGTTTCCGAGAGGCAAATGTTACTATTTTTTGCGGAAGGTTTAGTTGGAGTAGGCAAACATCTCTTTCAAAGGGTTTCTTTTATTACATCCATGACTCTACCACTAAATTATATTTTCGTTCTGCTACTCGCCCATGTCGATGTTATTATTCCAAAACAAAAACAACTAAGTACTGTCTAAAACGCGAAGGAAAATCTCATCCATGTCATCATGGCAAAACTAAAAGACAGCAACTAGATGACGTGTATGCGTGCAGCTCGTGCAAGGTGAAGTTATGCTAATTTCAATCACCATCATCCTTCTTTTTAATTTTGAAAAAAACATCTCAGACGTCTTCCTGTTTCTTCGAAACTTCAAAATTAGTTCTACCTCAGTTTTTTCTGTTTACCTTGTTTTGTTTTAGAGAGAAAAACGGAGAAAAAACCGTACAACTAACCTCAATAAATTTTGTTTACATGTGGTTGCCGGATTTGCAACGCATTGTGCGAATCACCACTGCGCGTTGCACCCGAAAAGCAAAGTTTGAAGAAGTACAACGCCACTATATCACTATATATCAATCTAATTTTTTGTTATGTTATATAAAATTTATCCTCCTTTAACATATGTAAAAATTGAGGTTAAGAAGTGTTAAGCTTCTGCAAACGAAACGGCGAAAGACGATTAGGTGATATTTAGTGGAAGGAGGAGGTATTCAACACCTTCAAATTAAACTCAAATTTTGGCATTATACGACCAACAAGTTTGACTTATAGACGTACAGACACAAACATATGAAACTGCTTATTGATATTGTTATGAAACGAATTTATCTATTTAACATTGTAGCCCGAAATTACAGAAAGAAAATAGGATTTCCGGTTTGCAAAAAGGAAAATTTCGCCGGCCTTGAAGGGCGCCGGAAGCGCGGAAAGAGCGCTCGTGCCAGTCCTACTCCGCATCACACATTAAATGAAGAGCAGAGCGCTCGTTTCACCGCCCAACCTTTATCCGCCCTGATCTATCCTCCCTTTGCCCTCTTCACCCGTATTGAGAAGGATAATCCATCTCCAAAATCGGTCAAAATTGACGGATAAACAGATGGACAAAGTCAGGCGGGTTATTGACCCAAAATTAAAACCGTTCAATTTTCAACTTTTAATTCTGACTATCTTAAAAGACGTATCATCTGTATGACGCGAATTATCCATTGGATAACCCTTCTCAGACTTATATTCCGTCTCTAGTGCGAGAACGGCCAATGACTGTGCTCTTAACAGGACTTTCGCGAGTATTTGTTCCTGAATTCTTTAAAGGCACTTCGGGGTGTTAACGAACATTAAATGAAAAACTACCCCAAGAGGCCATATTGATGAAAGAGGAAAACCAAGGTACATGTAGGCACTATAAAACTCACACCGTAAATACAGTACTTCCCTATTCTATTTGATGGTCTGGAACCACCAAGAAATCGGGGCTCATACAGGAGTTGAAGAGGAGAACCCTCCCCCCCCCCCCCCGACGCATGTTCCTCAACTAGCAAATTTCTGATTGCTCCTGAGAATACGAATGTAAGCCGAATTAGGCCTAGTCCAAACGTCTAACTTTTCATGAGACGAACCAATCTCTAAGTTGGGTCGAGCTAAAATAAGTTAAGATCGTCTGTCAGGCCAAACGTCGAACTAAGGACGGGTCGAACAGATCAAAACGCAATTTAATGACTTTTCTCCCAAACGAGGCTAAATATACATTATCATACAACCTTTTCATTTATTAGTTTAGTTCGTTGGGTGTGAACGTCGACGGATCTCCCGGAGACGATGTTCACACGTTCTTTCAGTCTGAAGCAGACAGATACAACGTGTTGGACGATCCAAATTCACTCAGACAAACTTAACTGAGCCAGACGTCGAACTTTTCATGAACTTAACTCACTAAGTTTGTTTCGTCTGATGAAAAGTTCGACGTTTAGCCTAGGCCTTCCAAAAAAGAATTTAATACTAGGCATTTTTACTTTGCAAAACTTTATTTCGTTGAGTTTAAAATGAAACTAGGTTATTCTAAAAACCAAATTTGGCGCATTTGATGCTACAGGTAGTTCGCACTGTTCTCTCTTGCTTGATTGTAATAAATGTTCATTGCTGATTCACATATAAAGATACAGTCGATTCACAACAGAATCACTCTTGGCTTAACGCCAACTAAACTAAATCATGGTGAAATACAGTTTAAATATTTTAATTCAAAATAATAAATAATTTCTTTTCTGTATAGTTGTCACTATTGATACAAACTCTATTGAAATATAGGAAAACTATACCAATAGTTAGTTTCAATATTTAACAATCCCTAAAACTACAAGGAACTCATGCTGTATTAACCTTGATCACACTGGACCAGATGGTGTACAAGTCACAATTTTAAGTTACCATATTTATCAAACTATAAAACTACTAGTAACTCGTGTTGTATTAACCTTGGTCACACTGGACCTGATGGTGTACAAGTCACAATCATCAGTTACAATATTTATCAAACTCTAAAACTACTAGTAACTCGTGTTGTATTAACCTTGGCCTCACTGGACCAGAAGGCGTACAACTCCACTTGAGTGCAAATGTATTTACGACGAAAGTACTAATTGTGGACACTATTTTTTCGTCTCCTACTGGAGACGGGACCGCCATTTTACGTGGTCATCCGAGCCACGCGAAGGTTCAGCCGCTTGAATTGCAAGAGATTTTAAAAGACCCTGAGTAACGGTCCAGCCCCGGGAATCGAACCCGCGACCTCCCGCTCTGCAGTCATGCGCTCTACCGACTGAGCTTATCCCGTCTGTTCAGTGTGAGATTCAAAACAATGTAAAATTGCAAAATATGTACACAGAAATACTCCTTTACAGCACTGATGAGTACCAGCCGCTTGATGCTCTCAAATCAAGCACTACACTGTAGTTTTATCTCATCCCTTTAGGCCCCTTTCATATGAAGAAAAGTTGTCCCGAAAGAGAGGTTCACCCTCCAGCTGACCCCTTTGTCCGAGCCAACAGTGCTCGCACATGCTTAGATTGTCTCGTCTTGACCAAGTTGACCCAACTGGGCGAGCCAAAGTGTTTATATGGAGAAACGTTGGCTCAGCGAGAAGGGTGAACCGGCGGCTAGGCGGGTCATCCTTCTAGCTGAGCCAACCTTTTTTTCACATTTATACTGTTCGCCACGTTTTTTTATCCTTTAAACCATAAGATCCAAATTTGGATTCTCATTTGTTGCCCCTATTCATTTCCCACAGAATTAGTGGGGAGAAGATGATAAAATATCAAGCAAATTCATCTTAGGTGATCATGTCCGTAATTCTCATGACCACTCTGTTTTACAAAGCATTGATATGACAGGGAGAGATTTGATGCTGATCACCCTTAGGGAAACGAATGAAAAGTTGGCGGGCTCACCTAGGCGGCGGATTGACTTCCCTTCTACCCGGTATACAACTTTTCTCTATATTACTGGGGACAAAAACGCTGAAACAGTTTCACGAGGAATAGAATTGTGCTACATCATGCAACCAGGTAAGTTGAATTGACCATGTGAGAATTTACGAGACTGAGCAACAAAGAGCAATTTTCAAAGTTATGTTCAAACTATGCTGTGTAAAACTTGCACTGTCGGTTTTTTTAAATGATTTTTAATGCGTGCGTCTGAATCAGCCTTCGAAAGCTAGAACTCAAAGCGATTTGTTTTTCAATAGTTTAATTTGTTCTAGTCTTTCGCAAGTCAAAGCGCTAAGAACGTGTCCGGGTTTTGCCAATTTCGACTGCACGTCAGACACACCTAAAGGTATCTGGTAACCTCAACGCTGTACGGAGTAGTGTGAACATAACGGACTTCAGGCTGGACCGTTCCACAAGAAAAAATCCCGGTATCAAAGGAAACGTGTACAATGTGGCTTGAAACAGAATGATTTTCTGTGACCTTTAAATGATCACGCGTGGCCCTAATTTAAGGCAGCAATAATTAGATTCGATTAGCTGGATTTGTGACTAACTTTTTAATGAATATGAATGACTTGAAGAAAGCGATATAGCGATCGGGGAACTACATTGAAGACTAGAATGGTTACGAAACATGTCAGCAGGACCGAAGACGAGTCGTTGTAATTTCCAAACAGAGAAAACAAAAACTGTCCAAACTTGAAACAAACACTGAGGGTCTAATTGAAAGAAATTTTCAGATGGACCATTTTGTATTTTCAATTAGGATCGTTACTTTTAAGGGTCGGCTGTCACGGTGGCTTCAAGATTCACGAAATAATAAAAATTTAAGCCACATTTCTATTGTAGATTACATTTCATTTGATACTGACATTGACATAAGTTCCTGCGGACTGGAAAGCATAAATCTCCACTGTATTCTTCTAATGAATTAAACCTTATGACATCCACTCTCTTTTCCATAGAAACTTACATCGAGTTCAAGTAAGGATAATGATGTGCTTTCTATTAAAAGTTCGCTTAAGTCATATAAACAACTTTCACCTGCAGCACAATGGTTGTTCACTTTTAATCTCAGAGTAGTTAATGAGGTGTTTTTCTTCAAAGTGTCGGAAAGGTCTATTAACAAGACATCACTCACTTCTTCGCTACTGTTGAGTGTCAGATTGAATGTGGTAACTGATGTGTTATTTGCCAAACCATTAAACACTCCATACTCGAGTCCCTCGAGTAAATCCGCCGAAATATGCGGTTTTCCATCACCACACTCATTTATTGTGACATTTAACGTAGTTATTGACGTGTTTACTGACAGCCCATCATCGAACATGATCGGCCAACCAATATAACCTGTTTGATCTGCTTCCACAGTCACTGTTAGTGTCAGTGTAGTTATTGACGAGTTTAATGACAGGCCTTGATCAAGACTATCCAACACACTTGAAAAATCACTATCAGTGGGTTCGTTAATAAAAATTGCGACACACAATGTATTTAATGACCTTGTCGTCCCCAAGCCGTTACAAAGGCCACTAAAAACGCAAAAGTCTGATTCACCCACGTTAAATGTGAGACTAAGTTTCTTAAGTGACGTGCATTTTATCAAACATTCACCTACAACCTTATCCCAAAATGAACTCATGCTATCACTATGGACTGCAACAGAAAGGGAAGATAATGATTTGATAGCCGCTAGCACGTTACTTAGTTTAGTCGGACTCAAACAATTCTCCTGATTCTCCTCATCATCGTCAAGGCTGCTGAGTGTAGGACTCAAACAATCCTCGCCGTTTAGTTTAAAACTGAGTGTGGTTAAAGATGCCATTTTGATCAAACGCTCACCCAGTTTGCACTCCCATCCTTCTTTCATGTTACTATAGTTGAACGTGAGACTAAGAGATGTTAAAGAACTGCTTTGTAATAAACTATTCCCGAGGTTTTCTCCCAAATCTGCATCCACGACGCAGCTGTTGACTGTAAGATCAAGCGCGGTCAGGGATGAATTTTCTGCCAAAGCATCACCTAGACAACGTGTCCACTCCTTGGTAACATTACTATCGTTATTGATTGTAAGACGAACGTTTTGTTTTCTTCTCTCCTTGACGTTAGTAAAAAAGACTGTCAATGCCGCAGGATTATCGTTAGTGGTAACAAGAACATCGTTCGACTCATCTGGGCCTATGCGCACATCATGTACATTTAACTGAACGCGACTGTTTTTTGAAAGGCTGGAAGGAACAATACCTCCGTCTGTTGTCAACTCGCCCCATAAATTGATGGACAGGGAAGATAGTGTCTTGTTTTCTTCCAAACATCTTGCAATGGAATTAGAAACTTCACTTTCCAAATTTCCACGCACGTTTAAGGTGAAAACAGTAATGGAAGAAGGCGCCAAGACTTCACAAAGAGCTTCTGCCGCTTCGCATTTCATCTCACCCCAGACGTTAACAGTTAAGTGTTGCTTTACATTTAGCCCTTTCCTAACCAGAACAGGATGAAAATAATTATTTGCAACGTTGTTAAATGTGTTTGGATAAATACAACAGCAAACGGGGCGCCTTTTCGCCAAGCGAAGATTTTCCACTACAGAATGCCAGTTACCAGGGAGCTCACCGTGGACACACAGTCTTATATAATTCAAAGAACTATTTTCCATAAGCCCTTTTTCCAGGAAACTGGCACTAAAGGAACTCAGCGGTCCAGCAAAATGAAGATCAAGAGATTTTAAAAGAGTTTGTCTTGCCAAGGCTTCACTAACAGCAGCTACTAAAAAATCCTGCACGCCTCCAACAATACAAAGAGAAACCGAATTCAAGGATTTATTTGACAAAAAGTTTTTTAAGGCCCCTGTCGTAGGGTACTTCATTAAGCCATGTACCTCGAGACCAACAGACGTCAGCGGTGCCAATCCAGTTTCAAGCGCATTGAAAAAACCCTCGCTATAATCATGTCCAGACAAAGAAAACGTTACTTTTGTCAGAGTTCGACATGAAGCCAACCCATGTACAATTTGAACCAGCAGGTCACTTTCCTCACTGTTGGAATGATCTATGGATTTAAAAGTAAACTCTGATAGACTCTTGGTCGCAGAAAACCATTTGCAAAGATGATCTGTATCAGAGGACGTAAACTCTTTCTCATTATTAGCAAAACTTACGACTGTCAGCTGCGGGCAGGATTCTATATAATTCAATAATTCACTCACTCCGAAACCATTTGCATCAGCATAGAGTTCAACAGGGGTCTGTAGATTTGAAAAGCTCTTACAGGCCATTAAAACCTGAACAAAAGAAGCATTGTAATTTTCAAATGACTCAATGGTTATGACCTTTGGAAAAGGTATAACTTTACATAGAGAAGCTGCCGTTTGTTCAGGATGTCCACTTTCATTACAGCTTTCAATAAAGAAAGTAGCTGCCTCCTCACTGCAATACTCTGTCCAATTCCAGCCAATGTTCTTTAACCTCACGCCAATCTGGGTGAATAGGACAGTTGCTTTCTCGCCCAGCATACCAGAAACAAAAATAAACACTTGTGGATATTCCGTTTCCAAATCGTCAATGGAAATGCGCTCAAATACATTAAACTGCTGATTTACTAACTTCTCTGCGATATACGCGGCAGCCACGTACTCCTGGAAGGTCTTGTGAAGAAAGCAGTACTCATGTTGAGGCTTTAATCTCTTTAGACTTTCTTCCTTGTAAAGAAGTCCTAGCTCACGAGCTACCAATCCCGGGTATCTTTTTTCAAACTCATCCAATTCAGTTTCACGGAAACCATAACGATCATTCAACAGGCAAAACCAAGCTATCTCCCCAAGCGCAAGAATTTCCTTTTCAAACGTTTTCTCTAAGACACTGTCATCTTCAGGAGCCGGCAAGTTGCGTTTGGCGCAGTATCGTCTCAAAAGACATCGGACAATGACTTGGTAAATTTCCGTCCGGAAAGTCGGCAATTTTCCCTCGTAGTCCTCATAAACAACACAAAGGAGAAGTAAATTTAACGGGTTATTTTGGAGTGCATTCAAGAAGGTGTTCTGTTGCATTTCCTCAATGAGCTTCTCCCCCTTTGGTGACTGACCAATGGTTTTGAAGTGTCTTCTTACGTACACAATAGCATCACTTTCCGTGTACCCTTTAATCTCTAAATGGATGTCAAATACAAAGTTTTTTCGCACTACAATTCCTCTTTCTTGTCGTGACGTAGCCAAGACATAGCAAAATGGGAAAATTCTTCTGTGAAGCAGCTCATCGACATGGTGCCGTGATTTTTCAGGCAGCTCATCCAAACCATCCAAAATGATCAAAATTCTCTCCTGGTTATGAATATCCTTCAAGAAGTGCAAAAATTTCTTTACAATCTTCTCCTTAACATCTCTGGGCAGAAGTTGCTCCCTTATGGTATCAATTATATTTCCATCAATGTCTCGACATTTCAGGAGCAACACAACTTCAAACTTGGGAAAGGAACACTCTGTTGGGATTTTTCCATGTGTAGAGTCATAAGCAAGTTTAAGGCAAAACGTAGTTTTACCGATTCCTGGACTTCCTTCGACAAGCGTCATGACATCCTTACCTTTTTCAAGGGTCTTGAAGATTTCAGTCACGTTCACCTCGTCATTTTCACCCACTAAGTCTGGATTTTGTCCCTCCGGGGCTATGAGGTGGGACATATTCGCCATATTGGCTTCCATCTGGGTGGCCAACTTTCTTCTTGAAATGATTTTCAGTCGCGTGTAAACGTTCTCCAGGGGTAACTCGATAGTGCTATCCCAGAGAAGTGGTCTTAACAGACAGCGCCTTTTGTATTCAGCTTTGAGCAGTTCAACAACAACCGAGTTGTCCCAACCTGCTGGAAACAAAAAGGTGAGGGAATATTTGTCAATAAACGCAAACGTAAAGACTTGAAATTCCAAACGGATTAATCTCACTGTGACATGCTTTTCTCTCCTTAGTAAGCAGAAAGGCCGTTTATTCTCCTTTATTTTACTTACAGATAAGTATGTTTCTGTCTATACAAGTAAATGATTTCGATGACATAAATTAAAATACCTTCCGTGACAGAATAAGCTTCACAGAGACAATGGTAACATTTGGCGAAAAAGAAAATGCTATCAATGCTTACATTTTTATGAAAACTAAGTGCCTTACACTCTCTGTAAAAACATTTTACTTTTAATGTTCATTTCTTTAAAAAATAATGTACAAATTATTTGCCTTCCAAAACAGAACTGAGATCACTCTAAAGTTTCTGACAAATGATTGGTTTGTTCATTACACCTCAGATACAAAGGGTAAGGAATGTCAGTGTTCTCCCTAAATTTTAGCTCAGCAGGTAAGGGACAATTCATGGCCGGTAAGGCAAAAAAATGCGCCACAGGATGCACTTGCTTGGGGGGTGGGGGGAGGGGTGGGTAGGCCCGTAGTGGAGTGAGGGACATGGCCCGCCCCCGCTTGGAAATTTAGGAGCTAAGTTCTCTGAAAAGTCATTCTCTCATTTTAAGACCTATTTTACGCAAATCGGCCGTTATTATCCATAGACAGCAATTAAAAACGTTTGAATCCAATAATTTTACTCTGCCTTCAATATTCTCTTTCCAAAATGCATGGCCCATAAAAAGTAAAGCTGTGTATACTTAAGTTCTTTTCCATTTATTCATTTCATTTCCTTGTGAGAACTGGATCGCATCACAACTTGCGTATTTTTTTACGTACATTTTGTAAACTTTCAAGCGGTTGCACGCAAAAGAAGTGTTGCTTCAGGCGGTAAATTTTACCGGTTATCGCCTGATAAGGAGTACACTGAAAGTGGTTCGATTTTCAGCAGTCTAGCCTCCCACGCAGACTTTCCTAGGGCGTCACGAACCCCTAAAAAGGTCTGCGTAGGAGGCTGATCTGACTGACAAGAGGCTACCGCTAAATAGTTAGTTTCTTATACTGAAAGTAGCGTGATGAAAGCATAATCAGGGTCTCGGCCTAAATTTGGCCTCGTTCTACTTGTACCTTATATGGTATTACGAAGCACGCTGAAAGTTTGGAGAGTGTGTCAGACATGAGAGTCTCAAGATTCTCTCTAAGTGCAACCGAGCCCACGAAACTATAGATCGTTTTCACTGTCACGCAAAAAAAAAAAAATTGGAAACCGTCTAGTGGAAGAAGACAAGAAAATGAAATGTTATAAAAGATTAATTTTTAAACAATTTGTCCAAGTCTCAGGTCTTTGTGGCCCACAGTTTCTGAGTTATTTGCCGAAACGTTTCACGCATGCACCTTTGTAGAGCTTTGTATGGAGACGCCACATTGGTGTACCGTTTTGGTGCACCAATATAGCCGCCGGAAATCAACAGAAACATCTGGAGTTCACTTTTTCTATAAAAGCTCTTTCTTTTCACTCGAGAACTAGCATACGAGCCCAAAGACATATCTTCTAATACTTGAAATGGTTATACTGCTGAAAATCAAAAGGGGAGACTTTTTTCAACGAGACAGCATTCCTATTTTTCACGCACTGTGAAAACTCGGAAGTTCAAATTGCTGTATTTTCGAAATGAAACATGCTACGGGAATGGGAACTTATACAAAGATTTACCTTTTGTTTATCTTCAACCTAGTGTAAATAAGAATGCGTAAAACCTCGCTATTTTGACTTTACAATTTGATGACGTCACTATGAAAACCGTCTATAGCTTCACGATGTCCCACTAGAAAAGGGGACCCAAATAATAAAGCCACTGCCCTGTGCAGCAAAGGAAAGTAACCCACACAAGCGCTTTATTTCAGGAGTGCATTTGTTTAGGCGATAGGACTGCGAGAATAATGGGGATGAGCCAAGTTGAGCGGGCGGGAGGTACTGTCACACTCTTATTTCGTAAGCTATGCAGCTTTTGAAGCCGCTTTTTAGAAACACGAGACCGATGACACAAGACCATCCTAAACTCTCTCATACACATGTAATGCCATACCAACCCTTACTCTAAATAACCCAGAAACGAACTTTACCTTCCTCTTTCAACAGTTTCGGTTGTTTTGGAGCTGGGACAGGCCTTTTGCCTTTTCTCGAAGACCTGGATATCTTTGCTGTCTTTGCTTCGCCTGCAATTTAATGAGTCATTACCTACATAAAATGCTCCTGTGGTCTTATGAAAAACATATCAAACTAATTTCATTAAAGAACACTAACCATAATATTATTATTGGTGATTTTTTAAGTCATAGCATTAAATCTTGAACAAGTTGGCCCAATATCTTTCAGTTTCAATCCGCATGTCCATCCTTGCCATCCGTAGTAACAGACGACAGGAAGCATGGGCATTCAACCGATCCGAAGACACGTTTTAGCGTTTTGAAAAGATAGCAAAAAGCACGACGTAGCCCCTTTAAGCTTATGTCTAAATAACTGTGCCGAGAGATATTTGACTAATCAACTGAAAGACCATTTTCCACATTAAAAAAGTATCGTAACGCTATATCCACTAACCATTAATCCCGGTAACAGCTACAAACAAAGGAAATAATTGGAAGAAAGACAGCCTAGCAATACCAAATCATTTCTAAGGCCTCTCGACAGTGGTAATTTTAGGGATTTTGAGGTTTCGTGGGGCACGTAAGTATATCCGTTATTAATTACTGCATTCCATTGTCGTGTAAAAATTAAGTGACAGGGCAAATCCACCTTTAGGCTAGTAATTAGAAAAATTAAACACATAGACTAGACTGCCGAACACAGCCATTTTACAAGGCAGGAATAGAAGTTACTTGAAACTCAACGGACAAAGTTCGCCTGTGAAGGTGTTAAGAAATATTTCACCTCTCTTATAAAATCTGGGACGAATCTTGTTTATGGACAACTGGCGAAGGTAATCTGTGACAATGACAACGAATTTTGACTCCTTTTAAACTAGTCTTTTTCAGTGTCTTCGACCATTCCTTGTTACTGTAACTTTTCGGCAAGGAATACTCAATAAGCCCTTGTTAAACTACTGTTACAACGAATTGCTTTTGCGGACATATTGCTCATGTTTATACCATTCAAGTGTACCTTTATAAAGACGTTTCTCAGAAGAGAAGGGTTCTTCAACTTGACAGATCACAGAGGCTTTTTTGGATAAATGCTGCTCATCTATATTGGGACCTACAAAAAGAGTAGTAACAATTATTCTTTGCTTCAAAGCATCAGGGACGGTACAAAGAACAGAGATAGCCAACGTTTAACTCTGAAAACGAGTTGTAAGCTATTTTTAATTCGGCTAGTCCTTCTATCTAAACATCGCTTTCTATAAACAATGTTAAGAATGCATACAGTTGGTTTTGTATAATTATTTCATTCAGTTTAGCTTCACTGTAAAGGGCATTAGATCATATTCTGCACTATACAAGTAATAAAATATAAAAAATTACAAGGAATCAACTGTCTTAAATAGCGGTCGGCCTAGTTTGACTTCGTAGAAATAAACGCAGTCACTGTTTTCTGAAAATGAACTTTTGATGCAACAACAAGCAACCAATGCCCTGGAACGGCTCCAATTTTTAACTCAAATTTGAAAATTTTCTGAACTTTTCATGGAACATTTTGCAAGACTATCAGGCTTACAAATATGGCAAAATTTACGATGATTCTTACTGTTTCTGCTAAGACATACTATTACTATTGGACTGTTACTACAGTGGGGAACTGAAGTAACCACATTCAAAAGTTAACGACAGTAAGGTCGTTACGAGAAAAGTGAAACTGAGAGATTAAGTTTGCGTTCATTCAAAGTTATAGCTACTTTTTCCAACTCTCTTAATCTGTCAAATGTGGTGGAGTTGAAATGTTAGGGATCTCATTCTGAGTTCAAAAAGGGAAAAGAAAATTTGTTATCGAGAGGTTTTCATCACTGTTGTCACTGTAGTTGAGTGAACATCCTTACCACAATTTCCTAATGCCAACAGTACACAATACGAAGACCAATTATTTGAATTACATTGTTTCACTATACATGTACATTGTACACACTATCTGTCTTCTCATTTGCTAAGAGCCTACAGTTAAGGTGGCTCGACTGGATTTTTTAGGGAGTATACTTCCCCACTTTGAGCGTTTACCACGTCGGCATTAACACAGATAATGCAAAAAGGTTACCACAGCTACACTAAATAAATGTGAAAACTCGTTATGATCCATGTTTTATTGACACCAGGGTTACCATGGCAACATAATGACGCCATTACATTTTTTACTTGCCTTTGTATTTCTCGGTACTGGGATTTTTTTTCAGAAATCGCTTAAGGGAGTTTGTACCTCTCTTAGTTGTCTCGGTTATGGCAAAGTTTGAAGAAATTCTATGAGAGCGTTTTGGAAAGGTTTTGAAACAAAGTTTAAGGGTCATAAAAACAGTGAATAAACATGCTATCGACATAATTAGCTAATATCTAAAGAAAATGATGAAGTCTGGAGAAGCAGTTTCATCTCATAGTGGTTTGATTCCATCTGAAACTTTGCACGAAAAGAGAGGGGGATTGCTTAGGACGATTGCGAGAAAGAGGAATTTGATTAGCCTACGTTCGGCTGCTTTCTTTACCATTTTTGAATGTAATTTGGTCCACGCCTACAAATTTCACGGCTATTTAAAAACCGCTCGATAAATTTTTTAAAAAAACTTGACAATCCCGAGATAAAGCATCAATGTACGTCTCCTCCAAGTTTCAAGGACTTTGAAAACAAGGAAGGTAATTAAATGGGGCTTCAAATGTCACAAATTTTCCACCAATTTAGAACACTTCAAAAGCCCAAGTTTATTTAATGTGATCATTTTTTTATTTATTTAATGGGATAAAAAAAAACCCAAAGTATTTAGGGCACGACTTCCAGTGAGCAATATTCGAAATAGTTGCCTCTCTCGAATAACACGGTAAGTTAGTATTGACTCGAAGAAAATTTCTCATAAGGACAAACGGGGGGGGGGGGGGAGGGAGGCAGAAGAGTAAAGTAAGGAGGGGGGAGGGTAGAAAAGTAAATGGGTGCAGGGGTAAGGCAAGTGTGGGGGAAGGACGAAAAGGGTGGAATAATTGCACAGAATAGCCATAGATTTATACTCTTAAGAATGCATGGAAAAGGGCTTGCAATTTCTAAATAGAAGGTGACTGCATTGATCTTGAACCATTAGAAAACTGCTGATGTGTTTGAAGGTGACAGCTTTGATGTAAGAAAAAAAAAGTTAATAAATAGTTGCTATAGTTTCAATATTCACACTGTTTTTCTGGATTTCTACAAGGGCGGTAACTATACCCATGCTCCATGCTTTCTTTGAAGCGCATATAAGAATGGCTGGGTAAATTGTGATCGCCCAGTACCATCTGAAGATGGTGTATAAAAAAATCTACTGTATTTTCGCTGTCTTCACAGCGTTATTCATTCAGGTAAATGTATACGTACGTCAATATTTTTAAAAATTATTCACACTGTTGACTGAAAGTATTACATAAAATATCCACACAATTCACAATACAGTTTCAAGAAGAGAATGCAACTTGCAAGTCTCATTTCTAATTTTAATACGCATCCTTATTTGTAATAAGTCAGAGAAAGAATTTACTTGTAAATGACAAGATTATGGTTCTGTATCAAACAAATATAGTCGTCTTCCAAGAAACAACAATTTACAACAAAAATAGACGTTATGGTTGTGTCATGCGATCTGAGCGTGCACTCGCGTGCTTCACACGTTCTATGTTTTCCCTGGGCGAAGTACATAGTACTTGCAACTAAAAATATACTAGGGTTTGCTACATATTGAATTCCCTTACTTTTCCGCGGCAAATTACTAATTGAAAATGAGTATTTAATTGCAAGTTATATAGCATATTCCACCCAATGCTGTTTTTTAGTTCTGGCCCGTCTACTCGTCCTCCCAATGTTGTTGATGATGACGATAACCCTACATTGCCTAATGTCGCGAGATAGACGGGTCCGCGAAATTGAGAAAGCGCGATTACGCAAATAAAACGGGAGGAAACTGGGGAGAAGTAGGGCGGCGAAAATAGCTGATCTCAGGTTACGCGAAAGCTGAATCAAGGGAGAGGCGAGAGGAAGAAGGTAGAAAACCTCGGTTTCGCACGCCTATATATCTTACCATACGAACGACAAACGAGAAACAGGCCAAAAAACAGTCTGCATTTTCAGTATAGTACTAAAAACGAGTAACGAAAAATAACGTAGGTACATTACAAAAGCTGAACCCCCGGAGTGGCTATTTTTAGAACATGAACTCGTGAATATGCGAAGGGTGTTTTCACTTGGATAGGTACCTGATCATTTCAACTTAAAATATATACTTAATTTTATCGCATAAATATTGTTTTTAAAATTCATTTACGAGTTCTCGACAGTTTTTACTTTGATTTCACTTCACTGGGGAGACACGAATTGCTGGCTGAGAGCGAGGAGGGGAAGATGCCTCTGACATCTTCGTATTAACTCGTTCATTCGTAAGATTTTGCACTACTGTTGCTATCATAAGTGAATGGTCAATTAACCACTCATTAATCATTCACTGGTTTACTGAAGGGGCTTGTTTTCGCTTGACGGTCAGCTTTCCAATCTCTTTACGGTTGACTATTAACCTTATGTACTTAGTTGATAAAGCCAGATTTTTGTATTACATTATAACACGCAGGCCCGTAGCCAGGATTTTTACGGGTGGGTGCGATTTAACGAGGTGACGGACCAAGCGAGGCCGGAGGGGCAAGTCTCTAGGGGGGAAATTGGGTAGTCAGAGACTGCATGCACTACGAACATGGATATTTCTCTTTTTAAACTTCAAATTGATTTCTTTAGCGTTTTTTGGCAAAGAGACTACTTTCTTTTGCAATTTTTGAGAATGGCAGATGTCAATGTCACTGTCAATGTCAGAAAAAAAAAAAAAGAAAGTTGGAAATCCGTATTATTCGTTAGTTTTGCTGCTAATGACTAATATTTCAGTAGTATGCCAAACTCAAACTAGACTACGAGTAGTCCCCCATTTTTCCTCAGGGATAGTAGAGCGAGCGAAACGCGAGCGCGCGTGAAATTCACCCCACGCGAGAAAAGGCGACACGCGGCGGGGAGAGAGAAAAATGAGGGACTACAGACAAAACCCAAGCTTTTGAACTAATGCGTTGCTCTCACAACGCAAAACTCTGATTGGCTCTTCCATGGAAATCTGTCAACATCTGTCAAAAACGCGCCAGGCGCTATCAACACTCGACATAATCACAATTTACAGAAGAAATAACTAGAGCAGAACAAATAACGGCACAGAACAAATAACTAGAGTTGCTCTTGTAGAAGCAACTAAGCAGAAAGCCAACCCGGCAACTGATGAGGTTCGCGTGGAGAACCGAGACCATGGTCTTGCCTGATCACAAAGTGGAAATAATAGAACAGTCGCAAGGCTGTTAAGCTAATTCAAAAGTTATCACCAAGGGAGGAATTGCGTGCTCCAGTCCACATCTCCAGAAAAACAAGCGGCAGTTAAAATTCGTGAGCAGTCATGACTGAGTCACATCGCAATTCTCCATAGTTAATGTAGTTTTATTTTAAGCTGCAATCCATTCTTCGAGATATGGATATCACTATTCGTCCTGCTAAAAACGCTAACGAGCTGGGCCCAGAGTGACAAAACATTGCAGGAAACCGTCACATTCACGGCTAAAAAGGAAATCGCTTTAAATTGTTCAGATCCAGGAGGCAATCGCCGGAGAAATTAAACAACCCTAACCCTTATTTAGCATTAGTTCAAAAGCTTGGGCTTTGTCTGTAGTCCCTCATTTTTCTCTCTCCCCGCCGCGTGTCGCCTTTTCTCGCGTGGGGTGATTTTCACGCGCGCTCGCGTTTCGCTCGCTCTACTATCCCTAAGGAAAAATGGGGGACTACTCGTAGTCTAAACTCAAACCTCCTTTGGTGCTTATTAGCAAACACACCAGCGACTTCTTTCTAAACATTGTCTAATTAGATAATAGATGTGGATAAAAACCAGGGAAGAGGGCCTCCCTTGTACCGCAAATATTACCTTTTGGCCACGGGAAACAGCAGATATTCTAAACTATTCCCAAAGACAAAGGGCTACACAAAAATGGAACAATTTAGGCCTTCATCTCCTTCAAGCACAAGTGAAACTGAGATCCACTCTTTTTAATTGGCTGTTTAACATCCAATTGGAAAATGGCAGTGATAAAGGACACGGCCTCATAAATGCGCAAGCTCATCATCAAGCCAGTCAGAACGGTTTAGCTTTCGCCACAAAATGTAAAACAAAGTTAAAAGTGATGTTGCTCCCTACATAAAAGTAAATAATGAGATTCAACAGTATGGACTGTGCACCTGCTGAAACTGGATGAAGGAAGGTCCTTGCTTAATTCTAAAACGGTCAGGGCGAAACCTTCACTACAAAATGTTACAGCTATGCAGTTTCAAAACGACAAGGACAACACTTGTCGCTATGAGAACACCCGTCACAAGGAAAACACTTGTCATAGGGACAAGTTGCCAAGCTAAGGTCAAGTGCAGAATCTTACACACATATTAAACAATAAAATACATAACTGTGGTACCATCTAGCGATGCCCGCAGTGCACACTCTCATAATGCTTGAATTTTCAAATGAAGTCATCAATTTGATACAGTAACTCTACCAATAAAGGACAGCAAACAAGACTGCATCTCTCAACAGTCTCGGTTATTTTTCAGCCGAAATATCACTAGCAGGTAACGAAGTTTTTCCTTTTCTTGAACACTGATGTCTCTTTGCCGAGCCTTTTGAGCGTCATTTTATCGGACATCGCAAACGTCTTGCAGATTTAATTTCAACAGCACTAACTGCTTATGAAGAATCAGCCAGAAGATTTGAGCCAATCGGAAACGAACAAATGTTTTGAAAGATCACGGTGGAAGCTATCGTAAGCGGACAGCCTCGGGGCGCTTACGAGAATGGTTCACATAAGCGACCACTACAGGAGTAAAGGGTTAAATGGCCTACGGGAGCTTGCCCTGATACAAATGAACATCGAGAATGTAAAAAAAATGTCCGTTTGTTAGAATTTCGCTGTACTGTTGTTCTCGCAATGTAGACATTTAGTCACAAGCATAAAATTAAAGTGTCAATCAAGTGGTGTTTTGAAGTGTAACCGAATGTGTAATGTATGTGAAAAAAAAAAAACAAAACAAACAAACAAACAGACAGACAAACAGACACTAAAACTGGTATAAATTCATTGTGACGAACTCTTACTGGCAACAGGCTAGCGCTCAAAAAGTTATTTTCCAAATGATCTTTTTGATCATGAATGACGACAAGAAAATACTATCTGCTTTACTACTCCTCTAACAAAATGTGGCCTCGTTCTAGTTGTACCTTCAGCTTAAGCATATCGTATCACAGAGAATCGCAAGATTTGCTCTAGTAATCGCAGCCGAGAGTAACTCTAGCTTCTTGAGAGTCCAACCGACTTGAAAAGCGGGACAATGAAGACACTGCCGTGCTGCACAGCAGGCCCAATAAGAGCACACAAGCGCTTTAGTTTAGAAGCGCCTTTGTTCAGGCAATAAAGCTGCGAGAAGAATGGGAATGAGTTTAGTTAAGGTGCTACGTAACCAGAGGGATTAAGCGCGAAAGAGGTTCCTCCAACAAAAAGCACCACCACAATCTTATTTAGTCATCTATGCAGCTTATGTGGTGTAATACCATAAATAAACCAGAAAGAAACTTTACCTTCGTATCTCAACAGTCTCGGTTGTTTTGGAGCTGTGACAGCACTTAAAGATAGCGGCCCTTTTCCCTTTTTTGAAGACCTGGGTCTCTTCGCTGCACCTGCAATTAAACCAATCCCCAACATAAAGTTTTTGTAAAAGTAACTATATACACAGCTGTTCATTATTCTACGGCTCAACTAAATTAAAGTGTACCTTTATGATGGCGTTGTGCAGCAGGAGAGGGTTTTTCACCTTGACAGATCACTGGGACTTCCCTAGATAAATTCTGCTCATCTGCATGAGGACCTACAACAAAATAGAAACAACTCTTGACCCGTTTATTTGAATGGAGATTTGCCAGTGTTTAACAAAACCGAGTTCTCAGCCATTTTCAATTAGACCAACCCACTATCTAAATATAGTTAACTACATGTATAAACAATGTTAAAGAATGATACATATGGAACCATTAGTCCAGACCAGCGTTAGTTATATGTGCTGTTTATAGTTAACCCAAGATTACCGTTGAACATGATTCAGACAACTCCACCTTGAACAAAAAAAAGCACTTTATTTGAGTGTCAGTGTATTTATCACGAAAGTACTAATTGGGACACTATTTTTACGTCTCCTAATTGACACGGGACGCTATTTTACGTGATCATTCGAGCCACGCGAAGGTCCAGCCGCTTGCAGCGCAAAGGGAGTACCTTCATTTCTCAGTTATTTTAAGACCCTGAGTATTGGTCTGGCCCCGTGATACCCACGACCTCCCGCTCTACAGTCAAGTGCTCTACCGACTGAGTTAATTCTTGTTTAGTTATCGTTCTAAATAATACAGCTATTTCTGCCAAGGCGTAGGTGCAGTTATTTGTGATAAGTTCTGCTTCTAAATGAGCATGTATTTGAATGCTTTCAAGTTTAATGAGTGCACAGCACCTTTTTACTTTGTAAATGCAATAAATCATAACTATTAAGTATACATGTACATTTAGCCGGCGAATAAAGCCGCCTCTGAGACATCATTCATTTAAAAAAATTGTAAAGACGCATCTTTTTAGTAAGGTTTTTCATTCTTAGTTAGGTTTACTTAATACCTAACACAACTATGTAATTTTTATTTATTTTTTAGCAAAACTTTTAAAGACCTACCTTTTAGTAAGGCTTTTTATTCTTAGTTAGGTTTTTTAATATTATACACAACACATGATGTAATTCTTATTTATCATTTAGTTATTTTTATTCTACGTATTGTTGTAATGCGCAGTTGATCATCTCGTCAAGGAATCTGCGCAATAGAAATTCTAAACTATCATTTTTATTATTGTTATCTATTATCCCTCTTATTATTATTATCTCTGCAAAGTGAGCCAGCCCGGCTCTAGTAATCAGGCTCTTAGTTTTATAGCCAGATTTTACGCCTTTCCCCTTGACCTCACCGATTTTTCAAAGCCCCCGAGCACACACGCAAAATTTCATCCCCCCTCCCCCTCAACATCTTCATACTCCCCTCTCTATATTCAATGAACTTTTGGCCTTATCCTTGTTCTCTCCATACAAATATAATAAAAAATAAGCGAAAACCAATCTTAAACAGACACCCTAAAAAGGTTTTAAAAAACGTATAAGTACTTGATGTTTTCCACCATTGATAAGACTTTTGATAAGACTATTGATAAGACTTCTCACAACCACCACTTTATTTCAACACACTGTAACTACACTAACCCTTCATAACCAGATTAGCACTTCCAGCAAAACTACCTCACTGCAACACCTAAAATCACTCTTACCTCGCAAAATAATTATTTTATGTTACTTCATATTAAATTCTACGAGAAACAAGTTTCACTGATTAACAAACTACATCCATTATCTTACCAATTCATGTCCAACATAACTCCACGCTTTCCACTTCACGCATCTCAACCAAACCCTAAATTATACAGCGCTACTGCACCACTCACACATCTCTAATACACATACAAAACTTCAGACTTTACACACGCCTAGTACATCGACGCCCAAATATACGCTCCCACAGCGTCTTATTATCATTATTAATCATTCTCTTCTGCGAACATCGCCAGTAGCGGGGAGCGATGGGAGAGCTGGCTTTCTTTGCGGGCTAGCATACATTTCATTTTAAGTTTAATATATATGCAACAGAGGACGCAATACAACAGCACTTATTTTAACTGACCTTCTGAAGAGATCACTTTCATCCTTTCAACAAGTTTATCACACTGTTCCTTCCAGCTGTACTTTTTTGCATATGCCCCACGCACAACATTAAACTCTCCAAGTCTCATCTCCCTGTCCTTGTGACGGATGGCTCTTATTGCACTGGCCCAGTCTCTTCGATCGTCCGACGTTACTACACAGCTTAAACCATGAGGAACTTTCTTTAAAGCTTCCGCAAAACCAGAGTTCCCACTAACCAGCACAGGCAGACCAGCAGATAAAGCCTCAAGGGCAGCTAGACCAAAGCCCTCAGTTCGTGATGGCATTACAGCAAGATCTACTTCGCAAAATAAATCAGCTAGTTTCTCTCTACTTTCATTAAAGCGACGCACTTTAAGTTGACTAGGATCAATGCCTTGCTCCACTAACTTTTTTGCTACTTTCCCTTCTTCTCCCTGTGTTGCTCCAACAAACACAAGTTTGTAGGTCGTGTCTTTCAACTCAGCAATGGCTTGGGCAGCAATGTCATATCCCTTCAGCTGAAAATCTTCATTGTCACCACGTCCAAAGACCAAAACATTGAATGAGTTTCTTTCTTCAGTAGCTTGACTAACATCAGCAAACTCAGAGAAAATGCCTGGGGTTAGATTGAGAACATCCTGATCTTTTCCACAAGGACGGAGATAACGGGAAAAAGCATCAGCCAGCTTGGGTCCAACAGCTACAACTTGATCAGCCAATTTACAGAGTTCAACCTCAACCTGGTGTTTGTCCTCGCCTCTGGAAATGTGCTCTTCATATCCTTTGTACATTCCAAGTTCTTCCGGAGAGGTATGAACAACCTGAATCCACTTACAATGATGATGTCGTTTTATACCCTGCACTTGCCGACCAAGAACGGCCCCATGTCCTATCACATAATCCACAGCATGGTCTTTTGGTAGAAAGGACAACAAGTCAACTGGGTCATAACCTAACATTTTTTCTGCTTCAACGAGACGGATATTGTGACTTGCAGCGACTCTTTTATCCTCTTCACTACACTGAAGGAGATAAACGCTGACCTCCACGCTGGGATGTTTTGCCAACTGAATGGCCAGCTCTCGGTTGATGGTTGACAAGCCTCCTTTTGTTGATCTCCATTCACTGCTTAACAGAGTAACTCTTAATTTCCTGGAGGAAGTGGATCCTGAATTGCTTTCATGGTCTTCCTGTGATGTAGAGGCTGTGCTGGGAAAGGATGACAAATCCTAAAAGAAGAGTAGCATAAATTATCCAAAGGATTTGACAAAAAGCCTTTTGAATGCAATGTAAATTCATACGAACCTAAATTGACTCATAATAACTTAAACTCAAGCAATGTCTTGCATTGCTTTTCAGAGTCCATACCATTTGAAAAGGTTGACAAGAAAACTATAGATTATTTATACTAACAAGTAAAGCGCTTTTGCAATAGAAATCATTACATTCTGACTGCTGCACAACCAACACATTGTGTAACAATGGCTCAAGACATATCATGTTTGAACTTCGGGTACATACTATATACTTAATTACTTAGGCCAGGAATCATCCCAAGGGCTAAATGACTTAAGATGTATCTGTGGTTGCCACACTCTAACAAAAATTAGCAGTTTACATAAAATTATGCATGTAGAGTAACATCTTATTGAAAACGTAAACAGTTCAAAACTGTTACAAATCAACTTTACTTTCTACTTAAACTTGAGGACAATATGTTTAAAATCTCATGGGAATATCACTATGACTTGGAGGGAGGGGTGACAGAGCTAACTTGCAGGGTAAAAAGTTAAAGATGATGCACGTTACTAAGACTGTCTCAACAACACAGTACACCTGTACCACACTAAGAGGTGAGGACAATGTTACAATGCGACCGTGAAAACCGTGAACACTTGAAATATCTCAGGAATGATTATTGTGTTATGACCAATCACAGCAAACATCAAGTAGACTAAAGACACGTGAACTGGCCACAAAACCACAAACTAATTTACGATCTTGCTTGTGGTTAAGTTTTCTCACGCCTGATTGGCTTTATACTTCCGGACACACTGTAACTACCTTTGGCAACGATGACAGCAACAGCCACAGGATTGTCGCAAAGTAATAGATTTAATGACCATAAAAAAACAAACTCTGCACATGCAGCACACTTTATGGTACATTCTTTACTATTACTGCACAACTTTGACGTGAAAAATTCCTAATGCCAAGTTTAGTTGAAGAAGAATTTCACTCCAAGGAAGTTAATACACCTCTAACATTGTAAGTGCCTTGGAAAACTTTCAACAAAGTTTAAAAAGGTAAATTTATTTTAGTAGTGACATTTTTTGCTGCCATTGTTGCTAAAACTCTCTTTTGTTTGAGATTGGGAGGGATCACAAAGCTTAATGCACCAACTCAATATTGCAGATAATTTTAATAACCCTTAAACAACAAAATGCAAATCCAGACCGACCTCCACACGCCTCCTTAAAGAAGTAGTAGAGAGAATTTGATTACAAAAGATATAATTAAGCATTTTTCCTTTGAGTGATCATTTTGTTAATTCTCATAACCTTCTCTCTTGTTGATGTATTGAACAGATGTAGTTAGGAGAAAATTGACGTTGTTCACTCTTGGGGCTTGAAGGGTCAAAACAAGCCAATGAGGCCCACATAACAAAAACTTAGTTAAACTGTATCTTGGTTTGAGCAGCAAAAAGCATCATCAAGAACTATTACTACCCCAACATGCCTCCACCGGGTCCTCTACTCAATGGAATGCTTGGCCACCAAATAATTATTGCTCCCAGCAGTATGCTCCCTTTAAATATAAAATTAAACAGGGAGAGGGGAGAGGAAAAATAAGAAATAGTTTACTGTGTAAGGAAATCCATCAATTGACAACACACAGGGCCCTCATTCGGGTCTGACATAACTAACATCCCTCCACCAAAATTTAGAGCCACAGCTCAAACTTCTCAAACCTCAAACCCTTACAACTAGAGAATGAAGATGTAAATACCGAGAATTTACAATCAACCTTCACTAGACCAACACTATAACTAACAGATGATCAATTTTTCTTACCTCCATCAGCCTGGACATCACAGGAATCCTAAAAATCCTTTAACACTGCAGACATGAACACTACAATAGGAACAAAGAAAGAAAGTACACTTAATAATGGTGCAATGTTGTTGTCAGTACCATTTCACATTTTATTTTTGTGAGAGTTTAATTTTACAGATAGGTGATTTTTTGTATTTTGCAGGCACAAATTATTTTTTGGGATTGGTCAAACTGGTTCTCCAAGTGGGAATTTATTTATTAACAACTGCATTCAACCATTCCTTTATAACTTGAGTCACAAATATAGGCAAATCAACATGTGAAAGCCTTGTAGGTAAAATCTGTTCTCAGGTTAAACCGAAATTTCTTTTTTGTCTCCTACGAAAAATGAGGGTGAAAAAACAAGGGAAATTCCATAAAGCTGCGATAATAAAAAGATATCATTATTTTATCGGATAGTTATCAGATTTTAATAATCGATCTAGAATAGGTCTAACATCGAACATTATCAAACTTTTTATCAAACTAAAAGCATCAAATTTTTTATCAGATATTTGTCTAATTGACTATAATGATATAACGTACTAACTCTATCCAATGATAATTTATATTATGTGATATTTTGCCCTTATACTGTCATAGATGTCTAATTGGATTTAGTCATTCTAATCATTCTACTATCAGATATATGTAGAAAAGATGTGCCCTGTTAAATGTTCAGCTAATGTTGATCAATGTTGGTGATTTGTCAATATGCAATTTGGAAGGTTTTATCGCGATAATCCAATATCAATCGCATTCAGGAAAGAGGAAAGGACGATCTAAATAGACTCTAGTAGATTCTAACGTGATATTATCGCGATAATATCCAATATCAAAGAAGGTTGAATACAGGATTAACCTGAATTTTTATCTACTACAAAATTAAATTTCCATGTAAGTTGTCTTTCTAAGTTGTGGAAGTCATTTTGCAGGACATGCTCTAAGGTTGCAACTGTTTATGTACAGTGGAAAGAAATTACAAAAATTAAAACCCCCCCAAAAATACAGGCCATGACCGAGGTATAAGATTCATGTATATAGAGTATATTACATATACAAAATTTCTTTTTGAGTGCTAAAAAAATATTTCACAAGTGAGCGCCTTTTTTTTTTTTAGTTCTTTTTGCTTTGTTTTCGATGTGTCTCTCAATCTCATAAATTCAGGATCAATAGCCTTTTCCCATATTCACGCCTTGCAAGATACATGTAACAGTAAACGCTTGATAAGATTCCTCTGAGAGAAGATGGCTCATATTGTTCCCCTTTCTTCGTCCTAGCAGCAATAATGAATTCACTAAGGTTCATCTCCTTTGGTGGAATATTGTCTACATTTTTTCCCTTCTTTAATTTCCGAACCTCACAAAGAAATTTTAAAACAATGTTCAGTTCATACATCATCTTTTTCTTTGTATTTTTGTTTTCTGGTTGAGTAGTGAGCATGTCAACATTCAATATTATTTATAGATTCCAGTTAGGTTAAATGTTGGCAATTTTGAAGTTACATCAAAATTACTTTGACAAAGGCACTGCTGTCAGAGGCACCACTGCACAAGGTGCGATTTCTTATGTAACGATAACAATGCAAATCTTTTTATACCATGCCAGGTTTAGGAATGAATTTTCTTTTTTTTTCCCTTAGTACGCCTGAACAACGTACTATATTTACTGTAAAAAAAAAAGACAGGGCATAATGTATGTTTAGTGAAGAGCTGGATTCCGAGCTCATTTGTTTGAGAAATGCAGAACTCTTGGCCATACAGTGGTCATAGACCATGTCCGTAATTGGCGTATCGAGGTACTTATAAGGCCTATTAAAAAGGCAGCAAACGTAGAAGTACTAAGCGTACTAACTTGATTAGGGTAAATTTAAATACCAACATACACAAAAACATGGCCGTACTAAGACCGTATAAAATACCAGCATACATAGAAACATGGCGGTACTAAGCATACTAACGTACTAAGACTGAATAAAATACCAACATACATAGGACATGGCCGTACTAAGACTGAAATAAATACCAACATACGTGAGAACATGGCTGTACTAAGCGTACTAACGTACTAAGACCGAATAAAATACAGATATGCATAGAACCAACCGCACTAAGCGTACTAACGTACTAAAACTGAATAAAATACCAACATACATGAGAACGTGGCTGTACTAAGCGTACTAACGTACTAAGACCGAATAAAATACAGATATGCATAGAACACGGCTGTACTAAGCGTACTAACGTACCAAGAGCAAAAAAAATACTAACATACATAGAACATGGCCGTACTAAGCGTACTAACGTACTAAGACCGAATAAAATACAGATGTGCATAGAACACAGCCGTACTCAGAGTACTAACGTACTAAGACCGACAAAAATACAAACATACACAGAACACGACCGTACTAAGCGTACTAACGTACTAAGACCGAAAAAAATAGCAACGTACATGAGAACATTGCCGTACTAAGCGTACTAACGTACTAAGACCGGACAAAATACGAACATACATAGAACAGGGCCGTACTAAGCGTACTAACGTACTAAGACCGAATAAAATACAAACATACATGAGGTCATGGCCGTACTAAGCGTACTACCGTATTAAGACCGAAAAAAATACCAATATACATAGAACATTGTCGTAGTAAGCGTACTAACGTACTAAGACCGAATATAATTCCAATATACACGAGAACAAGGCCGTACTAAGCGTACTAACGCACTAAGACCGAATAAAATACCAACATACGGATAGAAGAAAGTCAGTGAAAAAGTGGAAGAGTTAGAACAGTAAGAAGAATAGAATAGAGGTAAGATGTAAATCAGATTCCTGGTACCTGATCGTGTAGCGAGCGAGCGAGTTGCTCGAACACACCCCCACATATTTTGGTGGAGAACCTGTTACTTTGGTGAAGAGTTTTGTACGTGGTTTAAAGCCTGAAATACGTGAACATGTTATTTTACAACAACCGCCTGATTTCGAGTCTGCATTGAACATTGCAAAACTAAAAGAGTTAGTAACTCTTAGCCGTAAATCGAATAATGGTCAAGAAGTCGAGAATTTTGAAGAATTACAGTTTAACCCCTCAGAAGAGGAAACAAACAATCTGTCGGGGACGAATTTAATGTTTGGAGTACAGATTTCCAAAATAATGGAAATCGTCGTATCAATCGCAAATTTCGATCGGGCAAACTTAATCGTTTTCGTTATGGGGGTAGCGTTTTCAGTAAAAATCCTAAATTGAGCAGTTATGGAAGTTTGAAACCCAACTTTAGAGGCCTGTATTGGAGAAACAATATGCAGAATGCTTTTCACCAGGGAAAAATTGGCGCTCAGTTAAACTGACTGACGCCCCTATCGTGTGTGGTAGTGAACCCATGATGGGGGCGCTTGAAAATTCTACAAGTAACAAGCATTCTTCCGTCGGATCTAGTTCTGATAAATGTGCTTTCAGTAACTCTGGAAATTCGGTCGAGAATGTTACTAAAAAGAATGTTCAAGAGTTTAGTCATGTTTTGTCTAATCCCTGTGAGCCTGTTATCTCGTAAGAATTTAATGTCAATGTTTAAACCTCAAGTTACCGTCACATGTCGACATGGGTGTTCTCAAGAAGGCCAGCCTCAAAACGTCCCTAATGAAAATATTATGTTTGGAGTTATTAAGTGTCTTTCTCAGGTCATAACAAAATTTGATGGTGTAATCGCCGGGTCGTCGCCAAATGAAAAAGAAAATGCTCATTCGCCAAATGTACCTATTTTTCCTCCTAAAAGTGAAGTCATTTATGAGAAGTCTTCAAGTGAAATTTATCTCGAGAAGTCAGTAAGAAAGAAATTAAAAAAGATGAACAGTTGGCGCCTGAGTCTGAAAATGAAGAAAATTTGGAAGTAAATATCGTTGGGGCTAAAAATAATTATATTTGTAGTGAGTGTCGTGGCTTATCTGTCGCAAGTAGCCCAGAGACAAGGGCATATGTGACTGACGTGACTGACAGGGTTTCTTTGCCTGCTACATCCAGTAAAATTGATTCTATTCATCCTTTCGAGAGTGACAATTTTAATGTAAGTGTAACAATAAAAGGAAATACCGTAGTTATCGTTCACTCCTTGACACAGGAGCAGCTGTAACAGCAATTAGTTCTCAACTTTGGGACAAGTATCTTAGACATAAAAATTGTTGTTTAGATTCCTCGTCGACTAGTTGTGTAACGACTGTAAGTGGTTCCCCTCTTAGTCTTCTTGGTAAAGTATGGCTCAATTTTGTTATCAAGTCTGATGTTTGTTTTTTTTTTAGTTAATTATCTATGATATCAAAGATTTAACTGATGACGTTGTTTTGGGCAGAGATTTTCTTCAAAAATATTGTTCGATAATTGATTTTATAAAGATCATCATTGAATTCCCCCCCCCGCCCCCCCCGAGGATCCCCTTCCCTTTGCTGATAGTTTTGGTGATGATTTGGATGCTGAAGTTTTTGATAATTGTATTTTGTTAGTGCATGCTGATAATTCTTTTACTATTCCCGCTCAATCAGAAGTCGTTGTCGTTGGTATATTAAGTTCAATGCCGAAAGATGTAAACACCAGTGCCAATGAAATTTATGGATTGGTCACGCCCAAGTCTGATTTACCTCACCGTTACTCAGTTTTTGGAGCGTCAGAGCTCGTAAAGGTTTCTAGCGATGCAACTATTCCTGTTAGGATGGTTAACCCTTCCGCTCAACCAGTTAAAATTTTTCATAGGACTAAATTGGCAGATTTTGAGCGTGTTGATGATGATTTAGCAACATCTGAGACTCGGATGCTCAACATAATTCTTCAGATGATCGGCAACTGCCAAAGTATTATTCAGAGTTTCCTGATTTGTCGAATAGTATTTTGAATGATGATGAGAAAGTAAAATATAATTTAAGAATTTGTTTAATATATATCGTAATGTTTCTGCTTTTCCTGGGGATCAGTTGCGTAGAACATCCCTTGTACAGCATGTCATTGATACTGGTGATGCTACGCCTGTTAAGCAAAGGCAGTATAAAGTATCTCCTGTTGTTAAGAAAGAGATTACCGTCAGGTGGACGAAATGCTTGAAAAAGGAATAATTCAAGAGTCTGTCTCTTCTTGGAGCTCTCCAGTTGTTTTGGTAAAAAAGAAGGATGGGTCATATAGATTTTGTGTTGATTTTCGTAAAATTCATAAAGTCACTAAAGTAGATAGCTTTCCAATGCCTTTAGTTGCCGACCCGCTAGATTCTTTAGCTGGTGCAGACGTGTTTTCAATGTTGGATCTCAAAAATGGTTTTTGGCAGATACAAATGCAGCAGAATTCGCAACAAAAGAGAGCCTTTGCTACGCACAATGGCCTTTATGAATTTCTGACAATGCCGTTTGGATTAGTGAATTCAGGAGCCAGTTTTCAAAGACTTATGGGTCATATTTTGAGAGGATTAGAATACCATTTTGCTTTGATTTACGTCGATGATATAATCATTTTTTTTCTTTAAACAAATTAGTAGAGTATCTTGGTCACGTGGTTACGCCAGAAGGCATTAGTCCCAGCCCAGACAAAATAAGGGTGGTTCAGGAATTCCCCACCCCCACAAATTTGAAGGAATTAAGGAGTTTCTTAGGTCTTAGGCTAATTGTTACAGCGTTTCTTGTCTTTTCTTAGGCTAATTATTACAGACGTTTTGTAAGAGGTTTTTCAAATATTGGTAACCCTTTGAATGCTTTGACAAAAAAGAACGTTCCTAGCTTGTGCCGAGGCTTTTGACAAGCTTAAGCGTACCTTGGTTTCTGCACCCATTTTGACATATCCTAATTTTCGGGAACCATTTTTGCTATTTGTTGATGCGAGCTCCACTGGTATTGGTTTTACCTCGGCACAAATTCAAAAAGGAAAAGAAGTAGTCATTGCTTACAATGGTCGTGGTTTGAATCAGGCAGAGCAAAATTATAGTACCACAGAAAGAGAAGCTCTCGCATTAGTTGAGGGTCGTAAGTTTACTGTTGTTACTGATCATATTTCTCTTTGTTGGTTAATGAATGTTAAAGATGCTTCTGGTCGTCTTGCAAGATGGGCCTTACTTTTGCAACATTATGACTTTAATATTATTCATCGCCTTGGTAGAATCCATGTTAATGCTGATTGTTTGTCTAGACGCCCATATGATTCTTGTGAAATAAGTTCGCTCAAGAAAGAAGAACCTCAAACGCCCCACACTCAAGAAATGCAAAAAGAGATCCTGAACTAGCTGCATTGATTGATTTTCTAGAGAATGATATCCTACCTACTAACGATAAATATACACGCAAGATTTTACTGACAAGCGACAATTTTTATATTGGTCAAGATGGTTTGCTTTACAACATTGATTTTAATCGAAGCCGTAATGCTCGTGAATCTTTTTCTAGGCTTGTTGTCCCAGCTGCATTACGTTTTGAAATTCTCTCTAATGTACATTATCATATTGCCGGTGCTCATTTTGGCTTGAACAAAACTTTTAGTAAACTTAAGCAAAGATATTGGTGGAAAGGTATGTTTAAAGATGTAGAACATTGGGTTAAGTCTTGCGTTGAGTGTTCAATGAGGAAGTCTCCACGAAAGTCGAAAAAGGCCCCTTTACTTCCGATTCCAGTCGAGGGTGCATTTCACAGAGTGCTGTTGAAGTTTTAGGTCCTTTTCCACCTTCTAGTAAAGGCAGTAGGTAAAGCGTAGTTTTAAGTGATTATTTAACTCGTTGGGTCGAAGCATTCCCAGTGCCTAGTGTCGGAGCAACTGTTATTGCACGTCTTTTGATTGATGAAATTATTTCTAGACATGGGGCACCACGTGTGTTGCTCTCTGACAGAGGAACTAACTTGTTATCTAAAGTCATTGCAGAAGTTTGTAAAATATTTCAAATTCAAAAGGTCAATACTTCTAGTTATCACCCAAAGACCGATGGTCTTGTAGAAAGGTTTAATTCTACGTTGTATCAGTCTTTGTCAATGTACGTTTCCAAAAACCAGAAATACAGGGACAAGTTCATACCGCTTATTTTGTTTGCGCATAGGACTTGTGTTTTAGATGTAATTGGGGATTCTCCTTTTTACGTTCTTTATGAGCGAGAGCCACGCTTGCCAACTGACGTTAAGTATTTGCCTCCTGTTGCTGATGATTTGAGTACTTCGGTCCTTGACTATCGAAACCGTATTGTCGAAAAAGATGAATTGGCTCAAAATTTAGCGAGAGAAAATTTACAACGTGCACAAAAAAAATGAAGGATTATTACAATCAAAATACAAAAAAAACTGTTTTTGAAGTTAGACAACGTGTTTGGGTTTATACCCTGAGAACTAGGAAAGGGTTATCCAAAAAGTTAATGCATAATTGGTTGGGAATCGTTGAGAAATTGTCACCAGTTCATTTTAAGTTGCGCACGATCACCAATAAAAAAGTTGCTTTTTCGTGTCACGCAAATCGTATGAAGCCGTTTGTGGATCCAAATTTGAGACCACTTGACCCTCCGCCTTTTGATGACCCTGCCGAGCCGTACATTCAGGAATCTGATATTCCAAAAGATTGTTTTGAGCCAATTTCTGCTGAAGCGAATCCCAAAGACACTGACTTAAGTCCAGTTAGTATTGAGATGCCACTGTCCCTACCGCGTCAATAAGAGAAAGAGTCAAACAAAGAATGAGACCAAGAAAAGACAAAGAATCAACTTCAAAATGCAAAAGAATCAACTCCGGAAGCAATTGTTATCGACAATGAAACTGTGTTTAGTGCAGAAAATATTCTGGAACATCGAAAGAAAAATGGAAAGGTTGAGGACTTGGTCAAGAGGCTCACCTATCCTAAAAATCAATCAACGTGGGAACAGGAAGACCATATTTTGGATAGACGTCCCATTGGTAATTATCTTCAATCACAAAAATAATTCTAGTTTTTGTGCTCTGACTTCCTGCTTGGCTTATATTTCTTTGATTTTCTCTTACCCATGAATTGAGTTCGGTAATACCCAAAGGCAAAATATTTTTGTCCATGAATTTATGAACGCCTTCTCTCCGTTTCTCAAGTCTCTCTATAATCTTTTTGTAAGTAGTTGTTTACATTATGACATGAATTTGATAAGTTTTTGCCTTCAGAAATTCAAGTTAAGTTGTCTTCAGCATCAAGTTATGCGCACGTGAAATTATTGCATCTGTCTTTTTAAAATCCTTTGATCTATTAGCTTTCTATATTTATGTTTTGTTTCTGAGGCTATTTTGTTTAAGTCGTTTCTGTAAAATATATAGTTATTATAACCTTAGACGTCGGAAATTAGATAATTAGATACATTACGTGCTTTGTAATAGTTATTTTGCAAAGTTGGTTGCATTGGTATTTCGTCATGCATTCAATCACCTATTCTTCTGTTGTTCTTTGATGACTTGTCAATGATTTTTGGTCACATTTGTGCTCCAGTTAGTCCATCAAGGGGAACAAAAAAAACATGTATAATCTAAATCTTTGAGTAAAAAGCATCACAAAAATGCATGAATTTATAAACAAACTTTTGATTCCCTCTTAAAAACACACGATGTTTTTGAAGAAGATTTGAACTTCTAGGTATCTGAGATGTTATTTTAGCATTGCTAAGGTTAGCTAAGATATGATGACGTCATATACGACGTCAAAATGACCGCCATTTTACTTTTAAAATAAGCGTATTCAACTGATATCTCAATCATCTAAATAAGAAAATTGTCATTAACATTAATTAAACATTGGAAGTTCTTCTTTGTGATCGAGTTTACACCAATAAGGACTCCTCATGAAGCAGTGGTTAACATTGCCGGGGTTGATTTGCATAGAACGTTCGCACCTCTTCCCTTTTTCATGTGGCACCTTTTCAAAGTCACGTTTTTGCTATGAGCAAGTAGTAGGACAAAGACATCTGCTCAGTGTCAGTTTCAGTGTGTCAGAGTGCATCACAATGTCATTCCTGCGCGCATGCCGAGCATGGAAAACAATACGCGTATCAGCCTCTTCGTAACGGAACTGTACCTCAGGAACAGGGTCTCTGATCACCATGTATCTTCGCTCGACTGGTCTTCGGTTGTCACACGTCCATGATCCAGTTGCCGAGTCTTCTTCTGGTTTTGCCCTGTGGCACAAGGAATTTGACAAATTCAGCTTATTTGTGTTGGCACGAAGTAGCTCGTTTCATGAATGTACAGTATAGTGCATCACAGTAAATCCCTATATAGTACACTTTCAGCGGTAGACATTATTTTCAGTCTTTTGACATTTTTGATCAACACCTCGCGCTACACGTCAAACACTACGTCTACGAGCCTGCTGCGCGAAGCTAGTTACTCTAAGCTACCACATAGAACATAGCTCCAAAGGAGATCTGCATTACGTTCTCGGCTTGCTGGAACTGTTCCCAAAGTGCCATCCGAGCACAAGAGGAAGTACTAGATCCTTGTTGCGAACCTTATGCACAGCCTTTACCTTGGCTTTCTTCGCTGGATCAAAGTATGCGTGGGATTGGATGAGCAACTGCTCATTAGAAAGTCATTCGCTGGCTGCTCTCTTTTGCCCGTGGAGGGCACGTCAGTCATCACTTACTTCTGTGTGGACAAGCTTAGCGAGTTGCAAATATCTCTCGTTGGTGAACTTAGTTCGGCCATTAGATTGATTTTGATGAGATGTGCGGGGAATTCACATTCAGCTGAAACCCCTGAAACCGATTCCGGTCATTGACGCGTGACTGGATAAGGTTGTCCATCAAGAAATTGTTTTCAAGAGGAGACTCTATTCAACACACTTGCAATGTAAGAATATGATTTATTTACTTACTCTTTTCTAAAACAATTTTCTAAACCTCATATTTTTTCTAGTTATCATACAAATTGCGAACTGCCGGTCTTATTGCGTGACCAATAAAGGGCGATGCTGATTCGCATAGGACGTCAGGTAGTTATAATTAAAGCACTAGAATAAATGGAAGTCATGTTTTTAGTTCAAATATATTTTAAATCTACGCTAAAAGAAGATTTTTTTACGTTTAAAGAATATAAGCAACGTTTAGGCCTTCCCCGAAATTCAAGATGGCGGCCAAAAGGAGATTATGAGGGGCAAATTTAAATTTCGATTTTCAAAGTGAAAGCTACCGTTTTATCCTTGCTATCATGCATTTTTGGGATGCAATATCTCTGTATAATGGCCAGCTAAAAAAGTTATCGTACTAGAATTTCTTTTTAAGACCTTACAACATTAAATTTTGTGATATTTGAGTGCTGCCTATCAGGCGTGTTTCCTGTCGTAAAATTCTCCATGGAATTTTCAGCCTGTTACCGACACAACAATCGAAAACGACGAAGATGAAAAACTACACTGCATCTTTTCTCCTGTCCTGCAAGAAAGGATTGAAGGGGCGTTCTGGCGGCGGCGGGTGGAGCCAGAGCGCCCAGGAGAGCTTGGCTATCAATAAACGACAAAGACCACACACTCCTGTAAAGCCGGTACTAACAGTAAAGTTTGCACTTGGTTATTCAGTTGATAACTTGAGCAACCTAATGAACAACGTAACTGTCTCCTAAATCTGTGAATAAATCCCTGCTTTGTCTAAATCAGTGTCCCTAAAAGGCAAGGTATGTGAAATTTTGATTTAAAAAGGGGATTTTTAAAAAAGATCTTGACCTCAAGTGCGCTGGGGTGCCTTGCGTTTGTATTGCTAACGCGGTCATGTTCCAAGGGCACCCAACGTCAATTTTCGGAGAATAGCTGTTGGAAAGACGATTTGAGATCTAGAATTTTCGGAACATTTGCTGTAAAATTTCTTGCTTGCTTGCCTCCCCTAGGATTTTCGAACATCTATAAAATGGTATAACTGCCCATTTTTAACGGATTTTTACCCCAAAAAGGTCGCCTAAAATTTTCGGGAGCCTTTTTTCTGGCAGAAATTTTCGAAAGGGTAAGTTTTGATCCCAATAACTTTCGGATCACTAGACTTTCAGCTAGGAAATCCGAACAGATGAAAAATTTTTAGGGGATAAAAATATGCCTATATCTACCGTTTAAATACTAAAATACGCTTAACAATGCGATGTTTAAGTGGTTTTGAACTATATTGTCATGGGTGCCCCTGATGTTCGCGGCCGGCGATGTTTTCAAAATGTTGGTATTTTATTCAGTCTTAGTACGTTAGTACCCTTATATGTAGGTATTTTATTCGGACTTAGTTCGTTAGTACGCTTAGTACGGCAATGCTCTATGTATGTGGGTATTTTTTTCAGTCTTAGTACGTTAGTACGCTTAGCACGGCCATGTTCTCGTGTATATTGGTATTTTATTCGGTCTTAGTACGTTAGTACGCTTGGTACGGGAATGTTCTATGTATGTTGGTATTTTTTTCGGTCTTGGTACGTTAGTACGCTTAGTACGGCAATGTTCTCATGTATGTTGCAATTTTTTTCGGTCTTAATACGTTAGTACGCTTAGTACGGCCGTGTTCTAGGTATGTTTGTATTTTTTCGGTCTTAGTACGTTAGTACGCTTAGTACGGCCATGTTCTATGCATGTTGGTATTTCATTCGGTCTTAGTACGCTTAGTAGCCAATTGTTCCATTTTCATCGGCATGCATGCATGGCTTTCTTCAGCTTTACCACAGAGCACAGCATGTAACAAAGGCAGCTGATATAACCCTCAGTGACTAAGGGAATAAAGCAGGCCCTCTTCACCCCTCACCTTGTGGAGTAGTAAGTAAAGACATCAGAATCCAGTATACACAAAATAAACTAACAAAGAACTTACTCAATTCTAAGTACACTTGTCCGGCGTACTAAGCAAAAAAAATTCAAAAGAGGTGCCTAGAATGGGCAGCATATGAATCTTTTCATGTGTATGTGAAAATAACAAGTTAGTCATGAAAAGCTCACCTGGTATTTCATTGTTGTTTATATAATAAAGATAAAAAATGCAGTCATAAGCAGGGCTGTCACCAAGATTTCAAGTTGCTGGATACGAACAACAAGTAGGCAGGGAAACAAACAGCTAGAGATTTCTTTTGGTTCTATTTTTCCTATGAAAATAACTGGAAGTAATGTTTAGGGTAGCCAGGGGAAATCCCCAGCCCACGCCTCTTAATGACAGCCCTGGATACGTTGTACTTTGGGTGCAACCTTGTGTACTACAAAGACACAGTTAACCAACTGCCTCGCTTAAGTGGAAGGTGGGTGCCTGGGATACCCAGGGGCTTCCACTGTGGCCAGCCAGCCCCTAGATAGAAAACTGCCCCCATGGCTGGCAAATCCCCGCAACCCAGCCATGAGGCCCCATTAATTCCACGCACCCATCACACTGATCAAACAGTGGAAGGAAGAAAAAATAGGGATGGGAGGGGGGGAAGACGCTAAATGAACCGCTCCACAGACCACTGCACAAACGCTCGATGAAGAACTCGCAGATCTTAGCCGTGTACAAAGCTACCACAAACCATGTGAGCCTGCACTTATGGGATTGACCGCTGGATGCCCGCTACGCTCGTGGGCCGCTTGACCGCTAAGCTTGTAGACCGCTTGACCGCTAAGCTTGTGGACCGCTAGACCGCTTAACTTGTGGACCATTAAACTTGTGGACCGCTTAACTGCTAAGCTTGTGAACCGCTTGACCGCTATGTTTGTGAACCGCTTGACCGCTACCTTGTGAACCGCTTGACCGCTAAGCTTATGAACCGCTTGACCGCTAAGCTCGTGGTGGTTAACTTAGTTAAATTACATTTAACCAAATTATAATGCTATGGTATATTTTTCAAATCATTTTCATTAAAACTTCTTGTCAACCCAAGACACAACAGTTGAACCCCAACCACATCTAGCTTTCTGCTGCATTCCATTCAACAAAAATTCTTGCTTGAAATTTTGGAAATTCCACACACCTAATGGAACAGTACATTCCAGTTGTACAGACCTCAAACCCAAGCCACTGTGTGTTTGGGTAGGTACTTGTAAGCAGGATACAGATGAGTAGGAGCAGGGACAACAATTACGTCAAACTGAAAGGGTCATTTCAGTCATACCAGTGGACTACCTTCAAAGGTGTTGTCAAATATTCTGGCCAAACTGAACCAAGATGGTCTGTTCCATTTGCTTTCATGGAACAGCAAACCCCCATCCCCCCCAAATCAAGGATGAAGCCGCGCGAAGGGCAAAAACACACCATTTTCCCATCCTCGATTTGTGGGGAGGGGGGGTCTAGGTTTTCCATTTATTTTGTCCAAGATTGTCTCGAAGGTGTCTTGGTCACGAAATAGTGGTCACTCCTAATTAGTGAGACATCTTTCAACGCACTTATCGTTAGAAAACACTGGTTTCTGACGCAGTCACGCGCGTCACTGGTCCATCCCGGGTCTAAGTTTAGGCATTACAAAAGAGATATTCTCGGTAACACAGAGCATATATAATGCGTAGTTTAACTTTCCCAATAATTACAAGAGGTGAGAAGAGATATTCTTTATCGTCGTAAAACACTTTAAACATGCCATCTAGAAAAAGAATACCCGAGGAAACTAAGGCTACAATTAGAGCCCTTAAGGCTACTAAAGATCTCACGCGAGAAGAAATTGCTCAGCGCTGCAAGGTTTCCAGGACAAGTGTACACCGACTAACAAGTGCAGAGGGAAGACTGCCTGAACACAGGAGACATTTTTGTGGCTGAAGGAAAAAAATTTCCCCCGAACAAGAGGCATTGATTCTCGGAAGCATTGAAGAGTTGAGAGACCAAGAGGACTCCTTTTCGTCTCGGCGTCTGATGGAACGGACAGGAATTCGTCACGTTTCTGATCGAACTGTTAGACGTCTTCTAAACAGAAATGGTTACTTCTTTCTGCAGGCACGCAAAAAGGGACTCATGAGCCAATCGGACAAAGACATGACAGTCACATTTGCTAGAAGGATGCAAGTAGATTACCCCCTGAATGTATGGAAAGATTCTATCGCTTTTTACTTGGATGGCGTCTCGTTTGTATACAAGACAAACCCCATGGACCAGGCCGGCACCCCCAAAGGAAGAGTGTGGAGAAAAAAATCCGAAGGTCTTACACAGGGGTGCCTAGCTAAAGGAGGAAAAGTTGGAACGGGAAGAAAAGTTGCCAAGTTCATGGTTGCAATAAGTCACGGAAAAGGAGTTTTAGTCTGTGACAGATACGAAAAAATAGACGCAAACTATTTCCCATCTTTTATTCACCAGAATTTCAACACCATGTTCATGTAATCCGGCAAAGGATCGAGTCGGCTCTGGCTACAAGAAGATGATCCCTGTCAAAACAGCAAAGCAGCACGCGAGGCTATGGGTTGTTGTCATTCGGAACTTTTAAAAATACCGCCGTGAAGTCCAGACTTAAACCCTATTGAGAACATTTTTAACCTTGCCTCCAGGAAGTTAGAAAAAGACGCTCTTCAACAAGGCATTACTCGCGAATCATGTGACGAGTTCTGTGATAGGGTAGAAAGGATAGCCTGTGTACAGACATCTCCCCTCCCTCAGGAAAAATCGGGAGAGGAGACGTCTGTGAATCACCGTCGTTAATCATGTTCCGGTATAAATTTGCATAAATTATTTTGTTCTTCGGTGACAGTTGAAAAGGCACATGTAGGTTGAAAAATAGCTCTGGCGTCTGTGCACAGGCTAGCCGAACATCTTCACGCAATGTCCCGCCCAAAAATCCAGATATAAGATCTCTGATTACAGTCAAGCCAGGTCAAGCGTGCCTCCCAAGATCCCATTAATGTATTTATCATTCGAAAGTTGAACCATTGGTAGTTGTAGATTTCAGATTCATCTCTGCGTGCATTCTTGCATGCGTAATCAGCCGTGAATTCACACGCGATTCAGTTGCGAAATTTCTACCAGCACAGTTTCCCTGAATTTGATGTAAATGTCTTCTAAAAGACATTTAATCCATCAATCAAAGATTTTCAATCTGACCAAATGCAGAGAAGTTCTCTTAAAATGTTCACTGCTCATTACGCATACAGGAATGCCGATTTAAATTTGACACCAGTTACGGGAATGACTAACGGATTCATTTTTTCAAATAATCAATTCATTAACATAATCTTTTTGGGGTAAGCTTGACCTACCTTGGCTGTTAACGTTGGATTTTGTATGCCTTCTCTTTTATTTACAATACCGACCGGTACAGACAGACGCACCCGCAACCGAGTGCAGCAAACATCGGTGGTCTTAAATTCTCATGCCTTTTCGAAATACCGGTAAACAAATATGAATGTCCACAAAGGCTGAGCTTTTTCCCGGGGAATCTAGAGGTTCATTCACCAATCACAACACCGGAACTTATTTGCGTCATGGCATTAACATTACAACCAATCAGAGGCTGTCCCCGACATTCCAGGGAAACGGGAACACGATTATCGTCGGCGATTCACAGACGTCTCCTCTCCCGATTTTTCCTGAGGGAGGGGGGACGTCTGTACACAGGCTAAGAAAGGACAATTTGTAGCATTTCTCAGGGCGTGATTGATAAAACAATACAGTCTATGAACGGTCGCATTGCTGACATAATACGAAACAATGGCGAAAGACTGAAATATTAGTTAGTCAGTAAACAGTGTAACGTTCCTGAAGAGTGTTTAACCTGGTTTAAATGACACTTGGACGGTTCTCTGACGGTTTACGAACTGTTCCACACGGTTTCAAGTTAGTTTACGGTGATTTTTCACGGTTTATTACGATTAACGAATCGGTGAAAATTGAAAAAGGTTGTCTCAATATTATTTTACTGTTCAAGCGTCAAAATCGTGGAAAATCGTAAAAAACCGTCCGTTACAGCTTGTAAATCGAGCCAATCTGCATCTTCTTCAACCAAAATCGTGCTCGCTTTTGCAGTATAAGAAAAGTAGTGCAGATAGAGGAAATTTAACGCACACAAATATCGCTAACAGCAAATACACTTTTTAAAAGTAGCACTGAGTGAATAGCTACTGGACAGATGGCGCACTGGTCTAGTTCCACGCTAAGGCTAGTGCGCTGGTTAGGTGCGCACATTGCTTTCGTAGGTTCAAGCTGCGGCCTGAGCAATTTTTTTCTTTTTTTCTTTCTTTCTTTTTTTTCAGTAATTTTTGGAAAAGTTTGGCTATAAAGAAATTGACAACATTTTGCTTAAAAGCATTAATACGTAGTTAAAGGAAAGGTTTTAAAAAAATATGACGACAAAGTTTCGACGTTCTCGTACGTCATTGTCAAGTCAAAAGACAATAGCGTATGAATGTTCTATAACGAATATAAGAAAACAACAAAAGATCAATAAAGAGAATAGTGACATATCAGAATATGTTACAAGTTTCTACAAAGAATTTCGCACTTTTTGATGCACTCTGAGTATTTACAGACTTCTTTGATGCATAGCATCTCGTAAATGAGGCTGTTCATTTATGTATAGTATTTTGTAATACCATTAACCCCGCTATTTTGGCCACCCGATGAATTTTTTTCGTTTTCTTTCTTTCGTTTTTTTTTATTTATTTGTTTATTTTGGCCTTCTGCTGTTTTAGGTGTAGTAATTAACACTGGCAATAAAAGTGAAAAACGTAATCAGTTTTGGACCTGAAGGGATACAAGAATTCTTTATTCATTCTAGACTCATATATACAGGCTAAACAACGAAGACAGAGTATGATATTACTAATTAATTAAAGCGACAATTATCTCTTAAATTAATTTATCCTTTACACGGTATTCAAATGTATTTACAATGTGCTACACTTTCAGTATACTGGTAAATGACAAATAAATGGCCCGCAAACGACAGTTTATTATTAAAAAGTTAATACAGTAGAATCGATCCTCTTAAAAATTTAGAATGAATTCAGCAAAGCACCTTGCGCAAGCTGGAATGGATACTTTTTCTGCCTCTCGAATTTGTCGTTGAAACTGAAAAGAGTGCCAGCGTACCGCCATCATTTCGGTTTCTCTTTCGTCTATCGCCCCTCCCTTGACGTAAACCAAAGTATGTTTCATTGCGCAAAAAATTGGGGTGTCTCGAGTAAACTCAAGGTCTTTGGAAAAGTAGGATTTGGGGGCAGGAAGGTGAACCGGCTGTCCCTCTAGCATTAGAAGCAGATCATGCCATTGAATTATCTGGGGGTTCCATCTAAAGTCATTTAAGAAAATAACTTCTGCTTTCTCAGCCCCTACCCACGCAAAAGTAGATGTAGCTGGGTTACTGAACGACCTGTACACAACGTTTAAAGGGTTAAGTAAAAATGTTTTTCCAGTGTTGGCGGGGCCCTTGATTAGAATGTTTCGAAATTTTCCCCTCCCTTTTTCCAGCAGGTCTTTTACAGCTTGTGAGAAGGCCTTCCACGACACGTCGTTCCACCTAAGAATCTGGTTCGCACATTGAAGCCACTGCCCGTTACATTGATCAACACAAGGATCTTCTAGCGCCTTCTCTAAGAGCTCCAGCCTTGTTAATTTGCTCCGCTCAATCACGTCACTCGCGTTCTCCATTTCCCACGAAGTTGCAATCACTTCTTCCACCACCCTATTTCCTCTGTTGAACACGAACTCCGCCAGGTCTGTTTTGCCCTCGGCTTTTTGCACGTTAGCGAGTGCGAGTAGTTCCGTTCTGTTACGGATTCCTTTATCGATGATTATTTTCGACACTTCACGTCGGGAACGCTTTCGCTTAACGGCTTTGCTGGCCTGCCTGCCTTCCTCTATCTCGTTTTCTCGACCATCCCTTTCTTCCTCACTTGCGGCACTGGATGATCCGTCACCGTGGTCACTTATGGCTGCTGGTACACTTCGTTGTTTTCGAGCTTGACTCGCTGACATGGTTCTCGGTGGACCAGAGTTGGCCAAGTCAGGATGATCAGGAGACTGAATGTAATGTCTGTCTTCTTTGGTTGTATACAACCAAGCAGTGTAATAGTTAACGTGACGATTAGAAAAGTGAACATAAATGCTCCATTTGTTCTTTAAATAGTCGCGAATGGGCAGCCACCTCTTAACACGGTTTAACTTTATAGCCATGTGAAAATGCTTTCCTCCTCCCTTCTTATGACTTTCTTGGCAGCATGACCACTGTACAATTTTTGCTTTCGGTCCCTCGCAGTTTAAAACTGCTTCACAAACGGCATCTGCGAACGACTTTCTCTCAGGGAAAATACGGAGATCTGCTCTGCTATAAGTCAGTAAGTAAACGCTTCGCACTTTGGCTGTTTCTGAGTCTTTATCGGAGCTGTCGGGGCTTTCGCTCGAACTGTTTGATGTGTACTGAGAAAGCAACTCCATCGTTATATTCTGGCAAAGAGCGTTAGTAGGTTTAAGTAGAAATATGTAACCGATGCAATTTGCGCAATAATTTCAAAAGAATTTTCGTCGAGAAAAAAGAGTCAGTTTTGCAAAAGAAGTATGTTACTATTATGACACCAATAGTGTCATGTATTCATGCGTTCTACTTTTTTAATAAATGAAATACACAAAAAGCATTTATTGAATGTCATTAGTAACATTTTTTGCAATCTTGCTCGGGCTTATTCATGATGAGGCGAGAATCGCAATTAAAGTGTTAAGCTTCGAAAGCTTGCGACCGCAAGTTTTAAGTCGTGATTACCATACAGTACGCTTTGGGTAACGCAAGTCTTACTCTCAGACAATCTTGGACAAAATAAAATGGAACAGCAAACCCCTATCCCCCCCAAATCAAGGATGAAGCCGCGCGAAGGGCAAAAACGCGCCATTTTCCCATCCTTGATTTGGGGGGAGGGGGGGTCTAGGTTTTCCATTTATTTTGTCCAAGATTGTAGACTCACACTTTGCTAACGTCTTTTGCATTAATGCTATTTATCATGAGTATTCCTTCAGTCAGTATACCCCTGGGATAAATACAGTATTATCCGTGGAATATAATGGCAGAAGGAGCTCAACTGTCTGGATGATACTTAGGTGTACATGTACAGGTATATCCCCACGGGGTTGGGCAGACAGGAATGAACTGTTTTTGTATTAATTAATAGAAAAAGGTTTAAGGCCTTGGCAGTACTTCTCTGTAGTGTCTCCTCCCCCACCCCCAGGGGGGATTTTATCATAAACATGTGGTACTGAAATTCTGATTACAACAAATGAATAATATAAAAAAGCCTTACCAAAGCTTGGTACATGAATCCTTGACCTCTGAAACCCACACATCTTGAAATTTGAACTGACTGGTAGTAGTAACCTTAATGAAATCAAGGGCAATGAATCAAGACAAAGAACGCCAGTTCTTCCAGTTACATATAATAATAAATTATTATTGCTTTAGAACTGGCGCTGTTGCGCTACCTGGCTGATGGTACTGCAAGTCATACACAAGTCAATGTAAGTATCCCCCATGCCCAGCCAAGACATACATGTACTGTACGAGGGCATATGATTGGTGGGCTTTACAATATTGTGACCATCTCCAGGATTAAGAAAAGAAAAAACAATCATTTTTATTTGTAACACCTCAGTGGCCTCCCCAAAAAAGGTGCCCACCTCAGGGGCGGATCCAGGATTTTTTTTAGGAGGGGGTGCACTCGTCTCTTGCTCTACTTCAACACCAATAAACCACATAGTTTTTTTTTCTTTTGAAGAATACCAGTTGTATTAGAAAACCACAGGTCATCTCAGGGGGGGTGTGCACCCCCTGCACCCTCCCCCTAGATCCCCCCCTGCACCTCATGGGCCATAATAACGGTGTGAAAGAAGTGAAACTCTCTTGCGAAGAAAGCATCCAAGCAGTGAAGTTAGAAATCGGTAACGAGGTACAAAAATTGGCCAAACAATTTGCAAATCTAAATTCAAAACTATCGTCCGAATTTAAGGCACTCAGGACTAAAACTTCATCGACAGAGGAGTCAATAAAACTTATCTTACAACAACTAGATGAGATTAAGAGTCAAGTCTGTATCACGGAACAATCACTTCTCGCTCACATGGCAAGTCCTTAAATAACTACTCGTTTAAGTATGGAGTAAATAAACTAAACAATGTTAAATCTTATAAATATCTGGGAATGACACTGAACCCGTATGGAAATTTTACAGAATATCAGTAGAATAATGTTGGTCTTCCAAGTATTCTACATGTAAATAAGAAAGACAGCGAGCACAACAATTAAGATGCCAACTGCGCATTTGATACATACAGTGCTGCCAAATTTTCCAAACTTTAAGACAATAATTTTATATGAATTTTTAACCTGTAAGTTAAGTGTTTCTTAGCTTCTTCCTTCACATTAATTAGAGATCGATTGAAACCTTTGGCTTTCATTATATTTTGCATGTTTTACTTTTACAAAATGCACGATGTGGGGATTGCCAAAATGTAATATTTTAACAATTTTGCCTCATGTGATTTTAACAAATGGCTTGCATAACCATTCCATGTCTGTGAGGCTGCTTCTGTGATGAAGAATGGTAAAACTTTTAATTCGTAATTTCGTTGCCAAACTGACTAGGATTCAGTTGGTTTTTTTGTTAAAAAAAAAGGTTTACTGTGCAATCCGGGTTCACTATTGCAAAGCTTATGACTGTTGCATTTGACCAGCCAAAAACTGGTGGTGTCCGGGCAAAATCATGTTCGACCGGACAACATGACTGGCACCTGCCCGGCCATTGTTTGAGGCCCTGTATAGTAGCCAGCACCACAGGCAAACTTAACTCCGGTTTTAGTTTTTGCCTTAAAAGTCCATCTGTGAAACAGCACCAAAATCCTTGTTCTGGGCCCTCACCTGTGTGCCAGGATTTGAGTACGCACCTTGATTGGCCTGTTAAAAAGTCATTATTGTCAATTTGCCAATCAGCATGAAAGAAACTTGAAACGTTCATCCCGTAATTCATTGAGTCTGTCATAGCATGAAAGAAACTTTAAACGCACATTAACTTCTGGTAATTCGTCAAGTCTGTTGGGGGCCCTTGCAGAACAAGGATGTCGGTGCAACTTCAAAGACATTACTAACTGAGGTTAAATTATGTCTGTGACGCAGGATAGAAAAATAGTATTGGAAGCTTTAATACCAGCCAGGAGGAGGGGGGGGGGGTACTCCTGGGAATTCTTGGTGGGGATGTGATGCCCCGTTCTTCAAATCCTGACCCTATTTCAGACCAAAAAGTGTCATTTTTCACGCCCGTTTTCAGACCTGGCCTTTACTTTATCATTACAGTATGTTGCCCAGTATCCGGACACTTGAAACAAAAACTCAATTTTTGAGGTGCCATTTTCAGTTCTCGGGAAAACGAAGTGTTTCGAATGAAAGCTGAACATTTCAGCTTTAAGATGAAAGTTTTGGCGATTTGAAAGCTTGCGAAACAGTCTAGGAAGACGCAGTTCTGTTCAGGTGAGTAAACTTTTCATGGCTAATATTTACGCTGTTTACTGCGCAGTAAAATTAGTGCTGCTCAGAAAAGGGAGGGTAATGTGTGATATTTTTAAAGAAACTGTTTTATTTTTAAAGTGAAGATACTTAAGGAACTCAGGTTTTCAGAAAGTTTATTAATTCTTCTTGAAATTCGATTTGTTTGGAATAACGGAGTCCAGAAACATTCACTAAGTTTTGATGTCATGTGCCCAGTATCCGGACAGTTTTTTCTTTGCTGTACAGAATCGATGAATTAGCTGTGTACATTATCCGGATAAGATTTATTTCATATCAGTAACTATAATTAAAGCTTAGGATATATGATATAGTCGTTAAATGTAATTCTACTCAACTCCGTATGGAAATTTTCTTCACTCATTCAGAGGCGACTTGATTTCGTGTGCATGGCTTGTTTCGCGTGACTGCATTTTCTATATATAACTGAAAGCGTCTGAGTTGAACCTGGAATTCTCATACTTTCCCCAGTTGTGACTGCTAGAATGGGGTTGCAACGGTCTGAAAAAATGTCACAAAGGGATTGAGAGATGTGAAAGAAGGAGGAATTAGTGCTAGAAAAGCAAGCTTATTGTGGGGACTGAGCATGAAGAAATCAACACTGCAGGTCAGACTAAATAGGAGAGTGACCTTTGACCGTCGGGTTGAGGTCCCTTCCCCAAGCTTTTTTTTAAATAAAAAATGAAGAAAGAAAGTCGTTTGCAGATTGGCTAATTGAGCTTGCAAACTGCGGCTTCGGCATGTCCACGGATGCCTTCCTTAAATCAGTGAAAAAGTTCCTAGACAAGGAAGTAGGAATTATACCATTTTTAAAACAGCCGCTCGCGTTCTCCACCATATATATCCCAGTCATTTGTTATGTTTTATTTCACGATGCTAGGTTATATTTTTGGAATCGATTGCCACACTACTTTGCAAGTGCAAGAGAAGCTTATAAGTCGCTTGCCTGTCGAAATTTATGTACAGTTACGTTGTTATTGTTGTGTCCGGATACTGGGCCGGCTGTCCGGATACTGGGCAACATAGGAGCTCTGCAAAAATATTAATTTCGCGATGGAAACAAAGGCAAAAAAGTTAAACTGTCTTTCGTCATATTAAGGACTAGATAGATTTTCTCTGGGCCAAATTTCAGAGCTCTTACCATTAATAACGGAAAGTTATTGCAATCTTAAACTGAAGTGTCCGGATACTGGGCAACATACTGTACTTAGATTGGAACAGCAAGAAACTAGGAATTTGCATATTCCTCTGTCTTTCTTATATCGTTTGGAATTGAAACAACAAATACAACATGTATGTCATACATTCCCGTAGCAGGAGCGGATCTAGGGGGAGGGTGCAGGGGATGCGCACCCCCCCCCCCCTTCCCTGAGATGACCTGCGGGTTTCTAATACAACTGGTATTCTGCAAAACCGTGTGCAAACTAAAACATTTCTCGAATTAATACTGCCGAAATTTAAATGGTCTGCCAACTAACTATAAACGACCGGGTAAATGACTAATTCGACTAACAGAGGTTCAATGTGTTCGTTCCAGGAGGGTAAGCTTTATGAGTTTCGTTGTCAATAAGAAATTGATTATATTATCATGATCAGGACTCACGCGATTTCCCTCCTCCGACTAATAATTTAAAAGATCACTTCAAAAACCTGACATGATATGTTACATGCAATCTCGTTGAAGGTTCGATTAGAAGACACTGACAGAGTATACTAAGAGATCACTTGAATACTAATTTCAGTTCTTACCATAAGCATGCGTCGATGCGGAAAATCTGCAGAGAACATAGATGCGATCGAGCTTGATAAGTTTACATAGCTGGGCGCTTGCTGACAAAAGCAAGTCAGCCCATACTTGCAGGAATGTTCCTAACAACAAGAGGTCAAAATTTTATGGCTGGGATGGATGATACAGAACAAACTTCGCAAGTATTATCCACCAACGCCCTGCATACTAGCTAGGACGACTCAACTTCGCATGGTTGCGCGTAGAGGGCGTTTTATCAATAGCGTAGCGCGCCAATGACGTCAGAGGGACTAATTTGCAATTTTTGTCTGAGTTTTGCCATTTTTCTCATTTTAATGACAAAAGACCGACAAACATGACATTTTTAAACAAAAGTGAGGAATTCGCTGATGTTTTATAAAGTTCAGTTTGTTTGTCTGAGTTTCGGGTATATAAATAGAACTGCGCGCAGCGCTATTTCATCGGCCCAAGGATCTAAATCACGTGATAAGGAAATGAACTTGGAATTCTAGGAGGTCACTTGAATGGAGTCTACTTTTCGAATAACATGTTACCTGAAGGTAGCCTGTTCACAGACCCTCTATTTTCTCTTCGAAGTCCGTCGAGCGCGGAACAACGTTTGTGTACAGGCTAACCTCTAGAAAGAATTAGTGTTACCATATAATAGATGAAAAAAGTCAATTTATGCGTTCCGCAAATTGCATGTCACTTCTAACTGAGACATTTTTTGTGCGAAGTTTTGTAAAGGTTGAAATTAAGAGCAAGGTATACAGAAAGTAACACATGAGTAAAGAGAAGCCCTACCCAAGAGAAAGGAAATACATAGTTGGAATGTCTCGCTTTAGCATGTCACTTTTTATGTTGAGTTTAACAGGTTCTAATTGTAAGGTGGCCTAGCTATAAGCTGGCTCCAAAGTCGTTGTTTTGGTTTTGTGTTTTTGAAAATAATACGATGAACCTAAAACATCAGTTAACAAAGCAAAATGGACCGGTTTGGGAGCTAGGAACTGTGCTACTATTCAAAAGGTATTGATTTCAAAATTTGCCTTTAAACCCGAAAAGTTACCGGACCTATCAAGAAACAGACCCCAGAATGGTTGTTTCGGCATCCCGCCTTTTCCGTACTTTCAATCCGGAATAGTAGCCTCCCTGCAGACGTCCTTTGGGGTTCGTTTGAATGCGTGACAAGCGAACCCCAAAGGACGTCTGCGGGGAGGCTATCCGGAATAGTGGCCCTCCATTTTTCATTTAAATGCCGAATACCGCCCTTCAAATGAGGAAAATTCCCGCATTCCGCAAACATATCGGGACCCTCTTTACCCCTTTTATTACACCATGTGTGAACGGAAGCCCCATTCCGGCACCCAGGGTATTCACATATAAGAATGGTGACAATTTTCGGCGTGATACGGATGGGTGTTCACACTACACCGGATATCTTTGGCGCCGGTACGGAAACCATACCGGATATGGCTTCTGTGAACACATAACAACGGTGATTCCGGTGTGATTTCTGTAACAGAGCGAAGCTGCGCATGGCGATCTCTGAAGTGGAGAGCCAAATCGGTTAAGTGGTCACACCATACCGAATAGCTTTTTGTGTCGGCAGGAAAAGCTACGCCGCATAGTATGCACATAGCACTAATGTGTCGGTCCCTTCAATTCTGCTTGTCCAAGGGAGTTAAAGTAGTGAGGAAATCGTGAAAAAATGGGAAAATGGAGTTTATTTGTTGCCCCAAGACCGCGAAATATGTCTTCCGAATCTTCGCAAAATTTATCACACGTAAACATCTGTAACAGGGTAAACAAGTGCAACGAGAAAGAAAAAAGACCATCGATTTTACCTGATTATAAAATTTAATTGCACATAGCTGCTCACATCAATCACTGTAATACACTACTAAGCGACACAGCCAAGCCTGACTAAAAATACCTAAAATTATTTGGCTCTTCAGCATTTTTTAAGCCTACCACTAGGTAATCTATACAAACATATTCTTAGCAAGCGAAAGAAGAAAGCAAAGTAATGATGTATAATACAGTCAAAAAAGAGAATGCAGTTTCTTAGTCTGTGGCTTGTCATACGCAAATTCACCACTTGAAAAACGAGAAAAAATCTGGGTCGAGTTAACTTACGCAAAGACTTCTGGGACTGTTACAAAGACAGAGAAAAAAAATTGATAAATAGCTGACCAGCGCGTCCCTAGTAGCGATCCCAGAATCAATTGAGGGACACATTTCGGCACCAGTTTTCCTCTTATTTCTAAGCAGCGAACAATTAACAAATTATTGCTTCGGTAATGACAAAAACCGTTGCAGACCAGAGGATTAGAAGTTAAAGCCTTTGTCCCCTCAAAACCAAAAACGAGGAAAATACAAAAGCTTTACTAGAGAAACAATAATTATCCAGCTTATAACAGTGTATATTGGTGCAAAGGTTCTGATTGAAAAACAAAATATTTAACAAAATATACAGATGACTTGATTTTTTTGTACAAAATACCCAGGCTCCCCTCTCCCATCCTCTACCTCAATATGCATTTTGTTGAAATGGCTCTGGGAACTAGGATTTAAAAGAGGAGTGGAGCCTGGGAACTAAATAACTCAGGAAAGGTTTTCGGTTTAACAAAGCCAAAGGTTTAAATCAGAATGTTCCGAAGACTGTAACCTTGGCTCCTATGCAACAGTTATTTCGTTCACCATACAGTCTCAGAATACTGCCATTTGATGAAAACAACACTTGCTGTGTTGCAAATAAACATAAATAAAACAAATTCAGGGGGAAATGCTTTGTTCCTTTTACAATCAAACTTGAAAGATTTAAAAATACATGAGTTGTAGACAAATGGAATAAGAAAAACTGCCAACACAAGGTTTTGGCTGTGCACACCAGCCACTACTAAGAACTATTCAACTGTACATAGAACTGTGAAATATGAAAGTAAAAGGGTGGACGTTTTTACAAAGGTCTCTCAATCCCAAGACCATTTGGAAAGAGAATTAGAAAGCCTTTTTTATAGAACTTAAACGTTATAAACTGGGAATGCTACCGACCTGGACAATGAATACAACACAGCTTGCAAATAACAAGATAAAGGTCTTGATCAGAAATCCTGAAATGACAATACTGCACTGCAAGCAATTCTTTCTCTAGTAATTCTTGCTTTATGTAGCACTACAGCTCACTGCTCTGGTCTTCCTCATCGTAAGAAATCAAAAGTTCAAAAAGCCCTTCACAAAAGGTTTACATCTTCAACTTCACAAATCTGTGTCATACCAGGTTCCCCCTCGAGGAGGGGGGTGTGCAAGAGGTTGCAAAGCAGGGTCCCCTTGGTGGAAGTCATAACCTGGGTCGTGAGAATAATCCATCGGCTGATTGTAGTCAAAGCCATCGTGAGGATAACCATAGCCTATAGGCGGCATATTGTAATTTGGGTCATGGAAGTCTCCATCCATTGGCTGAAGAAAGAAAACAAAAAAAAACCTCTTAAGTTAGTGTGCAAAGACTAGGGGATTTGGTCAAGAACTATAGTCAAGAAGGGTGTACATGGCTGTGCTCTAAGAAAAATAACTCTTTGATAGATAGAGCACAGTTTTTTTAGTTTTTTGTTATAGACAGTGTTAGGAGAAAGTTGATGCCAGTCACCGTTGGGGCTTAAACAATTATTAACACACTGAACACTAAGATCAAAATTTGAATTCTTATTTGTTGCCCCTATTCATTTCCTACAGAGGTAGGGGGGAGAAGTTGATAAAATATCAAGCAAATTCATCTTGTGTGATCATGTCCATAATTCTCATGACCACTCTGTTTTACAAAGCATTGATATTACAAGGAGAAATTTGATGCTGATCACTCTTAGGGCTTAAAGGGCTAATACTTCAACATTCACCACTGACAATACACTCCTTACCTCAGGCCAAGGGGCATCATCTCGGAAGAGAGAACTCGTCAGCTCCACTGACAGCCGTTTTTTGTAATCTTGTGACTTATCTTCAGACATACGGAAAAGTACTGCAGCAGCATAAGCAGCGATACCCTCATTTCTTGAATGAAGCAGATCGGTTAGAGGAGCGGTTGCATTTTCAGCTTCGATGGCTTCAGCGCCTTCTTTGTCCTGGGCTAGTTCACAGAGCACTCCCGCAGCAACACGCTGGATGTTCTCGATGGGACAGTATAGTAGCTGAAAACAGAAAGGACCATTGTCTTATTACATTGTTTTAAAAATGTACCCACACTAACAGAACTCACAGGCCAATTATATTTTAGCATTTCCACCAGGTAAATTTTCAAAGTATAGATAGACAGAAAATGCAGTGTGGAAAGGAAGTAGTCTCCGATTAAATGGGGCTTGAGGATTTTGCTATTGGGCTGGTGAATTCGGTTCTTAACTTTCCCAATGGAAAAGTGAAGTTTTTAGGGGAATTCAAATTACAGAAGAATAATATTGCAATCCCCGTTTCAGGCGAGATCAAATCAATTTTGGGCTAGTACATGGTAGTTAAAGCCTGCCTAACTTTCTTTGCACCCTGAGAAAGCTAGTTTATAATATAATTTTTTAAATTGATGAATTGAAGATCGTCTAGAAAACAAATCAAAATATCAAGCTAGCAGACCTAAAAATGCACTAGTATATTTTTGGAACTGAAATTCTCCAAATTCCCTGAAAAATCCTCATTCTTAACTGTCTACAAATTTACTAATGGTAAATCCCTGCCAAAAAATGTATTAACTACCTGAACAAACAGTGGAATGCAGTGAAGACTTCTTATAACAGCTCTGTTGTGTGCTTCTCGTGCCAAAATATGGAGTGCGCCAACACACCCATCAACAATGTCCTCCATTCTGACACCATCAATCACCACACTTTGTCCAGGCCTCCTCTGCATATCTTGATGAGAACGCATCATAAGTTGAACAAGCTGTGGCAAGCCTCCATGCTCACGGATCGGAGTATGATTGAGAGGGCAAAGGGCAAGATTTCGCATGAGACCAATAACAGCCTTGATGAGCGGCCAACGGGACGGTGGGTAAAGCAGTTTTACAAGGACTGGCAAGCCAAAATGAACCCTAACTGCATTCTGGGCTTTTTCAGAATCCTCATGACGGCTGGTCAGATGGCGCAGCGCACAGACCTGAAAAGAGCATACAGTGTCAGACCACCTCTACTACAATGTAACTACAATCACCGACAAAATTAGTTGAGATACTTTGCCCTAAAGGGCCTTTCTGACACTTTACAGACTTTAAAAGAGGAAACCTACTCCCTGCTTTTGTAACACTGCAATTCTTAATTAACCACCAATGATGAAGACAGCAGACATAGCCAACTATCTTACCGCTGGCTCAGTGATCTCCTCTCTGTCTCCAGCCTGCATGCATGTCCTCACCAGGGCTTCAATTCCACCAAACCTGTACACAAGCTGTTTGTTATTGGGGTTATTGCATGTCAGGTTGGACAAGACACCAGCTGCGCATGTCACGACTTGAATATCATTGGACGACAGCAGCTGTACCAACATCTGAAGCAAGTTGTCAAGTCCATCTTCTTTGGTAGCAGCATCTGAAAGGTTGCGAAGCGTCCACAGGCAGTTCTGGACGAGCCTGTTACTCTGGTGCCCAAGATGCATAGCAAGGGCTTGCATACCTCCAGCCTGAGTAAAACAAAGGCAACATTAACTTCATCATCACTAAGTAACACATCATTAAGTAACCAATCACAGGAACAACTTCCCTTCAGGGTTGTCATTAGAGAGCTTTAGCACCGATGATGGCTACGGCAGAGAAAAGGTCACTTTAAAAATGAATTTGCGTTTTTTCAAACTTGTCCGCGTTGATTCCAGTTCGCTTGAAATGTCAAAAGTGGGCGAATTTCCCTGGAGTTGCTTGCTTGGGGACCGCACCGAAGTTTAGAAAGAGAAAGAAAAATTTGTCATCACTTGTTTACGTCTTCCATAAAATGTGAAATTATGCATTTTCATGTCGTAGTCCTGTAGAGAAGGCAAAGAAATGTACAAAAAAGTATGATGCACATGCAAATGTGTTGTTTTGCTTAACAAGCCTATTGCTTTTTTGAAGCTCTTGCTGTCGTCGCCATCGCCGTTGCTAAAGGTCCCTATTAAGGGCTAGGGGCCACGGATTTTTCCCGCCTATTATGAATGTGACCATCGTTACTTTTGAAGGAAAATAGAAGAAAAATAGAACCAAACAAAATCCCTAGCTGTTGGATTCCTCGCCTGAGTTTGTATCATTAGCCCAGCAACTTGAAATTTTAATGACAGCCTTGTTACTTGTGTTACTTTCCAAAGCTGTCACAACTGATTATGAAATTTGGTTGCAGCCACAGATCGCATAAATTCAACCAGTCGGTTTTTTTGTTCAGGATGTGCATTGTTAATTTCTTCTTCTGTCATCCTGAATAAATAGCTAGCAACATGAGGGTAAAAACAACAGATAAACATGTTCCCTAGTGTACTGTACAAGAGCCTTCTTTCCAGATTGAATAAAAAAACTTGAAAATATTATTGCAGCAAGTAAATAAAACAAAAAACAAAGCAGAAAAAAACTATTTCTTACCTCTACAATAGCTTGCTTGTTGTCAGTATCCACGGACAGAACTTTAAGCACACGACTGGTTGTGAAGAGGAGTTTCTCGTAGGTATAACTTCTCATGATGCGCACAAGCTCAGCTGGACCTCCAGATGCCAGGATAATCAGTTTGCTTTCCTTGTTACCATAAGCCAGCACATGGAGACAGTCTGCATTTAACAAAAGACACATTTCACTTCATAAGGATAATTATTTGTCTACCACAAAGAGTTTACCTTTTTTCAAGTTGAAACTATGAAAGGACATGAGGCTGAAGAGCTTGTTAAAGGGGAAAGCAAGCCTGTTCTTGACAAAAAATTCAAGGGAGCCCAGGAGCTCTTACCTACATTTGTATGAATTTAAGCTTACCAGCACAAAAATGCAAGAAGTAATCTTTCTAGTCTAATTTTCAACTGAAAATGCAGTGAGGCTGACAAAACAAATTAAAAAAGAAAAAAACACTTATATGATAACACAACCTCAAGGTCTTGTACCTGTTACAATTGCCAGGAACTTGACATTTGTGCGACCAAGCAATGCCACCATTTTCTGAAGACCTCCTGCTAGTCTGACAGCCATCTTGGCTCCTTCTTGATGAAGTAGCAGATTATGTAATGTGGTGATAGCATAAAAAACCACAGCTTCAACAGGTGACTCAAGCATTCTCACAAGAGCAGGGATGCCACCAGACTTGAAGATAGATAACAAACCTTGCCTGCAAATAAAGGACAAAGTTTTTTAATTAATAACTGAATTTACTGTGATAGTATTGTTTAAATGTGTGATACTTCGTTACATAAGACTTTACTACCTCACTGAGTTTCACAAAAAAAAAAGCTTTTAAGACACCTTTCAAAGTCACAACAATTGTCACAGTCACAACACTTGTCACCGTCACAAAACTCGTTAGAGTCACAACATACAAAGAGTTGATATACCTGTGATGAGAAAGGTTGTGTAATGTACCAGCTGCGCATCGAGTGGTCTCGGGATCAGAGGAGTTGTTAAGAGCTTTTACAAGGGTAGCGACCATCTGCGGTGAGTTCATGATGGCATGACGACTGGCATCTTTCTTGGACAGCTGATGAACCATCATGGCAGCTTGTCCAACAACAACCTAAATCACAGATATTTGTGAAAAAATAAATAAAATCTTCTTGACCAAAAAATTAATATTAAGACTTGTGTATTGTCTTTTAATTTTTATGAACTCATAATGCACATAATATTTGTGCATTATCACCCTTTAATATTATAATATAATATTAAAGGGTGACCCTTTTTTGATACATTTTGTTTGTTTTTGTCATGCTCTAAAACACGGCAAAATGACAGTCCTTAATTCTCTATATTGGTTTGTAAGGGTTTGTTCTGTTTATAAAAATTATGTTATCATTGATAAAAGTGGCCCACCATCAAAAGGCTGAAAAGATTATATTCATTTGCTTGCACACAAGTGAAAATTAAACAAAATTCTTATCAAGTGATTCATAATATCTCAATTCCCAACTCTGTTACTAGGGCCTATAAGACCTATAAACCATGGAAAATTGTTGTCTATTTGTTAAATGGAGGGTACAGTTGATTTAAAAACTACAGCTGTATCTATCCCCAATGCTGACTTTACAACAAGCTGTTTACAGTGCCTTGAACAAAATGTCGTCACATCACTGAGTTACTTACCTGGTCTTCATCATTCAACAGCTTGGTCAGTTCAGGAATGGCGCGGGTCGCAAGATCAGCATCATCCTACAAGGTATAAAAAGAAACTGCTTAGCTTAAATTTGTCTGAGATCTTTGTCTTGTCTTGGAGAGAAAAATTAGACATTTCCACGATTGACCACTCCAGAAAATACCATAACATACCATAATGCTCTTTCTTTGTCACCCCGAAATTTTGCGTAAGCATTGTTTTCAGTTTCTCTTGAGGCCACTTTAACTCCCAAGAGAAACTGAAGACAATGCTTATGCAAAATTTTGGGGTGACAAAGAAAGAGCGTTATGGCATGTTATAGTATTTCTGGAGCGGTCAATGCTGAATAAACCACATCAAAATTTTCAGTATTGCTTTGGAAACCTGAAAACACATTAGAAGAAAACCTAAACTGGTGATTCAGTTTATTCGTGTTTATTCTACTAGTAAACTAGAAACTCAATAACCGAACTCAGCGCTCGATTTCCTCACTAGCTTGAACTAAATTTCCTTTCCCTTGATCAAAATTTCACTGAAATTTACCCCGAAAACTTGAATTCCCTGCTAACTCAAACTGTTTTTTGTTTCCCTATGGAGTTCAAGTTACCGGGGTTCTACTGTGTAACCAGACTATATTGACATACGTTTCCAGTTCTCAATGGCTAGTATGGAAAATGATGCAGCTTGGTTTAACTCTTATAGTGTCACAATATGAACAAAACCAAATGTACTTTGTTTTCCTCTCTTTCAGAGCTCCAAGAATGACAAAAGATGACAGAGAAGAGTTTTAATCTGAGCTCAGCTTTGACCACAAAGGTGAGGCTAGGTCATTATGACATAACCCCTCAGTCATGATGTTAATAATACAATTTACCTGATAATTGATGAGGTTTACAACAGCTTGCTTTAACATTAGCGATGGCTCTGCAAGTCGCTGTACAGCAGTTGAAGAAGCAGAGTCAAACTGCGTGGATGGAATATGTGCTCCTTCTTCAAGAGTTTCGGGAAACATAGCTTGACGGATACGCTGGCTGTTTCCAAAAAAAAAAACCAAAGGATGTAAATATATGCAAAATGAACAGTCTGAATGCAATGAAAAACATACGTCTTTGAATTGAAGGGATGTAATATTATATATCAAGACAAACTTTAAGTTGCTTACAAAAGTACAGTAGGTTTAACAGCCCAGAAACTTTTCGCAGAAACAATATTTTTGACCAGGCAAAAAAAGTCAGACCCCACTAAAATACTTTTCATGAGATGCAAGTTGCACATACCTCCTTGTGGAGACAAACTGCTCATTCATGGCATGCATATCTTGATCTGAAAAACCTTGCTCCCACTCAAATGTCATTTGTGTGGTCTTCATGTAGTCGTCATCATCATCACCCTTGATTGAGTGCGTGGTGGTAGTTGCACCGGACATGATACCGGAATCATGATGATGGTATTGTTGATGCCACATTGCCGTCTGTGCTTCTTTGCTCATTTCACCATGAGGTATGCCGCCAAGTCTGCTTGTCTCCATGGTGAAAACTGCAACAAATAAATTTCTCTCAATAAAGCTTTCTGGTTACTTTCTAATGGCTTCTAAATAACCCTATTCTTACAATATGGCCCTCTCTCCGAGGGCAGCAAAGGTGAAGGAAATTCAGTTTTATGAGTGGCTACCTGCACGAGGGGGAATGATGGACTTTTAAGATTGCCTACTTTATAGGTCCTGCTAACAATTTAGGCCATATAATAACTCTCTTTATTGAGGTTCATTGGTAGAGATAAAATGATAAGATATTGTGTTTTAAGAGACCAAGACAAGGTCGAGATCCATAATAAGACAAAAAAAGACTAAGCCAATGGCTGTTTTTATACTAAAAACGCATGATCTCTCTGGACGAACTTGGGCAAACATTTACAGTTTGTCTGGTCATGCGTCTCAAGTATAAAGACAGGCACAAGGTGCACTAAGCACCTGGACCAACTTTCCTTCTAAATATGTCTTGAATGATGCACTACGAAAGGTAGTTCGTCTGGATGCATAATGTTTCTTGTGCCCGTCTTTATATATACAAGAAATACATAACAAGATGAACTACAAAATGTTTGCCCAAGTTCATCCAGAGGGATCACCCATCCTTATAGTACAAAAGTGGCCAATATCAAGTTATCTTTTAAACTCACATTTCAGAGATTGATAAGACATTCACCTTAAAGAGGAAGTTGTAAGAGTGACATTTATTTCAACCACAAACAAGTTTCCCATTAACTTGAAATAAATTCAAGGTGGCAAACTCAGCTTATAACACAGCTGCAAGTAATATTATATGACAAAATACTCGGGAACAAAATATGCAAGGTGGAACCCTCTCTCCCCTAACTCCTTGGTATAACAAAGCATAATAATTCCTCTCCCCAGTAAGAGTAACCTATATGAAAAAGATCCTTATATAATAAAGCTACATAGTAGTGAACATATTTTGCCAGACCCTAGGCCCTTCATTATACCAAGGTTCCCCAATAGTTAACAGACATGTAAACCAAGGCTATGCAGTAGAACTCTTGATGCTGATCTGTCATAGCTGGTTCAGAAGAATGATCAATTGGAGCAATTTTAGAGTAGCTTGCCATGCAATATGTATTAGCATCTCTCTGAACATCTCGTGAAACAAAGCACACAAAAACAAACGGACCCATTCTCACTCAAGGATACGGCAAAAGGTGATCATGAATGAGTATTCGAAAATCAAACACTAAACAAATAAGCCATCATTACTTGTACCTTGCACAACCTAAACATCTTAGAAACATTGGGTGATTCAGACAAGGCATAGTTCTGATAACTAAAAGTAAAATCTGACACCTAATATCATGGGTGGCATTAAAAGGCAAAAGCTGGCACTTGTACCATAAAAACTTAAAAGTTCATCCGAGCCAAAAATAAAGGCAGACAAAAACAAGATTTTGACATCAGATCAAGTTTCCTAGACCCCAAAATTTTCGGTGTATCGCTCACTATTCTCAGATATCTCCCAACTGATTATGTAACGAAAGAAACAGCACTTACCTGCGGTAAACCCTTTCAGCCCCAATATTTAAAAAATACAAATTCTCCATACTGAACTCCAAACTTTTACTTTAAGAATTAGCTTGGAGAATCTGACAAAATATCAAAGCATTTCCCTTTGGTGACAGCGTTTCGTTTATTCTCTTAACCTTGTCTTTTGATCATGTAAGAATATTTTTGGGAGAACATAAATGTTAGATATCAAGGGGTAAACTTGGACCTCTCATGAGCCAACTCAAAACTAAGTTCAGTTTGCACAAATCTTCATACTAACCTGAAAAAAACTTGCTGAAGTATGCACTTTTTTAATTTTTGAGATAGCACAAATCGTTTTGTGTCTTTCTGGTTGTACATGGGTTGAAGAATATGTTTTGGGGAATATTTGTTATGAATGTTACAACGATCTTGCGTCTGAGCGTGGGTTTTGGGAATTTTAAGAGGACACTAGAAGGAAAGTAGTGACTATGACCAATACAAGTTAGATGAACTTGACCCAAAGTATTGCTTGCCTAAGAAGTTTACCTACGTATTTGCATATGCCAGAAAAGACGACTAATGCAAAAGGAATTTTGTATAGATTGGTCCTATGATTTGAGACTGTAACATTCATGTTGCCCTTTTACAAAAGTCCCTAGCCACAACCAAAAACCGGTTATGAATCATGCGGTTTATACAAAAAAATCTGTCTAATGGAACCAACAAATGAACCATAAAAAGAGACCCAACTCTAATTAGCAAACCACGCTCGGATGCTTCGTGTATTTAAAGCATGTCATGAAGAAATTTCCTACCCTTTCACCGCCGATCGGAATAACCGTAAGTTTCTAGCGATTTTTTTTTTCACACGCTAAAAAAAAAATAGGGCAGACAGCTTAGAATTACGCATACGATCAATACTACGGGATTGAATAAAAGGGCAGACAGTTTCCGAGTGTTTTGTCCATTCTTTGTGACGATACGTGACTGCGGACGGAAAAATAGTTCCGAAGCTTATCAATGCACTCTTTGTCAGGAAGGTAAACATTCATCCATGTCGCGGACTTAAGATGAAATTCTCTTCCACGCAAAAAAAGCGTGACAAATATATACATTTCCCTCAATTTTCTTTAAGACGATTAACTCAGCAGTTTCTACGTAACTTAACAACTGCTTACTTGCATCTTCTCCATTCTCGAACCTTAACACTAAAATAACACGGGCCATTTAACATTATTGTAAAAGAGTCCTAGGCCACAAGATGTTCGTTTATGGCGATTGTTACTTCACTTTGTATATAAGTTATACATAATACATATAATTCTTAGTTTACATTATTTCCTTACCAACTTTTACTTCTTTAATTTGGCATCTGCTAGCTGGAAATCAAAAATCTGCAAAGGAAAGTTAAGGTTCTTGTAACTGTTCTTGCATGCACACTAAAATATACTCAACTAAAGAAAGGAGAAAACATTGTTTGGGACTTTGCCGCCTCAACTTTCCAATTGATACGTAAATCGTCCTTGACATGAAAAAACTTTTTCCTTGACATATCGGAAATAGCAAGGAAAAGATCTGAAGGTTGTCACCATCGCGACGTAAAGAAGTTTGCTTCGAGGAGTATGGCCAGGGCCATATCAGTATCATGCGAACAAGTGATTGATCGATGATTCGAAAAGGTACATTTCAAGCGAAGTTTAACTTCACTAAAATTTCCAGCGCAAGAAAAAATCGCTGGACAGTAAAACGCTTTTTTATAAAGGTGCATGTGGTACAAATTATAGAATAAATCTCCTATTATCAGTGCCTCCACACAGCAAGTAATCGTCGTCTTCGTGTTAAAAACATGACTGCTGCGTTTGACAAAAAAGGAACACTACATTCGGAATGAAACTAGACCCGCTAAATTGCATTAATGGTAATAAACTGTAGCAGTTGCAGAAATCGGCGAAGGGTATATGGAATTATCGGCTTTTCAGCGACATAAATAACTATGTTAGCGCCGTATTGTAATATAACGAAGGGAAATCAGCAGCGGTGAGATACACTTAATACTTCAACGCGCCGAGATCAATTCACCGAAAAAATAAATCAAAGAAAAGCGACGCTCAATCATTTCGAAGTATTAGGCACAAACGGCTATTTATGGAGCAGAGAAAACTCACAAATCATGCCTTTGCCGACCAGATAAACGCTTCAAACACGCGGGATCCTGAACTACCGAATTCAAGGAGACAACTTTCGGCGAAAAGAGCTCCATTGTTCAGACAAAAATACATTACGTTCCGAAAACGACCATTTCTAATCGAAATATATCATCACAAAGACCCCCACAAAGAAACAAAGCTAAACTTCAACCTAGTTTCATCTATCCGACAGGTACTTTCACTCGCCAAAAGGCCGAACAAACCTCAAATCTTTTAGCTGGTAAACAAGCGTTTACAACAATAAACTCCTTTCAATATTAGACATGGCGCGTTTCTGGAGAGCAACAAACAGGTCTGGAAATCCAATTCCAACCGTTTGCTGGTTAAATTTAGAAGAACAACCGTACCTGTGGAACTAGCCTGTATTCACCGTCCCTATTTTCGGTTGCAGAAGTCGTTTGAAGCTGAAATGTTCACTACCAGAAGGAATCCTAAACAGTCGCGAGGGTTTGGCAGACAACCGAGCTAAGCGTGGGGACGATTCGTCGACTTAATTACCTGTCAATCATTCGCACACAAATATGCATCTTTTAATCAGCAAAATGGATCTTCATCAGATTACTCCCGAATTTGCCGTCGTTTAGGAGTAAAAATAGATCTTTTAAAGCCACAAATATGTAACATTTCGCATAAATACTTAATAATCAGGATCTAAGCGTTATTCTGAACTCCAAAAAGAAGAGCTTGTTGCCGAAACTCGGTAAATTGTTCTTCGTATGCGCTTAGTAATGCGAGAAGAATTTGACAGGCATGCTGTTAATACTCGCAAGGGATTTGACAGGACTCCTCCCAAATACTTTAACAATTCTCAACAAAACAAAAGGAACAGAATTTAGCGCTTTTTTTGTCTGTTGAATGCACCAGCTACAATAAATCAAACAATTGTTTTCTTCATCAATTTATTTCCACAATTAATAAAAGAAGTGATTTGTATCGCTGGGAATTTCAAAATTATTTTTCTTTCTACCCGCGTGAGAAAATAACAACTATTCTTACGGGGTAGGGCACAGGTATATATTGTCCGTCTCATGACTACAGCTAGTTTGTATTTGTTAGAACTGGGCGTTAGAACGTAAACAATATATTTGGGGTGAGAATTTCGCCTTATTATTGGTATACTCTTGGAAAAAAAAACTACTCATCCACCCAAAAAGGGACCAAACAAAAAAAATGCTCACGAAAGAATTAGAAAACGGAACGCGCGCACGTCGAATAGGCGGGATGAGTTCATCCCCCGCGCACGCGAATCGTCCTATGTAGTATTTTCCTAGGGAATCCATGCCCCGGCTAAAAGCTCAGCAAAATGTCTAACACTGTTGTGTATCTTATGTTGTTTCTGAAAAAAATTAACAGGTTAATGAACGATCTTTTTGGGATACAATTTTGTTCCTTTCATTTAACCGATTTTTTAGGCACTAACGAAATTTGCAGTCATTTGAGCGAAAAGGCATCAAAAAGCAGGTTTCTTACGCCCGCCCGAGAAGCTCCAAAATTACAGTAATGAAGGAAAAGGAAAGGAGAAAAAGAAAGAGCGGGGAGAAGAGAAAAAAGCAATGGCTGCACTCTTAGTTTTTATAATAGCTACTTTGGAGATTGTTTTTGGCCGAAAACAAAACTGTTCGACGCAAAAGGTCGATTTGGCGATAACGTCATCAAAAATCCGGCTAGACATATTTTAGCATTTTCTTTGAGGGTGCTGAATATGACACGACCTTGGCGAATATTAACCAATATGATCACTGGGGTATACCGTTCGTCTCGCGTTTGGATAATCTTTCCTAACCTGCTGATATTCATAACTCGCGTGTGATTCATGTGTTTAAATTTGTGTCCGAAGAAGGACGACTTGATATAGCAAACTGATGTAGCGCACAAAAAAGTTTTTATAGTTTGACTTTCTTTCTTTTTGCCAATTGTAGCGACCTAATATTATGACTGGATCAGTTACTTGCGTAGTTTCTTTTGTGAATTTGCTCAGAGAATGGTCGATTTTTGAAATGCCGGATTGTAAACGAAACTTCAGCCTTAACTTTTTGGCAGTATTTTTGTCGGGTCAGTCATACGTGGCAAGTCAAAAGGGTGATGATGATCATGATGATGTGATGATGATGATGAGGAGGATGATGATGATGATGATGGTGATGATGATGAAAGGGACAGAGACCACAGCCTGTATTATATAAAACTACCTATGGACTTAGATCCACTCCTAAGCAAATCTCAAGGCTTCCTCACTGAGTTAGTTTCACCCTTGTCTAGCGAACAAATTGCAATGCCGGCGGCTTCGGAAAGCGAAATTGCTTACGAATGACTCTCACAAAATGAAGGGTTCAGTGTTCAACGGATTGGAGTTACGTCTGTGAGGGACGTGAAATACAAGTTTTGCTTAAAAACACGGACTACTAAATTCCCAGTAAACTAAGCAATATGTAGGTGCGTGTGTCAACTTTTGATGCATCTCTCAAAATTCCTGAAGTGTTTTCGCGGCCCAGAAAGTGCTTTTCCTTATGCATTTTCCAAACGATTAAACGTTCTTTGGGGGTCATTTAATGTTCGTGCAAAGTAGGCCAACATGCTTCTCGAGTCTTGTAAAATTTTCAATTTTTTTTCCATTTGAAATTTATTAAAAATCACATTTCTGCTAAATGATTTTTGCGCACTTAAAATAGCCAGTTTTGGGACCGAATTGTTTTCGGGAGTATTGAAAAAGCACACTTGCAAGACTCAGTAGTACACGATTGGAACTTGAAAAACGTTCAACGCTTGCATCGTTGAAAAAATCACAGCCACGAGCAAAAACCCAAGATTAGCTTCACAGTTCATCTTCTGTCACGCCTGACTGGACGGAAAAACAGATACAGTAGATCTACTTGAGTTATAAATAACTGCTACACTTATAAACACGTGTTACGACACAATTCATGTTTCCGTCGAACCGTGAAAAACTGTTATGGAGTCTTGTTACATAATGTCCGTAATTTGGACACAGTAGACGAAATGAATTCTCAATTAAGGCTTAATGATTTAACTTAACAATGAGATTCAGTACTAAATTGAATGTAACGGCGCTAAAGTTTCGGCCTGAAAATAAAAACTGAGATTCTTCTCGTAAATCATCCGACACGCACGGCTAATTCGGAAACTAATTATTAAAACCCCTCGTGGTGGGAAATATATTTTTTGTCAATGGGTGAAACCACAAGGTATTACGTTATATAACTTCCTTAACGCAGCGAGATAACAGCTTTACGCCTAAAGACAGAGCTCCTTTACTTAGTGTGCATTCAACAAGTGAGATACAGTTTTTGCCTGCGTACGGACGTCTCCTATTTCCTTTGATGCAAGCGGAAAAGACGTCCCTTTTCCGCGTGCAACAAAGGAAATCAGGAGACGTTTGCACGCAGGCAATACAGTTTGAGCTGGATATCCTACTACTTCAATAAATGCATGCTTGAAGCTGTGAAGGATTTCAGTCCTGATGTCCCTGCAGGTCGAGCTACGAAAGCTGACAGAGTGCGCGAAATATTGAACGAATCAAAGTGATAAAATCTGGATAAGTTGAACCTTTAAGTTCCAAAGGTGATCAGCATCAATTTTCTCAAAACAAAGTCATTGCATAATGAAGCTAAAAAATTACGAGAATTAATAAATTGATATGGGAACATACTAGAGAATTTGTATGCGCACTGTGCCGGATTGGTACCTCTGGCTATTTATCTGTGCTAGCCTGTTCCAAGCGTTCCTTACATTGAGTAGCGCGAACGACAGGAAGAGGTTATTTATTCGCAAACCTTCCATCCGAGGTGAAATCGCGTGTTATAGAACTGTAGTAGAGATGCCATCAAGAGAACAACTTAATATATAATTAGCTTGTGGTCGATAACGGGGTCGCAAATCAATATTTCGACTTCCTCGGAGCAAATGGATGTGGTCGAACGTTTATCAGTGTTCCCAAAAAGCACTTTAGTCAATATAAAACCACTGCCGGTCTCATCATTACTCAGCGTCGCTTGATCACTGGTCCGCAATGTGAAAACACTGGCTCGAATCCTACCGGGGGGGCGGGGGGGGGGGGTACTCCCTTTGATGGCCAAATACGGCGAGGCTTCGCCCAAAGGGGGTATATTTTTCAGGCCTTACGTATATGAAAGTGTAGGGATTTCACTCGTTTTTAAGTATATAAAAGGGTAGGGAAATCTGTCATTTGGGTCTGTAAAAGGGTCCAAAAGGGCTAACAGATGAATTTTGTCGCTTTATAAAGTCGAGAAAACGTTTTATTTTGTGATTGATTCCTAGTTAAAACACAGTGCATTTACAACAGTTAAAAGGGATGCAAAGTTCTAAACAATGTATGTGAAAGGGGTACCATTTGTCAATAGAAGGTATACGAAAGGGGCACCTTTTTCGTAAACAAATTGTACATAAAAGGGTAAGGGGTTGGATTAACATGGGATAAGTACTGCCACCCCCCGCGAGTCCTTTACAAGGTGCTCGAGAGATTTCGTGCGAGACGACACGAATAACTGGCCTAACGAAGCGCAAGGTATTAAGGGATGCCAGGAGCCCATCAAATGGAGCCTCCATCTCCCATACAAGCCCTTGGAGTCAACCCTTTCCCGAGTAGATTTATAATTAGAACGGTTCCCAGGGGAGACTTCGCGCGCCGACGGTGGGAAGAGCCAATCATAACCACGAAATGACACTGCTATTGTACTTCATCAAACAGCAGGAAATTCGGTGTTGACAGGCCAAACACAATCATAAGCTAGTGAAACGTGACTTCAGCGTTTCCATCCCACAGAGATTTTCTTTTTTTTCTTTCTAGCGGGTAGATTATACTGTGGAGAGTTTTAAACTCTGAATATGTCAATCTTAATTTTGGTTGCTTGTCTCAAATTAAGAGGCTATGAAGGTGGTCTGTTACATGCATAATGATTAACTACTACCTGCATTCTGTAGTTCTGACAGGATTCGTTTTCTTTAGTCAATTTTTTTGGGCGTCAAGGTTCTTATTTCGGCTAAATGACTCAATATTAATCAAATTTCTAGTTTTTCAAGGTTTTTTTTTTTTTTTTCGAAATGCGTTTATCTGAATAAATACTTGTAGTCCTTGTGGTTGTTTTGTCCGTCAGCTAGTGTGATGATTCCCTGCTATGTTTTGTAACGCCGGGCCCAGCCATTGTTTTCTAGCAAAAAAGTGATCTACAGATGCGAATTCGAAGGAAGGAATTGAGCCTAAACTTCTACATTAACTGCTGAGAATTTTCCTGTTAGTCAGTCATAATTCTTTTGGCGCAGATACAATCCATTTTGTTTTTCTTGAGATAAGTGGGTCTTTGGACTGGAGCGCGTTGTCACAAATTCCTCCGTTAGCAAATTACTTTTGAGTTATTCACGGTCCAGCAACTGTTGTCTTCTGTTCAAGTTTTCAAGTGCCAGTTTTATCAGGCAACTCTCATGGTGATACAAGTCAGTTGTAAAGAAGAGTGCAATTTCTCAAATTTCGGAACTGAAGCATTCCTCGTTAGTTGCTACTGAGGTCATCGCTCTTCCACGCGGTGCTTAACTGGCGAAATCCACTACAGTGATGACAAAAATCATATGATCCTGGCACTTTTTCGTCGCTGATCATCGAAAAGTTCCAAATCGTCCACAGAACGTTTAATCGTCGACTCTTTTCAAGGTGCATGCTTAAATGTGGGATGTATGACGGCAAAAAAAAAAAAAAAAAACACTCGCAAAGATAACCTTTCCGTGATCCTCAGTTCGCTGTCTTTGTCCCATCGCTTCATGCTCAGTCTCAGTCGGGTGATTCATTAACTTTTATTTCATGATACCCAGATCCCAGCGGCTGTAAAATTGTAAAAATGGACGTAAAGGTAAAAAGGAAAACGGTCGAAGGACGGGCTTCTGAGTTCGACTTCATCCAATTTTATGTTTTCACGGTGACACACGAGACTCACGGAAATATGACACTTTTCGCGGGAAACTAGCCGTTCTATTTATAAATCTACTCGGGAAAGGGTTGACTCAAGAAATTAATGGAGATGGAGGCTCCATTTGATGGGCTCCTGGGGATGCAGAAAGACTCGTCCCAGTCCCACCTACTAAACTAAATACTGCCAGCAACTAGTACCCAACTCTACCTAATCTCTCGCTTTTTCTCTCTCCCGCCATAAGGGAGTAATCAGGAGCCATAATCGGGGCAGTAATGTGTAACGATCGTAAAAACGAAAATCGCGCGGAGATTAGGGAGAGAAAGGAAGCTCCCGGTGTTAAAGTGATACGGGCATCCCTGCGTTTTGGGCATCCCCATTCCCAAATCCCTAGTGATATGGGCATCCCCTTCTCATATTACCTTAGCGATTTGGTTTAGGGTTAGGGTTACAGGGGATGGTTTTAGGAAAGGGGATTGAACAAGCAAGGGCCAATTCGAGGAAACACAACACGATCACCTTGTCTCAGCAAACGTTTTACTATTAACGTACCAAAAAAAGGTAAATTCCTTCAAAGAGCGAAAAAATAATAGTTACCGCAATACAGAAAAACTATCTAAGGGCCACTGCAAAATGAAATTAAAGAAAACGATGAAAACGAAGCCACTTACCAAATGCTGAGGATAACAAGGGTTGGTGTTCAGGGAAACCGAGAAAAAAAGCTACTGCCACGAACACTGTTACACTGATAAACACGTAAAACTCTGGTAAATAAAAAAATGGCGAGATAACAAACTATAACTCAATTTACATACAGCACGTAACAAAGGAGCGTAATTAACAAAATACAGGAGAGAGAAAAGGAAAAGAATACACCATAACAAGTAAGTGTGAGAAAACGAAAACAAAAGGAAAAAATTTGCTCCAACAGGGATGCCCAAAACGCGGGGATGCCTATATCACTGTGAAACCGGCATTTTTTCCTTCGCCATTCCGTTCCCAGATCACGCCCGTCTTTCGGTTTTTCCCTTGATCTTTTTTTCCGACTTCTCTACCGTATCTTAGAGCCTGGCAAAAGCTTGGCAAAAGCTAGCCATTTTGCGGAGCTGATTTCTATGAATGCAAACGCATTTTTTGAGTATAGTAACTTTTTTTATTATCTACAATCTCTGACATAATAATTTAGACTCCCAACATGTATAGTATTTATATTGTAATAAACTTTATACATTCGCTGTCCAATTCAAATAGTGTAAGGGATAATACTTTGTCCCCAGGGTCTCTTGTAAAGGTGATTGGAAGAGAACCCCCGGGGACGAGTTATAACCACCCTAGTCCCCAGGCCTACTCATTCTTGTGATAGCCCATCTACAAGTTATCAGTTTGAAGCATAAGTCCATTTCTCAGCATCTAGATACAGGACAAGTTCGTGGACGTTTGCTGATTGAATTGACAATCGGAAACCTTTCGTTGTTTTTCGTGACAAGTCCTTCATTCCTTGGGTGAGTTCTGATTGGAGAAATTATGCGAACGTGTTCATGTCCCATTTTGCAACAACAATAAGAAATAGCACTCCACATCAACCTCGGTCTACAATGGAAAGGCCTAGGTCACCAGGTCCGCTGTGTGGCCTCTATGGGCCAGGCAAAAAAGGTCCTTGGCTAGAATACCTTAAGTCTCCTTCTTTAGTTCCTGTTTCAAACGTATAAACATCCTCTTAAGCGACTGATTCAGACTCAGATTTAGTCCAGTAAGTGGTGAGCACGCCGCAGGACCCACTAGATAACAGGTGAGCCCGATCTTGAAAGTATTTTTTTCGGTCTACGGGATTTAGTACAGGGGGGGCTCTGGGGCACCGGAATCTCTCCCTAATTCCAAAAATATGGTTCTTGGTTGATACACCTTTAGTATTCGTCCTTTGTTCCTTTTTTTACACGTGTAAATATCCTCTTCAGAGAGGAATTCAGATGTAGTAGTTCTAGTAAGTCAAGTAGCTGGGCGGCCCGCTCCAGGCACCGCTCGAGAAAAGGGAAGCCCGACCTCCAAACTCATTTCCTCGGTGTACGGGTTTTAGTCAAGGGGGGCACCGGGGCCCTGGGCCCCTCCTCAATATCAGCCCCTGTTACCTTTATCCTGCTAATTTGGGTTTGGGATCATGATGAGTCTTATGCCACCATATGATAATCAACATGAAGATAAAAAACAGCACCCTTCTCATCATAGTTTTAATGTCTTTGGTTATTAGGGCGTTGGCCAGTACCCCGGACACCTTGTGAATCTCGTGACTGACGCATACGAACACAAACGTGGACAAGACGACATTGAGAAATGGCTGGCTAGGAATTAGGACCAAAATTCCCTTGGTATCGTGGGCAAGCCAGATATGATACTGCGATATAAACAACTGCAAACAAGCAAAAACAATCAACACTTAATGACTGGCCCTGATGGAAACATTGAGATTCGAAGGAAACAAAATTAACTGTTTCCCGAGAGACCAGTCTGTAAGTGATTTGTTATATAGCTGGAAATTTTGCAGCGGGAAATTGATTAAACCTTGCTGATACAGCGCAGAGACTTTGGCGGGAAACAGTTTTATTCCTAGATGTCATGTGACCTCGAATAACCAATGAGAGCGCGCGCTGTTGGGAAGAAATCTTCAGCTATATAACAAATATTTTTAGTGTGTAAGCCGCGTAGCATTTATATTAGGCAAAAAGAAATAAAAATTGGCGATTTCTTGAGTGCTAAGAAACTCTATGATTCCGTCTGAATACCAGCTCTAGAAAGGAAGTTGAGATAACCCAGAATCAAAGAAAACGTTGTCGACCTCAGCGAGGTTTGAACTCGCGACCTCTGAAGTAGATCTACCGGTGCTCTATCAATAGCCCTTATGCGTGTCTACGTTTTGAAATTATAAATTGCAAAGTGCAAATACAAAGAATTAAGTTCACAAAGGAGGTTTGTTGGTGAAATTTACTCGTCTAACGTAATCCTGCATACGGGCCATTGAGCTATTTTTCGGCGAGATGCTCAAAATGGTTAAAAGGGCTTTGCTCCTTAATGAAATCTGTTATTTATCCTGCATGGACTATGATAGGTTTGTTTGATGTTTGTCTCACGATAGTCATTGACACCCCCTTATTGTGGCGAACAATTTACTACTAGTAAATTGTTCAATACCATGCGACCTTTAAAGTCAAAACGTTAAACAGCGCATGTTAAGAGAATGGTGAAATGACAAAGATGAGACTCCGAGACCCTTCACCAAAAGTTATTCGAGACTCCGAGATGCAAAAGTCGCCCGAAAACGAGACTTCAAGATCCGGCACCAACAACGCTTCTGAGATATCGAGATCGCGCCAAAATTTTCCGAGACCCACGTTTTTCAAAGTACCATTCTATGCCCCTGGTAAAGGAGGAACTTCTTGTGCTATTGACGACTCGGCAGAATCAAACCTCGCCTTACAAGCAAGTCTACTTTAATTTAGCGGTGACCTTTAGAGTAAAAGCGTTATACAACGTATGTTAAGAGAATGGTGAAACCATGTTGTTAAGGGTAGAAAGAGGAACGAGCTCGAGTCCGCAGTAGGACGTGTACTATGGAATACGAAATGGCATAAATTATGCGGCAAGGTTAATTTATTTGTTCAATAATTATGTCAACCTACCCCTTGCCACATAATTTATACCATTTTTCAAGCCATTCCACGAACTCATTCGTCTTTTAAATTCTCCGCAGTATCACGGGGCCTTAAAGAGTTTAGGATAATATATATTAACTCAGTTATACATTACTAACCTCTAAAGAAAAAGAACCAACCCATGCGTAGAACCGACTAAATTTAGACCGGAGAGAACCAGGTATATTTCTGAGAAGTACGAAAGCTGTTATCTGTAATTTCAAAAAAATATACATACTAGCAAAACAGTTTTAATGTGGTAGAAACTGGAAAAGATGACTAATCAATTCTGACTCAAGATAGTGAGTCTGACACACGGAATAACTGGTCCTAGACGAAACATGTTCTTTTTTCCGAGAGCCTCAACATTTTCTGCAGGGGAAATAATATACCACCGTAAGCATTGCGAAGTTAACTCGTGTCCAACTTCGCAGGCACGCGGAGGGTAAAGACCTGCGATGGCTCTTTCCAAGGTCAAGGTATCTCGGAACAGTATCCCAGGTAGCACCTGCAGCTATGTTGCAGGTAGGTTAGCTGCATATGACCATAGGTTAAAGCTGTTTACACTATTCCGCGGGATAGACAAGAAAAGCGACCCGGAATAATCAGGGTCCGAAATTAACTTTTTAATACGACCGCTAACTGGCGATCAAGTATAAATTTTTGGTCGCCAGAGGGCAAATTGCTGATTGCATTTCTGATCAATTCTAGCAAGAGAACGTGCGAGTGGGCGGTGAATTCTCGCAACTGCCCCAAATGGAGAGCTTGCTGGCAGGAGGTGTCCTCAAAACGCAGGGTCGGGGCCGGGGCCGGGTTCGGGGTCTATCTTTTTTTTAGGGTTAGGGTTAGTGTCAACCCTACCCCTAACAAACCCTTACCCTAAAACAGCGTTCTTTAAAAAGGAGAGACCCCGACTCTGGTCCCGGTCCCGACCCCGGCTCTGACACGCGATATAGAGGTTTATTATTGGGTCGTTCGGCAAGGACAAACACAAGATTAGTTAAGGTGATAAAGGAAAGCAAAAAGGAAACAGCAACTTTATACTTACAGGTATAAATGACAAAAATGAATGGGTTTCGTTACAGGAGGGTTTTGAACTACACGTAATTGCTTGAAGAGTATAAATCTGAAAGTAAGGAGGTAAAACACAGGTCAGTTCATGGGAAGAAAATAATGTGTTTCAGCAACGCAGGATTAAACTACTCCAGAAGCCCTCATGGGCTCCTGACGTCGTCTAGCATTAGTGAACTTACGCAACAGGACGGGAGAGGAAAGAATACGGCAAACTTTGCGCGGCAAGCGTGACAATAATTTTGTTTGAAACTACTTTTCGTCGAACGTCACTTTCCTTTAAACAGGTCTATTTGCCAAGGACCAGAAATCATTGGTGTGAAGTGAAGATCACGACAAAACACGCAAGTAATAGCCCTGTCACGTTTGTCACACACAAGTGCTTTGCCGTCCTCTTCATCCTGCCGTCCTGTTGCGTAAACTTAGTCTGAAATGTCATACGTCTCTCTCTCTCTCTCGCCCGCGCCCCCGACGGGTTAGGGGGTGAAGACGTGTGACATTTCAGACTAGTGTAAACTCACTACTAATATAATCTAAGTTGCCTCACTGATGGTCCAAACACTGGGTTTACACCTTTAATTCCTAGGGCATTTATCAGTAGAAATCGGTCTAGAAAACTTTGGTCACGTGTGTCGAACACACATTCGAAGAAGTGACTATTACTTTTTGGTTTTACTTTTTACAGGTTAATATAACTGGCGAGATTATTTTCAGTCAATCATTTATTCAGGAGCCCATTATCCGCCGCGAAGAACTCCCAACCTGGACCTATGTCAAGGAGCTTTCACAGATCAGTCATTCATAGACATATTCTGGAGCGTGAAACCTCAAGTCTGTACGCGTGCACTTTCCAAGTAAAAATTTACTAAAAAAAGAAAGCCAGCCCTAATTTGCAAAACAAGAGTAAATCCTGAGGAATTCTGGTAGTAGTGGTAAAATGGCGACATCGTGCAAATGGCCTACAGTGACCTGAAGTTATCACCTCGCGCGGCCGGGAACTGGTATCTCTTTTGTGACCCGCTTAATCATGGGAACGATAACGTAGTGAAATCCCTTTCCCGTCCCCTTCCTATCGGGCCATTGGACGCACTTCTAATCTGCGATTACTTCTAGTTATATCAATGTAAGGCTAAGTCTAGTGTTATGACCTACTTTAAATTGACTACTCACCAGAAGGGCTACAACGGCAAAGAAAAGAGAGACGACGGCGGCAGGACCAGAAAACAAAATTCTCTTGTTATTATCCTCAAAGAACTTAAAATATTTAGCAGTGCAGTACACTAGCGCTACAACCATTCCATAAAGAGCAATCTGCAAGAGAAATGCAAGCAAAGAATTAGCCCAGGTAGCTGGGTAGGAAACTCCAGCCAGTGCTAGTGCGAAGACGTCGTTTAGATTTACATTTTAATTTCAGTTTGAAAGGATACGTACCGAGTGTATTTTCACTGTAAGACACGGTAGTGGCGTCCAAGGTTGGACGAAGTTGAAACATAAATTTGATCCTATGTCTAGCTAATATTAAATTCAATATGGCGGACAGCAACAGCCATTTTAGAAACTTAGGAATTTGGATTCAAACGAATCCTAGATTCGCGCTCCCATTTTATTGCGAACGAGTTAAAATTCCCATAAAAGGTCAAGTGGTTATCTGTACTTATTGCCTTGGTTGTGGTGTTAATTTATCGGGGGTAGGGAGAGGAATATCAACAGTAATTTTTAGGGGTTTGGGGGGGGGGGGGGGGGTATTAACAGGAGGCAGAGTGCCCGAGCGGTCAAAGAACTAGAATTGCAATCCGCAGGTTTCAAGCCCTGCCGTAACCGAGGTTGGATTAGTTCGAGCGCGAGTTCATAGTTCACCTCGTCATCCATTTTTGTAAATTGCCATCCTGTTTGCATTGACCATTTGGGATTCTTACTTGTTATATTTATTCAAATTATTTGTTTTTCTCCTTACTAGTGGGCAACAAAGTAAATTTCTGGGTTACTAGTAATTCAAATACCACTGTAGAGTCATTAGCTACTACTTTGTTGCAGGGATATTAGCACTACTCTCTCAGTCGTAGTCGTAAGCACCAGAGGGAATTATTTAGTAATCTGCGGAATGTAGCACAACTAAAGAAAGAAATACACTCACATATCTGTCCAGCCACGACCGGAACCACCATTCACGAACACTGTCATTTTCATCAATAAATAGTTCTTTAATTGCCCACTGAGAAAATATCCATTGACCCAACGTCTGAAGGAGAAAGCACAAATGTTCTTAACCACCAAAACAAGCGTTTTCAGAGATGGTTTTCGCACAGCATATGTAGCCGGCAGTTTTATTGAAGACACCGGGGAGCGCGGGTTGGTGGCGAAGGAATGAAAATGTGAACAGAAGCTTGGAGAGGAATTCTGTCCGATTCTCCCGGTGACTTCAACGCACGCTCGCGCTCCCATATCCCCCGATTGCCGGTCCCTAACAAGGGCAACGTGTTGGAGGGCTAATTTCCCTGACTTGTGTGACATTATCGCGTTAATGAAAAAACATACTGTTGTCCCGGCCTTAATTAGCCTGCGTGCAAAAGTACCTTATTTCCTTAATGTTAATTTGAAAATTGTAAAATCGATACACTTGAAAAGAGTCTTTACCGACGTTTCGGCAATGCTGCCTTCCTCAGGGTACACGAAATTATACCGTTATTAGAGAACTTTAGATTCGAGGATGAGACCGACTACGAGTACGAGATTTGACTTAAAATTTTTCGCGTCTTCTCAAAATATGGACTCCCCGGAAAGCTTCATTTTACCATTTTTCACTAGAAAAGTCTTAAGTAAAGGAGGTTACACCCTCTCCCGATCGCAAAATGATAAAACTTCTAACATTTGATTAATTGTTTCCGCTCCTGTTTCCGCCACTACGACAATCGCGCTAAAACTCCTAGAAGAATGGCGACGGCTACCACGTTTTCCCGCCAAAATGACGCTGGCTCACGCGCGTGCACTACAGCAAAAACCCGCGTATAAGAACCTAGGTTTTTCCAAGTTAGCCTAAACAGGTTGGTAAAATGGTATTTAGTGTAAAATTAGGCTAACTAGGTTCTTAACTTTTGTTCAAGAAATAAAGCTGAATTTTTAAATGATCTGGTGTTTAATGTCCAAAAACAGTATTCTTGGAGGCTTCGTCAAGCAAAATACTATACTATTTTAATCTGATTCTGTTACAATCAAACCTATGGTAAAGTTTTATGTAACCATGCTATAGTGTTTAGAGTATTATTGCATACAGACTGTGTTATATATATATATATATATATATATTTTTTTTTTTTTGAAAATAAGAACCTGTTTTAGGATTTTAGCCTAAAATGGTTCTTATGTGAAGGGTGCTTAAAAATGAAATTTTAGCCTAACAGGTTCTTAAATGTTAGGTTCTTATACGCGGGTTTTTACTGTACTTACTATTGAGAAAATCTCGTTCTCGTAGCTATTCTCCTAAAAGTTTGCAAAGACCTCTGGGACTGTTACCAGGGACAGGAAAAAATGGCCAATAGCTGACTGGCGCGTCCCCAGAAGCGATCCCAGAAGCAACTGCGGGACACATTTCGGCTCCAGTTCCCTTTCGTTTTAAAGTGGCAAATAACTAGGAAGGAATCTGAGCGGGACGAGTTGGCTGGCAGTTCAATGACAATACACTTACCGGCAAACTCCAAATGATTCTAATTCCACAAAAGAGTAAAAAGAACTTAATCAACATTGTCAGATAATGTTTGTAGTTATCTGCAAGAGTCAAAACAACATAAAACAATACATTTTTAAAAGTGTATGAAGTATTCTATGGTATTCTAGCCTGTGAGCAAGCTCTCCTGTTTGGGTGAGTGAGGCGAGTCTCGCGAGAGCGCGCGAGCGAGCGGCCTCAGCCCCTCGCTCGCGCGTTCTTGCGAGGCTCACTTCGCTGGACCAGATAGGAAAGCTTGCTCGCAGGCTAATGGTATTCTATCCTCCGTAACGCTGCAGCCCTCCGTAGCAACGGACGAAAATAAATCTCCACCAAAGACGAAACTAAATCTCAGCTTTAGTCTGCCTGCAAGCTAGCGCCGTAATCCCTGCTCTGAAGCAGACGGATAGAACGCGTTGGACGACCCAAACTCATTCAGACGAACTTAACTGAGCCAGACGTCAAACTTTTCTTGAACTTAACTCACCAAGTTTGGTTTGTCTCATGAAAAGTTCGATGTTTGGCCTAGGCCTTAGATTAGCAACAACTCTGCACTGGCAGCACGTTTTTTGTACACTTCTTTGCCGTTGCTGCACGACCGCTACGTGAAACTGCCTTACTTCACGTTTTATGAAGGACGTGAACACGAAAAACCGATTTCATTTTTCTTTTTCTTTTTTTTTATCTTAGGTACAGTCTTTTCGAATTCAACTCCAGAAAAATTCGCCAACATTTGACAATTGAATGAGATGGAACAGAAGCCCATCATTTGATGGGCTCCTGGATGGAATAAGAAGGAAGGAATTTGAAAAAGGGCGTATTACTTTTTCGTGTGACGTTTTCGCTGCCGTCCCCGTCGTTGATGCTTAAGGGACTGTTTGCAAAGAGGTGGGGGTGGGGAACCCTTAGTGAGTGGCGTAACCCGCCTGTTCATATAATCTCTCATTTTAATTTAATCACGTTTACATGATAGATGGGGTGACCATAAAAGAGATTATATCTACAGGCGGGTTACCCCACCTACCTAGGGTCCACCACCTCCATGTAAAAAGGCCCTCAGATCCCTGTTACTAGCTGGGACGCAGGCTAAGAGCCTATTAGTAAAATCCAACTAGTGGTCTATTATCAATGCTAAGTTCTGATTGGTTGAGCTACTACTAGGCTAAATGTTATAGCTCAGTAGAGTAGTAGCGAAAAGCGCCGGCTTTTTGCCGAAAAAAAGGATTAAAGTCTAGCTTTAACTTTTGTCTCGATATTTTTTACCAACAAGTTGGATTTTACGGAAACAATTATTCCTCGCGCCCTCATGGCCTCTGACTACTAGTCAATCGGCCCCCATTCGGGCTTGAGGAATAATCGTTAGTTAGCACACGAAGAAAATGTTAGTTCAGTGGAGAAAAAAGTATGAGCATTACACCAATTTTCTTCGCTCCCAATGCCTGACCGAAAAACAGATTTCTCACCTTTAACAAAAGCAGCTGTTACTCTTGGCCACGCGGCGACGAAAAGATAAATCACCACGAACCAAAACGACACCAGTGGAACGAAATAGTAAAATTGATATGGACGGCCCATTACCAGGCACAAAACAGCTACTAGGATATTCATTCTTGTCATGACCTGAAAGAAAATAGAGTCAGATTATTTCCCAAGGATTTTGCATTCCGTCCTACGAAAGAGTCCTTTATTGTGCCTTGATTTTAGTGTGGCTTTGATTCAGGGAACTGCAGCGATAGCATGCACCGCTAATGAAAAGATCTTGCGATTATATAGAAACAATTATAACTTTATCATAAAACTGGTTTCCATATTATCACGCGATTGTCAGACTTTTAGCGGTCGTAGCGATCATATCATTACATAGACCAGGCGCTTTGAAATCCAGAATTTAAGTTCCTAAATATTTATCTCTAATACCGTAAAATTCCGAATATAAGCCCCGGGGCTTATACTTTTCAAAGGCCCTTTTTAAGGGGCTTATTTTTGGAGGGGCTTATATTCGGAGAGGCTTATCTATGGAGGGAAATACGCGTTTCAAATCGATTGGGCTAGCATTATAGTTGGAAGGAAATTTACCGTTTTTGCTTTGTTTTACTTTGTATTTGACGGCAATTTCCAAGTACAAGCCCCCGGAGGGCTTATATTTGGAGGGGCGATTTAACGGAGGGTTTTTTGCGTTATGAGTTTGGGGGGCTTATGTTTGGAGGGGCTTATTTTCGGAATTTTACGGTATTCTACAGGGTTCTCCAAAAAAAAAAAAATTAAAAAACAAAGAAAAGAATTGAAGTAGCTGGCAATATGGAAAGTCGAAAGGAACAGAATGCTGGGGTAGATGGGTGGGGTGTGATAAAATGCATTTTAGTTCCTTTAGAGCGACCACGGAACAAAGTTAAGCCATGACGGAGATGACACCTCTAATTACCACATGTGCTTCATTCTATATCAAGTTTGTCTTTATAGAACAAAACTGTTAAGAAGCAAATGCGTTGTTGGGATTTATCACCGCACGTACAAAATTGTTTTCTGTAAGACTGAAGTCAGCCTTCCACACAGCTGTTTTTGTCTCGTCATGAACCGCTTCTCCTCTTGGCGCGGAGCGACGCTTCACGAGACGGCAAAAATCGTGGTTGCGTGGGAGACTCGTAAGAAGCTTGTGTTACGTGGACGGAAACCTGCGTGGCAGGCGCCGGTTAGTTTTGATTAGTTTTTGTAAAGCGCGCGCTTCTTCGAAATTTCTCCGTTCACCCCCTAAAAACCCGCGCCTGCTACGCAAGCAGGCTAGGTGGGCGGCGATTGCGCAGGTATTTTTTTAGTAAAAAGAGCCTGTATTCAGTATTACAGTGGAACCCCGCCTTACGGCCACCTCGGTAGTACGGTCGCCTCGTTATTACGGCCACTTAAAACGGCCACACATTTTTCTTATGAAAAAACCTCGTTGATGCGGTCACCCGTTAATACGGCCAACGGCCACATTTTAAAATTCCAAACAGTAGAATCTCTATAATTTCACCTTCGTTATTACTGTTTATACAAAAAGATCCAGAAATTTCGGAAGCAGCTTTTGAAATTTAAGAAGCACCTTTTTGGATTTTTGGCAATTTTTAGCAACTTTTTGGCATTCTAGTAAGCAACTTGCCAGCATTTTACGAGCACAATCGAAACAGGCCTATGTGTTATCTCTGACACAACCTGTTCCCAGGGCATTTCAATTAGAGAAAGCCCTAGGGAAAAGTTTTATCTATATCATTATTTTTATTTTTTTTAAGAGAGATCTGCCTAACTAGTGATTACCTGGCAAAATCTGTAGAGCCCAAAGTCTCCTTTGTTCCAAAAGTATGAGAAATGTCCATAACCGGTTAGGAATAGGTAGGATGCCACTAAAAGCCTTATGAAAACGTAAATTGGAAGAACCTGGCGATAGATAACAGTAGAACTATGTCATACATTTTTAGGATGGTTGCGGACATCTTACGATCGAAACTCCGTGCATCATCTTCCCTTACACAAACAGATCACAGTGACAATGTCTCCTATTTAATGGTGTGGCGCTTATTTTCCGCGCAACACAACTAAAAATCTCAAAAATCAAACGAGCTTTGGGCGGTTTTTTACTAAATGGGAAAACAAAACTTTGGCAAGAGTCACAGCAAACTACAAATCAAAGTAGGAAAAAGAAAGTGCTTTCCGTAGGTGTTTGCGTTTTCATCCTTTTGTAGCTTTCTACAACTCTTGCTCTGGTCTGTTTTTTCTACTTTTTCCACGAAACATTTCAAAATAATTTTGTCTTAGAAGGCAACGGCTTCGAGAGAAAGTCGTTTACGAGAGGTTCTGCAGAACTACAGAATACTGACTGCAAAACGTATGGTGACTTTCCATGGATGGTCACATAAGCATAATAAACTGTAGTGAGCTGTGTCAGGTCATGGCTGTGTATACGAGTGCTTTGATTCAAACATCTTTTATTACCTTACTTGCTCCAGTGTAGTGATACAACAGAATAACCAACTGCATCCAACCTTTCCACTCATTTGTTTGATCTCTGTTTAAAACTACCATCTGAGGGAAAAAAAGCAGTCAACGAACGAGTCAACTGAATGTTTCAGTTATCAGATAGCTGAAATTTATCAGATTTATTTGCGTGACATGTCAAACAAAACAATCACGTCAGCAAAGACTCGTCTCAGTTAGCGGAGTGCAAAATGTCTCACCTGTTGGGCAGGAACCCAAGTCCAGGCCCCAAGCAGCAGGAAAACAATTAAAACCGAAACAAATGCAAGATGACTGTACTCCTTTTGCTCTTTAAAAAACAAGTTTGTTCTGGAAAAAAAGAACAGGGATACATCTTTTCAGCTGCATTATCAATTACAACGATAGAATGTGATGCAGGAAGTGAACGATTGCCAACAGCAATATAGTTGTTCCTACGAATTTTCCCGCGTGTAGTCGCCATCTTGGAGTTTGAAAGCAGAGGAAGACTGAGTAGTCGTGCGGCTTTGTTTTGCACGCGGACGCAGCAACTCCCTACATTGTTGGGCCAAAAATGTTGGGAGTTGTTGCGTCCGTGTTGGCAATGGTGTGCAAGCGGATGCAACAACTCCCAACAACATGCAACAAGGTGTGCAAACGGACGCAACATGTAACATCCAACAATATTGGGAGTTGTTGGCCACAATGTTGCGTCCGTTTGCACGGGGCTTTAAGCTCGACAACGTAGCCCGTTTGGTCACTTTGCGATCTCCTGAAGCTCGCTTCGCTTGCTCTAGGGTTAATGACACACTTTTACACCGTATAACGTATAAGGTATGGATTTCCACTGTCGCCAAGTTTTTTACGAGTACTCACGTAAATTTTACGCGGGTAAATAACATAGACAGGCATTGTATGAAGTTTCGCACGAAAAAGCAACTTTTACGTTTCCGCGCGACCTTTCACACATTTCCTCTATTCTATTTGCGCACGCAAAGTTTACGTGCGCACGCAAGCAAAATCACGCGACTGTAGAAATCCGCTCTTGAAGAGAGTTCGACTTGGTGCATATCTAACGCGACTTGAGTTGCACTGGGAAGTGAGACAAAAATCGGCAGAATTAAAGCATTGTTAACATCATAATAAGATGAACTATAGTTTAATCAAACAAACCTGTCACAAAGGAAGAAATAAAACATAATAAGTCCCAATTTAAACAGACTCTTCATAACAGGATACATTCTGTCAGAGTACACCCAACGCAATGAAAAACTGGGACGCCCGCCAGGGGTGGTTGGCTCCACACCTAAAGAGTAATTATTACGATTATTAGTGATAACAGTAATAAATTATCCCTAATTATCTCTTGCTCTAAGGGAAACAAGAGTTGCGTAGTGGTGAGAGCTATCCCCTCTTACCAATCTGGCTCGGGTCGATGCGGCTTCGCCGCTGGTGTCTTCGGCCTTCGGCCGAACACGTGTCGGCCTGCGGCCGACGAAACGAAGCTTCCCGACGCAGGCGAGAAAAACCTCTGGTACCCAGAGGTTTTGTCTGGGTATTCACCAAAAACCAACATTTCCAAATTCCAATTTGATCAGGAACGCACGGACACAATTAAACGAGTTCTTAAGAACTCCTGAGTGCTTCGTGGATAAATAAATTCCAGATTGCACTTTTTTAATAATATAATTAAATACGTTACAAAAGCAACAGACAAATGTGCAAAGATAACAACGGGTAACGCTGCGGTAAAACGGGAAACAAAAAAATGTGCGTCTTGTTTTGAAAAATTGCTACAAAACGAGTTGAAGTGATGTTGCGCGCTTTACTACCCACGAATCAAACCTCCATTGAAACAAATCGGGTTGATGAAGGTTGCGAGTAGTTTTACTTTTTCGTGAAAAGTTACGCCAGAGCGGAACGTGAAAGGAGACGCGCGAGCGAGGGAGGGGAGGGCGGGGCGTTGCCGCTAGTCGCTTGGCCCTTCTCTCGCAGCTGGATAGCTTGCTCGCGGGCTAAACTAAGTCAGAGTTTGACCACGTGTGCTCCCTCATTTCCCTTCGTCGGTATACTGACTTTTCTTCAGTCGTCTTCATAACGGGCGCATGGGAAGCACGTTAGGGGATAAGTCAGTTGTAGCCTGCGTGGCAGGCGTTAAAAGAAGAAAGGGGGAATTTGGGCTCGCGAGAACGCGTGGGGCGCGCGAGAGAGAAAGAAAAGTTCCCTTCCTTCCTCCTCCCTCGCGCGTGGTCTCGCCCCGTAATTCCCTTCCCCTTCCCTCTCGAACGCCTGCCACGCAGGCTAAGTCAGTTAGGGATAGTAGAGATAACTACGCGAGTACGTGAAAATCAACATACGCGAGTATTGACATAGCAAGTTTTAAGGTGGATTTCCACTGTCGCCTAATTTTTCCGCATGAACGCGCGTAAATAAAGTAGAGGCAATCAGGGCGGGCTTGGAGGCAATGTATGAAACGTCACGTGTAACGTAAAAGTTGAACCTCGCTCAACTTTTACGTTTACGCGTGGCCTTTCATACATTGCCTCTATTTCATTTACGCATGGAAATTTTACGTGCGTTTGCACGGAAAAAATACGCGTCAGTGGAAATCAACCCTTCAGGGTCACTCAACGAGAATATAGTTTAAAACCACTTAAACATAGCATTGTTGAACGTATTTTAGTATTTTAACGGTAGATATAGGCATATTTCTATCCCCCCAAAATTTTTCATCTGTTCGGATTTCCTAGCTGAAAGTCTAGTGATCCGAAACTTACAGGGATCAAAACTTACCTTTTCAGCCAGAAAAAAGGCTCCCTAAAATTCTACGAGACCTTTTTAGGGTAAAAATCCGTTAAAAATTGGCAATAATACCATTTTTTAGATGTTCGAAAATCCTAGGAGAGGCAGGCAAGCGAGAAATTTTACGGCAAATGTTCCGAAAATTCTAGATCTCAAATCGTCTTCCGAACAGATATTTTCCAAAAATTGTCGTTGGGTGCCCCTGACCCTTACGCGCCCTCGCCTATTTCACCCGCTCTCTATAATCGTTGAGAAACATGTAAGAACCTTTCAAGGGCCCTTTACACATGTATCACACATTAACCTGTAACATATCAATGCTATTCCTATATTTTAGCATGTTTCTGCTTTATTGGTTTTAACTAACAGTCTAAATTGAGCTCTCACCAGCAGCTCCTTTGGGTTCTGCTGGCCACAGATGCTGACATACAAACATGATCAAGAAAAGCACAATACTGTAAGACAAAAAAAATGGACAAGAAACAATTACTCATTCGGTAAAAACAAAGAACATCGTCAGCAATCTGTATTCGAGAATAAACTACAATTCGCTAGTTTAGAAACGATAAGTGGACTGGTGCCGAAATGCTCCCGCAAGTGATTCTGGGATCGTTACTAGGGATGCGCCGGTCAGCTATTAGGGAACTTAAGCAACAACGACGGTGACGGCTACAAAAACGTCACTTAAAAAGTGAATTCGTACCGCTTCAAACTTTATCGACCGCGGAAGTGTTAGCTCAGTCGGTAGAGCGCTTGACTGCAGAGCGGGAGGTCGCGGGTTCGATTCCCGGAGCCGGACAATTACTCAGGGTCTTAAAATAACTGAGAAATGAAGGTACTACGTTTGCACTTCAAGCGGTTGAACTTTCGCGTGGCTTGGATGGCCACGTAAAATGGCGGTCCCGTCTCCAGTAGGAGACGTAAAAATAGTGTCCCCAGTTAGCACTTTCGCGCTAAATACATTGACACTCAAATAAAGTGCTTTATTATTATTATTATCATTATTTATTATTTATCGCGCTTATTCCATCTCGTTTAGTTCGTCAAATGTTGGCAAATGTTTTTGGAGTTGAATTCTAAAGGACTTTATCAAAGTTCAGGAAAAGAAAAGAAAGTTGTTGTCTTGTGTTCCCGTCCTCGACAAAACGTGAATTCAGGCACATTCACGTTGTAGTCGGGCAACGACGGCAAAGAAATGTACAAAAAAAGCATGGTGCACGTGCAAAGTTGTTGTTTTGCTAATCAGACCTATTGCTTTTTTGCCGTTCTCGTTGCCGTCCGCGTCGTCGTTGCTTAAGCTCCCTATTGGTTAATTTTTCCTCTGTCCCTAGAAACAATCCCAGAAGTCTTTGCGCACATTAACTCGGCCCATTTTCTTCTCCTTTTTATAGTGGCGAATTAATTTTGAGAGTAGGCTTTGAAAAGTCTTAGTTACTCCAACACTCTTCACTTTGAGTCTTTTACTTTCTGTTGTCTATATGCTTGCAGTGGCGGATGCAGGGGAGAAGCCCAAGGGGTCCGCCCCCCCCCCGTTCAGTTTTAGACTAAACTGAGGCCCGAAGGAACGAAAAAAGTTTTTGGGAGACCGGGCACTCCCCTTATCTAAGGGTCTGGATGACCGCCCCTCCCCCCATCTCAAGGATTGGATCCGGCACTGATGCTTGTCTAATAAAATGTAAATACTTCTTGCTTTATCTTCAACTAAAACGTGAAACCTGACTTGAATTGAAGCCTAATTATACACTGTACGAAGAATCGGATTTACATGTATTAACAGAGTCAACAAAGCAAAATAGGTACCGTAAAGATATTAAGAAGCTGATATTTCGACCGTTCGCGCTGTGTCAGAGGATCCTAGCCGAGTTTGAAAAAAAGACTGTACGGTAACTTGCGCTCAGCCGGAAAAAACAGCTGCATCAGCATTTGCTTCGACACTCCTTCAACTTAAAAATCTCGTTTAAAGATTGAAGGGCATAAACTAAAAGGGGATGATTGTCTTACCACGTTATAAACACAGCAAATGTATTGCGCTGAAGATGTGTCAGTCTTGGTGAAGGCATACAACAAGTAGCATCAGAAACTTGAAGGTACTGATTACAATAATAATTGAATATCAAGTCCAGTTCCTGAAATGGAAACAGCATTTATGATCAGCCGAATTGTGGGCATTCAAATGAAACCTCTCCATCAGTGCTTTCATTTGGCACCATTTGTCCATCAGCTGAGGATAATTTAGATTTTTTCTCAAATTTAAGCCATCACTACGTACTGGGGTTTAAATGTGGCTAAATTTTATTTAGGCTAAGTTAACCTCCAGCCAATGCAGCCAGCGGTGTTTCCGTATTAGCATGCGTGACATGCGTGGTGGCCTACTTGGGGTTTTCAGGGCCGCTATCCTTTTGCATTATTTTGCAAGCTATTCTAGCTGATCGTTGCGGATCACCTTTTACTTTGTGTTGGCGTATCTTTGCGGATTCTTGCTCCCTCTCCTCCCTCCCTGCTGTCATGTGTGGGTGCGCAGGTAAGTATTTCACTTGGGTGGGTATTTTTTCCACTGAGTATTCTCTCAGTGTGACGGTGCCAGTTAGCGGCTCCTGGTAGGGGTGGTTCCCGCTTCCAGGGTTGCCCTGTTTACCTCCTCGCCGTATTTTTGGCAGTTGGCCTCCCCCGCTAACCGTTTAGGCACCAGCTCCCAAGCTCATCAATTGGCGATGAGTTTAAAGGGTTAATTCATTAGAGAGGTTAAGCATCACGTTTACGTCAAACGTCAAACGCGAATTTGTACCACGAGACCACGTTTCCCCTTTGCTTGTCGCCTACTGTTCATTATTTCTACACATAAACTAGTAGTTTCACGCAACGTTTTATCCATAAGAATTTTCTGAGCTGTTTTTATCTGTTCATTTTCTATTTTGAGAAATTTTCAACCTAAATCTGACGTTTGCCATTTGCAGTAAACGTGAAGCTTGACCCTCTAAGCCCTAAGAGTGATCAGCATCAAATTTCTCCCTGTAATATCAATGCTTTGTAAAACAGAGTGGTCATGAGAATCATGGACATGATCATACAAGATGAATGTGCTGATATTTTATCAACTTCCCCCCACTACTTCTGTGGGAAATGAATAGAAGCAACAAATGAGAATTCAAATTTTGATCTTAGGCTTTAAAGGGTTAAACTCTCTATTAGCTTTGGAATACAGTCGTCTCTTTTCGCTCCTCGCCTCCAGCGACGTTTTGCAGTAGCGTCTCCCCTGCGAAACGTTCTTAGCAGCGAAGAAAGGGGAGAAACGGCTGTATTCTCTGGGTCAGGCTGTAAAATAATGAATTAAACATTTGTTATTACCAAGGTCGTGATTGACTCTCCGTAGTGAAGTCCATCTGAAGTGGCCTCAGGTCTTTTAGAAGCTGCATAAAATGAAGTCCACATGACTGTTATGGATGAATTTTCCTTTGGACTGAAGCAAAGAGACAGCTGTAAGTACATTATAGGTAGGTTGAGTTTGATCGACTGGGTGAACATAGTCCTGTATAGGACTGTTGTTGACAGTGACTGACGTTTCAACAACCTGTGCGGTAGCCATCTTCAGAGTCAAAATGAGTTGACTTGTAGCACGTCAGTTGATGGTATTGAAACTCTGGTTATTGATCTGATTAGTCAATTAAGTTGTTGTTATTGGTCGTCTCTCAGTTAAGCTGAGATGTTACTGTAATTGGCTCATTTCCCTTGAAATTGTTTAGTTTTGTTTTGAATGTATTCGAAAGTGGACATTCAACAAGTTACTGGGGCAAGTTTGGTCCCCTGTATCCCCTCGGTGGTGAGTGATACGCCTGGTGGAATTTATCAAAGTGGTGTTTCTCTGTGGGAATTATTGCTTGACCAATAGATGAAGATGAAATTTTTAAACCCAGGGACTGGCGTTCCTCTTGTCTTTCTGCCCATGGGGGTGGGGCGACAGATGGATGTCATTTCAGACCGCCTGATAGGTAGGTCTCACTAACTTTCTAAGTCAATTTACTTACAAAATTTCTGATACAATTGAATTGAAGAGGTCAATTTTCTCATTAGTGATCGTTTTCCGAGCTGGGTGAAGCTTTCCTTCAACAACTGGTTCTGCAAAAGAATGAAAACGATAAAAGCTGTGAGGATGATGGTGTTAGAACAACGTTGTGACAGTCCAAAACAATGTGGGAACAGTGTTGCTACGCTGCGCTGAAAATGGTTGTTGGTTTTCATTCCATGTATTTAAACATCACTTTTACTTCAGCAAGATGTTGTAATTTTACCACACCCAGTTCAATGGGGATGTACAGGATCATCACACTTTTCACACTTTTGATAGATGATTATTTCCCCCTGGGAGGTCCCCCAGACCGGTTAAATGATTTCCCCCTTGGGAAGTCCCCCAGACCTCTCAGAATGATTTTTCCCCTGCGAAGTCTCCCAGATGCATCAGAATGATTTTTACCACTAAGAAGTCACTAGAACCCTCAGAATAAAGGAGGGGATGCCCCTTTCCACAACTACCCCCCCCCCCCCCCCCACTCCATTCATCAGCACTTTTCCATCTTATGTTTTCCTGCGCACATGGCTAACTGCTGGTGGTTCAGCAGGGCTGTCATCAAGAAGCAGGGACCAGGAATTCCCCCCGGCTACTACAAACGTGGCCCCTGGCTACTTTCATGGTAAAATAGAAGAAAAATAGAACCAAAAGGAATTCTTAGCTGTTTGATTCCCCACCTACTGGTTGTATTTACCCAGCAACTTGAAATCTTGGTGACAGCCCTGTTCAGGAATCACTGTCTCTATTAAAGACCTACGTACCTTGCTGGATCCAGATAATCACAGGGGGCGGTGGGAAAGGATTCGACTTCTTGAGCATCTTTGGTTTCTGAGTTTCATTTCTCTTCTTTGCTACCAAACTCTCCATTGAACTTTTCACCTTGGTTAAATTTTCTATCAAAAAAATTACCAGTAAAGAAAACATCAAAAGATAGACCACCTATTTGACAGACATGTATGGACAATTTGTCCCCGGAGGGGGGAATACTCTGGAATAAAGTGATGGGGAGGTGTGAATGAGGAAAAATTGTTGAACCCCAATATAGTCCTATTAGCCCAACAAAAGCCCAGTAAGCTCGAGCCCAGAGCTTGAACCAAAGAAAAACACTTTTTTCTCAGCATAAAATAAATTTAACATCAAGAGACCTTCAGACAATTTAAAATTTTTCAATTGAAGTTTAATTTTCAGGGCTCGAAATTGATTTTTTTGGCTAACTAACCCTTCTGGTTAGTGGGCATAAATTTTACTAACCAAATTATAAAGTTCACAGTCCAAGAATCTGTGATTAAATAGTGCTGATAAATGTGGCAAATTTAAAGATGGGTGGGCTAAAATTACATAAATTGTTTGAGAAACACAATCTTGTGCAGAAAAGAAACACTTGTAAGAACATTTCCTATGACAAACATTTTAACTAACCGTGTTGGGTTACTAACACTCATTTTTAGTAACGAAACTTTGGAAACTACAAACCGTTGGTTAACAGGTTACCATTAATTTCGAGCCCTGATTTTCTTTTTTCATTATGCATCCACCAAGAACATTTTAGCCTACAGGTATTCTTTAGGAGTTAAGAGCAGTAAATTTGGTACAGGGAACAAACAAGTGAACAGCTGAACTCATAAATGACCTTATAAATGCCCATAACCCCTTTTATCTAATAAACTCCCCTCTATGCTGCCAAAATTTTATTAATAGATCTAACAGATGCCCCCCAGGAGAATTATTCCATAATACCAGGAATTAGCAAAAAGGATCAAAATCATACTTAGATTATTCAGTTTCTTGCTTGTTTGACAAAGCTTTGCATATTTTATCTTGTTCAATGTTAAGTTTAAAGTAAGGACAGACTGACGATGGTAACCCTGAGCAAGGATTCTGACATCAATGTTAACCCTTTAAGTCCCAATATCCACATACAAATTCTCCAAACTGATCTCCATACATTTCCTTGAAAAATTAGTTGAGAGAATTTGGTAAAAGATCAAATATTTTTCTCTTTGTGATCCTTTTGTTAATTCTCATAGACTTGCTCATGATAGTTTATGGATATCGTTAGGAGAAAACTGATTTTGAGCACTATTGGGACTTAAAGGGTTAAAGGATTTGGAAGAGTGATATGGATCTCTGGACGGCAAATTGCAGATTGCAAATTTTAAATCCACAGCTTCCTTTTCTATTATACTGGGGTTTTGTAACTGACTACTTAAAGACTTACGTCCATAATTCATAACTGCATCCAAGCCTTGGTTCTTTATTGTCCACTGTAATGACGTGAAATAGATAAATATTACCCCTATTAGCGCCACTTAACATGATGATAAATAATATTAGAGTTTGAAGACAATGATAATTAAAAATCAACCTACCTTACTTCCTCGAAAAATAGGTGGGGGGTGATTTTTATTATTTATGCACAAAAGGGGGCAATTATTTCGAATATTGCTCACTGAATTTCGTGCCCTAAATATTTTGGTTTATTATCCCATTAAATCAGAAAATGATCACGTCATATAAACTGAACATATGGGATTTTCAAGTGTTCCAAATTTGGTTCTTTGATTAATTTTCAATGTCAATATCCTCGGCGTTAGAGTCAGAGTTTGTCTTCAGATTTACTGTCTGGTTACAAAAGACCCAGGGACTCACTGGTTTTGAACAGGGACTCGATGGTTCTGGACAGGGACTCATGATTTTTCTCAAGATGAGTCCCAGGAATCATGATAACTATTTGTAACAAAATCACTGCTAACAGGGTTAAACCTGCCAAAGTCCCCCTTTTTTGTTACAACGAGAATTACATCTTATATCTATCAACTCCCAGGGGGGGGGGGAGGAGGGGGCACACAAGGGAATCCTAGGAAGAGGTGTGCCGCCAAGGCCTTCAAACCCCAACCCTGTTTAAGACAGGAGACAACACTTTCTGACCCTAATTTGTTTGGTTTGCATACAGAATTAAGTAATTTTTAACACTAAAATCGTGGAAATAGACGTTAAGGAAGAAAATTCTTGGTATTACAAAATGTAGACCACTCATTGCAAGTGTTCACACTGTTTGAAAGGCTTCTAGTCCAAAAAGACACCCTGTTTAAGATGCTCAATAGTGAAATTGTATACCCTGTTTAAGAAGACTTTGAAAACTATACCCTGTTCTGAGCAGCACATACAATGTACCTGTATAGGCTAAATAAGGGGTTGCCCCCCCCCCCCTCCCCTGGATCAACTGAATTTAAACCCCACGTACCGTTCCACTGCCTGTAATGATCAGATGCGGACTTTCTTGTGAATTCTAGAAAAAAGGAAATGGCATGTAAACAGCACTTTCACAGTAAGAAACCATACTGTAAATTGCAGTCAGTGAGATCTAAAAGTCATTAAGATGGAGTAGTGATTAAATTAAATGGAAAAAAATGTGGAAAAGTACATGTATATGTTACTGGTCGAATTAAATTCAGGTTAAAATATATCTTAGTTAACGTTGGTTGAATTGTCAGTTTCCTTTGTCTCCTGGGGCCCGTTTCTCGGAGGTCCGGTAACTTTTCGGGCCCGAAATCAAATATTCACATCAAAATATAAAGAATAAGAGCGCAGGTCCTGGCTAGCAAACTACTCCATTTTGTTTCATTAACTGATAGTTGTATCATGTTAGACGCAAAACTATTAAAACTTTGATCTTAAATGTGAACGGAGACAGCTTACCGGGCCCGTTAATTATCGGGACTTTTGAGAAACGGGCCCCAGGCCCTACTAATTATTGATGAATTAGGGCTAGGGGAGAAAGGAAACTGAAAGTTAAAAGTTTAAAAAATTTTACCCTCAATTTTATAATTTTTAACCTGAAACATATACATTGGTGAAATGGGAAGATGCATGCATGAACAGATTTAAGGAGTATAACACGGATGGTATTAAAGGAGCTGGGTCACAAATTTTATCAAAACTCTAACAGTAGAAACTGAAACCAAATGAGTGAAACATAAGAATAAGGACTCAAAACACTTAAAGAAGGTATCACTAACATAGCAAATTTAACAAAAGTAAGCACGGATGGACAAACTTGAAGAAGATTAAAATGAATTAAAAAAATTGTGGGTTTTTAAAAACTTGTTAGCCTAACAATCTCCAAACGCTCCATTGTCTCAAATCGTAAAGTTACAAAACAAAGCGGTTCGTGTTATAAATGATGTTCCTTTAATGGAATCAAGAACTCCACACTACACATCCTTAGGCCTTCTGAAATTTCCTGATATTGTTAAACTGAACACATGTATGCTTTTTTATGATTATTTCCACCATGAAAAGTTTCCTAATATACCTGTTTCATTAGTATCTGAACTACACAATTACAGTACCCGCAGTGCATCATCCAATCAAGTTGCAATACCTTTATTTCGAACTAATCTTAGGAGATTTTGCCCCAGCATTATTGGAAGTTTCTTTTGGAACGATATTCCGCAATCCATTAGAGACAAACCATCTAAAAAAATGTTTAAGAAAGCACTTTTACGCTGGTACCTGGCTCAATACTAATGAATCAATATCCCTTTTATAACTTTCTGAGCTATTTTGTCATTTTTCCTTTACTTTTTTATTAATAATCTTAAGTCCTTTGTTATACATAACTTTAAGGGGCACAATATTAGTTTATCTAGATGTGCCCCTCTCCTCTCCTTCCAATATACAATGTAATTCAATTTAAGTGTTGTTATTTCTATTTTACGCGTTTATTTCCTTTGTAAATCTTTATCTGTTACGCCAATAAGAATGGGTATCATCCATTTTGGGACGAGGTTACAGTGTGACCGGGAAAACCACGATCACTTGAAATATCTCAGGAATGTTTAATGTGTTATGACCAATCACAGCAAAGATCAGGGGATACGAACTAGCCACAAAACCACAAACTAATTTAAGTTCTTGCTTGTGGTCCAGTTTTCTCATACCTGATTGGCTTTTTTTCCTGCAACACAATAACATTCCAGAAATATTTCTGGCGTTCACGGTTTTCCTGGTTTGACTGTAAGTCTACTGACCAACACCCTCACTGGTACTTTTGTGGGGTAAAAGAGGCTATTCATGTAAGACTTCACCCTAACAACATAATTAGCAGGGCTTCTGACAGGTCGTGGAAGAAAAAGTCAAATTTCCCTGGATTTTTAGGGATAAATTCGCGGAAAAATCGGCCGATTTCACGGCAATTTTGCGGGAGTTTTTGGGGCAAACTTCACCAAAAAGCAATCGGTAAAAAATGGTTGATTTTGTAGTTATTTTTAAGGCAAATTTCGCTAGGGATCAATCGGCTTTGCGCTGATCAGACCAGCGTTTTTAACATTTTTCTAACAGAGGTCATCGTTTGCTCTTTCAACAACAATATGCTACAGAAATGAACCAATGGCAAAGCCTTTAACATCATGGCTATAGTGCCCAGTTTTTCACAACTTAATCTGCCCCTGGTAGTTTCGGGACGTCGTTTGCACGTTTCAGTGACAAAGTTCCAAGATAAATTTGCTAGTTTACAGCAAGTAAATAGCCCCTATCGCTGAAATAAGTTTCAAATATGTTGTACAGACATGTATTTGATAAGATTTCTACCGAATTTCGCGGTATTTTTCGTGCCTTTGTGAATTTCACGGATTTTCGTGTCTTTTTATTTCGCGGATTTACCTGAATTTCGCAGCTCCGTGACCGCACGAAATATCAGAAGCCCTGAATAAACAAGGCTGCCAGGGGCTTTAATAGACATATTTACAGCATTTCATTTGTTGCTGTAAACTAATCAACAACTAATTTCATATTATGGTAATAACATAAATAGAGGATATTACATGGCCGCACGGAGATACAAAATTTCTCTTTGAGTGTTTAAAAATATTTCACGAGTGAGCGCAGCGAACAAGTGAAATATTTTTTCAACACGAGAAGAGAAATTTCGTATCTCCAAGCAGCCATGTAATATTCTATTTATTATATACACACCAATGAAATACCAAACCATTTCACTTTAATTGTTTTTGGTATGAAAGGTGCGATTTATTATATATGTAGCCATAGCAACAGTGATATTTTCACATGTGAAGATAACATGTTATTTTCACATGTGAAGATATCAAGTTTTCGCGCGAAAGCTCACCTTGTATTTCATTGGTGTTTATATAATAAAATAAAATATTACCTTTATCCATTCATCATATACGCTCTTCATAGAAAGATTTACTTCTGGTTGCCAATAAAATGACTGCAAAAGAATTAATAGAGACTGACTCAATTGGCCTGACAAGTTTTAACCATTTAAGTCCCAATATCCACATATAAATTCTCCATACTGATCTTCATACATTTCCATAAAGAATTAGTTGAGAGAGTTTGTTAACAGATCAAAGCATTTTCTCTTTAGTGATCATTTTATTAACTCTCATAACCATTTCTCTTGGCAACATATGTATATTGGTAGGAGAAAATTGATGTTGGTCACCATTGGGGCTTAAAGGGTCAAGGATTTAAGGATTTTACAGTAATACTGAGATATAATAAAAAATAAAAAATAACTTTATTTTCTGTCCAGAAACTAATTAGCTGTTTATCAAGAAAAGCTACAACCCTGGTCAAAACTCCTGGGACACTAATACAATACAGGTGTAGCTTGTCAAAATGATGCATTTTCTCCTCCCCCCCCCCCCCCCCCCCTGGTGCAGTGTTGAAGTCATGCATTCAACACAATAGACACTAATCGGGGAGAGGGGGTTAGTAGAAATAGGCTCTTATAAAAAAATTCCCTTGCTTTTTTCAGAGGTACAATATAGATGTAATGAGTTCATTTAGCAAAATGTGTCTTTGCACCCAATGTCCTTGAGTATCCCAAGATGTTTTGACCAGGGTTGTATACAGTTAAAAAGTGGTGATCAAGCTAAAATTTTAAAATTACTTCATAAAATAAAACTCAGCTAAAATATTTTAAATACCATTAAAATATTTAAAAAATATATTTAGCATACCACACTTGTATTGCTTGACTTGTCAATATAAGATAAATCAGTATGCTGCAAAAAAAAACCAATCACATGAAAAGTTATTGGGCTGAAAAGAAAAAACAACTTTCCCAAAGGCATGAATTTTAGAACTTTACCAAAAGTTAACTGGTGCAAACTTAATGAGTAGCTTTATACTAAGAGCTTTAACTGCATTAGTCAAGGTCATCTTAGGGTCAGTTTTCTTCTCAAAAGACATTTAGCATAGCTTAAGCATCTCACACGTGCAAAATGTGCAAGCCTCAAACACCTGTAAGGCGTGTGAGGCTAGAGAAACAAAAAACTGACTGTCCTTAGCGTCTCTCCCCAGTCTTGCTCTCTGTTTTCAGCCTTGCTCCAGACCTTCTGTTTGTCTCCTCTGGCGTAATTGAATATGCAAAAATACAGAATGTTTTGCAGTCTAATTCATTTGCAGAATACATTACACATGAACAGTATATTTACTGCCATTTGTTGTATTCAGCCCATTGTATTTTTGCTTTTTAAGCTTAAAATAAAAAAATACATACTTCAAAGGGCAAATATGAAAACTGTTTGAGTATGTTGGAAATTAATCCACCCTTTAAGGGGCAATGTCATGCTACAGTTTTTATGGAGCAATAGGCTTTTTATAATAATAATAATAATAATAATAATAATAATAATAACATGTTTAAACAGGATGACCATTTCAGTTATAAAAACTGCTATCAAATATGGGTCCTGTAGTAGTTGATCACGTGATCAACTTTCTGTAAACATGAAAACAGTTCGCCTTTGAAAATTTTGTTATCACGGGTTGAAAGAGCATAGTAAAATTAGGTAACATGTAAATTTTCAGCCTTATATCTCAAAAGAAGCAATTGCAAAGGGCACTGGAAAATAAAAGGATTTGTATGGGGAAAACAAGTTTTGCCACTCAGTCACACTGGAATGGTTTTTCATACAAATGCTTGTACATTTCCAAATTTTTAAACTGTCACAAAATATTTCCTCAAAGCACTACCTGCCTCAAATCTCCTTTTAATTAATTAATTTATTTATGGCAGGCAATTTGAGCCCTTAAATGTGTAACCTACTATTGCAAAAGGCCTATTTGTATTTAGGTAAAGGCACTAAGTTATAACAGAATTGACCTAAAATAATTATAGCAATATCATCATGATATAGTTTTTTTAACCTTTTAAGCCCAAAGATCCACATACAAATTCTCCAGACTGATCTCCATACATTTCTTTTAAGAATCAGTTGAGAGAATTTGATAAAAGATCAAAGCATTCTCCTCTTTAGTAATCAATTAAGTAATTCTCATAACCTTTACTTTTGATGATCTGCTGATGTTGTTAGGAGAAAATTGATGTTGGTCACTCTTAAGACTACAAGGGTTAATCAACAAACAGTGATGTATATTACATGTATGTCTTCATCTTACAGCATTTCCACTGTCTTTCACAGAATTTAAGCTCACTGCTTCCACCAATTCATAGTACAACCCTCTGGTTCTTGAATCACCGACAAATGCAACAGTATGATTCTGTAAACAAGTTTTCAATTCACTGCAACAATGAAAAGATATTAAGTTGGTTTCATAATGTTGATAACAATATAAACAACCTTATACCTGCCAACTCTCACGCCTTAGGCGTGAGTCTCACGCCTGCCGGTTGAAAACTTCAATCTCACGCCGGCTCACACTTGAGGGCCAATTTCTCATGCCTGATTGAAAAATGTGAGTTGTTGCCGTCTTGCTTGACACAATTTCCAAAAATTTGTTAACTCAGACCCATGTTAGGAATGAAAACCATGTGTAAAATGAATAAATGATAATACCTTCCTCGCGATCTCTGATTTTGAAGTGAAAAGCACTGGGGGCGAGCTCGCGTTTATACGCATCCTAAGACTGGGACTCGATAACTTCACGTTCCGCAGACTTTGGACGTCTTCGGAAGTCTTCGGAAGACCTCGGACTTCTTCGGAAATTTTCGGAAATGATCACACTCCCAGCCCCCAGCACTCCCAGGATAAAAATCTCACGCTTATATCTCAGAAAAAGTTGGCAGGTATACAACCTAGCTGATTAAAGGATGGTTTTCACAAGATTTGAAGTCATAATCAGAAGCATAAGACTTAACAATCTCATAAAAACAGCACTTTGATTCCGGTCACAACTCTGTCGTTTACGATTGAATGAAAACTGGGTTGTCAGAGTCGCAAGCAGAAGCCAAAGAACTAAATCAATCTCAAAGTGTAGGAACGTGCATTGTGATTGGTTTATCCAGGGTTTGCAAATTTTATTGATGAGTGGAGTCAGTGTGACTTCTGCTTCACAAATGTTGGAGTCATTTTGGAATATTTGGAGTCAAGTATCGTACTTTCCAGCATGTGGTCCCAATATGTATACACTATCGTGAGGGATATGCGAAGTAGCTGTGGTGGTCCAATGACCTGGAAAGCTCAAATCCATGATAGCGGTCATCGAGTAAACTTTGATTGTAATTTACCCTCTTCCTGCTTTGTCATGCAGTATAATTTTATTCTTTAATTTTGCTGATTTAATTAAGGTTTACAATGTTTACAATTAACGTAAATTGTATTTGTTGCGAAAAAGGTAAGGACAAAACTGTGTTTGTTACCAAAAATTTCTGGAGTCAAAGTGGCTCCCTGTTTGTTACCGAAAATTTTTGGAGTCGAAGTGACTCCCTCCGTAACCTCAGTGGAGTCATCTGAACAATTTTGGCGTAAAATACGCCAAATTTGACATAGTTGCAAACCCTGTTTATCCTTCCGCTTCTGCTTCTGACTTCAACAATCTGGCTGTCACTAGTTTCACTAAATGACCGAGTCATAAGAGGAATCAGAAGAAAATGGAAAAGTTCTGTTTCTTCCGACTCCGACTCCGACTCTGTCAAGCCTATGACTCTGCTTATGACACTGATATTTGATTTTCACAAGGATATAAGGGCTCTTACGACCCCGCGTATGATTTTGACTCCAAACTTTGTCGCCAGTGAACACCAGTTTAAGCCCACATTTTATTGTATAGCTACTGTTGAGCACAAATTAATGTATTGTAGTGTACAAACCTAGATATATATGAATGCAGCATACACCCATGGGGCTGCCAGAAACTTCCTCTCCAACGTCCAGATCGAAACATACTGGGACAGTTATCAGAACCTGTTTGAATAAAAAGATGTACTTTGGGATGAGCCTCAAAAAGACATTCCTTAAAAAAAACAGGCTGTTCATTAGGCAACAGAGTATTCTCTGTTTACTACACAGAATTCTCTGGCTAACGTGCGATAGCCTATGACTATTTTCTTTTCAGACATAGAGCCTCTTTCACAATATTCTCCTGTAAAGTTACATCCTTTCACCCAATACTAGAATTGTTGGTGAAAACCCTGAAAAAAGAAATAGAGGGGGCATAAGACATTTTTGAGTGGACCCTAAAATTGACATAGGGGGTTTAAGTGTCCAAAACAGGGGTAAACTGGTTAAGGGGATCTAGACCCACCCAAGCCCCATCCCCCCACCCCTCACCAACTAAACATACATGTACCCATAAAGTCCAAATAAATATTTATGTTGTTGACCAAGTACTTTTAGGTTTTGTTTGAAATGAGATTTTTCCTGTATAAAGCATTGGCAAAGAAATGCAGAAAATTTTTGCTGCTTCCAAAAAGATAAGAAGGGAAAAGAGCAACCTCCTAACAAAAGATATTTATACGACTGGTACAAATTGCCCAAATGAAGTGAACGTTATGTTCCTTCATAGAACATAATTTTTTTTTGAAGCTTAATGTCAAGTACACGTCAATGTATAACGTAGTATTACTAACTAAACATATATCAATTGAAATAACATTCCGGAGTAACATTTTTTTAAAAAATTGACCTATGTTTTTAAGCTAGCGTTTTTCTAAATACTTAGAACAGTCATTATATGTAAGCAATTTAACTGAAAGTCTCATACATAAGCTTAATTGCTTTTTAGGGCAATCTTCGATCGCGATCGACACGTGTCCAAAACAATGAACAGCGAATTCCAGAATATCGCGATACCAAAAGATAAAATGAAAAAAAAAAACACTTAATAATTATGTAAACCAGCAGCAGCGTTTGATTCACAGAAAATCTAATAAAATAGCAAGCCGGTACCGTACCTTCGCGAAGAACTCGCGCGAGATGGATACAAAACAAACAAAGAACAATGAGGAACGCCAGCGTTTTGCACAATATTTCGATCTTGGAAGCTGCGGTTGGAGGTTTCAACGCATCTTTTCCACGTTCATTTAATTCTTTGGAGTTTTTCTCTACATCGGAGAGATGTAAAATAGCTCCGTTTTCCTCAGATAAATGGACCGCCATCTTGAATTTTTCATTCTGAGACACCTTGCCCGGGACCCAGGACTCCGCGGTAAAGAATTTGTTTAGATTCCCCCTCCCCCTCCCTACTAGGGGCGACTTACCTCCCGAAGAAAAACAAAAATCACGACATTTTGAGATGCTCCCGTCCCAGGAGAAAATCGCAGAAAAAGGGTCTAATCTTGTAATAATATTCTTCACAGAAATTGTATATTTACAGACCCTCTTTTTTTGTTTAGTGAGCTTAGAGAGTAGGCCTGTCCCGAATGGTCCGATTGTGCTCGTAAAATGCTGAGAACACTGCTCACTGGAATGCCAAAAACTTGCTAAAAATTGCCAAAATCAAAAACGTTGCTATCTAAATTTCAAAAAATCCTACCTAAATGGCTTGATATTTTTATGTAAACGTTAATTGACAATAAGTGCTAACATCGTTTAAGATAAATAGCTTGAAAAACAGCTTTAAAGAGTTGCTCCTACTTAGCTAATTATTATCCTCTTTTTTAATAATGGAGTGAAATATAAATTTTTCCTTTTAAGTTTACCTTTAGTATTTTCTTGTCTTTACTTGCGTGCTAAACGCGTTTCGTGCCCGGGAGTACCCCTAGGAATTCTTCGTGGGGGTGTGCCGCCCGATTGTAGTAGCTCATGTTTATAGGGGAATACCCCCTCCCCGGGGGTCCCTGGCCTCTTAGGACGCCGATAGCCCATGAGTCACATCAACCTATTTTATTCATTCATAAGAATAAATTATAACACGCTGTAGGAGAAATATGTTTTGCTTTACAAATTAGCAAAATGCGCATCGAATTTCTCTTATAACTTACCTTGGGCGTTTTCTTGCGTTACATTAATTGCCGGTTTGAAGCCTCTTAGCCATGTCAAATGCCTTTTTTGGCCGGCGAAACGTTGTGAAATAAAAAGTTAGGTGTTCAAACGGGTGGGTAAATATTCAAGAAAATTCGCATAAATTGAAGTTTTCTATGAAAATGTCAACGACTTTCTCGGGCTTGAAATGTTCTCCTGTATTTTGCTCAAAAATTGCTCAGGAAGGCAAAAGTTGCTTAAGGTTGCTAGAACCTCTAAACTGTTGCTAAAAAGGTGCCGATCGAGCACAATCGGGACAGGCTTAGTAGAGGAACCACAGCGCAGTAGCCTGCGAAGGCCTGACGATTACTTTCCTTTCGTGAGCGCACAAAAGAAAGGCGATACTTGGGAGGTCCGAGTAATACAAGGAAAGTACAGAATAATACAGAAATATTCAAGAGACCGAAGGCACCAACGCATAGGTTAACTCAATTTAAGTGCAAGCTACTCAATACAGAGAGGAAAAAATGGCGACTAGCTCTTGAGTTATATTACCACCTTGTTTTTAACGAAAGGGCTCTTTCAAAGGCCGGATCGACTCCTGATGACTGGACACATACGCGCTCGCTTACTACCACTCACGGCACTCTGATAAGTCTATGATCTACTTTTGCCGAGGAATATGAGAAATCAATCGTTGTCCTCTCGATGGATTGAAGATTAAAGTGTGAAGGCAAATTTTACTCCAAAGACTAAATCTGTTCCTCGTTGGGTGAAAGCCGCGATTTTTTTTAACGACGCTTCCACTAAAGCTATCCGCTTAAATTAAGGAGAGCTTTCCTGCAGCATCGTGGGCTACAAGCCTACTATCCTCGTCAGTCTTTACTGCCAAACGTTCCTTGCGGCAAGGAGTGAATAGAAACAGCTGTTTTCGCCGGCTACAAAATCACCTCAGATCGACACGGCGAGCTGAAGACAGACTACAACTACGTTTTTATTCAAACCTCTCTATATTTTCAAAAGGCTGCATGACCTCTTCGAGGTAACGTTGAGCGAAAGTTTTCAGAATGCTTTGTGGACTGAAAGTTGTTCGAATCAAGCTTTCCTTTTACCATAAAATCTCGTGGAAGACTGGAGTTCCTACCCAAGCGGATAGCTCGAAGGATTTGACGGAATAAACAAGATGACAACACAAGATCCCAGAATGCTCAACGACCGTCACGGTCCTTTGCAGGTAAAAATTGCACGTTCAGTTTATGCTCTTCATGTGCTTATGTGTTTGTTAGAAGCAACAACGGAAGAGGTATTTTACTTGATCCTAAGCCGGTGTTTAAGATCACAAAAGTTTTTCTCAGGTCTCAAGACCTCAAGGAACAAGAGTTTAACAACTTCACAAAACGGAATCACTTCCTTTTTCAATAAGAGTGATTAGCTTCTTCGCCCTGCGGTGCGTCCTTTTCTCATATCGCGACCAGATCAACTTGTTAAAGCTCATAATGAGAGGAGTCTTGTCAGCTCTGTTCGTAGTTGCTCTCGCTGTTTTACCAACACAAATGAAAGGTTCATCTAAGTGCATGGTAAGGGTCAGTAATAAAAATGAACTTGATTTATTCATTAATTAATTAAGCAACAAATTCGAAAGAAAAACAATTCAAATTTGTTGATAAGTTTCAATTCATGCATGAAAGAGCTCTGTGTTTCAAATAAGAGTTACGGTGGTTTTGTTTCCCTTGTGGTCAATTTGCCGTTTCAATAAAAAGGGACAAAGCATTAGTGATCCGTAACATGCGACAAGTATTCTAAGGCTGTATATCTATAAGATATATTTTCTGTGTATTGCCGACTTCGCGGTCATCATTTCGTTGCAACAAAAAAATAAAAAAGCTTACAGAACTATGAGCATAAATCATAGCAAAACTAAACCGATTTCTCCAGATACTACTACAGTCAAGCAAGTGACACAGCGAGAAGAAAAAATCATCCTTACGTCTTTTATATTTAACTCACTTAAATTAACCTAATAAAAATGATATGAAAACTATGAAATTCCGCTGGTAGTTCGATAGATATTTCGCTCTTCGAATTTTGACTTGGGCTGTGGCAGTGCGCTAGTTTTCCTGTCAAAACTATTATTGATAATTATTGGCTTAAAAATTGCTTTATTTTCTTCTTAAAATTGAAGTATTTCTCTAATTTAAAATTGATTAAAATTTCTATAACATTTTTGTTTTTTAGAACCTCGATCTTCTGACCTACGAAGAGGAACCTTGCACCACTATGAGAACAGGAATGATTCGTTCTTCTTCTGATAGCGGTTACACTCTCTTAGAAGTCTGCTCCAAAAGAAAGTGGAAGCCGTACTTTCCCCAATGTAACTCTCTTAAGGGTTGCTATAGCAACCGGGTCGCTGGTTTGGTTGGGCATTGGCGTATGGATGAGCAAACTGGAAACGAGGTCGCTGATGACTCAGGCAATGAGAACCACGGCTCCGCCAGCGGGGCCGTGTCTAAGCTGTCCAAGTACTCACGTGGACGTTTCTTCAACGGTAATAGTGCACAGGTTACCATTCAAAACGCTGCCATCTTAAATTTTGGATATTCGAGCTTCACTGTTGTCGGATGGGCGAAGATTTTGGATCACTCATATCCCCTGACAACCTTTGCTGTCAGGAAAGGGTTTGGCTGTTATTTTGGCCCAGGCCGTTCTGGATGGGTTCCCGGATGGGAAACAGGACATGGTTACCAAGCTAAGGGTCTGCTCATATGCATCCGGGATAAGCAGAACAAAATGGTTTCTCGAGTGCTGTCATTCGACAATGGCTACCAACCGCCTCAGATGCTTGGCAAATGGGTCCACTACGCTGTTGTGTTTGATCGTGATCAACAGAAGAAAGTTTTTGTTTACGTCAACGGCAAAATGCAGTCCAACAGCTTGGATATCTCAGCTGTTCAGGGAAGTGTGGATAACAGCAGACCACTTGAGTTCGGTCAACTTTATGGCTGGAAAACCAAGGGGACCTTGGACGAATACAGACTGTACAACAAAGCCCTTGACAAGTTCGAAGTTGCTGCCATCTACAAAAACCACCTCATGTAACTAAGCAGCGTTTTTTTCTCTTGTTTTGCTAAATGAGGGTATCGTATACATAAACGTAGACTGTAGTAAAGTACTTTTGGCAACAGGAAAGTGTCAAAGCAATACTCTTTAAAGTAAAATAAAGAATAAACTTGGGGAGTGATATCTACTCAAAAATTATTCGGCTTTTTTGGTCAGTTGATATGTTTTTTTCGCTTTCCGTCTTTCATTTTCTTAAAACTGTATATTTACGTTTGTAATCAATTAAATTTTTCAAGTGCATAGACGAAACTAGAGAAGGTTTGTGTAAGAGTACGTGTCTCACCGAGGGAATCTCTCTAAAGAAAAAAACCTAAACACCAAAAATTTCTCTAAAAAACTTTAAAAATCCCTCTAAAAACTTCTCGGTGCTGTCTTATCGTGACATGGTTGTTAACCCGTCACTGCAAACAGCAGTCAGGGTACATGTCTTGGCCCACCCAGATCATAAACCTTCCTCCCCCCCTCAAAAGCGTCGACGTCCTCTGATCTTGAGGTCCAATTTCGTTCCCAGGGCTCTCTACTACCTGTCGGGTAGGAAAAAGAATCAATATTTATTAATTGGTGTTGCGCAAATTAACATATATCAAATGATCAAATGCGGACGAGAGAGCCCTTGAGAACCTTAACGATGGTGACGACAACGAAACGTCGCGAAAGCAGTTGGTTTAACAAAAACTCTGCCCATGCAGCTCATTTTTTGATACAGTTTCTTTGCCTTTACTGCGAGGTGAAATTAGAGACCTTACCTGATCCGTCAACGGCGACGTCCATGAAAACTTCGCGGAGAAATAGACTCCGCATCCTTTCAAACCAATAGACCTTGTCACGGTTTTCGATCTTGACGAGTAGGCAAACGTGTGAGAAATTACAATGTTTGTATGAGAATCTAATGTAAAATAAAATTGGCCATTCCATTTCTTCCCCCCCCCCCCCCTCCCATAAGCAATAAAAGGAGACCTTTGTAATTTTTTTTTAAAGACGCCGACAGCATTTTGGACCCCTCAGATGCAATCTGCAATAGTGCCGACAACAAAAACTACGTAGGATAGCCTTCCTAGGGAGGTGGGTGGGGGGGGGGGGGGGGAGAGTTCGGAGAAAAAAAAAATGAAATGTCCCGAACCAACTGACTACGTACGTTGTTTGTTGTCTAAAACAGACGAGTCGACATTTACTTGCACTTTCCAAAGTAGTGTTTTTAAGTCCTAATGTGTTGAACGTGGTAAAATAAAAGAAAGTTATTTATTATTCTACAAAAGTGGGGGCTGTGCCTCCCCCCCCCCCCCCCCCGCCCACGAAAAATAGTGAGGGGGCCAATATCTTTTATATGCAACCATCCGTATAACACCTTGTATTATAACTGTTTGGTTCTTCTCATGCACTATGCAGCCGAGGCGTGTGACTGAAATGGTTAATATATGTACACTTAGACCTCCTCTAGTATGCGAACGAAGACGCATTTGCGGTCGTCGCTTCTCCGCACCCGAAAAGTTCACAGACGCAAGCTACTCAACAGTTGAGTAACAAAAAAATGGCGACTAGCCCTTGAGTTAAATTACCATCTTTCTTTGAAAGGCCGGATCGACTCAATGAGTGGACACACGCTACACGCGCGCTCGCTTACAACTACGCACGGCACTCGGATAAGTCTCTGATCTACTGTTCCCCATCGAGGAATATAAGAAATTACTCGTTGTTCTCTCGATGGATTTGAAGATTAAAGCGGTTTGAAAGGCAAGTTTCACTCTGCAGACTATAAATCTGGCCTCGTGATTTTTTTTGCGACGCTTCCACTTAAGCGATCCCCCTAAATTACGGAGAGGGTGCTTGCAGTCCTCCTTCTCCTCGCGGTAACTTTGGGCGATAGTTTTCAAAATACTTCATAGGTCGGATTCGAATCAAGCTTTCCTTTGACTGAAAATTTCGTGGAAGGCTGGAGTTCCTGCCAATGGGGACAGCTCGGCGGACTTGACGGAATAAACAACACATCCCAACATGCTCAGCGACCGTTAAACCTTCGCAGGTAAAAATTGGGCGTTTACATTATTCTCTTAAGTGTTTGTTAGAAGCACCCACGCAAGAGATATTTTACTTGATCCTAATTGTTTAAAATCACAAACCTTTTTCTCAGGTCTCAAGACCCCAAGGAACAAGAGTTCAACAACTTCACCAAACGGAATCACTTCCTTTTACAATAAGAGGGATTAGCTGCTTCGCCCCGGTGCGTCAGGTTTTTATATCGCGACCAGACCAACTACTTGATGCTCATGATGAGAGGAGTCTTTTCAGTCCTGTTCACTGTTGCTCTAGCTGTTTTACCCACACAAATGAAAGGTTCATCTAAGTGCATGGTAAGGGTCAGTAGTAAAAATGAACTTGATTTATTCATTAATTAAGCAACAAATTATCGAAAGAAAACAATTCGAATTTGTTGATAAGTTTCAATTCATGCATGAAAGAGTTCTGTGTTTCAAAAAAGAGTTAAGGTAGTTTTGTTTTCCTTGTTGTGAATTTGCCTTTTCAATAAAGAGGAACAAAGCATTAGTGATCCGTTACATGCGACAAGTTTTCTAAGGCTGCATCTATAAGATATATTTTCTGTGTGTTGTCGACTTCGCGCTTATCATTTCGTTTCAACAAAATTAAAATAAAAAAGCTTACCGAACCATGTATGAGCAAAAATCATAACAAAACTAAACCGAGTTCTCCGCATACTACTACAGTCAAGAAAGTGACTCAGCGAGATGAAAAAAAACATCTTTACGTCTTTTGTACACATTTAACTCGCTTAAAATAACCCGAAAGGAATGATATGCAATTTGTACAACCCGCAACGCGGTAACTCATTATGAGTTTCAAGTCACGTATGGCAAATCATAGCAAATTTCTCTTACATTCTGCTTCCCAAAATAAAGTACGATTGTTTTGATATTTCTAAATCAGTTCTATGGCTGTAAAAAGCCTTCTAGAGACGCATTAGATATATGATCCTTGCACGGTCGATGACAGATAAGGCCGTAGTTAAATGACCTATTATGCAAATTAGCACGTTGTTATTTAGTTTTTACACACTCAGTGATCTTGCTGATTTGAGCAATCTGAATATTCACCTCAAACGAGTGGATAATGTGTGAACTCGTTTTTTTTCCCTTTTTTTTAGAGAACGATCTTTTAAAAGTCAACAAAATCCTAGGGGTGACTTATTTTTAGGCAAGAAAAGACTTTGAAGGATTCAAAACGGTGTTTTTCCATTTACTGTAACTGAGTGTTGTGGTTGATGGATTGTTTACAACTCCCGCTTATTCGCGTAGAAGAGGCCGTTTCGTGAACTCAGCGTTTCCTAACGAGAAAAATATTGCCCCAAAATCAAATTAATTTATGACAAACAAATTTGAAAGCAAATGTTTGCAGAAATTTTACGTTTCAAGTAAATAGGACATGAAGACCATGTCTTACCTCGAGGAACTGAGCCGCCATTTTTGTCAGCACTTCATGCGAAGAACGACACAACAAACCTTTTCGGCTATAAACTTGGCGAGTCAACAGTAAAAAACAAAGCTCTTCTTTTCTTCTCAGGTAAGGAAACAATTAAAACTTTTAACGGTTCCATTAAAGCAGTTACGCTGTTGTTTGCGAAGTGATAAGCTTGTGAATTGCCATGTTTGAATATTCTACAAAGATCTATTTTAAACTTTGGCTTGATTTGATCTGTCAATCAAATCGTACTTTTCAATAGTTTCCTCTCTGATTTTGATGAGATCACTTCGTGTGTATAAACTAAAACAATTATTATTTCCAATCTCGGTGAATAGGGGCTTTAGGAATATTTACCTCGCCGCTTTCGCGGCTCGGTAAATATATAGCCACTATTCACCTCGATTTCAAAGAATAATTTTTAACAAGAGAGGATAAAGGGGACAGAGGAGGCATCCCCCATACACACCCTATTCCATGGCTAATTCGTCTCCAGTTATTTTTAAGACCACAGATCCCGAGGGGGATTAGACAATAGCCAATCACATAGCGCGAATGTGTTCCGCGTGGATGACCCACGCTCAGAGCCACGCGTTCTTCACGAATTGACGATGAAAAAAATGGCGGAAGACGCGGAGAGCGATATTTCTATTCGTTTTGTCGACGAAAACAACTAGAGAGAGATTTCTGCTAAAGCTGAGACAGCGAAACGGAAATAAATAAAGAATCGCCCTTCCTCTCTTGTATAGAGTTAACAGTACAGCAGGGAATTAGGGAAATCCTTAACACACTGAATATTCTCTTAGGATCATTTATAATTTACAGTTTGAACAGGGCAATTTCTGGTTTGATATTTATTCTTTTATTAGTCTTTTATTATTCAACATAAATAAGACTTGGCGTCCTACTTGCTTTATTGTACAAACGACCGGTTTTAATGGACCGGCGAAATTTCTCATTTCATTAAAGCACTGAGGTTACGACAACTTCGAGTTAAACTGATTTCACGGGTTGTCAAAGAGTCCAGCGATTCCCTTTTCCCAGGTGAGCGCCGACTCATTTCGCTTCAATATTCAGAAATGCTCTCGATCTCTTTACGCCTTCGTTGCCTTTCGCACGACATGTTTTGCACGGCGTCATGCGAAACCTGCACGAAACATCCACGCAGCGGGCGAGATAAATTTGTCCCGAATCTAAAACTAACTCGACACGAATTACCTATGGAATAGGGTGTGTATGGGGGATGCCTTCTCTGTCCCCTTTATCCTCTCTTGTTTAAGCATCTAAATTCATAGCCTGTTCCAGGCTCCGAGATAGTCGGGTTCGCTGAATTATTCACTGCACAATGGTAAGAAAACTATTTCTTTAACATTTTTGTTTTTCAGAACCTTGATGTTCTGACCTACGAAGAGGAACCTTGCACCACTATGAGAACAGGGATGATTCGTTCTTCTTCCGATAGCAATCACACTCTCTTAGAAGTCTGCTCCAAAAGACAGTGGAAGCCGTACTTTCCCCAATGTAACCCGCTTAAGGGTTGCTATAGCAACCGGGTCGCTGGTTTGGTTGGGCATTGGCGTATGGATGAGCAAACTGGAAACGAGGTCGCTGATGACTCAGGCAATGAGAACCACGGCTCAGCCAGCGGCGCCGTGTCTAAGCTGTCCAAGTTCTCACGTGGACGTTTCTTCAACGGCCTTTCTGGGCAGATTACCATTCTAAACGCTGCCATCTTAAATTTTGGGTATTCGAGCTTCACTGTTGTCGGATGGGCGAAGATTTTGGATCACTCATATCCGCTGACAACCTTTGCTGTCAGGAAAGGGTTTGGCTGTTATTATGGACCAGGCCGTTCTGGATGGGTTCCCGGATGGGAAACAGGACATGGTTACCAAGCTAAGGGTCTGCTCGTGTGCATCCGGGACAAGCAGAACAAACTTGTGGATAAACCCATTGTGTTTGACGGTGGCTATCAACCGGCCCAGATGCTTGGCAAATGGGTCCACTACGCTGTTGTGTTTGATCGTGATCAACAGAAGAAAGTTTTCGTTTACGTCAACGGCAAAATGCAGTCCAACAGCTTAGACATCTCAGCTGTTCAGGGAAGTGTGGATAACAGCAGACCACTTGAGTTTGGTCAACTTTATGGCTGGAAAACCAAGGGGACCTTGGACGAATACAGACTGTACAACAAGGCCCTTGACAAGTTCGAAGTTGCTGCCATCTACAAAAACCACCTAGTGTAACTAAGCAGCGTTTTTTTTCTCTTGTTTTTGCTAAATGAGGGTATCGTATACAAAAACGTAGATTGTAGTAAAGTACTTTTGGCAACAGGAAAGTGTCAAAGCAATACTCTTTAAGGTAAAATAAAGAATAAACTTGGGGAGTGATATCTACTCAAAAATTATTGGGCTTTTTTGGTCAGTTGATATGTTTCTTTTGCTTTCCGTTGTTCAGTTTTTTAAAACTGTATATTTACGTTTGTAATCAATTGACACCGTTGTTAACCCGTCACTGCAAACAGCAGCCAGGGTTCATGTCTTGGCCCACCCAGATCATAAACCTTTATCCCGCCCCCCAAAAGCGTCGCCGTCCTCTGAGCTTGAGGTCCAATCTCGTTCCCAGGGCTCTCTACTACCTGTCGGGTAGGAGAGAGAACCTGGGAAAGAGGATGCTTGAGAGCCTCAACGATGGTGACGACAGCGAGAACGTTGCGAAAGCAGTTGGTTTAACAAAAACTCTGCCCATGCATTCAACACATTTTTTGATACAGTTTGCCTTCACTGCGAGGTGAAATTACAGACCTTACTTGATCCGACAACGGCGACGTCCATGAAAACTTCGCGGAGAAATAGACTCCGCATCCTTTCAAACCAATAGACTTAACATAGGATAGCCTTCCATTTGGCGTTGGGGTGGGGGGGGGGGGGGGGGGGGGGAGGGAGTGCGGAAAAAAAAAATGAAATGTCCCGAACCAACTGACTACGTACGTTGTTTGTTGTCTAAAACAGACGAGTCGACATTTACTTGCACTTTCCAAAGTAGTGTTTTTAAGTCCTAATGTGTTGAACGTGGTAAAATAAAAGAAAGTTATTTATTATTCTAAAAAAGTGGGGGCTGTGCCCCCTCCCCCACGAAAAATAGTGAGGGGGCCAATATCTCTTATATGCAATCATCCGTATAACACCTTGCATTACAACTGTTTGGTTCTTCTCATGCAGCCGAGGCGTGTTACTGAAATGGTTAATATATGTACACTTAGACCTCCACTAGTTTGCGAACGAAGACGCATTCCCGGTCGTCGCTTCTCCGCACCCGAAAAGCTCACAGACGCAAGCTACTCAACACGACTCAATACAGTTGAGTAACGAAAAAATGGCGACTAGCCCTTGAGTTAAATTACCACCTTTCTTTGAAAGGCCCGATCGACTCAATGAGTGGACATACGCTACACGCGCGCTCGCTTACAACTAAACACGGCACTCTGATAAGTCTCTGATCTACTGTTCCCCATCGAGGAATATGATTTTTTTTTGCGACGCTTCCACTTAAGCGATCCCCCTAAATTACGGAAAGGGTGCTTGCAGTCCTCCTTCTCCTCGCGGTAACTTTGGGCGATAGTTTTCAAAATACTTCATAGGTCGGATTCGAATCAAGCTTTCCTTTGACTGAAAATTTCGGGGAAGACTGGAGTTCCTACCAATGGGGACAGCTCGACGGACTTGACGGAATAAACAACACATCCCAACATGCTCAGCGACCGTCAAACCTTCGCAGGTAAAAATTGGGCGTTTACTTTATGCTCTTATCTGTTTGTTAGAAGCACCCACGCAAGAGATATTTTACTTGATCCTAATTGTTTAAAATCACAAAAGTTTTTCTCAGGTCTCAAGACCCCAAGGAACAAGAGTTCAACAACTTCACCAAACGGAATCACTTCCTTTTTCAATAAGAGGGATTAGCTGCTTCGCCCCGGTGCGTCAGGTTTTTATATCGCGACCAGACCAACTACTTGATGCTCATGATGAGAGGAGTCATGTCAGCCCTGTTCATTGTTGCTCTCGCTGTTTTACCCACACAAATGAAAGGTTCTCCTAAGTGCGTGGTAAGGGTCAATAGTAAAAATGAACTTGATTTATTCATTAATTAAGCAACAAATTCAAAAGAAAAAAATTCGCATTTGTTGATCAGTTTTAATTCATGCATGAAAGAGCTCTGTGTTTCAAATAAGAGTTAAGGTAGTTTTGTTTTCCTTGTTGTGAATTTGCCTTTTCAATAAAGAGAAACAATGCATTAGTGATCCGTTACATGCGACAAGTTTTCTAAGGCTGCATCAATAAGATATATTTTCTGTGTGTTGTCGACTTCGCGCTTATCATTTCGAAACGTTGTGAAATAAAAAGTTTGATGTTCAAACAGGTGGGTAAACATTCAAGAAAATTCCCATAAATTGAAGTTTTCTATGAAAATGTCAGCTTTTTCGGGCTTGAAATGTTCTCTAAACCTATATTTTGCTCAAAAAATTTCTCAGAAAGGCAAAAGTTGCTTAAGGTTGCTAGAACCGCAAAACTGTTGCTCAAAAGGTGCCGATCAAGCACAATCGGGACAGGGCTAGTAGAGAGAGCGTAAAGGAGCCGGAGCGCACTAGCCTGCGAAGACCGGACGATTAATTTCTTTTCGTGAGCGCGCAAAAGAAATAATACAGAAATATTCAAGAGACCGAAGGCACCAACGCATAGGTTTCCTCAATTCAAGAGCTTCGTCCCCGGTGCGTCAGGTTTTTATATCGCAAACAGACGAACTACTTGATGCTTATGATGAGAGGAGTCTTGTCAGTCCTGTTCCAGCTGTTCATTGTTGCTCTCGCTGTTTTACCCACACAAATGAAAGGTTCTTCTAAGTGCGTGGTAAGGGTCAGTAGTAAAAATAAACTTGATTTATTCATTAATTAAGCAACAAATTCGAAAGAAAAAATTCGAATTTGTTGATAAGTTTCAATACATGCATGAAAGAGTTCTGTGTTTCAAATAAGAGTTAAGGTAGTTTTGTTTCCCTGGTTGTGAATTTGCCTTTTCAATAAAGAGGAACAATGCATTAGTGATCCGTAACATGCGACAAGTTTTCCTAAGGCTGTATCTATAAGATATATTTTCTGTGTGTTGTCGATTTCGCGCTTATCATTTCGTTGCAACAAACTTAACATAAAAATGTTTACAGAACCATGTATGAGCATAAATCATGATAAAAAACTAAACCGAGTTCTCCGCATACTACTACAGCCAAGCAAATGAGACAGCGAGAAGAAAAAATCATCTTTACGTCTTTTATATTTAACTCACTTAAAATAACCCGATAATAATGATATGAAAACTATGAAATTCCGGGGGTAGTTCGATAGATATTCCGCTCTTCGAATTTTGATTTGGGCTGTGGCAGTGCGCTAGTTTCCCTGTCAGTATAGCCCAAACTATTATTGATAATTATTGCTTAAAAAATTGCTTTATTTTCTTGTTAAAATTGAAGTATTTCTCTAATTTAAAATTACTGGTGTGAAGTTTCAGCGACTGAATGACTTAAATTCACTACACAATAGTAAGAAATCTATTTCTTTAACATTTTTGTTTTTCAGAACCTTGATGTTCTGACCTACGAAGAGGAACCTTGCACCACTATGAGAACAGGGATGATTCGTTCTTCTTCCGATAGCAATCACACTCTCCTAGAGGTCTGCTCCAAAAGACAGTGGAAGCCGTACTTTCCCCAATGTAACCCTCTTAACGGTTGCTATAGCAACCGGGTCGCTGGTTTGGTTGGGCATTGGCGTATGGATGAGCAAACTGGAAACGAGGTCGCTGATAACTCAGGCCATGAGAACACGGCTCCGCCAGCGGCGCCGTGTCTAAGCTGTCCAAGTTCTCACGTGGACGTTTCTTCAACGGTAATAGTGGGCAGATTACCATTCTAAACGCTGCCAACTTAAATTTTGGGTATTCGAGCTTCACAGTCGTCGGATGGGCGAAGATTTTGGATCACTCATATCCACTGACAACCTTTGCTGTCAGGAAAGGGTATGGCTGTTATTTTGAACCGGGCCGCCTTGGATGGAAACCCGGATGGGAAACAGGACATGGACCCCAAGCTACTTACAAGGGTCTTCGCATTTGCATCCGGGACAAGCAGAACAAACTTGTGGATAAAAACATTGTGTTTGACGGTGGCTATCAACCGGCCCAGATGCTTGGCAAATGGGTCCACTACGCTGTTGTGTTTGATCGTGATCAACAGAAGAAAGTTTTCGTTTACGTCAACGGCAAAATGCAGTCCAACAGCTTAGACATCTCAGCTGTTCAGGGAAGTTTGGATAACAACAAACCACTCGAGATCGGTCAACTTTATGGCTGGAAAACCAAGGGTACCCTGGACGAATATAGACTGTACAACAAAGCCCTTGACGAGTTCGAAGTCGCTGCCATCTACAAAAACCACCTCGTGTAACTAAGCGGCGTTTTTTTCTCTTGTTTTTGCTAAATGAGGGTATCGTATACAAAAACGTAGATTGTAGTAAAGTACTTTTGGCAACAGGAAAGTGTCAAAGCAATACTCTTTAAACTAAAGTAAAGAATAAAAATGTGGAGTGATATCTACTCAAAAATTATTGGGCTTTTTTGGTCAGTTGATATGTTTCTTTTACTTCCCGTTGTTCAGTTTTTTAAAACTGTATATTTACGTTTGTAATCAATTGAATTTTTCAAGTGCATAGAAGAAACTAGAGAAGGTTTTGTGTAAGAGTAAGTGTCTCGCCGAGGGAATCTCTCAAAAAAAAAACCTAAACACCAAATATTTCTCTGAAAAACCCTAAAAATCCCTCTAAAAACTTCTCGGTGTTGTCTTATCGAGACATGGTTGTTAACCCGTCACTGCAAACAGCAGTCAGGGTACATCTCTTGGCCCACCCAGATCATAAACCTTCCTCCCGTCCCCCAAAAGCGTTGCCGTCCTCGGGTCTTGAAGTCCAATCTCGTTCCCAGGGTTCTTTATTGCGCGTCGGGTAGGAGAGAGAACCTGGGAACTAGGTTGCTTGGGGTCTCTTCAACGACGGTGGCAACAACGAGAACGTCTCGAAAGTAGTTGGTTTAAATAAGCAAAGCAACAACTCTGCACATGCCCACACTTTTTGATACAGTTTCTTTGCCTTCACTGCAAGGTGAAATTAGAGACCTTACCTGATCCGACTGACGGCGACGTCCATGAAAACTTCGCGGAAAAATAGACTCCGCATCCTTTCAAACTAATTCGCGATTATCCCAAGTCGCCCAGTTACTTAGCAGAAGAGAATTTATCCTTGAGCTGAAGAGATGGGGCGGCACCAGAGTTCAGACAGAGATGGCAGAATTTATTGACTACTCCAGAAATACCATAACATACCATAATGCTCTTTGTTTGTCACCCCAAAAGTTTGCATAAGCATTGTCTTCAGTTTCTCTTGGGAGTTAAAATGGCACAAAGAGAAACTGAAAACAATGCTTATGCAAAATTTTGGGGTGACAAACAAAGAGTATTATGGTACGTTATGGTATTTTTTGGAGTGGCCAATTGCCTTGCCGTTCCTGTCCTCAAAAAAACTATGCCGTCGCCGTCGTAGTTTTGTAAGGTCCCTAATCCTTTACGCGAGGAAGTAAACACAGGGCAACCAATTTTAGTTTCTCCTTTTTAACTTGGATTCGCTCTCGAAGAATTTATAAATTCCTAGGGTGAATTTTCCTACATTTGATATTTCCTCGCGAAGTTTGAAGAAACGCTGGAGTTTGTTTAATTTATAGCGGCGTTTTCGTAAAAGTCGCCGTCATCGTTGCATAAATTTCACTAAACCTACCTTTAAAACAACTTAGAAGTTAAAATAACCTGCATGACATACATACTGTCAAGCTAAATTGTTATAATCTTAATTTTATTTTTTCCCCTACTTTTACCATCTTTATTTCATTTCTCTTTCTATATTTTTCCGATTTGTTCGAATTTTCTATAAAATAGAGATGAAGAATATTTACAATTGGATAATTAAAAGCCGTATTTTTAAAATGACAGCTGATTGGTAGATGACCTATTGTCATTCCCTGAAAATCGGAAAGTCCATTAATTTGTTTTCAAATACCGCCAAATATTGACAGCAAGTAAAACTGGTAATTGTAAAATATTGCAGTCAACATTGTCTCCTTACGCATACCAAATTAATAGGGACTTTTTTTTGGCTAAATGCAGAACTCCAGTGCAGTCACTTACTCTTATTATATGGTCGCTACCTCTGGGCATGCAGGCACTGGACTATGTCTCTTTGCTGTCCGCTGTTTTAGAAGGTATGACTATTTAACAATTATTCCTCGAGCCCGAATGGACTATTGACTCAGAGGCCATGAGGGCTGGAGGAATAATTGTTTTAGTAAAATCCAATTAGTTCGTCAAAAATATCGAGACAAAAAAACTTTAGCTAGCAAAACGCGATTCAGCCGCCAATGTTTTGGTTTTCAAAGCTGGCGCTTTTCGCTACTAGTGGGCTGTAACATATAGCCTAGTGGTAGCTCAACCAATCAGAAAGCAGCATTGATAATAGACCATTAGTTGGATTTTACTAAAACGTGTTTATCCTGTTAATTGATGTATATATCTTTTGATATCGTCGCGTTTGACCTCATTTTCTTATAGCAAGGCATGAACAATAATTAAGAGCTCTAAGACTCTGCGAAAATGAAAAAAAATAGTTTCCTGATTGGTTACTACTGAGTGATCTAACGCCATCGATTTTCTTCAATTTCCTTAAAGTCCCTTCAGCCGAGTATCCGCGGCTATCCCTGACTTGCGCTGGACATGTTTGTTTTCAACAATTTACACATGTCTCCACAAGTAAAAATTTCGAAATTGTGAACGAAGCTTGTTTTTGGTTGGCAAATTTTACTCACCTAACCGAATTACAATTCATGAATCTCGGGAGGAAAATAAAATTCCTCTAAGTGATCCCACTCAATGCCGTAATTATATCCTTGGCCCTGACTAAAAAGCGTTCGCTCATATTCAAAGGCAAAATATCCTTGGCATTCAGGATAAGTCTTGTTTAATGTACACTCCACGTAATTGTCAATTCGTTTCGCGATATAACTTAGCGGAGCAGGTCCGTGTGATAGTAAGTGATAATGAAAGTCCCGTATGTCAAATTTTGAGCCCAGTCTTCTTTCAGCATTTTCGCGCATATCTATAAAAGCCCGCTGACCGATCATGTACGCCGTCGCCTGTCCAGGACCACTCTGATATCGCGTCACCTCTTTTCCCGCCACGTCGGTGTCGTCCCAGGCATAATGCCTGAAGAGCTGAATGGCTTGTTCACGTGACATGCCCTTGAAGTGAAGTCCAGTGTCCACAATCAGGCGCAAAGCGCGCCATATTTGCCATTTTAGCATTCCATAGAATCTCAGTGGATTTTCATCATATACATCTGAGAAAGAAGGGAAAGACAGATATGAAAACGTACTTAACAAACAGTACTCAGCCGCGGCGGAGCGAAGTAAAAAGTGGGGGACAGGGGGGCGGGGAGGGGGGATCAAAATAAAATTGGCCATTCCATTTTTTTCAGCCCCCCCCCACCACTATAAGCAATAAAAGGAGGCCTTTATAATTTTTTTTTTTTAATGGCGCCGACAACATTTTGGTACCCTCGGATGCAATCTTCAATGGTGCCGACAACAAAAACTACATAGGATAGCCTTTCATAGGGTGGTGGGTGGGGGGGGAAGAGAGAGTGCGGATAAACAAATGAAATGTCCCGAACCAACTGGCTACGTATGGTGTTTGTTGTCTAAAACAGACGAGTAGACGTTTTCTTGAACGTTCCAAAATGGTGTTTTTAATTCCTAATGAGTTGCGCGTGTATATAACACCTTACATTACAACTGTTTGGTTCTTCTTATGCACTTTGCAACAGAGACGTGTCACTGAAATGGTTTATATATGTACACTTAGACCTGCTCTGGTATGCGAACGATGACGTGTTTCCGGTCATCGCTTCTCCTCACCCGAAAAGTACCCGTAAAGTTCACAAACGTTACTTAGCAAAGAATTAAGCGAGCCATAAACTGACATTACGTGGAAATCTACTCAACTGTTAACGTGGGTAAAATTCTTGTCATATGAAGGATTCCCACCCAGTTACCCCTTTGGGAATTGCGGATCTAAGAAAAAGTTGAGATGGTTTGTGATGGAAATTGGTGGAATGCAGGCAACACAACAACATGATCATCAACAACAAGGCGTTTCATTGTCTAATATTGATTTCGTTGCAGGATCAATAGACAACAAAACAACTTAGCTTTTCAAGTTTAGCTATTTCACATCTTGCCCATCGAAAACCAAGTCAAACTGCACTTTTCTACGAAAACTTACAACAACAGTCGGTGTGATCTTACCAGTTTCCATGGAAATAAGAGGATTCTCTGCGTACAGTGCCCACCCCTCTGAGTAAGCAATATATCGGGTCTTTACCAACGCGCTCACTAATGGACCACACCAGTCCCTACAGAACAACACATTTCGTGAATTATTACTTAGAACTATATGCAAGAAGAACTTAAGAAGTCACTGCCTTGCCAAATACTGTAGATCAGTCAGTTGAAGGGAAAGGGGAGATTGAGACATGCAGAGAGGGCGGGCGATAAGGACGCGCGAGAGGGACGCGGGCGCGAGGAAAAAGATCACCAGTCGCGCTGGTCCACCGTCTGTGAGGAAGCAAACCACGAAACCTCGGTCTTACCAGCTGAGTTAAAACCACGAAAAACTCGTTATGTAAATGGAGTAATCAAACTTTCGAACTTTCATCACTTTGCTAAAACGAATGAAATTAACGAAGAGGACCATTTCAAGGGTAAGGACTATTCAACTTACAGAAAATTTTCCACGTGTCCCTGAGACTGAAGATGATGCCCCGGCCTGGCTTCGTGAGCGCTCGTAGTCCACTCGGAATACTTCGGACCCATGCGGTCTAAAAAGAAAGGCATTCGAAACCAAGCCGGTCGGCTGCAGCTTCGGGAACTTGAGGTGTAACTCTGAGCTGAAGTGGTCGGCGTGAAGTTTATGGCCACCTCAACTGGGCAGACAGGAGTAGTCTTGAGGGGGCCTAGGGGCCAGTAAAACATCTGTAGTAGCTTGGGTTCTAGTTGGCTGAGAGTGCTACGCGAAAACTCGAACCAGCGCTGCATGGCGGCATAACGGTGCGGACAGAATTTTCGGGCCCCTCAATAGACAAAGAGAATGTGCATAAGAAAAATTTCAGTTATGGTATAGATCACAAAAGGTATGTTATAACCAAGTTCCTTTCCAACTATTCGGGTGGCGTACAATATCGTATACATTGCCGAGGACTTCCTTACAGGGAAATTCTCCACTGTATTAAAGTTATTTAGGCACGCCTGTTTAGGTTGGAGGTAAAAATGCGCTTGTGGTTAAAATACTAGTATTTATGTAACAAAATCGTATTGATGTATAATGTAGCATAAGACATTAAGGGTGATGTTACACGAGACGATTCGCAATGACGATTTTTAGGGCAACACAGCGTTGCAACATTGTTGCAACATTGTTTGGAATAGTTATTACATTGTTCCAACATTGCAACGCTGTGTTGCCGTGAAAATCGTTGTTGCGAATCGTCCGGGTAACATCACCCTAAGACATTAACGATTTAATCAGTAAAGCCATTACTACGACTAAATAACTGCTGACCTTTCCCCGTACACATATATCCCATGTGTGAAATTTGCACAGTATTAGATTTAGATTTAGCACATGATTGTAACAATAAGAAAAGACAGAGGGCAGGTAACTAATGTAAGTAAAGCGGGATAGAGGATTTCTGAAAGTTTCTGACTTGGGACACAGAGGAGTGTTCGGTTTCCCTGGTCACCGTGTTAAGCGGGTTAATTTCAGAGAATATAATATGGGCTTTCTTTCGGGACAAATGAAACTGACATATATCGCCCCAAGCAAAGGAAACCAAGACAGTCTAGAATTGTGGACTCCACGCCGTGGATTCCGGATTCCAGATACTAGTTCTGGATTTTTAGTCAGTGGAACTTGGATTCCGGATTGCAATCGTTCCGGATTCACTGAACTGTATCCCGGATTCCAATGCACAGGATTCCGAAATTCCGCAATTGAAAAATATCGCAGATTCCGGAATCCTAATTCCCTTACACCGGGCGAGTTGAGTTATATACGGGTGTTCGTATTAAGCGGGTTTCCGTAAAGCGGTACGTAGTTCCACTGTTCCATAAAAAAGTATGGAGACTAGTGTGGAGAGAATACAATTAAAGAGTAAACTCACCTTTTTCGCTATTGCACTTTCTGTGCGCTTTATCATTTGATTCGTTTTTAGGGAAGGGTTCTTCATTGAAGTACATAGATGGTGAATGAATAAACTGGCGGAATAATCTCACGGCTTCGCTCGTGTTTTCCTTCCCTGTTAAAGTCTTTGCGATGTCAACGGCTTTGGGATAAAGAGACCTCAGCATGGACCAGCCCAACTGGTGGACAGATTCTTTGAGCGTACATGAAGGAAAAACAAAAAAGGGTTAAAATGATTGCAGTATTTGTCTTGTAGTTTCCAGAGCAGGAGATTTCATTCAGTAGAGCAGTGGAGCTGCTCTTTCGTCTTAACGAGTAGCAGCTAAGTTTTCTTTGGAAAGGGAGGGGGGATAGAGGCATTGTTTGTGTTTATTGTTTTATAGTTCTTTGCAAGCTGTCAAGGTCATCCGAGAATTGCAGTATCGCGATTTTTTTGAGGGGGAAGGGAAAGGTTTGAATTCTCTTTCTCTTACTCCCTCGTTAGCTCTGCCTTTTGCCCATGCCATTGATCATACTTTCTACTATCCCCAGTCGTTTTTAGTACCGTCTCTTCTCGCCTCGAACCCGTGCCTTATAACTGTTGTAGTAGAATTGCACTAGACTTGCGATGGTTTCCTGCTCTGCTTAATCTCGCTTTCCAGATTTTCTTTAAGAAAAAGACCCTTACCACCTGGAAAGGAAGTTGGACATGCTAAATCTCTGGCTTTATAGTTAATGTTTCAAAACGAAAAAGAGGCTCATAAAGAGGAAAGATGGCCAACTTGTCGTCACTCACCAGCGGTGTCGTTGGTTGTGGTAAAAAAGCGCATCGTTCTCTCGTACCCAGACTTTCCTTCGATCAACTCCCCAGTAGGAAGGCGCCTGCTCGCAGGCTCAGATACATTAGGGACTCCATTTTTGTACACATAACGAACCGGGCGATTGAAGAGTCCGCTGGACGCATTACTTGGCACGCAATGTTTCAAGTGATCATGCGCCAAGTATTTGAACAAATTTGCTAAAGGGACACCAATATGGCTTATCAGGCTCTCTACCATTGACTGTTCTAAATGGACTCCGTGCTTTTTGAACCACATCCCTGAAGCGTTTTCAAATCGCATTAGGAACTGATGAGTCAAAAAGGGATATCGAAAGGATTCTAGTATGACGTCTTCTTCCCTGAATCCCTCCGCTATTTTAGGGTAGACCTGGCTGAGACAGTGCAATCCTACTTTGCACTCCTCGATCGATCCAACCATTCCAGTTTTTACCCCCAGTTTGATATTTTCGTGATATTGCCGAATTCCTCTTGAGAAGCTATTCAAAGCCTCCATTATGGTCTCCAAGTCTTCCACTGTGTGGGGAGAAAACTTCTTCAAGAATGCGCGAAAATGGTATGGTAACATAGCGATGACTTGCGTGTAGCAGAATCGGTTTGGTCCCAGCATCCACTGACCTTAAAATAACAAGGAAAGGAAAGGAAAAATATGATCAGTCCTCTAGCGAGGGACCAGATCTGTCAAGATGCCGAAAAAGACAAAGGTCACCTCGTTCAGAGGTTGCGTCGCCCTCCTTTTTGGGGTCAAGTGCTCCGCGTGGAGGCTTTGACGTCAGGCTTATCGTCTCTGATGCCCCCACCCGACACTCTTACGCAAGAAGGCAACCAACTCGCACAGAAATGCTTGCTACCCAAGTGAGGAGGTACCAAAAAAAAATAGTTCAAATTTTTAACTTTTACATCTCATTGCTTAGTGGGGCAATTCCAGTCTACCTTAACGAACACCACTTGATTTTTCGCTTATGAAGGCTAACTACGAAAACTCTAGAATCATTTTCTTTAAAGAGAGTTTTTTCTCAAAAACTTCATAAAATGACCTATGCGCCTTTAGTTTTGCCGCAATTTTGTAATATAAACTTTCATTTCGCTTTTACGAGATAAACTATTCGTGCTTTTATATTACCTGAATAATAGTCAAAATCATACACATTTCCAAAACTATGCTGCAGAAAATGATTCATTTTCGCCACTGCTTTCACTTCTCTAGCTTTCATAAGCTCCGCTTTAAAGTTTATCGTCTTGAGTTCCTGCAATAATGCCTTCGATGTGTCTGTAATCTTCTTGATACTTGACGGGGCTGGATCGAACGCTTTAAAACTGTTCCTGACCTCATCAGGAGTTACATGAGGCCGGTATGGCACTTCATAAGGATGTAGCTGGTAGAAATGGGTGTTAAGTTTCTGTATAAAACCGAGAAGACCTGAGGAATGAACAGAAATCAGCAAAATGTAAGGCCTAGGCCAAACGTCGACCTTTTCATGGGACGAACCAACTCTAATTTGAGTCGACCTAAATTAAGTTAAGATCGTCGTGTTGGGTCAGAAGTTGATCTTTTAGGACGCGTCGAACCAATCAACTGAATCAGACTAGAAAAGTAATCTTAATAAATTTCTCCCGAATGAAGCTAAATATACTTATTATGATACAAATGTTTGATCCATAAGTTTAGTTTGTCGTATGTGAAGATCAACAGAATTGTTCCGGAAACAATCTTCAGATGTTCTATTCGTCTGCTAAGTGTTGGACAATTCAAACTCATTCAGACGAATTTCGTAAACTGAACCAAACATCGAACTTTTCATGAACTTACCTCACTGAATTTGGTTCGTCTCATGAAAAGTTGGACGTTTGGCCTAGGTCTAACGGCCTGCAGTGAACACCCACATAATACTGGAGATACGGCAGATAAAAGATCTTCCATGCACGCTAAAATCTGGGTAGCCTGTGTACAGCTGTCCCCTCCCCTCAAACAAGTATTCCCAAGAGTACCCCCCTGGTGTTTAACACCTACTAAATTCCCTAAACAAGGTAATCGAAAGGCTTCGATTTGAGCCCTCTGATAAGCTCTAATAATACAAGAAAAACTTTTTAAAGTTACCAATTTTAAAACGAAACATGAATAATTGATAAAAGTTAAACATAATCAGTTAGAGTGTAGAAGAGTAAAAAAGAGATGAATTTCATTAAGTTTTATTTCAAGGTTTAAGCGGCTCGATCCGAATTTAGTTAGAAATCTCTGGCAGCAAGAGCTACTTAAAAAAGTTTAAGCCTTTGAAACGCGTTGTTTATCTTATATTTGATTTCAAATCATCTAAAGACGGTTATAAGACGAAGAGAAAATGTTCATGCCTTGCATATCGTTATAATCCAAGCATTTTAGACTTATGCAATGCTTGATTTTTTGTTTGGGCTTAATGTCATAACCTCTTAAGCTTGCGGATGGCAAAAACCTTTGATTCTGTTCAGTGCTTTGTCATTCGACAATCATGGAGAAAAAAAGTCACTAGATTCTGAAAAATATGAACTCTTTTAATTGTCAGACACTAAAGCTGTATGCCATGTAACCTTTTCCAAAAAAAACTAAACTATTTTAAGGAAAATTCAAATCAAAAGGACCTCTGCTATGAAGTGCTTTGGTTAACTGTTTTCCTATTCTTCCTAATATTTTATAAAAGATTTTTTAAATTTACTTTAGTTATAGAAGTGTTAATGTCATGTATTTTAGTTAAAAGGAAAACGAGGGTATGTTAAATACCAACTGAAGAGGAAAAGTAAAAAAAATATGATCCCCTTAGTATTCGCTTTTATATGCATCTCAAAACAAAGAGAGCACATGCGCGAACATGAAAAAAACACTTGTTTTATATAGGGTGTTCTACAAGTTGATGAGAGTGATTCAGTGTAGAGGTTAAAACAGGCACAAGCTATTTCGGGCTATAATTACCAATATTGTTCAGTTATAATATCCAAACATAAATATTTTGCTCACATATTTAGCAACTGTTGCAATTTGCTAAACATTTGCTATCATATTTGCAGAATCTTGAATTTATATAACTGTTGCAGTTAAATAAAATTCTCTCACCCGTCAATTTTCTCACCCATTTTTATACAAGGTAGTTCAATTAAGCTTTTTTTTTTTTTGGCGGACAACAATAGATTATTGTTTTTTCCTCCTTAGCGAACAGTTTATTTAACCACGTTCGAGTTAAACTTAATAAACCTGTGTATCCTAATCCTTTGAAAAATGATTGAAATCCTTCGTGCTATGCTCAGATAAAGGCATCATCTTTATTACAATTTTAGGATAGAAAGACAAGTTCATCTTCCTTAGGTTTTACATTCCATGTTTTAAGCAGATCACAAGTATTACAAATAATCGTTATTCTCATTTTTTCATTTTCCAGCCGGTTTAGGCCTTTGAAAGATAACATTACTAACCATGACGTTTCTAATTTCAAAGCTTGGCGTTCGTGATCACGATGAAAAGATTCCGACAAAGGTAGTCGAAGGGGCAGAATAAGTCGTTTTCCGTGTGCGTGTGGATGATCGTGCTCGTGAATTACAAATTCATATTTAAACCTTAAGGGCCCAGCTTTTGAGATTGAGAAGCAAGTAAAGATAAAGACGATATCAGCCTTGAAATTCACGATATGTGCCTCGGGAGAGTTGTGTGTATACGTGACAATAAATACGCCTTAAGAGGCCGTAGGGATTCGCTTCGTTTAGTTTCATCATCTTTATATAATTATTACCGTTATGTAGCGTTCACTTTAAATAGATTTTCTTGAACTTCCGGAAGGTTGCAGAAAGCCAGTGTAGTGTTTTGATATCTTTTAGCACTCCGCGTCTTATCTGTTATGATAAGAAACTGACAAAAGATTGGTGATACGTTGAATACGCCAATATAAGCAAACAAAAAATGAAAAAATACAGAACATAGGATAGACAAGCGGTATTCATATAGCCAAACGAAATTGAATGATATCAACATTGCCTGATAAGTTATAATGTTTTCTTCCAGTGAACACTATTCTGGACAGCAAATTATGAAAAGTAAAAGTTAGAACAACTTTCAACCATTAATGGATCTGCTGGCGGTGTATTACCCGGATTCATATGTTTTGCTTATGGGAGAAAACAATTCACTGTACATTACTAAATTGAGGTGTATTAAAAGTTGCTCCTGATCTTCAACAAATCCCAGATTCGCAAGATTTAAAACAGTTAAAACCGAACCTTAGCTTATTATTTGCAAATCACTTGGCAAAGAAGAACTAAAAAGCAAGAAAAACGGAGCGGCAGATTTGCAATATTAATCCTCACTACTTTTTCCTTGTAAGTTCTTATGTATTAAGAATATCCGGCAAAACAAAATCTTCGCCATGCTACGAAAGATAAGGCATCTTTGGCACATAATTTATATTTTTCTAAGAATGGTGACCTTTTGGCTAAGACAGTACCAGGAGAGGCTAAAAAATTTGTTTCAAAGCCCTAAGTTTCAATAGGATTTGAGTTTTCATGGTATGTAACCTATTAGATCGATACTGACGCTTTTTCCAATTTATGGCTAAAATTCGACTTGCATAGTACATGTATTTGTTATTGTTTAGTACTCATCTGGAATAGTTAGTAATAAAAAATTAGTGGATTAGTTAAGATTCTGTTGGACTTAAAAACTAAAAATGTTAGGGTTAGCCCTTTTCAATTGAAAACAACGTTTATCAACACTGAGATGAACAGATGAAATGGTATATCACATGAGACTGGGATAATATTTGAAAGATCAGTTTAGGGGCTCACCGTTTTAGATGTCCAAATACTAGAGCGTGGTTTGACAGTCCAGCTAATTTTAGTTTTATCATCTTAAATACAAGGCCATGAATTTTAAAGAAGGCTTAAATAAAAACGTAAGCTGTTTTTCTAAAAATCTACACAATTAATTTAGATTCACGAAATCATGACAGACAGATTTATGATTGCCTCTGGTTCCTACACTTTAATTAAAAGTAGATTCTAACCATTGAATTGTCAATATTCCCAGGGTTGCTGAACTTTAAGAAGCGGTAGACAGGTGACTGAGACGTGTAACATGTTTAAAATTTTTAAGACATGCGCAATACGCCGACCGATAATCGCTCCAGGCGTCCGCCTCTCGATGACCCTGCGGTTTATAAAAGTGAGTAATCCACTCATGAAATCATACCTAGAAATATTTGATATTGCAATAAGTTCAAAAAAAAAAAAGAAGCATAACAGAAAATGAACTTGAGAAGATCTAAAGAAGAGCTAAGGTTTAAAAAGGTGTTTCTAACTTATAAATGAGAAGTTTATTTCGAATGTAGACAACATTATATTATTCCTACTGAATAGAAAGTAACTGCGTAATGATTAGGTTGTGATTGCTCATCATTCTTTTTCAAGTAGAAAATTATAGATACAAGTTAAATTTGGGATTTGGGTTGTTAATCGGCTTCCTTGTTGTCTATCCGGGCGCCAAAGTTCTTAAATTTTCGATGGTCCCTTTGTCTGGCAAGATGTGCAATACGATTTTGCGGTTTTTAAAATCGGCAAGTTTCCCATTCTTAAGTAACAAAACTATTTTAGGTTTTTTTTGTCTTACATGTTGGATATCACAGGAGCTAAATCATAGGTCTATTTAGCCACTACCGTCATTACAATGACAAATGTCTGCTCGCTGTTCCGTAAAAATTTATCAGTATAAAACAGATTGTTGTGCCCCTCAGAAAAAGAGATTGATTTCGAACTTTGAGTTAGTTCCGTTGTCAAAACCCTGTAACGCGTACACTTTAATAAAAGTTTACCAGCCACACATTTCCGTATCTTTGAAATCAGGAAATTTTCTATTTGGTTCGGTAAAAATTCCCTGTATAATAACTTTTTATATCACTCTAAACGTTTTTAACTTCGCACTCATAGAGTCCATAATTAAAGAGACCGTGGCTTTTTAGACAGACAAAATCTTCTGATGGTCGACCATTCCAGTGAAATCCGGCCTTTTCATCGACACATGTGCTCGGCGCTATATGTTTTTCCTCAAAATTTCTTAATTAATATAAAATTTGAAGTTATCCTTGAATATAATCAGCATACTAGAGTCTGTTATGTCAGCCGCGGTTTAAGCCGTGTACAACGAGGCCTTCTTCAGCAGCCATTTCTGACTCGATCATCCTGAAAGACTTGCTGTTTTACGGTATGTGATCGCTCACTGGCGAAATCTCTTCATCTGCACTTTTACATAGCATCATTCAATTTTCAGTATTTTTGAAAATAAAATTGCGATTCTTTTCTCCAGATTTATAGTTTCTGCCACTTAATAAAAATGACTTTCCTTTCCATTAATTTCGCCATGAAGCAGCCACTGCCATTAATCATTCAGTTTCCGACCTGTAATTTGGTATTGATTAATAAGTCTGCAGCAATTACTTTCAATTGGTCATTATTGCTATGAGCGATTATTCACAAGGAATGCACACTGCGTGGTATTTTTCTGTTTATATATTACATAGGCTGCAGCGAAATGTAAGTGATTACTCCCTGAAGTAATCACGCAATTTTGCTTCAAAAAGTGGAAGCTTAAATTTGTGTACAACACGAGACTGTGTTCCTACTGTTTTTCAACTAATTCATGTTACTTAAGCTGCAATAACTTTTTCATGAAATTCTCTCAATGAATTATTTAAAATCTTCATTCAATCATTTTTGCTGCATTATTACGTCTTTTAAGCTATTAAAGATTGTACGTACTTGTACAATATCTTGAAATATCTTTGTTCTGAAAATTGATTTCTAACTTTCGAGTCGATCTGTGGATGAAGACTTAAATGTAATTATTGAAATGAAAGCTACTGAGCAGTACTTTCCTGTGGTACTGTTTATTATGCGGCTGTACAAGGTGGTTCTAACTTAAGAGTCTGTGGACAAAATTTTCAAATGTGACAATTCAAATAAAAACTTCTTCAGCAACATTTTCTTGTGATGCTGTTTACTACTTTATTACTCTAGTACTTTTCTGTATTTGAATGGTGCTGCTTATTACGCTGTATTGAGGGACTAAATTTTTCCTAATTCTGCGCGGAACGAGGACGAAATCGTACGTTCACTGAAATGAAAGCTTCGGCTTTTGCGTATGGCTCAATTTTTACCGTACGCTGTTATTTGTCTTACTAAGTACATTAAGCTGAAAAAACGTTTTCCCAGTTTTATCTTGTGTTTATGAACCAAATTTTCTCAGTCAAAAACACTTAAGAGGAAGGTCAGGTCACTCGGTCTTAAAGCTAAAGCTACGCCATCATTTTTTTAATGGCTGTTTCAAAAAAGACAAAAAAAACTAATTCTAAGCTGAACGGAACTTTCAACGATTTAATGAAGGTTTTCACAGTTAGAACATGTACCATTCCTTTCCATTTTATTCTGGTGATAGTCATCGTGAGAAGTCCAGCTGTTTTAGTCATTCTTCAGTCTGAAATGGCACAAATTTGGCTTTTTTTCTCCAAAACTTTTGAAGTCCCGTTTTAATTTTAAAAATTTCCTCCGGGCTTTCAGAGATTGCGCAAAATCTTTCTGACTCTCATCAGTCACGTAAATGTCCCTTCAAGGTTCCTAGGATAAACTCAAGAAACTATTAGGGCAACACGCAACGACTTTTATTTGTTTGCTATCAAGAAAATATTCTGTATGCGGAATCAGTTTTACTGAAATACAAAATTCGTGCCTCAGTGTATAATCGCTGAAACTCCAGGGTGAAAAAAAGGTCTCCGTTTGAGTTCATTAACTATTACACTTCATAGCAAGAGTCGCTAATTTGTTTTGACCATCGAATAAAGTAATCATTGCTTTGTTGATTTTTTCATCATTTTTTTGACATTCTTGCTCGAGGACATGAAAAGGTTATTAAATTTGCATTTATTAGCGAGTGTTTCGCTAGAGGTACTCAATTTTAGTGATTTTAGATGGCTTCTAACTAATCCTCTTGAATTTCTTTGTTAGAAAAACGTTTACAAAATGTGAAAAGTGCCTTATACAATTTATAAAATAACAAGTTTATCCTCATTTCAATAGTCTTTCAATTTTCTCCATTAACAGAGTTCTTTGCTGTCAGAAAATGAATATTTAATTTTTTTCATCTGATGACAAGATTTATAAATCACAGAAATCATCAAAACAATCTCGTAAATTTGAAAATCCGGAAGATCTATCGCATTTTTCGCTTGCAAAAAATTCTTTTTTGGCTTTGACCTTTGACCACCTAATTGGCCAAAACGACATGAGCTATCCGTTAAGACTTATTGCAAAAGTGATGGCTTTATTTGAATTGTAAAAGACGTAATCAATTGCTCATAAAAGCGGATTAGAGACCTGGTTGTTCGTAGTAGTGGGTGGTCTGTGTTTTTTTTCACTCCAAAGTACTAACAAACGATTAATTAAAACAACAAGGCTATTCTTGTTAAATACCTGATTCTCTGAACTCCCGCGAGAAGCTGCAACTCTCGGTGAAATTCGGGGTCACCGATGTTTGAATCGAGCACTCGTTATTTTGAGGTGGCTTGTTCTCGTTTGGGCTTACTGTTGCGGAGAATAAATTGTCATTTTGCGATTCTTTCATACGTAGAAATGCAATGCCAACTACCAAACATATTATTCCAGTCGTCACTACCGTAAAAGCAAATACGAGGAGTTTGCGCGATATCCGTCCCTCTTTTCGAAGTACTTGGGTTTCTGTACTTCCCACGGAGTCCTCGGGAAAATGATTGCCTTGTAGGAGCTGCAATTCATGGTTCAATGAGCCCATAGTTGAATGAAGCGTTTGTTCCTCGCGTCTTGAGATAATTTGCCAAAATCCACAATCTTTGGACATGCACTGAAGAGCTTCGATCGCTGTTACTGTCGCTAAAACCGCAAATTGTCGACGACTACGATCCTCTTATTTATCCACAGTGCTTGTAGACGACAGCGGCGAAGATCAAGTTTCTTGACTGTGGATTTGTTTCCTCGCTAGCTTATTCAATCTAACCAGTGGAACAAATGAGAATAAGCTCCGTTTAAGATCTTAGCACAAAGCATTCTTGCTCTAAATCCACATCTAAAAACACAATTAACTTAATTACAGAATATGGTACCTGAAGTCATTCGGTGCCTGTTTGATTTTTTGAGGTCACCTTTCACAGGCAGGCTAAACCAAACCAAAGAGGATATGTACCCCATATATAATGATTATTTCCTTAGAAAGCTCGCGGCGGACAGACATTCATACATGACGTGCCGTGAAGGCGGTCGCCCGTGGCTTTAAAGAAACATCCGATCAATAATAACAGATTATCGCCATCCGCCTAATGGCATATAGGTTTATTTTTGTCAGAAGTGCTAATATAAATCCGTATTAAAATCGGGTTACGCAGACTTCTTTTTAAAGAACCGCAGACTGGTTCTTACATAAGGTACTTAAGACAATAAATTCCTCACGAGGAGTTCTCGAGGCTTCTATTTCTAATATGATCTAAAGTAAAGCTGAGGGTAGGTTTAATGAAGATAAAAAGAAATGTGTTAGGGAATCGATCTTCGGTAAAATGTTTTAATTACTGCTCAATGCACTCGGATTCTCTCGGTCAAAGGTTTAGCTTCACGCCAAAGAATTGTCCTCATAAATAAGAAAATGTTCACTTAAAATGACTTACCCTCGAAGTTTAGTTACTGGTCGTCGGTTGTTTCAGTAAATTCAGGTCTTAAACGCCATTCCAGTTCAATTGCTCGACAACAAAAGATATGACACATGTAAATTTTGGAGTTACAAAGCTCTTGATACAATTACCTTTATTGAAAAAAGACGCGAAAGATAAAATCTTCAAAGAGGAAATGATTTAAAATGCAAAGGGTTGCTGCAAAATGCGCAGTGGACGTGGCTTCGAAGTCAACATTCAAAATTTTACATCTGTTCTTGCGCTCTTAAACAACAAAAAAATACTACAGAGCCGAAAAGTATTGAGGCATATCTCGTAAAATTTAAGCTGAAAATTTCAACAAGAAGCGAAAACAAACAAACAAACAAGCCACGAAAACACTGAACTGCAAATGTCAAATGCAAGCAGAATGGCACGTACATACACGTACTAGGTAAACACAAATTTTGCTTGTATCCTTAATTTAACTCTTTACGTCAATACCAAAACACCTTGCTCCTCTACAAAAATAAACTATAAACTTAGGTACAAGATATTAGCTTTAAAGGAGTAAAGTCTCTAACGTCACTGAATCGATTGACCGTAACTAAGTGTTGCCGTTTTGGGGGTGAAAATGTCTGGTTTGTTAAAACCATTGAAAGCTCTGCTCAAGACATGATTGCAAGCATTTTGATCTGGGTCTGGATTAGGGTCTGCCTTCGTGCTCCCTGTTACAAAAATACATATCGAAATATTAACAAGTGCTTGACTTTTTGGCTTTATAGCTATGCAGTTATTTGTCATAGTTAGTCAACAAGGACAACCTGAAGCTACCGAATTGTAAAATGGCTGGCACAGAATATACATGGCAGGAAAACATCACGTTGTCGGACTAGAAAGAAAAACGCTTAGTTATTCAGGAAAACGACCTGAGACTCTAAAGCAAACGGCCTGAAAACGGCATGTTAAAATCACGTTTAAAATCCGCGCAGACTGCAAAACAGTCCGTATTTTTGCGTATTCAAGTACACTGTACGCACGAACAGTTAAACAAAAGTTGAAAACGGAGAGCGAGACTGGGGAGAGAAGCTAAAAATACGGACCGTGTGTTTTGAAAAGATATATTTATTCGAATTGCCCGTTTCTCCCAGCCACGGGCAATTCCCATTGGCTAAATTTTGATGCAAGCTCTTAGCAAACTGTCAAGTTATGTTTGCAATAAGTCATTTGTGATGTTCCCTACCGTGATGAATTCATTGTCCGTTGGCGTGTTCAGTTGCGAAAGAATCGCAGCGCAGTTTCCACCTTTGTGGAGAAAGATTCTCCTTCGTCGAGGACAACGAAAAGTTCGTTTATCAGAAGGTCGGTCAATTTTGGTAACGTTTCACCTTTTTCTAGTACTAGTAGGGGCAACAAATATATTTTCAGAGCTTATCCATCCACTCTTTAAATTGCCGAACTGTGTTTTGAAACAACAGCTGCACGTTCTACAATTATCTGAAGCGCTCGGCTCGGCTTTCTCCCCCTCGAGAAGCAGGAACAGGCTTTGTCTGCTTTGTCGACGTACTGCCACTTCCATCCACTCATGTTTGATCTTGCAGGAAATACTACATTGTACACGGAAACAACGCTTAAGACTGCTTTCGCTATTTTCTCACAGGGTCCAGAGGAGATGTGTTTGTCGTTAGAACATCAAAACCCGTCGAAAACCTCTGAAAAAATGGGTTATTTTGATCGCGTTACAGTTTCGTTACACATTCTATAGACCGCAAACCAAGAGACTGAGGGCTCGCAAGATCAAAAAAATAAATAAAATAAAATACTTTTACTTTCTTTTACCCTCGGTCGCCCTTCGGTCACCCTTCGAGCGACGTGCCTTGCGCCAGCGAGGATATGGCTTGCGGTCATTCATTTTCAAAAGTCGATCTGGGTCAGATAAGAAGCGGAGAAATCGTTTACAGTAGATTTATAAAGATCCCATTGGGCTAATTAATCGTGCTAAGTGACAGGTATAGACATTTTTCAAGGTGAGACTTTAAATAAGTAATTCATTTATTCACACGAAACTCCTCTGGACCCTGTGTTTTCTCGCGAAATCAATCACCGGATGTATCAAATTTACAGAGAGGACGGAGTTGTGAATAGATTTTTGACAGCTCAACGACATTTTTGAACCCCCTGGTCAGAACGAACTCATTATGGAAAACGGACAATCGGTTTTTTTTTCTCTCGCCTCACCTGCCCTCAGCACGATCTGCATTAAAAAAGGAATATATTACCGAACCAGTCCTGTGCATGGTAACATTTTGAATTTCCATTCTAGATAATACCTCTTTTTAAGCCTACTACATCAAATGTGGAAAAAACACTGCTGAAATGGCTATTTTTTTTACCAGAAATTGGCCATTTAAGAATATCGCATTTGGTTTTAGAACGTGTTCTAGAGAATTACTGAGTTCTTATTTAAAACCTTTAAAACTTTAATTAAAACTAACCTGTTTGAAAGACTGCGAAGACCCAAAAGCGAAGAAAAGCACTGACTTCATGTTGATTTTGCTTAACACAACTGAACACGAAGCACCGTACCTAGTGATTCACAAACAAAGCAGCGCCCACAGATAACAACGACCAAGACCAGGTTGCGCCTGCGATACGAAAAACGTCATGCGGTCTTGCCCACTATTATGTACCCCAATATAGCGCTCAGAAACGCTCAGAGGAACCGTTTTGCCACGCGAGTGTTGCAGAGCTGTGAACATTTAAACGGTTGAGTGAGAGTCTATTGAACGACAAAAAGGAATGTTTTTTCCGAATCCATCCATGACTTTGCGGTGATAATTCTTTAATTTATATTTATACCTGGATTTCTGAAAACCGGGTTAGCAAAAATATCAACTCATTCTACTACTTGGCAATTTAAAACAACAAAACTCATTCAAAGGCCGATTAAAAGGCTTTATATGACGCTGAGCAGTACGTTAATGGTCCCTAGAAGCATTCCAACGAGTCCAAATTTAGAATGACGCAAATTTTAGAACATTTATTCGGTTAACTGACTTGGCGAAGTTTCAAACCGGTGTCATTTCAGTCTAGAAATTTTTAAGTTGAGAGAGCTGCAGCGAAAGAGCGCCTGGTTAAGGCTTACATAACAACTTAAATAGTTAGCAAAACACTACTTTTTTCGCGGCCCGATAAACAACAGGATTCCGCATAGAATAGACTACAAACTGAATGAAACATAGTGCACAAATTATCACCTTCTTGTCTGCAAAAACCGGCGTATGGTGCAATGCCATTAGAGCCCGCTGAAACTAGACCTAGAACCAATTTTCCTGAGTCGAGAGTTGCTTTTCCAAGGTACAATCAGCTAAGCTAAACACCGACGAAACAATATTCTACTTAAACAACAACTGACCTGTCGGCATTTTGGCAAACTGTCATGCAGCGAGTTTTCATTTGAAGCAGAAGTCCTGAATTGTGACCAAAACGAAAGCAACTAAGCAGTTCTTTCATGTAGGTCTGTTTAGTGTGCTGTACAAGGTGCTTCTAACTTTTTAATCTATGGATGAAATTTTATGATGTGACCATTCAAATGAAAGCTTCTGAGCAGTACTTTCCTGTGGTACTGTTTATTATGTTGTACAAGGTGGTTCTAACTTTTGAGTCTGTGGATAAAATCCTATGGTGTGACCATTCAAATGAAAACAACTGAGGAGTACTTTCCTGTGGTACTGTTTATCATACTGCACAAGGGGGTTCTTACATACTTTCCTTATCCTTTAGTCAGGTGTATGGTGTGACCATTCAAATAAAAGCTTTAGAGTAGTGTACTTACTCTCCTCTAGTACTATTTAATCTGTCGGTTTATTTCCGGGCTCCAGCTTCTAAATATGAACAAGAGAGAATATGAGGGTTTCAAATAGGATTTTCAATCCCGTAATCCCGACTAAAATTTTCGGTCAAAGCCGTGATCCCGATTCTTATCTTCGGGATTTAGGGATGAGGGGCCCTCAATCCCTGAATACCAGCCATCAAATGAGGCAAATCTTGAATCCCGAAAAACCAATCAAGGGACCCTCAAATATGTGAATGAATAAGGTCTTGTATAGTTTTAATAATTTAGAAAAGTTCAATTGCTCACTCCCTTAGTCGCTATTACTAGCAACAGAAATAGAAGTGAAATACTGCTCTAGTGAGGCTTTCAATTGCTGTAAATTTAAAAATTAAAAAATAACACCCGAGCTCTCTGATGATGCTGTTGATAGGCGGACGCTCGAATTTGAATAGCTTTTGATTTTTAATCTCACAACAGTTAAAGGCCACCCCGTCGATCAATACTTTACTTTCAAACATGCTGCATGCTTGCAATAAACACAGATTATAAAAAGAAGTAGGGATTCAGCCGTGTGGTAGACTGAACTGTTAGTAACGAACTTGCCAAATTCTAATAATAGGAACCTTAATTAGTTTCAAATCAAAACCAAAAATAAAATCAATTTCAAGATAATAAAGCTAATATTGACCCCTAACTAAATACAAATTTCGCTGTTGTTGGTACTCATAATTTCCTATTTCAGGATCTTATTTCGGTCGGTCGTGAATCATAACATGCCTCAGGTTTCGATGCGGTCTTTTTTATCGATCCCACATAGCACAATCGCGGAAGTACGCTCAATAGAACCGATTGTTTTCTCTGTAGTTTCTTGTTTATTATGTTTTGTCGTGTTTTGTTCTTCTTCTTGTTGTTGTTTTTCAATTCCTTGAAGCGTTTTTATTTCTCCAAGAGGGCTAAGAGCTCCCGTTATTTTATTTTACGAACAGCGGTTTTTTTCTTGGTTTATTTTCTTTCTATGAATATCAAAGAAAGAACTACCGCGAAATTACAGTACAAGTAATCACCCGCAGTCACGTGTTCATATCACTTGCGGAGCTAAGGGCGTCCACATACAAGAGATCTTTCCACGGTTCCTTCTTTTTTGACATGAACAATTAAGGGAATTCTGTCGACTCCGCTGGAACGGGCGCATCAAAATTAGTTTAAAGGTGATTTGTGGAAAACTGATGAAGATACAGCTCCTCAGAGTCGCGGAATTTTTTTTGACGTTTTTATTGTGGTTTCCAACTTTGCAGAGCTTACGACGTATCACTTTCAGCCGTGGCAAGTTTACTAATTCTAAGATGCGTTTTTCAGATTACTGATGAAGTAAGCCACTGACAAAAGGAAAAATAAGTCTAAGAGAATGAACCTTTTAAAATGAATGTCACTCAATGGACATATTTCCACTCAAATCCATGGTCATATTTTTTTTCATGGAAAAGTATGAATTTTTAAGTGGAATCGCTATCGAAGCGGCCTAAACGAAGATGCAGTAGTCAAAGTTAGCGAACCATTTAAGCATATGCTTGAAATAAACTCGCTATATCAGGACGATTCAGCCTCCCAGTACTCTATATTTTGTGCAAGGTTTGCAGTCATCGTTTTTTCACATTTTTTTCCTTCTCAGTTAGACAATCCCTCAAGTATAAAATATCAGCAAGTCCACAGCGATAAACCGTTGAGTGGTACCGGATCTCAAGTGTTTATTTATGGTAAAGAGATAAGGGCGGCCACATTATGTTAAGAGAAATCACACCATTTTATACTCAACTATTATAAAGTTTTAGGAGCTAAATTTGTATCTCATAAAACCCTGTAAGTACTCGTATTTTCAGTATTTCAACAAGTGAATCAGCTAGGTTATTTTACAAATATATTTGAAATTAATAGAAAATATATCATATCATTATAGGCGATCTACCTCTAGCATACACATTAATTTAAAAGAAAAATTATAGCAGGAGTTTCATTTAGTTTAAGGGGGCAATTAATCTCTCTTGCTGATATGTAAAATATATATCATAGAGGCGTAAACGGTTATGAATTCTTTGTGTTTTGCAATATCGTGCCACGGCCTCCTAGATGGGGATTGGGAGGATTATTTGATAACAAGCAAAAAAAGGAGAACCCGGGGAAGCCATGATTTTAAATTTATTGTACCGAAAGGACATAAAGATATTTTTAGATTTTCTTTTTTTCCCAGGACAATAACTGAATGGAACAAACTTCCAGAAGAAACTGTTTCCAGCCAATCCCTCTGTATTTTTAAAAGCAAACTAATTTAGTTTTATTTTTATCAGTAGTTTTTAATAGTTTTTAATAGTTTTGTATATTTTAGTATAGTTTTATTTATTATTATCTTAGAGTTGGCGTGATGTCCCAAACGATTTTGCCGACATAACGATATTTAGATTTAGATTTAGATTTAGATATCACACTTCTCTTTTACAAAAACGCAGCTTTTTAAGCTCGGTCACATTACGCGAGGTGGTTTTTGTAGATAGCAGCACCTTCGAACTTGTCAAGGGCTTTGTTGTACAGTCTGTATTCGTCCAGGGTCCCCTTGGTTTTCCAGCCATAAAGTTGACCAAACTCGAGTGGTCTGCTGTTATCCACACTTCCCTGAACAGCTGAGATGTCTAAGCTGTTGGACTGCCTTTTGCCGTTGACGTAAACAAAAACTTTCTTCTGTTGATCACGATCAAACACAACAGCGTAGTGGACCCATTTGCCAAGCATCTGAGGCGGTTGATAGCCATTGTCAAATGTAATCACTCGAGAAACCTTTCGGTTTTGCTTATCCGGGATGCAAACGTGCAAACCCTTAGCTTGGTAACCATGTCCTGTCTCCCATCCGGGAACCCATCCAGGGCGGCCTGGGCCAAAATAGCAGCCAAAGCCTTTCCTGACAGCAAAGGTTGTCAGCGGATATGTGTGATCCAAGATCTTTGCCCATCCGACAACAGTGAAGCTTGAATTTTTGAAATTCAGGCTGGCAGCGTTTGGAACCGTTATCTTTCCAGAGAGGACATTAAAGAAACGTCCCCTTGAGAACTTGGACAGCTTAGAGACCGCGCTTCCGGCTGAGCCGTGATTTTCACGGCCTGAGTCGTCTGCGACTTCGTTTCCGGTATGCTCATCCATGCGCCAATGCCCAATCAAGCCAGCGACACGGTTGTCATAGCAACTCTTACGAGGGTTATACTGGGGAAAGAGCGGCTTCCACTGGTTTTTGGAGCAGACTTCTAAGAGAGTGTGACCACTCTTAGAAGTGGATCGAATCATTCCGCTTCCCATGGTGGAACAAGGTTTCTCTTCATAGGTCAAGAGATTAAGGTTCTGAAAAGACAGAAGTGGGTTGAAAGTGTAGCAGTGTGTTAGAAGATACCAAAGGCAAATCTTGATTTTACGTAAATAGACCAAACTTGTTTGTAAATGGGTTTTACAGCGAGACCCCGGTCAATCCTTAAATTTGACACTCCCCCCCCCCTCCAAAAAAAAATAGACAAACCGGCTCCAAAATATATAAAAAAAATTGGGGAATAAATAATATCTAGACTATTGTTTACACCACTGAATGCCCTAAGGTTTACACGATTAAAATCTTGAAAAGTTCACGTTCCCTTCCTCCCACTTCTCTACCTCTCTCAACGACAGCTACTCAATGGAGTCACACAAGTTTTCTGAGTTCTTGTTCACTTAAAATTAGTTATCGCTTTAGCTTTTTATCATCATCATCGGTCGGCTGCAGAGCAGGCGACTACGAGCTTCCTCCAGCCACAACGATCCTGTGCCAATTCAGACAGCTTGCCCGGGCCAATCATGTTGTCTGTGTCTCCCAAAAGATGTTGAATGTATCTGAGAAACAGGGTTCGTTGCCTTTTTATAGTTTTAACTTACTACAACGAATAGACTTGCCGCACATGCGTACATCCGTGCATATTGGTCATAATTCTAAGGTGCTTTCCCAAGGGAAGTGAAATGGCGCTGAAGGTCGTCTGGGGTGTTTGGTCGTTTCGCTTCATCATGAAACAACCGTAAGCGAAATGACTTTGTAGCAAAACGACCGTCTCTGGAGGGGTTACTGATCCTCGTGTAACTCAGTGCTAACCACGTGATTCCGGCGAATTACCCAATTTTTTTTTGTGGTGTTTCACAATTATATGAGTCTTTATGACGTCTTAAGAACAGCATTTCTGCATAATCCTCAGGGAAAGCTGACACCGTGTAACTTACAGCTGAACTTAGACGAACGGAGAATTTTTTTGTAAAAGCATTTTTGGCCATAAATCGGGATACCGCAAGACTGAATCAACCTTAATCTTACACACTTCTTGTTAGCTTTCATGTGAAAGATCACACTTCAAGGACCTTAAATTAAAGATTTCGGTGCACGTCTCAAAGTGAGGTCTTTCAGGACTCCGTTTACTGTGTGGAAATCATAGAATAAGATGTCGTGAGCGGGGCAACCGGGCTACAGAGAAGGTTAAAGGAGGAATGCCAGAAGCTGCCATGTGCCACGAGGCACGAAGCACAAAAGGCAAAACATGAAAGAGGAAAAAAACTACTTCTTCATTATGATACAGTGTAATAGGAATCAAAACGTTAAGAAAAGCTATTGTTCTCTTACCCCGCCGTTACAACACCCACAGCATTCTTGGCCCGTAGTTGTAAGCTGAGGAGAGCTGTTTATAATGATTGCGCATTGTATCTTTGTAAAACTGGTAACGTACAGCGTGAGAATCACCAGGAATCTTTTAATTGCGAGCTCACCTGGTTTTCTCAGTTATTTCAGGTCGATATAGCACACAATGACCCCAGATAACTCGTTTGGTTTGCAAATGTACTGTTAAGATCAGAGCTGTAGACGCGCTGCTTATTTCTTAGCGGCTTGAGTGTTTGAAACATGAGAGCATAACTATGATGAGAGGTGAGTTTATGTTCCGAGATGAGAATCTAAGTGCTCCTTTCAGTATCACTTCTTAATGGAACAAAAGGGTCTTGAGAATAACAGAAATGATCGATGTCTTGATTGTCAACCAAATTCTCCTCATCATTACCATGGGAGATGTGCGAAGAATGTTTTGGAGAATATACATGCTGTTGTAGGTTAATTAGTGAAGTTGCAGCGCATCTCGGACGTTTCACCTAAGATAGTACGGCTTAATTCCATGAGTGCGTGAGGAGTGCAGAAATTCCAAACAAAATAAGATTGGATACAGTAAGTGCGCACGAAGGCTAAAAATTAGCTGAGAAGAATACTTTCAAAGCCACTCATGGTAAATAACCTGCATACCGTATTTATTATTAACCGCCCTGGGCGCTTATTAGGGACTTAAAGATCCAACGACGCGACGGCAATGAGAACGTCGCTTAAAACGTGAATTTTCTTTCTTTCAGTCTCTATCGAAATTATTCCTAGCCACTTACTTTATCAAATGTAGGCGAACCCTCCTAGAGTTGAACTCCTGGGGACTATATCCAAGTGCAGAAAGAGAAACAAAATATCGTCGCTGCTTGTTTACGTCCTCCATAAAACGCGAAATTAGGCATGTTTACGTCGTAGTCGTGCAAAAACGGGCAGAGAAATGTACAAAAAAGCATGGTGCACGTGCAAAGTTGTTGCTTTGCTAATAAAACCTATTGTTTTTTTGGCGTTCTTGTTGCCGTCCGCGTCGTTGGATCTTAAAGTCCCTATTAAATTTTTGGACCTTGAGAGTGGGCGCTTATTCGAAGTGGGCGCTTATTTGAGGCTGGGCACTTATTAAATTTTCACCATTTTCAGCAAGCGAAGTATGTTGATTTTATAACAAAACAATAAATGCTAATAACAAAACGGGTCTCTTATTAGAATTTATTCACTCAAGTGGGTGGTGTGGGGGTGAGCGCTTATTTGAGTTTTATTGGGAGGAGGAGGAAGTGGGCGCTTATTCGAGGCTGAAGTTATCGGCTCCTGGCTCCTGGCGCTTTTTAACTTTCTCTGCCTTTAGGATGGGCGCTTATTCGAGGTGGGCGCTACTTCGAGGTTGGGCGCTTATTCGAATAAATACGGTAAGAAGAACCGGCCTTGGATGAAAACAGCGTGGGGCAGAAAGAAGGTTACTTTTGTAGCAAAACGTGTAATGAAAAATAAGTTTAAAAGACAGAAAACAAAACAAAAGAAATGGGTAATGAAACCTGAATTGGCAATTTCTTCCATCTTTGCTCACCAACTAGGCCCTTGTAGTTCCCATAGTTGTTGGTTTTTCACAGTGGTCATTTTAAAATACATTAAATTAAATTAAATTAAATTAATTGATTATAAATTTCTTATTACAGTGAAACCGGGAAAACAGTGAAAACCAGAAATGTTTCTGGAATGTTATTGTGTTGCAAGAAAAAAACCAATCAGGCGTGAGAAAACTGAATCGCCAGCAAGATCGTTAATAAGTTTGTGGTTTTGTGGCCAGTTAACGTGACATGATCTTTGCAGAGATTGGTCATAACACAATAAACATTCCTGAGATATTTCAGGTGTTTACGGTTTTCCCTGTCGCACTGTAAATATTGTTCAAATATCTTTCAGCTGGCACACTTAAGAATGGAAATGGTGAACTGAAGGCCGTCCTTGATGCATGACACTTGCGATTGTATATTGCGTGACAGGATTGCTATTTGTTTAAAAAATATTGATTTCGTTATTCGGTACTCGCAATATGAAAAATTATGGTGTTAACTATTATAATCCGTCCATAATATTTCTACGCCGTTTCTGATTGGTTAATTGTCTGAAACAGCCAACGTTGACCAAACTTGGAAGACTTTTGCCGACATCGGTAAATAATTTTTACCACACAACTAGAAAATTTACTTGCCTTCAATATTCCGTAAAGCTTCATTCTCCAAGTGGGACGAAGTCAAAGAAAGCGTTGAGAATAGAGCTTTTTACCGATACGGCGGCCATATTGAATTAAATGGCTTTAAGGAGTATTATGGGATGCCCAGAGGGCATGAGCACGATCCGATATACCGGTATATTTACGCACGCTTTTCGGGCCAATTTTTCTTTTAAGTTTTTCTAGAAAAAGGTGGTAATGGGAAAAAAAGACCGTTATGGCGTGATTGGATGTAGTAATGATCGCCTGCCGAGAAATATACATGGAAGTTCTCTTTTTGCCTGAAAAGCGCGCGTAAATACTGAACGAGTGCCCCCTGAGCATCCTATAATACTCCTTAAATCTAATAAATTCAAAATGGCCGCATAATCGGTAAAAAGTTCAATTGCTAGTAGGATCTAAATTTTAAGAGATTTGTATGAAGCTTGGTAACTGGGCCAAAATTTCCTTGCCTACTCGTCAAAATGGCGTTGAAAACCGTGACAAGGTCTGTTGACGTCAATTTTACAGATATGGACAAAAAAGGTTACAACTTACGGCTTGGTAGCTCAGCTGTTTTTGGTACAACTGGAGAAAATGGCGGAAGATCGTTTTCACGTGACGTCACGACGACCATATTGGTGTACAAAACAATGTATGGCGGCCATGTTAGTGTACCAAACAAGGCCTGTGGGGATTGTACTCTTTGCTCATGTAAAAACTTTGTTTTGTTCCAAGAAATTTGCATAGGTGCTGTCCACAGGAGAGAAAACGATCCACAGCGATATTCACACTGACGTCACCTATTGATATTCATGTTCCAACCAGAAACGCATTGGATCTTGTTACAAAAGATTCTCGACTCGTTTCAATCGCGGTCGTTATAAACTGGAATAACAAAAATGTTTGTAAACAGTGAGTATAGTTATTTGCAGAAAGCCTGTTGTGATAAACATCCCTTCATAACTTGAAACTGCCTGAGAACAGGCAAACGGTAATGAAGACGGGAACGTTACATAGATTGAGGAAAGCATGTTTTGTTGACTTGGTTTGATATATTTTGAATGAATAATAACACAACAGTCATTAGATTAGGCTTGCGTATGATATGACGAATTAGACCGATCTCGAAGGGTGTTATCCACCTCGGCCGTTATCACTCTGCTCGATCCGCATAATTCTTCACATCATACTCTGCTTCATCCTATAATTGCTTATTATTGTATGGCTCAATCCGCGAGCGGGTAAGATGAAGCGAATCCTGCATTCTGATTGGCCACCCGAGCCCACCTTACTCGCTCGGGATATCCCGCGTTAGTCCCGCAAAAAAAACTGATTAAATCGCCCTACATTTTTCTCTCAGTAATTTAGGTAAAAAACATTGTACGATAGGAGTAGCTGTTATTAGTCACGGCTAATGAACAGTACACGCATCACAATAACTAACCAAGAGCCCAATCCAGGGAGCGATTTTAATTAACTTAAAATATTTTTAAAACACAGATGAGGATGATCTCATTTACATATGCTACAAACAGTAACACCAGTTAGCATTAAAACGTAATCTAATTTTATAAATCCATCACAGCGGCGTCCCAGAATGACGTAAAGTTAGAGAACATTTTCATCGTATTTTACAAAGATCGGAGTAACTTCAGCGTACTGTTTAATATTAGGCACTGCTAATAAACAGTGCATGCAACAAATTTACTCCGAGCATGGATTTGATTCTAAAAAGCATTCTAACTACATAAAAAATTCATCAGTAAACTGGCAGGTAGGACTGATAATTACGGCTGTATCGCTTACACAAACTAAATTTAAATCCTTCTACATCACTATATAATATGTATGTAATGATAAAAAGTTGAAAGATCATGTTCATCGTTTTGTCAATCCTATTTGCCAGTTCATGGAAATGACAATTTTGTTATAACAGAAAAGAAAGCTTGCTCTTCACTTGGAAGCGTGTATATTGCTTAAATGAATCACTTTTATGGACAAAATCTATGATCAGAGTCATATCACTTAACACACTGAACTGTTATTAGTCACTGCTAATGAACAGTTCATAAAACAAATTTACTTAAAACCTGGATCTGAATCCAGAGAGTGCGTATTTTGATGATAAATTTGTATGGTAGCATTATATTGTACAATCGGAGTAAACACACTGAACTGCTATTGGTCACTGCTAATGAACAGTTTATACAATAAATTTACTCAAATTCAGAGAGTGACTATTTTGATGATAAATTTGCATGGTAGCATTATATTGTACAATCGTAGCAGTAGCAGTAGTAGTAGCAGTAGCAGTAGTAGAAGAAGTAGTAGTATACTGTTTTATATGTACAATACATTGTTCACTGTATATTGTACAATCGGAGTAAACACACTGAACTGTTATTAGTCACTGCTAATGAACACTTCATACAACAAATTGCTTTAAACCTGGAGCTGAAACCATAGAGCGATCTTTATTTTTTTAAATAATACTACTTAAAAATGCAGATAGGTCATAATTCTTTCTGCATCAGCTAAAATAACTAACATTGTTAGCAAAAATACAGCACTGCACTATATAGCTTGAGACTCATATTCACCATCTTGAGTTTCACAATGCTGATTTATGTGCCAGCTCATTTCATAAAACTTGGAAACTTACGCTTCATCTGTACGCATTCTAAATATTGTCACAGCTAAGTAAATCAGTATGAATATGAAAATGAACGCACTGAACTGTTATTAGTCACTGCTAATAAACAGTACAGGCAACAAATTTACTCTGAACCTGAATCTGAATTCAGAAAGCAAACGTAGTGTTACATTCTTGCTAATCTAAACTTGCAGATAGAAAATTTAATCTCACCTGCATCACTTGAAAAAAACTAACCTTATTTAAAATGTAGCATTATAAATTCGTCACCGTATATACGTAAATTATGTACAGTTTAAAACGCAAGCTCATCGTATTGCACATTGTTGATTTGTTTGCTAGTTAATGGCATCCACATTTTCTTAACACTGTTACAGATAAAATCTCTCTTTACTTGAAAGCGTGTATACTGCCCTAGTGAGACACATCAACAAAACGTACGACCATGGAAATATCAACAAATACACTGAACTGTTATTAGTCATTGCTAATGAACAGTTCATAAGGTCGTGCTCATAAGCTCATGTTCGTCATACTGTACAATACCGATTTGTTTGCGAGTTCAAGTAATCAGAATTTCTGTACAAACTGCCTAAGTTAAACGCCTTACAAAAAGGAAAAACGGAGTAATATCACCAAACACATTGGACTGTTATTGGTCACTGCTAATGAACAGTCAATTGCACCAGGTGATACAAGGGTAAGCCTCACTATGGGTACCTAGGGACTTCGTTTTCGTCGTGTAGCGCGTTTTCCATCAAATTGTCGGTTGTTGCTGGCACAGCTAGCAGGAGTCGAAAAACTATGCATCATTGAGTTTTCAACCATAATATCGGAAACAGCAAAGTTAAGTTCAGTCGAGCACGTTTTCAGTGTAGAAAGTTTTATAAGAAAATAAATCTAAGCACTTCTAAGTTGAGTTACAAACCAGGAGCCCATTTCTTTTGCAGCGCCACCGGGGGGACACCCACATAAACGTGACGGCGATGCTCCTCTTTCGCTTAGGGATAGGAAATTGTAAATTTTGATCTCACTTAAGGTGACCAGGACAACAAGGCAATATTTTTCCCATGCAGGCATCAGGTAGGGTAAGATGTGATCATTCACTTAGGACTGTGTGTAAAGAAAATCTAACTAAAAAAGCCAAACACCACCATACAGTTTCCTTTAAGGTTTTTGTGCTAATTTTCCGACGAGCATTCCCGTCCCTATTATATGGGAGCCCCCCCCCCCCCCGCCCCGGCCGGCTGGTATTCAGAAAACGTCAGAGCGCGTTACTTAGGCGTTTCGCTTATTTTTAGATTTCCTTTCACCGTAATTCACTTTGTTCAAAACCGATTGCAAGATCTAGGACGGAAGTTGATGTCTAAGCCTTATTGGTCCTTACTTAAACGTTTCTTTAACCAAATGAACACAGTAAACTCTCTTCGGCTGACAATTCGTTGATCTCATGCGCCATTACTGGAAATTCTGCTCTGCTCTCATTGGATGGAAAAACCTGAACATCTAACACGCTGTGGCCCAGGCCTCACACGAGTGGTGGACTCTTGAGGTTGATGGACTCCTGGTTTTACCCATGATAGTTACGCATCGCATGCAGTGTGTACACTAAGTAGTACAAAAATCTCTTGATTTACTCCAACCTAATTTGGGTATCCCTGTGTTTTGGATAACTCCGTATACAAAGCCCTCGTGATGTGGGTTTTTCCGTTATTTCAGGTCAGAGTTGCGAGTATCCCCTAGTACCCTACCGGGATACTAACATCCCTTGTGATTTGGGTCGATGTTTCGAAGGCACTATCCTTCGCAGCGTACCCTGCAAGCGACGTGCCCCCCCCCGGATCATGCCTGACACTCAAGCTACTCGCAGTATTTTATACCTTGGACAGGAATTCCGGCAAATAAAATGGTCTCTTGTGATTGCTTAAACGTTGCCTCATGTGATTAGTTTGCACACCAAAAGACACTGCATGCACACGTAAAATGTTGTATGTATAAGAGGAAAGTTTTGAAGCCTGGTGGTTTTGTCTGTGATCACCGGCAATCGCAGTAGCCAGTTCCTTCTAAAACACGGCTTCCAGTCTAACTTTGTCCTAAAGACCTTTTAGAGCTGGTGGTCGACTATTGTGAAATAAAAACTACAGTTCAATTCCACTATCTTTAAGGACGTCGCAACGAACTGAAATAAGAAGAAAATTATAAAGAAATCAAGTTGTAGAGCCGGTTTCAGTGGTTGTAAAACGACCAAGGTAGGATCAGTGTTTTCACCCACATCACCACGTACTTGAGGGGGATACCCAAAATGCGGGGATACTAAAATTAGAGGGATATCAAAGGGATATTTTAAGTACGGGGATACCTAAATGATTGTCGCACAGGTGGTATGTGGTTCATTTAGTGTCCAGGTCTCTTCGCACTTTTGGTGTGGTGAGCAGGTTTCCCTTTTTCACTCTTCATCAAATGTGACTCCCATTTCTTGTAGTTCTGCCTCTGTAAATAGGCGAATATCAGGCGAAGGCAATGTCTAACAAAAAAGACAAACAGCAACGGATTAAAAATAACGTAGAGTTAGTTCGTTAGTCTCTGATCGTGAAAATGGTAGCCATGATGATTGTTTTGCGAAAACAATGGTGTTCCTAATTCTCTACAAACCTCAGCGTGATTGAAAAAGTCATAACGAAACGCACAAGTTTAATCGCCCCTCTAGAAGGAAAACTATGTACTGTAAACAGAGAAATTCCTCGTTTTGTCTGACCTGCGATCAGGGGTTTCCTTTTTCGGGAAAAGTCCTATACCCCTCGCCTCCAAAACAAAAGGGAAGAAGGATCGCCGAATCACAGGTTACGTTTTGTCCTGATCTAGCGAATGCGATGAAAGAATCAAAAGCTTCGCCACTCCGCCTTATTTCATTACCCTACTTAACTTTAAATGCGAATGTATTTTGCAAGGAAGTACAGTGGAACCTCGATATAACGAACCTCTACATAACAAAGTCCTCCGTATGACGGACGATTTTCTTCATCCCAGTAATAGCAAAATAGATGAAAAAGAACCTCGAGATAACGAAACCTCGTTCTACCGAACAAATTATGCCAGTCCCTTTGTTAAGTCGAGGTTCCACTGTACTAACTGAGGACACAGTTTTCATGTCTCCTACTAGATGGGACTGCCACTTCAACGTCACTGGAGCAACGCAAGGCAAACGCAGTACCTTCACTGCTTAGTTGTTTTAAGTATTAGTACGGTCACGGTAATCAAACCAGCGACCTCCTGCTAGTAGTATAGTATATGGGGGTCCGAGGACATTACCAAATTTCGGGTTTACTATATGGTTTTTGTATTTGACCTTGGGCTCCATTGACCTTGACCTTGGGATTTGACCTTGGGAATTCCTGGAAATGGCCACGCTCCTTTCTTCTGGAACTTGACCTTGACCTTGGCGGTTTTGGGGCTTACAAATAGCATTTTTCGACGTTTTGGGGCCTCTAAATGGCATATTTTTGGTGTTTTTTGGGGCCTGGGAAGGTGATTATGTCCATATAAATCATTTAAAGCGAAGCTTACTATTTATATTAATGACCGTGGACATGAAAAATATTATATATAGTAATAATAATATAACGAGCAATCGTAATGAATTAGTCAGAAGGCTATTATCTGGAATCACAATGAGTGAACTCCAAAATCTTGTTAATATAAGGGAAGAAGCACGCCCTATCCCTGCTCCCAGAAGGAGGGGGGAGAAGCACGCCCTATTCCTGCTCCAAGAAGAAGGACTCCAATTCCTACACCAAGGAGAAATGTACGACAATTAATACACTATTTCGAGGATAATCCTTTCCTATCATATAGGCCTATTCCGGTCCCCAGAACAAAGAAACAACAACCAGTACCAGCCCCCAGGACTAAAATAAATAAAAAAGGAGGGCTCTAAAAGGCTTTACACAGTCGTTTGAAATATCATTTAAGTCCAACAGAGATGCCTTAGTACAGCTACAAAATACTAGGCTAGCTAAAAAAAATACATCAGTAATTGTTGTCACGACTTGACTACCATTCGACAAGTTTTTTTACAAAAATGAGTGTTTCCTAGTATGGATAAGAATGGCGACACATCCCCTTTGAAGAACGGTTCCTTTTCGTCTACAGGGAAGTTCCTGGGTATAACGGGCATTAATAATGCAAATTAAAAAAGAGAAACTTACATGATAATCTGACCACATGTATATGCGCCTTTCATTTGCTAATGCACACAGCTCAATGGCTTCTTTCTTTGTCAGTTGAACTTGAGTGAGCATGAGATTAGAAAGCTGAGGACTACTTCTGAGACACTTGATTAGTTCAGTCACTCCGCGGCCCAGCGGATTTTCGGAAAGGTAAAGGAACTTCAGTTCTGGTACGTAAACTAGTGCATGGGCTAAAGCTGTGACTTCCTCTTCACCCATCTGTGTATCACGAAGGTCTAGCGTTTCCAGATGAGGTACATTGGGCAGGTGTTTGGCAAGCTCACTTATCCCGTGACCGAGTGGGTTAAGTAGTAACTGCAGAATACGTAACTTACCAACATATTTTAAAGCAGTGGCAAGTAACTGACACTCTTGATTTCCCAAACCCACACCAGATAAAACGAGCTTAGATAGTCGAGGCACACGTAGATGGTCCAGATTATTAAGTAAACTGACAAGTACACTTGTTGGGCGCCGAATTGTAATCTCTCTTAAATATGACAGAAAGTGTGTCAGAGTCTGGTCAGATGTTTTCTCAGTTAAATCCAAAGAGCTGCAAACATCATCATCACACACGTGATCAGGCTCTTGAAGAGAGGACTGTGGTGCTGATATTGATGATCTAAGTAGTTCAATGAATTTCGGACTGGTACATATAACGAGCTGAACACGAGTTAAATAGAACACTAATCGATGTCCAACTTTCTTAATGAAAAAATCGTGAGGGAATAGGTCGTGGTACGTATTCACGGATTTTACGTCACCATAACAAGTCGCAAAAACAGTGTCCAAATCGGACATGACAGAAAATATTTGATCACCCACATCTTCTGAGTCACCTACAAACCCACCTTGAAAAAAAACATAATCTGGCTTATGGAAATTTGTTGATCTCAGGCAATGTTCGCTGGAAACTTTAGGCAGTTGATCCACACAACCTATCACTATAAGACCGTTAACGCATTGCAGAAATGAAGGATAGACATTTTCCCTATCTGAGGCAGTGCGAGAAAGGAAAAGATCGAGACTAATATGAAAAAACTCTCTTTGTACTTCAGTGAGCTCCTCAATAGAGGGGTTTTCACAGAAGTTGTAATCAGTCAGACCTTCTTTTTCTCCTATCATCTTCAGATGGCTAAAAACAGCAACAGTGGCTTCTGATGACAACTCCGAAACAAATTTGAAAACTTCAGATAGCTCCATGAACCGTTTAAATGAGTCGACTTTCGACAGACAGCTGAAGGTTTCCTTGGCATTTTTTAAATCACGAACCAAAAACGAGGCGGCAAGGAATTCTTGCACCGATTTATGGAGAAAGAATGCCAGTTTCTCAGGACGAGGAGAGTTTGAAAGATTAGAAGTCTGTAGAAAGCCAAAACTGATAAACTTCTCAAGGAATAACCGAATGTCCTCAGGTACGTTGCTGAGCTTGAAATAAAGACAGTCATTTAAAAGTGCCTGCCATGCAAGTTCCCCTAACTTTGCGAGGTCTTCTCTGTATTCATCCATGCTTCTAAATGTCTCCTCTGAGGTTTTGGCGGTCACGTGATCAAGCAGCGTCTGACAAAAACTGTTATACAGAGTTGCGCGGGATGTTGATGGTCCTTGATAATCAGAAACCTTCCAGCTTAGAACCAACATTAACAAGAGAAGTGGTATTTCCGCCAAGTCCCACAGGTCGCGTCTACACAAGAAATTTGTAAACTTGTTTACTTCTGTTAGGTTGCAAAGAAACTTGAGAGCAAATGTTTCCACTTGCCACTGATCAAACCCATTTATTTCAAACTGTGCGTGACTTCCTGGTCTTAACTCATCTTTTTTCAGCGGTCGTGTTGTCACAAGAAGAGTGCAATCTCTCAATTTACTACCTTTCCAAATCAGATGAACTGGTGATGATTTTTCGGCGCTGTATTCATCATAGCCGTCTAAAACAAGTAGGACTTTCTGTTGGTTACGAAGAATGTAATCATACAACTGACTACAAACCACAGAGTTATCAGCAGACAATAGTTCGGCCTTTTTTAGCATGGCACAGAAGTCTTTCGTGTTGCAAACATCACGGAGCTTGATTAAAAGTACAACAGCAAACTTCTTTAGGATTTCTTTGTTGCCGCGTGACCAGTCCACGGCGAGTTTCTTTGTCAATGTCGACTTTCCTATTCCTGGCCTCCCATACACTAAAATTCTCTTAGGAATTAGATGATTACCATGGCTTGCGAATATCTCACTGTAATCTTCAAGCTCTTCTTGTGTTGTTTCAGCAAGTTTTCTGTCATCTCTTAGCACTGTTAACTGAACATAAACCTCATCAATGTCCATGGTATTATCTCTGTTCCAAGGAGTAATCATTAACTGGCTCGCGGTACTGTTGTAAAATGAGCACAGCTGATTTTGACTCCACTCCAAAAAAGCAGTTGTATCATCTGTTAATAAAAAAGTAAGTATCTTAACAATTAAGACCCTTTCAAGGCTTTCCAGTTCAACTTTTGACCAGAGCCAGAAGCCCACAGGTAGAAGTCAGGTAATAGATAGGAGAGAGGAGTCAATGCTGTGTGCAGTATACATACATGTATGTAAAGGATGCAATTACTTTTAATCGGTTAATATCCGAGTGTGTTGTTGCTCTAGTTTTGTAATGTAATTCCGTTGATAAGACTCCGTAAGGGTGGATAAGGCTAATTCACTTCACAAGTATACGTTCAGTGAAGTTGTAACTTATTATTAGAAAAAAAATTATTTACCCTCGACAGTGTTCATAGCACAAAGGCTAGAGGGGCCGCGCAAATGACTGAAACAACCAAATCAAATAAACATAACAAGATAAAGAATGACTGGAATTTTGTCCAAATATACTAGCTATATTGTGTAGAACAAACTACATTAACAGTTTCCAAAAGCCATGACCACAAACGAAAAAAAAAAGGAGGGAGGAAAATAAGTGGAAAATGCACTGATGTGCTGGCTAACTTCTACATGGTGATGTAATGATTAGTTAACAATTAATGAATGAGGCTGAGTATCTTATGAAGAATTAGGGTTGTTCAGCTCCGCAAATATTCTCCAAATAGCAGATGTCGCTCTTCGAGTTGTCTTCTTGCTGTTCTTGCCATGTTTTTCGCTCTTTTTTCGCCTAGTTGTTACTCTTGAAACGAATGAAATGTCCGCCATTTTTCAAGTTCACAACCAAAACAACTTAATCTCGTCCCCAAGTCTTCTCGGTTAACGGTGCATTAACCTGCAAGAACGCTGCATTTTTGACGTCATTTCCTCGCTAAACACAAAATTCTTCCAAATTTGGTCATCAGTAACTGATTATGGTGAATTAAACGTGTGCTTTTAGCCAATCAGAATAGGGGAAATATTTTGAATGAATAATAATACTGTTTAAAAAACAAGCAGGAGTGTATTATTAGGTTTACAGTGCGACTACTATAACCGGGGCCACCAAGACAAAGTTGACCAATCGGATTACAGCAAAATAACAATACATGCACATTACGAGAAAGTTAGTCGTCAATCATAATTACCATGAAACAAAATAAACAACATGGATCGAAATCAACCAAACACAACCCACATGACCTCTTGAATCCGCTGAAGAAAGTCCGTGTTTCCTGAGAGGTCCGTTAGGGTGAGTGACGGAGGCAGAAAACGTAAACGTTGGTTATATTTTTGACTTGAGGTCGCATGTTATTGCAAAGCACAGCAATAGGGACGAAATTGTTGCAAAATGACAAAATAACAGCTTGTGTCTGACAAATATGTCTCTTGGGTGTTATATGTTACGTTTCGAATAGAAATACATTGTCTGGTTAAACATTTTGCATTCTTGAAAAATGTTTGCCATCAATTTTTGAGCTATTTTGAAAAAATAGCTCATATGTTAGTGGTCTGAGCGTATTTATTTCTGTGGCTTTGTGACTTTGTGTGTTCGGATTTCTGTTGCAGGAGCCAGTAAGGTTGAAGGTACTATGAGTTGATGCGTAGGAACCAATGAAATTTTGGCATCTAACATGACATTCACTCGGCTTAAGGTCAAACAAAAGCACTTTGAGACCGGAATCTTGATTCTTCACAATTTTTTCGTCTTTTATTACGGCTAAAGGTGTTTAGAAGCATAACATTGAAATATCTTCATGATTCAAACACTAAGTACAGTGATGGAGCTGTTTAAGGGTCCATATTTTAGTGTGGGTGCTGCTTCAAGACATTTCTGCCCTCATTCGGCTATCGCGAATGATACAACACACGTATTTCATAATTTATGAATTCTGTTTCACCTGCTTCAAGGTAGAGTGTAAAAGATCACATATTTTTCAAAGTTCGTCCAATGAAACAATAATTGAAATTTAGATACAGTGTATGGACTTTAATTCTGGAGTATGCGGCCTATAAACCGTGATTTTAGAAGTCTGAAAGGCAAGGCGAGTATTGAACAAGTTTTATTCTCTCGCCTACAAAGTTCAACAGACCTTTTTCGTACCAGCAAAATAAAAACATGAATTAGGTGAACAACGTTAAACAAGCTTGCTGCTTAAGAGTCATTATAGTTATTGAAATGTATTTTTTTAGTAAAGATGCGTAATTTAAGTAGAAACAGTAACGTCAGGGAATTAAATTGGAAGAAGCTAGTTGACAAAATAATTACACATTGTTTTATTGAGTGAAATAACGTGATATGAGTAGAAATATATTTCGCCAGTTTGAAAATTTTCTTGGAAGGTAAAGGTTAGGTTATCAACCTTAACGTTGCGTGAAGCATAATTTCATTGCAGATATTGTAAAGCCGAGATGATTTCTTAAAATTGTTTGAGCAAATTTTCTAGTAAACAATTTGCTTTTTTGTAGCCTGCGTAGCTGGCGGGATTCTTGTTCACATTTCTTGAGTTTTGAATGCCGCCCACTTTTGTCATCTTGTTTGGTACCATTTGATTTATAATACCCAATCATGAAGAGTTGTGTAAATACGAAAATGACCTGCAAACGAGTCAAGCCAAGCGTAACAATCAAGTTGCGAACAAAACAACCATTTGTTGAAAGTTATTCAGGATGCAGGCAGGATATTCTGCAGTTACTCCAAACTTGAGAAACTAAATCCTTTATTAAACAGTCATTTAGCCGCAATAAAAAGCTTTATGCTTCAAGAGAGGTCAAAGAATTTCCTAAAATGCTTCAGAAGTCAAATTCTGTCAGAGACAAAAACCAAAGGAAATCAATGCTGGAATGCACAGGAAACACATCGGCCTCATGACCTCTCAATCGGCAAAGATAACATTTGCTCAGTTAAAAACAAGAATCCTCCACAGCATACTCCACCCGTATTTCTAAGGTTTAAGTTTTAAATGATCAAACGCCCTTTTGATGTTGAGCTCGGATGGATCAGGGAGTTTGCACTACGTGACAAAAGGCATTGTCTGATGCGCTTTTGTTACACAGCAAATTTCCTGTCGTAAAAAGAGATTAGTTTCTTTTTAAATAAAGGATAGCAGAAGACACGTCTTAAATTTTGAGATCTATTTCCCTGAAAAAAATGTCTTTCGAGGATTTATTTTAAGCGGAAATCTTACTGTGGAGTGGAGTGGAGCCTGTTTATAGCTTGCTAAATTTGATTAATTTCCACATGAACGCACTAACTTTCCTTTGGAAGATAGAAGAGATATTAATTATCATTTGATTGCCGTTTTATCGCTTCTCAGCCAATTAGAAACTCCCGTAAGCCTGGCCGCGGACTATTCAAAATACCCAAGAATTGTGGCAGGCGGGACTTCAAATTGACTTCTTTACCCCCCTATCTCGCGGCTCTGCCGCCAAAACAATACAGCACTCCCACGATTATCCCGCCAGCTACGCAGGCTAAGTTATTTTACGTACGAATTGTAAAAGGGAGAAAGTCCAACACCTTCACGTGCAAATTGTGTGCATCAGTTATTTTTATAATCCTATTTACTGAATTACTGTGTGATAACTCGAATTCCCTCACGTACGAACCACGAAAGGGGCAAAGTCCAACACTTTCACGTGCAAACTGTATGACTGTATATCTCATGCAGACTAGCTTTTCACAGTAATAATAGTAACATAAATGCATGAAGACCACTTTAGTTTTGTAACTAGTGCCTTAAATGAAGCTTTCTTTTAAGAATCAATAACTTATAACACTTTTAGAATCAAGTCGTCAGTGTTAAAGACTGTTTCATTAAGTAGAATCGCACGTGACAACCTCGTGAATAATGACGATGCAACCATCTACAACAATGATGAAAATCGTGGCATTTCTTAGCTATTCGGTTTTCGACGAGCTCCATTATCTTAACAAACCATGAAGAAACCTTGAAACCTTCGAGTCTTCCCTCTGAGCAACGGTTGGTGAGTTGATATTCATGGTACTTTAACAGTTTGTTTACTTCGCAACAGATGTCGGAAGGAAAGACAAAGAAAAGTGAATCTATAGTATGAGGACTGACTCAGCTGTGCGTAGCGGTTCGAGTTTTCATTAATGTACAGTGATACCCAATTTCGCACAAAAAATAGTCTTAATTTAGGATTAGAACAGTAGATTGTTGATACGGTTACACTGAAGCATTCAAAATAGCTCGTGCACGTTAAACGTGCCTATGTTTAAATTTTGTGCTTGAGTAACTTATTGTTTTTCTACGAGCTGCTGCTTGGACCTCAACCAACTTCCTTGGAATGTATTGTTACTTTCCTGTAACCCGATTGGTCAACTTTGTCTAGGTGGCCTCGGATAGTAGTCGCACCGTAACAACTAGAGATGAAACTGAGAGTTTTTAAACCTGGTAATACACGACTACGAGTTTTTTTAACGGCTTCAGATTCTCTGATATAGACGAACTCGTTCTTGCACTAATATCTAGATTTGAGGTTATTTTGGTCTAAAAAATTGGACGTAAAGTTTAACAATGTCCTTATCAGATGTAAAGACACTCATTAAACATTACTTTCTTTTGTTTTTTCTTGATGAATTATTAATGACTTTTTGAATCTACTGTACTGTGATACACATTTCTGACATTTAACATCAGTACCTGGAGTACAAGGTAACTGTTCGTTTGATCTGCTGGCAAAGCACTGCTGTGATAAATCTGCAATAAAAAAGATCACTCACTTAAATACAGAAATAACACGCCGTTTAAAGCAGAAGCTAACATACTTCAGGCTTGTTTGTACTCTGAGTTGAGATCTATGTTAGAAATGAAAGATAGCCATGGGAATGTTGTGGTTTAAACATCATTGTAGGTTAAATGCCATTGTTCCACGAGAACAATTGTCCTCAAAAGCACTGTTGACAATTTCGACAACCTATGCGCAAGTCATCACCTAAGTTGGTGTTAATGTTTGATAGTGTAATACTACACAAATGGCTAATATTTTAGAAATCTGGTCTGTTTACTGACTGAGAACAAACGCCACTGAATCAACGAGCAACACCGTAGTAAATGTTTTAAATGAAGAGCTCTTATTTTTCAATTATGAATCATAACAAAATTTACACCAAAGTGGTCATATCACAAGATATTAACACAGGATCAAATTTAAATTTTAAGCTAACAGTTATAGCATTTTGGGCGGAACATACTCACAGTATACTGTAACATTATTACGTAGTGCAAGCCTAACCCTGGTTCAAAAACAGCAAAAATAAAACAGTATAATAATAAACCACATGCAAAATGGTTTTAGTGTCTATTACCTTGATAATGAGGCCATGAATGAAAAACACAGGGTTCATTCAAAATGTGTGCAACAAGAGAAGCTGCCATCACACTGGCACAGGACGACCAACTCTCTGAAGGCAACTGAGAACCATCTGCATAATCAGCTATCCCCTTCACAATTAACCACTCAATTTGACAGTCAAACGCTGCTGTAAACACTCCTGTAAAAAGAAATGGCATATGAATAGACAGACATATTTAGAATAATTATAACATTGGTCAAGCTAGCTCGCCATTAGAAAACGCTCAAATGCTGTATAATGTGATAACATTTTACTCGCAGATAGATTATTTCCATTTCTTTTAGATTTGTTCTTATATAACCCTGATATTATTTCAAAACAAAACAAGCAAACAAGAGCACCTACTCATAAAGGCTGGAAGCCTAAAAACAGTCATCTCACCTTCTCCTTCATTTTCTATTGCCATTGCCTGAGGATTGGTTTCCGCAAGTTGATCACGCCGCCATTCAACTCTGACTTGTTCCGGTCCACTCAGAAACTCAGCATCAGTATAAACTTGAACTTGCTGAGCTTCAGCCAGGTCTTTCAAAGGTGCTTGCCAGCCATCAGCACAACTCTTAATGACATCCAGAAAGCGTTTGCTCACATAACTTCTCATACCAGTTGACTGCTCTTGATTGCTGGTCACTACTTTTGATGCATATGTTGCTAATTTGGCAGACACAACAACATCTCCTAACTTGGATTTTGCAGGGTTGAGGCCACTACATGTACCTACGGAAATAACTGCTTTGGGTCTCAGCACAGAGGCAGCATTTTTCACAGATATAAGAGAACCAAGAGGACCAATACCATTTTTGAAACATCTTAACAAAGCAACTTTTACTTCCCCTTGACTTTCACCCACATCAGAAAAGTAAACATAGCCAAGACCATCAAACCAACATCTATAGGGGTTTTTTAGCTCACTGTAACAAGCTAAGAACTCACAGTTTGTAACTGTCAGTAACAGAGTATCAACAGGCACGGTAGCATTCTTTAAAGGTCTGGTTATTGCCTTAATGTCAGCAATGGATGGAAGAATTTTATTCAGCTCAGGAGGCTCCCCAATGTGGTTATTTGAGTTGCTTATAACATTCTCACATCGGGGACCAGTTGATCTGCTTGTCGTGGTCTGTGAAGATTGTAACATCTCAGATCCTAATCAGTTCATAAAAAAATACAACATTAACAAAAACGACAGAGAGTGCAGACTGAATGTATAAATTAGTGCATAAACGTCAGATAACAGTGACTATTATACGAATTATTAATTTAAGTGAAGCAACTTTAGGGATATGTCTCGAGGATAAAATTATTGCTGTTTAAGATCAATTCTGTGCTGAAGTTATTACTTAACGTCTTTAACCATTTTTATGAAATGCTCTTGTGAAAGATATCAGACACATTTCATCAGAGAGCACTAACCATAATAGTTTTTTTTATGATTTGTAGGCATGGAGCATTAGAACTTGAAAACGTTAGCCCAACATTCCTTGCCCATATATAGCCTTAATTACTTAAACAGCAAAACTGCACCATTAGTTTTGGAATTCAATTGATATAAACTAAGGTTTAGCTTATGAAAAAGACAGAAAAAGGTGCGACGTAAAAATTCACCTCATAGCCAGTGAAAGAATTCGGGTACATTAAGCCATAACAATTTTGAAGTCTGGAGAGCAAGCCCGCAATGAGCACTGCAATAATTAACGAGTGTCAGCAAAATATTGTGATTTGTCACTGGTAAGCAGACCAATAATTTGGCATTGGCAAATAATTGACCTACATTGTATGAAATACTGACAAATCATGATATTTTGCAAGCTGAGTTTAATATCTGTTGTACCATTTGATTAGTGTGCCAGTTACTGTGATTGGCCTGCAAAGAAGACCTGTACATTTTGCAGTGAGAACAATTTGGACGTTGACACTGACAGAGAGTTAAGGCGAGTCAGAAAATGGTACTCCCTTAGTTTTTCAATTGCTTTCATGATAGCGGCCATGATCAATGTACTTCTGAGAAACGGTTTTTCAGGAAGTATGCGGGGTTTGCGGATTGAGGTTTTTGAAAAGATGCTTACAGGTTCTCCGATCTGTCCTACCACCATTTTTTGCTTGTTCGCTTATAATTCACTGTCCGCTCGTTTTTTTTTTTTGCCCATCTAACTGACCGAGAGCCCGGCACAGGCTAACATTGACTGAACTATGTCATAATTATATTATTTTTTTCGAGGTCGGAATGAACTTCATTGTATTAGTTCTAAATCGAACACTAGTAATAAAAATATTAAAAACTAATAACAAAAAAGCAGCAATAACAAACAACACGCCACATGAAATTCTAAAAACGATGACTAATTATTCCTTAAAAGCCGACTTAAAAACCTATTTTGCACTTAGCCTTCATCCACATAATTCCTCTGGAAATACTTTATGCTTCGCAATCGTAGACTTTGGCACTTAATGTCTTCTGGTTGTGAGAAGTTATACAAAAATCTGTAGGAAGAATTCTGAGTCTATATCTCAGAATTTCTACATGAAGGGAATGCACAAACTGAATACTAATGGATTTTATGAAACAAACCACTCCTTGGACGTTTGAGGAAAGTTTTCACCACTCGTTCATTTAACAAAGACCCTTACATGTTTTACAGACCGCTGGATGCAGGTACATTCATGCAATTTCGAATTGAAAAACATAAATATATATGAATCAGGGTAGCATGCAATACTGAGCTCTTTTTGCGATTTCTAAAGCAACTTTCTCTAAAACAGTGATTGAATCAAAATTTGTAGATGGATCTAAAAATTTTCAAAGCTGCAATTGATCAGCTAGCATACTACAATCCCTCACCTTGTAAAGGTATGTTCTCGCTATGGTCCTCTTCAATATTTCCTAGCAATAGCTCTGATAGCTCATCCTTTGATTTTGCTAAATGAATTATGGTCAATAAACAGAATACAATGGATACTGAAAAGACCACAATAATAGCAATGTTGAGGTTTGATTTCTCTTTGTATCGTAAGTCGTTGCATGTAAATATATTACCCGCCAGCGTTGTGTTTGCTGAAAAGCAACTATACTTTGCAGGATATTGAAGTTGCTGGTAACGCAAGAACAGTCCAATCATGGCAACTAGAAGGATAAACTGATAGCAGATGTGACAAATAAACACCCAACACAGTTGTTTCTTTGACGTTTTTTGCCTCTCTCTATTTTTCTCTTTATGGATATGTCGCAACATCCAGACACCCACAAAAGTAACAAACAGCCAGCCAATTCCTGACAAACCAAAGGTAATACCAGCAAAGGCCAACGGTGTTAAGTGTGGACTCATTGTAGAAGTGTAGTTGTGATAACAATGCTGTCTTGTGTAGTCAGTTGGTGGGGGCTCACAGTTGAATTGCAGCCTGTCTTGGTTCTCATAGCCCTTCAGTAGACCAATCACAGTGGACCAAGAGAGGGAAGAGAATGCAAAAAGACAGCCACTGAATATGGTCTGATACCTCAATGTAGCTTTGATGAGATTATCCATCACAAAGAAGGATCATGTAATCTGAAAGAAACAAAGAACATGGAGAGGTTAGAACAATGGGTAAGATAATTTGGTTATCTGTGCGTCCAAGAAATTGAACCCAGTAACCCTATGAATAAATGAACGAACCAGTCTTAACTTAAAAGGTGAAATTCACTAACAGCTAACAGAGTGCATTTAATATAAAATCAACAATAATGTAGAATAATGCCGACCTGATCAATACATTTTGGTGGATGGAACCCCATGAAGGACATCTTTCCTGCCTAAAATCTGTTAGGCATGTGCATGGCTACCTCCGCCATTTGTGGAGCACGTGATGTTTAAACTCTCTTGTTTTGGCTTAAAATATAGGAAAACAAATTTTCTGTCCAAAATAATTATGACATGTTGTAACAAAGTATGTCAAATATTTGCACATCCAAATATTAATGCTTTCGATTGAATTAAATCAGAGGAAGTCATGAAAATTAATGAGCATGTCAAATTGCACAGCCAAATGCTTTCAATTGACTGAATTATTTTATTTTATTTATTTTACTTTTATTTTCCAAATACACACTCTCCATCTATGTGATGATTCTGAACAAGAAAATTAAACCAGAGAAAGTCATGACATAAGCATTAACAGATTCCAGTTTAATGAGAAAAATTCAGAGACACAATGATGACAAATAACAAACTTTCTTATATACTAAAACAGTGGATAGTGTTTTTCGCGTGCTCTGATTGGCTACTCAATCAGTGAATATCCTGCACTATTCACTGATTCACCTCCAGTTCCTCCAAGCAAGCGACGCCAAACTCGCGTAAGTTGTGAGCAAAATTCCTTCCCGGTTTGCTGCCGTAAACAAACAAAGAAATTTCACAACTAATCAAGCAAGCTGTTTCCGAAATACACGAAGAAGGTGACGAAGTTCGGATTGGAAGTTTTAACAGGTAAAGCTTTGTCTTTTTGACACGAATTTATTGATAAAACCGGTGAAAAAGTTTTTTGTTTACAAATGCAAATAATTATTAAGTTTAAGTCTTGCGTTACTTTATTAAGTTGAGTTGTTCATAAATAAGCTTAAAACTAAATTTAATAATCTTTTTTTATAGAATGATTTTAAATACAAAAAGAATTCACAACTCCTTTTGAAGAAATTTCCCTGCAAGAGCTAAACAAATGCCTTCAAAAGTTTTAATTGTCGGCAAGAAAAAGCGACGGCCGCGGCCGCCCGGTCATTACTCGCCAAAATTGTAATCGTTGGCAACAGTATTTGAGTTAAAAATCACCATTTTTGTGCTCAATTATCTCACTGTTTTAGTATATACTAAAACAATTATTCACCTCAGTGTCGGTGGCTAGTCGTGGATATTTACCTCACTGCTTCGCAGTTCGGTAAATATTCATGACTAGCCACCTCCACTTCGGTGAATAATTGTTATTTAACTTGCACCATGTGAACAAATAAATTTTGTTTTTAATTCCCTTTTAAAGGGGCTGTGGATGGCAATCCAGTTCCTTTTGTTTAATTTTGCCAATTACTTGCCCTCAATCGCTATGGAACTTAAGCGAAGACATTACATGTAAATGACAAAATCAGAGATTCAAGATAAACAAATAATGTCTCCTGAGCATTACTTTTGAAGTTGCAAACAGCAGAGATCAACTTTGAAAAACTGTTAGGCTGAACAATTTTCAAAAACACTAGCTTCAATGAATGCGTTTCAATCCTCTTCAGTTCTGCCCATCCTTGGCATCTGTTGTGTTATTTTAACCTTCCTTTAATCTTTTAATTAAGCAGTTATTTTTATGTTTCTCCTAATTTAACGGGCATTTTGTAATTACCTAATTTGGCTAAATTTTGTGACACAGTTCCTTTAATGCCTGCATTTTTTCTGCAAACCTTTCATCAGCTCACTTTCTAGCTAATTAGTCTGAGAAATTAAACTTACAATGAAGTTTGTCCCAGACCTTTTAACTCTCTCGGCTTGTTGGGCTGTCAACTCATGGACTCACAATTTAGCCTTCAAATCTCATGGTGAATCAGAAAATATAAAGTTGCCAGAAAATTCTGGTAGCAGTCGCAGGGTTTTTGTTAGACCCAGGACGCCAGGACCTTTACTTGGCTATTTCAATTCTCGTCCCGGCTATTTTATCAGGTGGTGCTTATAGATATTTATAATTTTATTCCCTGTTGTTAAAACAGAAACCCAATACCAAGAATTGTATTTATATGTTTTTAAGCAGCAAATGCCTTATTTAAAGGAGCTGAAACAATGGCCAGAAATGGCCCAAAATGCACCCTGGGGCCTTAAAATTCTAAAATTCTACCCCAACTTCGCACTGTGTGCAAACTCTGCCGCCATCTTTAGTCCCTGCTATTGATACATTTGTTCCGGCTCCTTCAAATCTTAACAAAAACCCTGAGTCACATAAGTTCAAAAATTCTGTCTTCATAATTGATATATACATGTAAATTGTATCAATCTAATTTTCAGGGGAGAAACTCAGGGTCTAATATTATTGTTCCAATCTCATTCCCATGAAACATAGGATTAGCTACGCCTTATAGCAAATTCAAATGTCCTATCGACGTGGATAGAGAAACAAAATCTCAAACTAACTTGGAGACTTCAGGGCCTCCCAGCTTCAGAAGAAAGAAAATCAGCAGCTGGAGCAGCCATTGCAAATATCGTAAAACAATTAGGGAAAAGAATACTATGACAGAACATTCTGCCTTTTACTTTTTGGTTTCATTAGACCAATGTTTTTGAAATCTCCACGTTTGGGGAGGTTTGTAGTGTATCATCAAAACTAACCCCCTTACACCGCTGACCACACTGCTTGTCTCTAAAGTCAAAATGGCTGCCAAGATACTGTGATCAAAGGTTTCAGATGTCTTGCAGACTTTCCTTAGTGGTAAATCACCTTAAATAACATTAAGATTGGGAAAATGCTTAATTAAAGTTAGAATTCATTGTTTACTTAACTTGAATTCAGCATTTTTTTACGAATTATGCGATTTTCCTCAAATTGTGTGACTGGATGCGACTTGAGGTAAATTGTGCGAAATCGCACCATCGCATAATATCAGATGGCCTGTATTTAATATAAACAGATTGTAATTTTTTGGTTCTGAGTTTTAGCATCTCTTCTTCTGACTCTGTCCATTAGCATTATATTATTAATCTTGTCTATGAGGTGATTCAGCCAATAAAGACAGACGGATTGAAGTTTCACATATTAAGCATTGTTTTTGTAGTTCATAATTTAATAAGGGTCATACAATTGAAATGGGTGAAAAAATGTTGACTCTATACAAGCCCTGCAGCACCCCAGCAGAACTATGTGACATTTTTTTAAAATATAATGTGCATTGATGTAAACACATTTGTACAGATCAAACATTCAACTACTATAAAACCAGCATACAGTAAAATTCCGAAAATAAGCCCTTCCAAATATAAGCTCCCCAAACTCGTAATGCAAAAAACCCTCCATTAAATTGCCCCTCCAAATATAAGCTCCGCCCGGGGGCTGGTACTTGGAAATTGCCCTCAAATACAAAGTAAAACAAAGCAAAAATGGTAAATTTCCTTCCAATTATAAGGCTAGCCCAATCGATTTTGAAATGCAAATTTCCCTCCATAGATGAGCCCCTCCAAATATAAGCCCCTCAAAAAGGGCCTTTGAAAAACATAAGCCACAGGGCTTGTCTTGGAATTTTGCAGTACTTTTAAATTATAGACTTGCGATTTCACAATGAGAAATTCAGATCAGGAAGAATTACATTATGTAAAAAAAGTTATATGCACATACTCTTTTCACTTTTACCTTAGAATCTGTTATTTATCTTTATGGGCATGCGTGCACCTGATTGAGCCATGAACATCATTAGGACACTAGAAAAAAAAAATACATGTGATTAGATATTATACATTGGGTTTCTTGACCCCCCCCCCCCCCCTTCCACCTAAATTTCCAAAACTGCTTGAGCCCCCCTCCTCAGGATTTCCATGTTCAAAGACCCCCCCACCCATCTGGATTTCCATAAAATTGTTAGACACCATAATTTTACTTTACACTTAATGAAGAAGATTAATAATTTAGGCAGTTGGATGATCTTTTTATCAAATAAGTCTCAATTTTTGTGAATTCTGTGTTTGTTGTGAAAGTTAAGATTAAATTTTCACATCTTCTTAAATAGGCTTACACTTTTTGGCAAATAAGCTCACAATTGAGTGAACGTCTCTTTTTTCCTAGGCCAGGCAAAATACACAGCAATATATGCTCAAAACTAACTATGTACTCGAATAAAAGGTTCTCTTCTTTGTCGATACGTAAAAAAAATGACTGCGAAAGAAGAAAACGGACACTTAGTGGGATATTACATAACGCACTATACCGCTAGCCACACCACTTGCCTTTTAAAATGGCCACCGAACAATCACGAACAACCATGCTTACGTACTTATAAGGTGTGTTTAGTGGTAAATCACCCTGAAATAGCATTGACCTTGGAAAAATGTTTAATTCAAGGTAAAAATCATTGTTTGCTTTACTTGAATTGAGCGCTTTTTTATGAATTATGTGATTTTTCTTGATATCTTCAAGTTATCACAAGTCGCTTCTACAAAAACAGACAAAAGTAACAAAGGTGAGCCTATGGGTGGAAACTTAAAATAAATGTGGTAAGAGGTCTGTAGTTTGAAAGAATAATAAAACTGGAAAACGCAAAGCAATTTTTTTTTATCAATTGAAGCAATTGAAACATCAGTAAAATCGAAAGTAACCTCCGAGGATGTATTTTTACGTTCAAAGACCCCCTCCCATATGAATTTCCAGAGCTGTTAACCCCCCCTCCTGTGAGAATTTTTAGCATGCCTTCCATCGTGGGGGTGTGGATTTTTTCTGGAATAACCCATTGATTGCAATATAAATTTTTTGTATTGTTAAATACGGTCTATTTTTTTCAACAATATGATTCATGTACACAATAGGCCTTTTGCATTACTTGATCACGTGACCAACTTTTGGTAAACATGAAAACAGTTCGCTTTTGGAAAATTTTGTTAGCATGAGCTGAAAGAGCATATTAAAATTAGGTAACCTGTAAATTTTCCTTGTAAAGTCTGAAATTTTTCAACTGTCGTTAAATCTTTCCCTTACGTACCACTACCTTCGCCCAACTGATGAGACAGGAATTTGAACAGGTCTAGCTGGGGGATTACCTGGCGAATTGATCAGCGCATAATGATTTATGGGTCACGCGATCAAATATTTTCATGCTGTGGCTACATGGCCGGTAACTGGTCAAAGTTTTCAAAACACTAGATGACCGGCAGTCCTATATTCTCAGTAAATTTCACAAAATCGAAAAATCCCAGCTAATCTAAATTATCATATGTCGATTAGGAAAAGTCAAGCGATCCTGAAATGACCTGAAATGCTTTATAGATCTCAAGTATAGCGTTTGGTTTACTCTGGGCTCAGAAGACGAAAGCATGTTTTGTGACACTTAGAACTTTTTTCAGCTCGACTGCTGGTCAAGATATTGAAAACACTAAATGACCGGCAGTCCTATATTCTCCATAGATTTCACTAATTGAAAAAATCCAGCTAATCTAAACTGTCATATGTCAATAAAGAAAAGTCAGTCTAGCGTTTGGTTTACGCTGGGCTCAGAAAACGAAACCATGTTTTGTGACACTTAGAACTCTTTTCAGCTCGACTGCCGGTCAAGGTGTTGAAAACACTAAATGACTGGCAGTCATATTCTCAGTACATTTCGCTTGACTGTTTCTTAATCGACATATGATAGTTTGGTTTAGCTGGATTATTTCTATCTGTGAAATTTACGGAGAATATAGGACTGCCGGTCATTAAATGACCATCATCATTAAATGATTTAGTGTTTTGAAAACCTTGACCGGCAGTCGTGCTGAAAAAAGTTCTAAGTGTCAAACCATGGTTTCGTCTTCTGAGCCCAGCGTGAACCAAACGCTATTCTTGAGATCTATAAAGTATTTCAGGATTGCTTGAGTTTTCTTAATCGATATATGATAGTTTGGTTAAGCTGGATTTGTTCGATTTGTGAAATTTGCTGAAAAGACAGGAATGCCCGTCATTTAGTATTTTGAAAACCTTGACCGGTTACCGGCCATACAGCCACAGCGAAATTTTTAGGGTCCATTACAATAAATTATTGATGCTTTCACCGTGCAGTTTTCAAAAATGCTCAAGAATCTATTTCAAGCCAAGACTAAACACAGTGGATTGAAGATGATGCCCTTACCTTCAGAAATGTTAAAACTAAAACTAAAACTAAAACTTCGCTTATTTGTCACAAGTTATGGACTGTTATAGGACTGCATGCATGTAAACTTATTTAATTTCAGTTTTGTATCTTGTTTTAGTTTTGTACTTTAGCCTACAGTCTTCATTTCTATATAAAATAATTTCTGTCATTCTGACCACAGGCCGTATAAGCCCCCGGCTTTGGCTTTACTGAGTTTGTACTATATGAGCGATGGAATAATAAAGTTAAGTTAAGTTAACGTTGATATCGTTGTTCATAGCTTACCTTGAGGACTCTGAAGAATTCATGCAGAAAATAAGCAGCAATGGGAAATCCAAGAAAGCAGTGTCAATCTTCATTATTTTACGTGCACGCTACACAGTGATAAGCTGAATAAGAAAGTAAAGTCAACCCATGATTTCCAAGATTAACATAAACACGCAAAAGTCGGAAATATCTGTATGCCAAATCGAAACCAGCAAGTTGACTTCGTACTACTTCCGTCTGGCACTTATCTGGGCACTCCTTCTGTTCAGAGCGCATGACATTTTCTAGCGGCTCTTGAGCCCACGCTCATTCTGGGATGTTGCTAAACGGGAGGGAAAAAGGGAAAAAGAAAAATTAGAGCAAAAGGTGAAATGAAAAATTGTTTTAAAACTGGGAACAAATAAGAGAAAAGGGAACGAGAAAAAACGCGTTAAAATTAGAAAGGCAAAGACAATGGCCGCCGGCCGCAGCAGCATTACATCCCTTCCTTTCTTTGCTTCCTCCTTAATTTTATTCTCCAATTAAGCAATTGAACAAACAAATTCCAAAACTTAGAGCAGCAATTTCAAACTAATCAAATATTTCGTTGGCATTATTCGAACTTTATCTCAGCGATGTAAAGTGAGGTTGCGCAATAGAAGGTTGTTACGTATTCCCAGGCTAAGAGGATTGTAAATGGCCGGGAGCTCCAGGCACCCGTCCGTAGTTCAGAGAAGGTTTTCTTTATTTGATGCCGATGGCCACCTTGATGCGGCGTTTAATGAAATGATCTTCGTCAGATAAAACTTAAACATTGTGTGGGTTGATGTTGGGTCGCGTTGCCCGGCAGTGCTCCAAACCTGTAGAAGTTTCAAGGGGTTAAGCCCAGGTGCGGGGGTTGGGGGGATGGGGGAGGAGGGGGATACTCAAGATTTCAAGTGACGAGGATGATCGAATGAGGGCAGAAATCAATACCCCCCAAAATCCCTAGGGAACAAAACCTAAAAAAATCCCTGGACAAAAATTTACCCCTAGACATTCTCATACCAAGTCATAGAAATTTCCAGAAAACAGATTAGTTTTAATTTATTTGCAGAGATACGCGCCAGGATATGCGGGAACTACAACGAATTTTCGCCTACTTCAATCAAGCCACCACAAAAAATACTTACCAAGTTTTCCCTTCCCAAAAAATCCCGCAATCGAAAATTTCAAATCCAAAAAATCCTTCGATAATCCCCGTCACTTGAAATTTGAAGTGGAGTGCGGCACAAAGCCAGAGAGAGCGGGAAAAATAAAGAGGGAGGAGAGGGAGAGGGAAAAGAAGGGAGTGTTTCTTTTGTTCTCTCCCCCTCCCCCAGGCCCACCCCATTGCTGTTTCTTCTGCTCAATCCTCTTTGCCTCGTCCCCACTATCTGAACGCCTGGAACAGGCTATATGTTATGGAACCTTGTTCTCCCTCTTGCAAAACGTAGCGATCAATTATTATCAATACGCGCTAGGCCTAGAAAGAAATATTCCAAAAAATGCTCTAAAAATCTATCCGAAAATTCACAGCTTTTTCCCTAAAAATGCCTCCAAAAATCTCTAAATATCCCAAAAGTTTTCTAAAAATCCGTAAATATCCCAAAAATTTTCTAAAAAACCCTGAATATCCCAAAATTTTTTAAAAGACCTTAAATATCCCAAAATTTTCTAAAACATCCCTAAATATCCCCAAATTTTCTAAAAAATACCTAAATATCCTAAAACTTCCTAAAAATGCCCAAATATCCCCAAATTTTCTCGAGTAACACTGGGCTCTACGCCATCTGCAATAGAAATTGAACTCACTGAAGCTTCACTTGCATTGGCTCCTACGCCATGTTTGAAACTTGCTTCCCTTGGAATGATTGGATGTATTAGAAATAGGAAACACCGCTGCACAATTGGATCGCAGTCTAGCAGTCACTAATTAGTAAATAATGGGACAAACTTATCATTTCATTGGAATTTTAAATAAAGCGGCAAAGAAAATGGAACAATTGTTCTTCAAAATCATCTAAAAATCCCCCGGAAATCCTATTTTTTTCTAAAAATCCCCAAAATTTCTAAGAATCTCCTGATGCTCTAAAAATCGTTAAAGAAATCCGACTTTTTGTGTCTAGGCCTAATACTCGCGGCCAAATGACAAACTGCCCTCTGTAAAACGCGTCTTTTTGCAAGCCAAACGTGAAATGCGCGGGCTGAAAATGCATTTGCCGCCCTGATTCTGATTGTCTGCACAGATGTCAGGCAACTTCGCTTGGCCAATGAGATCCTGAGAGCAAAGGAGAGTTTTGTCTGATTGGCTGTTTGATTCTTTAGTGTTCAGTCTTTGCTTAACCCAATCACTACAGTCAGGGCTCGAAACCAAAGCGATAAGGAATACTAGGTTGTGTAAACTTCATAAGGTGTCCGAGGGGGTTAAGGCCGATGGGATCTAATGCTCGTCTAAAACGGTGTTTCCCTTGAAACTAGCCCCAGTCCCTTCGCGTAAATGATCATGTCCCTTTGTGTTCTTTTTTCACTTTATTGTAAAGTGATTGCTTAGGTAAAACAAACGGGCTAATGGGGGTGTTAGGTAATGTTTTGACATCGTGGAGCATCTTTATCTTTAATTGACATAATTGCCTCTAGCGAGCAAATCTGGCGATGGACGGTCAGTACACGGAAGCTCATGACTTTGACAGCGAAATAAATAAATAAACAAATAAAATTACAAGTCATATGAAAAAAAATCGTCAATATATACATAACTACATTACAAATACTTGAATGGAACGCAGCAACAGAATCAGCACATACGGAAGCAGGACACAAGGCCTTCCAAGCGTGAACAGTTCTTAAAAATAAAAATAAAAAACCTGTGCGCGTTAATAATACTGTAAGCAACGCTGGAACTGGAATGGGTGTTGTGTACTAGCTCGGGTCAAGTAGGGACAGTCCACCTCGCGTAGGTCGTTTGGGAAAGATATCCGTTCATTTCCTGTCTTTATCTTAAAAAAATATTGTCAAATTAGTGATCTTCCTACGTGTCTCAAGATCTTACCAACCCAAGTTCGACAACATTGTATTAACGCTACTGGAACGACAGTAATCGTTACAAACAAAGCGCGCAGCACGACGCTGAACGTATTCAACACAGATAATGTCTTTTTGCGTATATGGACTCCAGGCGACGGAGCCGTACTCGCATACAGGGCGGACCAGGGACAAATAGGCCCGTTCCATGACAACAGCGCTACAAGACGTTAAGTTCCTTCGGAGTACACCTAGGATCTTATTCGCTTTCTTTTTCACCTCCACAGCTGCTTTGTCCAATTGGGGGAGTTGGTGATGTAGATCCCTAAATATTTCTGGAACGTAACTCCCCCCAGGGGAGTGTTACAACGATGGCTGACGCTTAGGGACGGACCATTAGAAAAGTTATGGGGTGGGAGGTGGGGAATTTTCGAGCCGCCGGAATGTTTCTTCGTTATCAAATTCCTTGTATGGATTTTTTCTCAGGCCATAGCATGAATATTTTTTAGGGTTAATTGGCGTCTATGAATTATTTTCATTTAATTTTCCCTTGCGCGATTTTTTCTTTGTACTTCGCCCGTCCTTCCCCCCCCCCCCCCCCAACTCATACGTTTTCTGATGGTCCGTCCCTTAAGGGTGATGGACATGATATAACATTTACTAGGGACAAAGTTCATTTGCCACATAGCCGCCCATTCCTCAAACTGGAGTAGTTCCTGCTGGAGCTTATCGTGGTCAGCTGAAGACTCAATATGGCGGTAGAGCACACTGTCATCATCGAATGACTTGACTCTTGATGATACAGACGAGGGCAGGTCGTTGACAAAACGAGGGAACAAACTCTACCCCAGAACAGTGCCCTGGGGGACACTGTTTAGTAAAGGTGACCACTTGGACGAAGAACCATTTACTACCACACGTTGTCTCCGACCAGTGAAAAAAGTCCGCAGCCAGTTGTTTAGTTTCCCAAATATACCGTTAAATTGGGCCTTAAGGAGGAGCCTTTCGTGATCCCCTCAGTGTCAAAGGCCTTCGCAAAATCGAGGAAGATCACATCGACCTGGCCATGGATGTTGAGAACGCTTGCCCACTCATGAAAGGTTCCTCCGCTATAAGAACTGTGAAGAAATTCTAGCTTTGGGCTCTCGTTTGCGAGGAAGCAGATTTAAAATGTATCAAGATCTACCCTACGAAATAGTAGCAAGAAGAAGAAAGCAAATGGACACTTTTAAAGAAGCTAGGAAAAATAACATCCCTGCATCTTTTAGTCGGGCACAACCGGATAAGCTCTTGATAAAAGGTAAAATTTGGCCAGTTGGTAAACCTCTCGAGATACCAGGATAGGTGAGAATGCTTCTTCATCATGTCACTACTCATTAGGTAACCAAGATCACGTTAGTATCGTTTGACCACATTTGCCACCCGTTATTATCAATTGCTAGATAATTATTTAGGCGATCGGAATAGAGGTTCGTAACAGATGGCGCTTCGGTTTTTCTTATCTGTCTGTAAGATTCTAGGTAAAAGTCCTAGCTTCCCCCCCATGTCCCTTTACGAAGAGGTTTCTTATTTAGTTGTGTTTATCTGTGCATGTTCTGTTCGGTTTCTATGTTTTAATAGCTTAATCATTTGTTTTAGAAGTAAACGCCTAGTACAAATTCCTATCACACCGTGCAACGATTGTGGAGCTTTGACACCAGGTGATGTAAGGCTTCCTCTGCAAAGCTGCCCAAGAGATTATCTATGGCTTTGACAATAGCATCACTAAACGTCAGGGGATTAAGAGACAATACAAAGCGTAGAGAGGTGTTTAATTGGCTTCGCAAAAAAAATTACTCGGTGTATATGCTACAAGAAGTTCACTGCACTGAAAATACTAATCACTTATGGTCTGCTGAATGGGGCTATCAAGCTATTTTTAGTACTTATAAGAGCAATAAAGCAGGGGTATGCATCCTTTTCAACAACAACTTCGATTTTCAAATAGAAAAAACTTACACTGACCCCCAAGGACGCTTCATTATTTGCGACATTAAAACCAATGAAAAGTGTTTTACTTTAGGGAACATATATGCTCCTAATGAAGACAACCCAACTTTCTTCCTTGACTTCTTTGATCACCTTGCAGATTTCAAATGTGATGATATTATTATAGGAGGCGACTACAACCTTGTACTGGATTTAGAGAAGGACAAGATGGGTGGTCTTACTAAAACTCACCAAAATAGTGTTAAAGTTGTTCAAGAATTCTCCGAGAAACTAGATCTGGTAGACGTCTGGAGGATTCTACACCCAGACACTAGTAGATTTACCTGGAGACAACGTCATCCAAAAGTACACTGTAGGCTCGATTTTTTTCTAGTAAGCCAAAGCACAGTTAACATCACGACCCTCGCAGATATCGTCCCAGGTTATAAAACCGACCACTCAATGACTACGTTATGCTTATCACTACACTCAAATCTACGTGGACCAGGTTTCTGGAAACTAAACACATCTTTTTTAACTGAATTGGATTATGTAAACCAAATTAAAACAACGATTCAGGAAACACTCGATGAGTACAAAAATGACGAATCGGTAAATCCTTCACTTCTTTGGGAAATGATAAAGCTAAAAGTGCGCGAAAAATCGCTCCGCTACTCCAAGAGCAAAACAAAGCAAGCTAAACAACGCGAAACATTTCTGGAACAAACAATTGCCAGATTAGAAGCGGATCTCGATAATAAAAACTCCGATGAAATGCACTCCTTACACCTGGAGGAACAATTGAATGAAAGCAGGCTTGAGCTTGAAAAGATAATTGAAATCCGCACCAAAGGCGCAATTTTGAGATCTAAGACTAAATGGTATAATGAAGGAGAGAAAAACACCAAGTATTTTCTTAATTTAGAAAAACGACACTACAAGCAAGGGACAATAAGTCAAATTAAAATAAACGATAGCGAATTTGTCACCTCGGATAAAAAAATATTAACTGAATGTGTGGCGTTCTATAAAAACCTCTACTCATCCAAAGGTAACACATACAACCAAGATGGTACAACTGTTTTCTTTGAGGGTGGTGATGAAAGAGCCATTGACGAACATGAATTAACTTCGTGCGAAGGAGTTTTAACTGAAAAAGAGTGCCTTGAGGCTTTAAGAGATATGGAATCAGAAAAGACCCCTGGGACCGACGGCCTACCAGCCGAATTTTACAAAGTGTTTTGGAAAGATGTATCCAGCACCCTAATTAGCGCACTGAACTACGCTTATGAAACTGGAAAACTCTCAATAACCCAGAGAAGAGGAATTATCAAACTTATCCCTAAGAAAGACGCAGAACCGTTCTTTATTAAGAATTGGAGACCCCTAACCCTCCTGAACAGCGACTATAAAATAGCGGCAAAATCAATTGCTAATCGCTTGAAACCTCTCCTCCCTGATCTCATTAATTACGACCAGACTGGCTTTATAAGAGGTCGTTTTATCGGAGAAAACATCCGCCTTATCGATAGCGTTATTTGCTACGCTAAAGAAAACAATATACCAGGATTACTTTTGTTTTTAGATTTTGAAAAAGCTTTTGACACGATAGAATGGCCTTTCATTAGGAAAACCTTTCAACATTTTGGTTTTGGTAGTAGCATCTTAAAATGGCTAAACCTTTTCTATTGCTGCCCAGAAAGCTGCGTTTTGAATAATGGTTGGGCGAGTGATTTTTTTGAAATCCAAAAAGGTGTAAGGCAAGGCTGTCCCCTCTCACCTTATCTGTTTGTTCTGGCAGTAGAAGTTTTAGCTAAGGCAATTCGTGAAAATAAAAGTATTAAAGGGATCTTTGTAAACGGTAAAGAAATAAAACTAAGTCAGTATGCAGACGATACAACTCTTATACTAGATGGAACAAAGGAATCGTTAATAGCCTCTCTCAAAACACTGGACGATTTTTATGAAGTCTCTGGCTTAAAACTTAATGACAAAAAAACAGAAGCCTTTTGGATTGGGGCAAATTGTAACAAAGATGAAATATCAATTGTCGGAAGAAACTTTAAATGGCCGAAGTGTAAAGTTAAAGCTTTAGGTGTCTGGTTTTCAAATGATCCGGAAGCAACTGCAACTTTAAATTATAATGAAAAACTAGATAAGGTCCGGAATGTTTTGAGCTGCTGGAAATACCGTAGACTTACCCTAGTTGGAAAGATAACGGTCCTAAAAAGTCTGGTTGCCTCTCAGCTCGTTTATGTGCTCTCACCTTTACATACAAATATGAAAATTATCAAAGAAGTAAACAAGTTATTTTTTTCATTCCTCTGGAATGGAAAAGGAGATAAAATCAAACGAGACATTATAACAAACGATTATGCTAATGGAGGACTTAAAATGATAGACATACAGTCTTTTAACAAGTCCCTGAAAGCTATATGGATTAAAAAATATCTGGATGAAGAGAACCAGGGAAAATGGAAATATTTTTTTGATATAGAGTTAGAGCGATTTGGAGGCACAATAGTCCTCACTAGTAATTTAAACAAGAAAGATACCATTGAGAATCTCAAGATTAAGAATAACTTTATAAAAGAGATACTTTCAATCTGGGCGGAAGTCAATTTTGATGAAAACATAACGTCCGAGAAACAATTTCTTGAACAAACTTTATGGTACAACTCACTCATTAGAATCGATAACTGCCCCGTCTTCTATCGTGAATGGTTTGATCGAGGCGTTACGAAAGTGAAACATTTGAAAGATGAACATAACAAATTTTTATCACTAGCTGAGCTGCAGCAAAAATACAGCCTCAAAGTTTGTCTTTTAAAGTATTTCGGACTAGTGTCTGCTCTAAAATCTCTTTGGACTACATGTAAAACAAACTGTATCAAAAACTGCAACAATTATGAAACCTTTGTAGTAAGATTAACAGAATGCCAAAGTGCGAGCAAACTTGTATACACCAAGTTGCTTTCTACAAAATGCAAGTTACCATCCCATAATCAACAGAAATGGCTAAAAGACTGCAACGAAAATGATGTGGAGGCGATTAATTGGCGGGAAGCCTACCAGTTGGCCGCTAAATATACTAACAGTACAAGAATTATTGAATTCCAATATAAATTTTTACATAGACGAATATCAACGAACGACTTCTTAACAAAAATTGGCGTAAAAGACAACCCAAATTGTTCTTTTTGTAATAATGAACCGGAGAAACTTCTTCATCTTTTTTGGTCTTGTCCTAAAGTGGCCTTTTTCTGGCATAGTTTATCTCTTAAGCTGACTTTGCTCCACATTACACCGGAACATTACACATTAGATATATTTGTTGCACTTGGTCTAAAGCCGGATTCTTCAAAAAACTGCCAGCAAATTAATTTCCTTTTCCTTCTAGCCAGAAATTACATCTGGATTAGCAAAAGAAGGGAAACTTCGCCAAAGATAGCAGGCTTCCTGCAATACCTCAAATCATTCTACCACATAGAGACCACTGCAGGTCCCATTTTACCAAAAAAATGGGAAAATGTGAGCTCCTTATTTCAGTAAGCCTTTGATTTTGTATACATTTGTATATCTCGATCCTCTGCTCATTTTCTCCAGCATTAACCTGGTGTATCTTTTGCTTCACAATCGCTGCCCCTTTAATACACTTAAGATATAAGTGTGTTTACCGTGAATGTTTGGTTTTGTAAATGTTGGTTTTGAAGTACAATTACTAATTAGAACTGCTTGTAAATAGTGCATTGTAGTGTGAGTAGTGAGTAGGTAGTGTTGTAAGTACTGAGTATTGTATGTCTTTACATTGTAAACAGAGTAAGTATCTTAGTCTATTGTATTCTAAATATTGTATTGTAAGTAGTGTAAGTATCGTAGTGTTTGTAAGTATTTTTGATTGTTGATTGTTGATTGAATAAATGTTATTAAAGATAAAAAAAAAATAAAAAAAAAATAAAAAAAAAATTTTTCGAGCCGCCTGAATGTTTCTTCGTTATCAAATTCCTTGTATGGATTTTTTCTCAGGCCATAGCATGAATATTTTTTAGGGTTAATTGGCGTCTATGAATTATTTTCATTTAATTTTCCCTTGCGCGATTTTTTCTTTGTACTTCGCCCGTCCTTCCCCCCCCCCCCCCCCCCAACTCATACGTTTTCTGATGGTCCGTCCCTTAAGGGTGATGGACATGATATAACATTTACTAGGGACAAAGTTCATTTGCCACATAGCCGCCCATTCCTCAAACTGGAGTAGTTCCTGCTGGAGCTTATCGTGGTCAGCTGAAGACTCAATATGGCGGTAGAGCACACTGTCATCATCGAATGACGTGACTCTTGATGATACAGACGAGGGCAGGTCGTTGACAAAACGAGGGAACAAACTCTACCCCAGAACAGTGCCCTGGGGGACACTGTTTAGTAAAGGTGACCACTTGGACGAAGAACCATTTACTACCACACGTTGTCTCCGACCAGTGAAAAAAGTCCGCAGCCAGTTGTTTAGTTTCCCAAATATACCGTTAAATTGGGCCTTAAGGAGGAGCCTTTCGTGATCCCCTCAGTGTCAAAGGCCTTCGCAAAATCGAGGAAGATCACATCGACCTGGCCATGGATGTTGAGAACGCTTGCCCACTCATGAATGACCGTAATTAACTGGGTGGGGGTATTATTCGAGGTGTGAGAAAGGTTTTTTTTCATTATCCTCCTGGGGTGGGGAGGTAGGGAGGAGGGTTCCGTTGACTTCTGTATAAAGATCCTATTGAATTTCGTTAGTTTCAGCTCGTACAATTAAATAAACAATAAACGGAAAAGTCGTCCGTGATGCATGTCACTTGCAATTGTATATTAAGTGACAGGATTGATGCAAGTCAGTTTTCGTATATGAGTATTAGCTATCATTCAAAACTGAATCATGATCATTGGATAATGCAATTCTAGAGATTGGCTTAGCCATCATGGAATATAAGCATTATACCATGCTCTCCAAATATAGTAACTGTACGCGTCTGCCCAAAACTAAAAAAAGCTGAAAATTGGTTATTTTTACAAACAAAGTAGGGAAGAATTCTCGTTATTTTGTGTGTTCTTAATAAAACAATTATCCCACTCGCGCTTGTTGGATATGAGATGATTATAGCCAAATCGGCGCTAGGCGCCTCGTTGGTTACTATAAACTCATATCCAACGCGCGCTCGCGGAATATTTGTTAATTAAATATAATTATTATTCATTCAAAATATTTTTCCGATACTGATTGGCTAAAAGCACACGCATAATTCACCATAATCAGCTGCTGATGACCAAATTTGGAAGAATTTTGCGTTTAATGAACCGATGACGTCAAAAGTGCAGCCTTCTTGCAGGTTAATGCACCGTTAACCGAGAAGACCAAGAGTGGGACGAGGTTGAGTTGTTTTGGTTGTGAAAACAAAAAATGGCGGACATTTCACAGCTGATTTCACTCCTTTCAAGAGTGAGAACTAGGCGAAATAATAGCTAAAAGCATGGCAAGAACAGCAAGAAGGGCAACATGTGCTATTTGGAGAATATTTGCGGAGCTGAACAACCCTAAACGTGCATTATCAAAGATGAACTTAACATCGATAGAAGTAAGCATGTTCTTGTTACCACAAAATTCCGAAAATAAGCCCCGGGGCTTATATTTTTCAAAGGCCCTTTTTGAGCGGCTTATTTCTGGAGGGGCGTATATACGGAGGGAAATTTGCGTTTCAAAATCGGCTAGGCTTATACTTGAAGGAAATTTGCGTCTCAAAATCGATTGGGCTAGCTTATAGTTGGAAACTTATGTCACTAATTTGCAGAAAGTTTACTGAAACTCGCCTTGAGGACGCAGACCTTTCTAAAACGCAGCCATGCAAGTGCTTTGTCATGGACCGAGGAAATCCAGCCATAAACAGTGACACTTTCTGACTGCAATCATTTGGCACAAGTAATAGTTATTTGGCAAGTACAAATTATTTAAAATTTATATGTTACTGTACCGTTATTGCTTTGTTTTTCTTTGTATTTGAGAGCAATTTCTTAAGTACAAGCTCCCGGGGGCTTATAGTCGGAGGGGCGATTTAACGGAGGGTTTTTTGCACTACGAGTTTGGGGGCTTATATTTGGAGGGGCTTATTTTCGGAATTTTACGGTATATTTTTAAACCACGAATTATTTTGAATGAATAATAAAACAATTATTGCATTCGGCTTTCGTATTATATGAAGAATTATGGAGATCTCGGAGGGTGTTATCCGCCTCGGCCTACGGCCTCGATGGATAACACCCTCCTCGATCTCCATAATTCTTCATAAGATACTCAGCCTCATTCATTAATGTTAAGTATTGCCTACGGCCTCGGCAGGAGTAGCTCAGTCGGTAGAGCGATGTACTGCGGGGCAGGAGGACGCGGGTTCGATTCTGTGGGGCGTTGGCGGGCCATTAGTCACGGTCGTAAAATAACCAAAGAGGAAGGTATTTTATTTTTCCTGCAAACGGCTCGATATTTAGGTGGCTCAGATGACCACGCACTGTACAAATGGCGGTCCCGTCTCGTGACAGCACCACAGAGTCCTCAGTTAGTATTTCGTGCTGAATACCTTCACAATCCCTCGGACAGTGGGAGGGCGGGAAAAAGGAAAGCCCCGGGGACAAAATTGAAACAAAGCAGTTATTGTATCGGACGGTTTTATTCACCATTTTCACAGACATCGAAATTTTTTTTTTTTTTTTTTGGGGGGGGGGGGGGGGGTGGTAAACGAGGTGCATTGTGGTCTATGTGAAAGTAGTGAATTCACCATTTTCACACAGACCATAATGCACCTTGTTTAACCCCTAAATTTTGTATAACCATTGTTTCCAATTTCTCCTGTGTATTACATTCTTCCCTATTGAAAATTACAAGCTTGAAATCCACAACGGAATGCACTTCCAACAAACAGGCTACTACAACAAGAGTAACTTAATTGAATGTTCCGAAGAAGTGTTATATGTTCATTGCCTGAATAAATTATCAGTTCAGTTCTTTGCATCAATTAGCGCTAAAGGCAATTGTAAAAACAATGCTGTAATAAATAACAACAGTCCCAAGAGAAATCGAAGACCATGGTTATGCAAAGTTTTATGGCGTAAACAAGGTACATCATGGTCTGGCGGATTCTTTCAAGTTATGGAGCCTGTGTTCTCCCTCTCAAAAAACTTCACGACCAATAGTCCACGCAAGATTTCATTGTCTCGCAATTCCCAGAAGAGACCACGACACAAAGAAAACCAAACCAAATTTGGAAAAATTACCCTACAGCTTCAGAGTCATGTTACAATTTTAATACATCGATCGTGGACTATTCAGAATGAACTAAAATTACACTACGCACAGTTACTATTTATAGACCCGAAACTCACACAAACAAACTGAAATTAACATTAGAGAAATCCTCACTTTTGTCTGCCTTTTGCCATTAAAACGAGAAAAATGACAAAACTCAGACAAAAATTGCAAAGTAGTCACTCTGACGTCATACGCGCGCTACGCCATTGTTGGCTCCGTATTTTCTGTGTTTTCACTCACGTGGCCAGCATCTATGTAAATGAAAGCGTTTACATAACAAAAGAGTTCAACTCCCACAGGACTGGTTTGGGACACAAACATGGCCGCCGTTTCATTGTTTTGGGACACAAATATGGCCGCCATTATGTCATGTGAAAACACATAAGGGAGCTTCAGCAATAACTATGGCGACAGCTACGAAAACGTCACTTAAAAAGTAAATTCGTGCCACTTCAAATTTTATCGCGCTTATTCCAACTCGTTCAATTCGTCAAATGTTGGCAAATTTTTCTGGAGCTGAATTCTAAAAGACTGTATCCAAGTTCAGGAAAAGATAATCGTTGTCTTCTTTTAACGTCCTCGACAAAACGTGAAATTAGGCACTTTCACGTTATAGTCGTGCAGCGACGGCAAAGAAATTTACAAAAAAGCGTGATGCACGTGAGAGTTGTGGTTTCGCCAATCAAAACCTGGTGCTTTTTTGCCGTTCTCGTTGCCTTCGCAGTAGCTTAAGCTGAGTCCACATTATCTCTTCCCCTATGGGGCCTTTTTAGCCATACTGAAACAATTCAATTGGAACAAAACATGGTTAAGAATTCCAACAGGTTGGAGGCTAATCAGTTGTCTATTTTTCAAGCGTGACCACACGTAGGTAGCGGTCAGGGCGGGACTCGAACTTGGGTCCTCCGGATTACAAGTCCAGCGCTCTAAAAGAGCGGCTACACTGCCCTCTACCCCATATTCCATGTTGTGCATTCTTAAATAGCCCTGAAACCTAACAGAGAGACAGAAAAGAACAGCAAGTGACTGAAATAGCACTTTATTGAAGAATTTTACCTGTTTAAATTTATGTAATGTATTTATTCTAGGTTTTACCTCCTATGGTGTATACAACCTCTTATATCACGCTTTGTTGACCTGTGTTAAACCGCAGGTTTACCGTATTATACAATGCTGGTTTGTTTGCTAGTACATGGAAGCTACATTATGGTAGAAACTGATAAAAATCGCCCTACACTGCTCTCTCACTAATTCTGTTTAAAAAAAATGTGAGATCAAAGTAACTGTTATTTGTCACTGCTAATGAACAGCACACGCAACTGAATAACTAACCTAGAGCTGAGTCTGAAGAGCGATCTTAATTTTTAAAAATATTGAAAAGAATGCAGATGGGGATAATCTCATTTGCATAAGCTACAAAAGCTAAGACCAGTTAGCATGAAAACTAAAATCTAATTTTATAAATCCATCACAAACTGCATTATCAAAATGATGTTCACTTTATAAAGCCGGAACTTTTTCAGGCGGTGTATTTTACAAAGCTGATTTGTTCGTCAGCTCACGGAAGTTATATTTTGATGAAATGAAAAATAACTACATCTTAGTGCAGGGCAAGTTTTTCAGCCTATGTTCGATCTATACCGGATAGCTTTTGCGCCGGCAGGAAAATACGGATAGAGCTTCTTTTGTCACATAAGAACAGTGATTTCGGGGCGAAGCTGTGACGTCCGCACGGGATCTCTAAAGTGGAGAGTCACATATCAGATAGGTGTCCATACTGTACTGGACAGCTTTTAATTTCGGCATGGCAATCTATCCGGTATAATGTGAAAATAGCCTGAAAAACTTACGCTGCACTTAGGTGCAAGTTAATATTATTAGCCCAGCTTTAGAATCAGATATAATAAAAAATGAACGATCGGAGTAATTTCGCTAAAACACTGAACTGTTGTTAATCACTGCTAATGAACAGGGTTTTTCTGCCCTGCCAATGAACAGTAAATGCGACAGCCTGGATCTGAATCCAAGAGGCATTCTTAATTACTTAAAAATATTCAGTAAACTGACAGGTAGGAATAATCACAGCTGTGTCGCTTAGCAAGCTAAATCTAAATCCTTGTATTATGAAACATCACTATATAATATGTATAAAACGATGAACAGTTGAAAGATCATGTTCTTCGTATAGTCACTCCTGATTTGTTTGTCAGTTCATAGAAATTACATTTTTGTTATAAGTGAGAAGAAAGCTTGCTCTTCTCTTGGAAGCGTGTATATTGCTTCAGTGAATCACTTTTACGAACAAAATCTATGATCAGAGTCATATCACTTAACACACTGAACCGTTATTAGTTACTGCTAATGAACAGTTCATACAAAAAAATTTACTTAAAACGTAGATCTGAATCCAGATCGCGACTATTTTATAGAATAAATGTACATGGTAGTATTATGAATTCATTACTGTAAATTGTACAATCGGAGTAAACACACTGAACTGTTATTAGTCACTGCTGATGAACAGTTCATACCAGAAAAATTTACTTAAAACCTACATCTGTATCCAGATAGCGACTATTTTATGTAATAAATTTACATAGTAGTATTATGAATTCATTACTGCATATTGAACAATCGGAGTAAACACACTGAACTGTTATTGGTCACTGCTAATGAACAGTTTATACCATAAATTTACTTAAAACCTGGATCTGAATCCACAGCGACTATTTTTTATGATTAATTTAAATGGTAGTATTATAAATTCATTATTATATATTGTACAATCGGAGTAAACACACTGAACTGTTGTTAGTCACTGCTAATGAACAGTTCATACAATAAATTTACTTAAAACCTGGATCAGAATCCAGAGCGACTATTTTTTATGATAAATCTAAATGGTAGTATTATAAATTCATAACTGCATATTGTTCAATCGAAGTAAACACACTGGACTGTTATTAGTCACTGCTAATGAACAGTCAACTGCACCAGGTAATACAAGGGTAAGACTCACTATGGGTACCCTGGGGAAGTCACACTGAACTGTTATTAGTCACTGCTAATGAACAGTCAGTTGCACAAGGTAATACATGGGGTTTAACACTTAAACCTGGTTTTGATTTCTCAATCACCACATTTTTAGACTATTTGGGCGACTTGGACGATATGGAGGATTATATGAAAACCACACTTTTAAATGCAAAATTAGGAACTTCTTTAACAGATATTTTGAATCGTTTGCATCTCACGCAACAGCGACTATCACTAAGGAAAACGGAAATCACCTTTAAATATTGGTTAGGGGTTGTGCTCAGTAGACCTTAGGAGTAGCTTCAAGAGGGTATTAGGTTTTAATCGGTTGCACCAATTAACATGGCATAGCTACAAACAGTTGCAAAAGTACTTAAGACACTGTACCATATTTTGGCTTTTATGGCCTGCCCATGATCTTGTGCTTGTGATCTCCCCTCCACCCCTTATCAAAGTTGCTAGCATTACAAGACCATGCTCAAAACTTGGAGGAACAACTCTGAATGGAGGGGAGGAGGGAGATGAGTGTATATCCACAGACGTGTGACTAGCAGTGATTTGAAGTAGGAAAGGCGGGTTTTTCTTGGAAGTGTCTCCACATTTTTGCAACTGGTTGTAGCACGAACCGAAAATCATTTCCGGTTCCTTTTAACCAAGAAGGAGAGGTTCCTTTTCTTTCTTTCTCCACCCCAGGCCCTACTCCTGGAATCTTTTGTTCCTTTTTACCCAGTACGCTCGCAAATCATCAGTGCTTGCCCCGCTTGGCCTAAAGGAAACGGAAACGAATGAGACACAGGCTAAAACTGATCCATGTGTCATCGAGTTTTGAACCATAATATGAAACAGCTAAAAAATTAATGAACTATTTTGCGTTCCCGTTGAAGTGTAAAAAGCTGTATAAGAAAATTAATGGCGCTTCTAAGTTGAGTTACAAATCAAGTAATAGCAGGAGCCCATTTCTTCTCAGCATCACTGGGAGGAGCCCATGTAAAAGTGACGGGGAAGCTCGTCTTCTTGCTTAGGGGTAGGGATTGCGAACTTTGGTCTCACTTAGGGTGGCCAGGACGCAAAGTTAATATTTTTTCCATACAGTTATCGTCTAGGGCAAGATGAGTTCATTCTCTCTTCGTTGAGGCTGTGCGTGAGAAAATTGTATCTCAAAAAGGCAAAACGCCATCATACTTTGTTGAAGTATCGTCCCCTTTAGGGACTTAATTCTACTTTCCCGACGAGCATCCCTGTTCCTATTTTATGGGAGTCACCCCTACCCCCACCCATCAACCCGGGCCGGTCAGTAATTAACGCTACAGTACGTTAGGCGTTTCGCCTATTTTAAGATTTATTTTCCCGCAAAATTCACTTTGTTCAAAAACGACCACACGATCCAAAATGGAAGGTGATGTCCTAGACGAAGCCCCATTGCTTATTATTCAGGTATCTTCAACGAAATGAACACAGTAAACTCTCTTCGACTGAAAATTCGTCATGAAAAATCTCATGCGCTGCGCCATTGCTGGAAATTTTACTCTGTTCTCATTGGATGGAAAAATCTGACACACTGTGACCCAGGCCTCACATAAGTGATGGACTCGTGAGGTTGATGGACTCCTGGTTTTACCCATGATAGTTACGCATCGCATGCAGTGTCTACAACTAAGTAGTAAAAAAATATCTTGATTTACTCCAACCTAATTTGGGTATCCCTGTGTTTTGGGTGCCTCCGAAATTTAAATCCCTCGTGATGTTAGTTTTTCCATTATTTCAGGTCAGTGTTACGGGTATCCCCTAGTACTCTACCGGGATACTAACATCCCTTGGGATTTGGGTTGTTGTTTCGAGGTGCTATCCTTCGCAGCGTCCTCTGGGTATCCCCTGGTTCCCTACCGGGATACTAACATTCCTTGGGAGTTGTGTTGATGTTTCGAAGGTACTATCCTTCAGCACAAGAGACGTGCCCGCCTGAATCATGCCTGCCCCGCAAGCTGCTCGCATTAATTTTGGTACCTTGGACGGGAAATCCAATAAAATGGCCTTGTTTTATTGTCTAAAGGTTGCCCGTAATTATGCAATTAATTTGCATACAAAAGACTTTGCATGCTCACGTAAAATCATTGATGTTGCATGTACAAGAGGAGTGTTTTGAAAGCTAGTGTCTTTTGCCTATTCCCTTTTAAAACACGCGCCTTCCTGTCTAACTTTGCTTTGAAGATCTCTGAGTGTGCTGGTTTAAAACAGGCGCCTTTCAGTCTAACTTTGCTTTGAAGATCTCTGAGTGTGCTGGTAGTCCACCGTTATAAAATAAAAAAACTGCAGTTCAGTTGGGCTACTTTGAAAGAAACCGCAACGAAACAAATAACAAGAACTTTTGTAACAAAGTTAAGTGGCCGCGGCCTTATAAACAGACACCTATCTCAGTATGTAATGAATAAATTCATAAGGCAAAATTTTACTTGTCCTACATCTTTTAAAACGCTTATATCTCGGCTGTTTTTGAGGCGATTTAGAATAAAATTTTACTGAGACATTATGAAATGATTGAAGTTTACGAGGGTTGTTGTTTATTTGATAGACCAGATAGATTGCGCTTTACAGTGATGCTTTAAGCCTTTGTAACATATCGGAAAATCGTGATTTTGTGTCCAAGTTTTCGGAAGGAATAGAAGATACCACTCTATGATTTTATTTATAAATGATCGGTCGAAACCTTTTGTGTGTCATGTATTGAGCATATTTTGTAATTTAAAGTTTGCCAGCAAGATATAATCGTTTAAATGAGCAAAATCTGTCATCCTTGAAATTAACGCCTTATATCTTTTTATAAAAGTGCTCTTTTAGAATTCCGCTCAATACATAACACACTACAGTCTACCAAGTTTACCCCTCCGCAGTGCCAGCCCGTGAAGTTTTGTATCTGCGCTGAATTCTTGGGCACAAAATTGTCGGAGAAGTCAAATCTTGAGACCCCCGAAGGTGTCCCGACTAAAGCACGAGTTCCGAGCGAGATATGTAGTTATGATAATTATGGTTAATTACATTCCACTCTTTAATTTCCTTATTTGTATTTCAATATTATTAAAATCACAGAAACAAGGTGTGATTGAAAGCCCGTTTGTTACTTTTGAATAAACATTTTGTTCGTAGTCTGCGTGCCACACGTGCACGTGTCTTTTACCCAGTTATGGCTGAATATTTCGTAAACCTGTTGATATCAGTCGTTGTACTTCGTGCTTTAAATACATCGACCTTAAATCAGGGAGACAACCAAAATGCGAGAAACTTAGATTAGGGTGATACCAAAACGTGGGGATGCGAAAATTAAGGGGTACCCAAAATGCGAGGATACTAAAATTAAGGGATAGCCAAAATGCGAGGATACTAAAATTAAGGGGTACCCAAAATGTCAGGATAATAAACTTAGGGGGCACCCAAAATGCGAGGATACTAAAATTAAGGGATACTCAAAATGTGAGGATACTAAAATTAGGGGGTACCCAAAATGCGAGGATACTTAAATTAGGGGGCACCCAAAATGCGGAGATGAAAAAATTGGAGGAATACCAAAGGGAACCTTTAAATACGGGAATGCCTAAATGACTGTTGGCAGTTGGTAGTGGTTCATTTAGTGTCCAGGTCTCTTCACGCGTTTGGTGTGGTGAGCAGAGTTCCATTTTTCACTCTTCATCAAATGTGACTCCCTTTTCTTGTAGTTCTGCCTCTGTAAGTAGGCGATACTTTAAAAAGTCATCGAAAATATCCCACTCATCGACCTAATGATGAAGAAAAAAGAAAACAACGGATTAAACATAACGTAAAGTTAGTTCCTGTTATCGCGCAAATTGTGGCCATGATTGTTTTGCTACTACAATGACATGTCTCTAATGACCTATCCACCTCAGCGTGAACCAAAACGTCATTACTTTAGCGAAACGCACACGTATATTCGTCCTTCTGAATGAAAATCTTTGTAAACAGAGAAATTATTGGTTTTGTCCTGATCTTCTCGCACCCCGCTGAAGAATTGAGAACCTGCTACTGGTCAAAAAAAGTAGAGAGGCTCTTTGTGCAAAGAAGCGAATGCGACGAAAGAATCGAAAGCTTCGCCAGTCCGCCTTATTTCATTACCCTACTTAACTTTAAGTGTGAATGTACTTTGCACGAAGTACAGTGGAACCTGGATGTAACGAACCTCTACATAACGAAGTCCTCTGTATGACGAACGATTTTCTTTATCCCAGAAATAGCAAAATAGATGAAAAAGAACCTCGATATAACGAAACCTCGTTCTAGCCAACGAATTTTGTCAGTGCGTTGGCCCTTCGTTATGTCGAGGTTCTAACTGTACTAACTGAGGACACAGTTTTTGTCTCTTCCTGGAGACGGGACCGACAGTTCTATGTCTTTGGAGCAACGCACGGTAAAGGTAGTACCTTCACTGCTTAGTTGTTTTAAGTATTAGTACGGTCACGGTAATCAAACCCGCGACCTACTACTCTAAAGTAAAGCTTTCTACTGATTTTCCATGGAACATGCCAATTATTGGCTTGAAATACACTGTACAGAACAGTATATTGGTTGAAACTTAAGCAAACGTTTTCCTACCTTTACTAGTAAAAATAGCTGCTTAAGTTTTATGTCCCAACGTCACCTTAAATTTTTTTTGAAGTCTGCAGAAGGTGAGGTTAATACTGTCAAGCTAAATTTACAAACCCTTAAAATATAAAACAATAGATTGTTTATTTCGGGAAGCTATGAAATCTCTAATAGTTATTCAAGTTTTGACATTTCGTAAGTAAGACATTTCTCTTATTTTGCTGAGCACTGAGTGAATCTCGCAGCAAACCTATTGCTTTTTTAGGAAACTGAAAAAAAAAAGCTGTTTAAAAATTATAAATTAACTCAGCGTAAACATAATTTGATCTCGCGAAATGAGTGACATGAAGTGTAATAACCAAGAGTAATTCTTAAAAGTGTTTTTAGCTCATTTAGTACACGGGTCGAGTCGACTACGAGGCTAAGGGAAAAAAACTCGAGAAGGGTTCAGGTTTTCCTCACTACCTCCTGTACCTCGGGCATAATTTTCAGTGTAAATTTGCACCGCAGCCAATTGGTAGTACTCTCCTTACTCTTTCCACGACAGGATGGCAGTAATCAGAATTGCCTTCAATTGTCTTCTATAAAAAAGAAGAAACCGCATTTGTTTTTTTAAGTTCGCATTTTAAGGAAATAGTTAGGAAATCGAAAAATGAAGTCAAAACTTTTCAAAGTGCAATCCACTACCATCCTGGCCATCCAAAGCTAAATACACTAAATTTCAGTGCACTAATATAGCAGTCGTAAACCGAACTTGAGTTTGATATTGAAATCTATTTTAGTCCACTGACGTTGTAATATTATTAACGGAGTCTGATAATTGCAATCTACTTCCACCCTGCAGGACATCTAAAGACAGACAAAATACATTAGCAACTGTTGTCACGACTGGACCACTATTCGACAAGTTTTCTTTTACAAAAATGTGTCTTTTGTAGTGTGGATAAGAATGGCTACACAGCCCCTTTGAAGAACGGTTCGTTTACGTCCACCAGGAAGTTCCTGGGTATTACGAGCATTAATAATGCAAATTACAAAAGAGAAACTTACATGATAATCTGACCATAAATTCATGTCCCTTTCCTTTGCTAATGTAAACAGCTCAGTGAGTTCTTTCTTTGTCAGTTGAACTTGTTCGAGGCTGAGCGTAGGAAGGCGAGGACCACTTCTGAGACACTTGTTTAGTTCAATCACTCCGCGGCCCAGTGGATTTTTGTCAAGCTTTAGGAACACCAGTTCTGGTACGTAGATGCGTACATGAGCTAAAGCTGTGACTTCCTCTTCACCCATCTGTGTATCCCTGAGGTACAGCTGTTTCAGATGAGTTACATTGTGCAGGTGTTTGGCAAACTCACTTATCCCATGACCGAGTGGGTTGTATGATAAGTCAAGTTCACTCAGCTGGGTCACATTCTTTAAACTATGGGCTAAAGCTGTTACTTCCTCTTCACCCATCTGTGTATTTTCCAGGTGCAGCTTTTCCAGATAAGGTACACTGTGCAGGTGTTTGGCGAGCTCACGTATCCCTTGACCGAGTGGGTTACGTGATAACCTCAGTAAGCATAACTTATGAACATACTTTAAAGCACTGGCAAGTAACTGAGACTCTTGATTCCCCATACCAACATTACATAAATGGAGCTCAGATAGTCGAGGCATAATGTGAAGACGATTGAGTAAACCGACAAGTTCACTCATTGGGCTATTAATGACAATCGCTCTCAAATATGACAGAGAGTGTGTCAGAGTCTGGTCAGATGTTTTTTCAGTTAAATCCAAAGAGCTGCAAACATCATGATTCTGTAACACGTGATCAGACTCTTGAAGAGAAGACTTTGATGCTGATGTTGATGATCTATGCAGTTCAACGAATTTCGGACTGGTCAGTCTTTGGAGATTAAGGCGAGATATACAGGACACTAATCGATGTCCCACTTTCTTAATGAACAACGGGTAAGGGACTCCGTGGTAAGTATTCACGGATAGTACTTCACCACAACATGTCACAAAAACAGCGTCCAAATCGGACATGACAGAGAACGTTTGATCAGCCTCATCTTCACAATTAAATCCCGATGGTTCCTCAGATGTAAAAAATACATAATCTGGCTTAAGGGAACTTGTTGATCTCAAACAATGTTCTCTAGCAACTGCAGGCAGGTCATTATCAACATTTATCATTATAACACCGTTAATACTTTGTAAAAACGAAGGATAGACAACTTGCCTTTCTGATGTGGGGCAGGCAAGGAACAATTTGAGACTGATATGATAAAACTTTCTTTGTTTTTCTGTGAGTTCCTCAACAGAAGGGTTTTCACAGAAGTTGTAACCTACCAGACCTTCTTTTTCTCCTATCATCTTCAGATGACGAAAAACAGCAACGGTAGCTTCTGATGACAACCCAGACACAAACTCGAAAACTTCAAACAGCTCCGTGAAACGTTTAAATGAGTCAACCATAGACAGACAGTTGAAGGATTCCTTGGCATTTTTTAATTCACGAACTAAAAACGAAGCGGAAAGGAATTCTTGCACCGATTTATGAAGAAAGAACGCCAGTTTCTCAGGATGAGGAGAGTCTGAAAGATTAGAAGTCTGTAGAAAGCCAAAATCGATAAACTTCTCAAGGAATAACCTAATGTCCTCAGACAAGTTGCTGAGCTCGAAATAAAGACAGTCATTTAAAAGTGCCTGCCAGGCAAGTTCCCCTAACTTAACGAGGTCTTCTCTGTATTCATCAAAGCTCCTAAGTGTCTCATCTGATGTTTTGGCCGTAACGTGATCAAGCAGCGTCTGGCAAAATTTGTAAAACAGGTCTGAACGGGATGTTAATGGTCCTTGATATTTCTTCCAGCTTAGAACCAACATTAACAGTAGGAGTGGTATTTCCGCCAAGTGCAACAGGCCGCGTCCAAATAGAAAATCTATGAACTTGTTTACTTCTGTTTGATCTCGAAGAAACTTGAGAGCAAACTTTTTAACTTGCCAGTAATCAAACCCACAAATTTCAAACTGAGCATGACTTCCTGGTCTTAACTCATCTTTTTTCCGCGGTCGTGTTGTCACAAGAAGAGTGCAATCTCTCAGTTGACTGCCTTTCCAAATCAGATGAACTGGCGATGATTTTTCGGCGCTGTATTCATCATAGCCGTCTAAAATAAGCAGGACTTTCTGTTGGTTACGACGAATGTAATCATACAACTGACTACAAACCACAGAGTCATCAGCAGACAATAGTTCGGCATTTTTCAGTACAGCACAGAAGTCTTTCGTGTTGCAAACATCTCGGAGCTTGATTAGAAGTACAACAGCAAACTTGTTAATTAGGATTTCTTTGTTGCCCCGTGACCAATCCACGGCCAGTTTCTTTGCGAATGTCGACTTTCCTATTCCTGGCCTCCCATACACTAAAATTCTCTTCGGAATTAGATGATGACCATGGGTAGCGAATATCTCACTGTAATCTTCAAGCTCTTCTTGAGTTGTTTCTCCAAGTTTCCTGTCATCTCTCAGCAGTGTTAACTGTACATACACCTCATCAATGTCCGTGGTATTATTTCGATCCCAAGGGGTAATCATTAACTGGCTCGCAGTGCTGTTGTAAAGTGAAACAAGCTGATTTTGACTCCACTCCAAAAAGGCAGTTGCAGAATCTGTTTATAAAAAAAGTAATTCTCTTAATTCTTTTATCCTATCCAACACAAGGAGTAGAAGGACTGACTTAACTGTACAGTTTTGGAGTAGCAGTGATAATGGCAGTTTATCTAGTACGGTCATTTTCATCTGAGCGGGGAAATTAATTTTCTCAGGCAAAAATTGAAACAGGGCCTGATCAGGGTCACAATGGAGCACGACGCATGATTCTGCATGCGGTAAGCTTATTACCAAGTTTTATACCTGTCCAGCAGTTTTCTAAACAACCTTCCGTTGACATGATGATTTTAACTCGTTCATTGAGTCCAGTTGTTCAGTGTTGTTGTTGTTGTTTGTTTACTGTAAATCCGTTGCTCAGACTAAGGGTGGGGAAACCTTACTAATTTAACAAATAAGCTAAGTAACAGAGTGCAAATAGTAGCTAATTAGACAAGAGAACTTAACAAAGGAGGGTGAGGTGGGTCTTTTTAAAATTAAATGGAACACATCATGTACTGTAAACGTTCGAATTAGCACCCTCATTTAAATAATTGCACCCTTTTAAATTATCGCCCCCACTAAGGACAGGTATTTCCTGATCACAAAGTGGCAATAATAGAACAGTCGCAGAAGTTATTAACACGCGAGAAACTTCGCTCTCTAGTCCAGACTCAAATTATCTTTAGAAAAACAAGCTGGCGTTTAAAAATCATTGCTTAAGGTACAAAGCAATTTTGACTGAATCTCAACGCAGTTATCCATATTTAATGTAGCTTTAGTTTACGCTGCAATCCATTCTTAGCCTGAGTATCAGGCGTTTCTGGGGAAAAGGCGAAAGATGGAAGCGAAAAAAATCCTCTTCTCCCCTAGCCCCTTAGGAAGGCTTGATACTCAGGCTAATCCATTCTTCGAAATTTGGATTTGTGAATCACTATCCATCCGTGAGAATTTTGCATCCTGTAAAAAACACTAACGAACTGGGTCCAGCGTGACAAAACATTGTAGGAAACCATCACATGAACGAAAAAAGGAAATCGCTTTCAGTTATTCAGATCAAGGAGGGAATTTGGGAAAAATTAAGCAACCTATAACCCTTATTTAGCCGAAATGAAGAACTTTGCGTTTCAGAGAAGGTCAAAGAAAATGCTCTTGCATCAGAAGGCAAATCATGCCGATCAGAAACAGTAACCGCAAAAAATCAATGCGTGTCACGACCTCTCAGCATGAAACAAGCGCGAAAAATCACATTTGCTCAGTCAAAACGGCCCCTACAAAGAATAATCTACCCGTAAGAGAAAAAATTCATTAGAACAAGCAGCATTTTGGCACGAGGTAAAAGTCGTGTGTTGCCTACCGACCCGCTTTTTACACTCCAGATTGCTCACGCTCGCATAAGGGATTAACGCCGCGTGAAATACTCGCGAGAAAAATTTGACAAAGTTTCCAACTCATTTAAAAATATTTCAACAGTTTGACGGCCGATATCTAATTATCCCAAACGTGCCAAAAATGGGCGGAACTTTTCGCGTGCCTTTCATTTTCACATCTTCCCCACTATCTGAGAGCCTGGAACAGGCTACCATAATTTAACAAAGTTAAGTAAAAATGCAAATAGCAGCTAATTAGACAAGAGAAATTAATAAAGGAAAGGGAAGAGGGTCTTTTTTTAATTAAATGGAACACATGTACCGTAAACGCTCGAATTAGCGCCCTCCTTCAAATACGTATAAGTGCCCCCTTTCGAATTATCGTCCCCCTCGAGGACAAAAAAATTTCGCTCAATTATTAGCTACATGGAATATACACAACAACCCTGATATTAGTGTTCCAAAAACCATGACAAAAAAAAAACCAACAACCAAATAAAAAAAACCAAAAACGAGAAAAAAAAGAAAAAGAGACAAAAAAACAAGAGGAAGAAAAACTGAAGGGAAATGTATCTTAAACTCGTAACATGTTGGATTGCTTACATGTACAATGTAGCATAAAAGATTAAGGCCTCGTCCACACGAATCTGGATATTTCTGAAACCACACATTTTCTCAGGGCTGTGCTCTAGCAGAGCCCGGTGGCCCCTGGCGCCTAACTTTTGCCCTCGGGCGACTAGAAAATCTCAGATTTTTCATACAAATCATATGCTGGGCACCCTAGATTTTACAGTTTCAGAGCACTGGGCTCCCTTCCATTTTCCTTAGAGCACAGCCTTGTTTCTGCATCACAAAACGGCCTCCCCTCAACACTAAACCAGTGAATGCGCTCATTCATCGTATCCGCGGCCTTAATTGATCTAAGAAAAATATGTGGTTTCAAAAAATATATCTGGATTCGTGTGGACGGGGGCTATAAATTGGTACCTGAAGGACTTGGTAACTGTTCCTTTGATCTGCTGGCTGAGCTCTGCTGTGCTAAGTCTGCAACAAAAAGAAATCTCTCACTTACATTTAAGAAATCTGCTAAAAATAACTACTACTGATAACATTACTAGAACTGCATCAAGACTAGTGTAGTTTTTACACTTGAAAACAGAAAATTAATGTAGCTATGTGGACAACTGCTGGAAAAAAAAAGACTCATCAGCTAAGAACACTTGGTGGCGGTTGTTGAACCTACAAAGGTTCTTCTAATCTACGTGTATACCCTATTTCACAACAAAATCCAAAACTTTTTTGTTCAGTTACATGACTGTACTTCAATTTCTTTTTAGTTTAAAATGACAAGAGGCCTCTTCAATGTTCCTACAGTTTGTAGGTTCCTTGAGGAAAGAATAACAATTACAGTGCGACTACTGCATGTATAACCAGGGCCAACTAAACAAAGTTGACCAATTGGATTACAGGAAAATAACAATACATTCTGAGAAATTTAGTTGTCAATCATAATTACCACGAAATGAAATAAACAGCATGGAACGAAAACAACAAATCACAACCAACAGACATGACCTTTTGAACCCGCTGAAGAAAGCCGGTGTTTCCTGAGAGGTCTGATAAAGTGTGTGAAAGACGCAAAAATGTAAAAAACTAGTTATAATTTTGACTTGAGGTCGTACATCATTGCAAAGCACCGTTATGGTAGTGAAGAAATTTCTTGTACAGTGTAGATGACAAAATAACAGCTTGTGTCAAACAAGTATGTCTCCTGGGTGTTAAACATGTACAGTACGTAAAGTTTCGAATAGAAACAGATTGTCTGGTGAAACGTTTGCTCTCAACATTTATATTTTGTGCTTCAAATAAATTATTGTTTTTTTAAGAGCTGCTGATTGGCCCACAACCACCCTTATTAGGAATGTATTGTTACTTTCCTGTAATATGATTGGTCAACTTTGTCTAAATGGCCCAGGTTACAGTAGTCTTACTGTAATATCTACACCAATATGATCAAATCTAAGTAAAAATTAAGCTGTCATAAACAGAAAAAGGTGTTATGTGTGGCACCTACCCCATAATGCAGCGTTGAGCTTACTAATGACATCAAGGAAGTATACTGTAATGCACCCCTAGTTTCCGTAAAACAACATGCCAAGGAGGGACATAACATTATGAGAAATACATGTATTTACCTTGGTAATGAGGCCATGAATGAAAAACACAGGGCTCACTCAAAATGTGTGTAACAAGAGATGCTGCCATCACACTGGCACAGGAAGACCAACTCTCTGAAGGCAACTGAGAACGATCTGCGTAATCAGCTATTCCTTTTACAATTAACCACTCAATTTGACAGTCAAATGCTGCCGTAAACACTCCTATAGAGCAAAAATGAAAATGGCACTTGAGTTAATGTTGAAGACAGTCCTACATCAATGTAGCTTCACTTTCTATAAACAAGAAAAAAAAAAACGAAGCTAACAGGAGTTGGAAGATACATTAAGAATGTAGAGGATGTGAACTGTACCGCCTCCTTCCCAGTCGTGTCAGTTGGATTGAGGTTATGGTGGGGCTTATATTCAGAGGGGCTTATCTGCGGAGGGAAATTTTCGTTTCAAAATCGACTGCGCTAGCCTTACAGTTAGAAGTAAATTTACCGTTTTTGCTTTGTTTTACTTTGTATTTCAGGGCACTTTTCTAAGTACAAGCACCCGGGGGCTTTTATTTGGAGGGGCGATTTAACAGAGGGGTTTTTGCGTCACCGGTTTGGGGGGCTTACACATGGAGGGGCTTATTTTCGGAATTTTACGGTATTTTACAGCACTTTCCCTATAGTCAATCATTTTGCTCATGTTGCTATGTTGCTTTCACATTTTTCGCTCCCAGCCCTTCCTTCCCATTGGATGTCTTTATGGCAAGTATCTGCACATTTCTCCACTGAAGGTCTCAGTGTGACACTGCATGCTCGGTCCCACTCATAGGGTCATCAGGGTTCCCTTCTAGGCTCGCTTGCAACTCTCTTCAGTTTCACCAGGCACCTTTCTCACACCTATCTTTTGTCAATGGGTTTAATTTGCAGATATGATTGTTATTGTAATAGCAATCTAAGCAATGATTGCAAATTAAAATGAAAAAAAAAATAAGGGGGGAGGCGGGGGCCTCAAGGAAATTTGAACCCATGGCCTCTCTGTTAGCATGACAGTGCTCTAAAAACTGAGCAATTAAGATCCATAAATTGGGAGCAGGCCCATCTTTTCAGCAAAAAATTATTATGATATTAAACTCAAACGTAACAAGCAAACACTCGACACAATGACTTGAAATTAATTAACACTGAATAAAAAGCAACCAACACATCTACAGAGTTAAAAGAGACCTGACTGCATGCACTTCCCAAGGCTGGCTGCATATTGAAAAGTTTTCTCACCTTCTCCTTCATTTTCAATTGCCATAGCCTGAGGATTGGTTTCAGCAAGTTGATCACGCCGCCAGTCAGCTCTGACTTGTTCCGGTCCACTCAAAAACTCAGCATCAGTATAAACTTGAACTTGCTGAGCTTCAGCCAGGTCTTTCAAAGGTGCTTGCCAGCCATCAGCGCAATTCTTAGTGACATTCAGAAAGCGTCTGCTCACATAACTTCTCATACCAGTTGACTGCTCTTGATTGCTGCTCACTACCTTTGATGCATATGTTGCTAATTTGGCAGACACAACAACATCTCCTAACTTGGATTTTGCAGGGTTGAGGCCACTACATGTTCCTACTGAAATGACTGCTTTGGGTCTTAGCACAGAGGCAGCATTCTTTACAGATACAAGAGCACCACCAGGACCAATACCATTTCTGTAACATCTTAGTAAAGCAACTTTTAGCTCCTCTTGACTTTCACTCACATCAGAAAAGTAAACATAGCCAAGACTATCAAACCAACATTTGTAGGGGTTTTTTAGCTCACTATAGCAAGCTAAGAACTCACAGTTTGTAACTGTAAGTAACAGGATATCAACAGGCAGATCAGCATCTCTTGATGGTTTGGTTATTGCTTTAACATCAGCCAAGGATGGAGGAACTTTATTAAGCTCAGGAGGTTCCCCAGTTTGGTTATTTGAAGGAGACTTGACATCAGTGGTAAGCTGAGGTGTACTGACATCACTACCCTCTGATGTGCTAGTTGTATCCTGGGAAGATTTTAATACCTTGGACCCTAATCAGTGCATGAAAATAAATAAATAAAAAACTAATTACAAATAGATCAGACTAGAGGTTCCATATTGGAAGTGAAGTGTCGCCCTATGTAGAAAGATCAAGGGGTTGGAACAGTAGTAAATAATATATTGTATCTCAGTTTAGGATATCACATGGTCTTCAAGGTTGTAAGATTAAAAAAGGAGAGAGTAAATTGTTGTCTCCCTCACAGCCGTTGTTTGTCTCGTCACGCAAAGCCAGGAGCGTTGCATGACAAGACAAAGGGGAGACTATGATGTATAAAATACATAGTTGAGTTATGTTGTATCTTTTAATTAATAAGCTTGTTTTATCTTCAGCTTTGTACGTGTGACTATAATTTGGAACCAGGTGCTTAATCTTAAAATTTATTAGTTTCAAGTAATAAGAAAAACAGAGCATAATGCAAGCAATGAATTCCCAAAGATTTCAATCAATAACAACAAGCATTAAAATAAAAATAAATGTTGTATAATGAAAGATTGTATATAAACTGCATATACTCAAAAATCAGTTTGGATTGTTATGTAAGAGATAAAGCCCGAGAACGGAGGTATTAAGCCATATACATCCCGAGGGCCGTAGGCACGAGGGATGTTTATGGATTAATACCGACATTCGAGGGGTTTATCTAACTTATTTCATGATATTATTCATGAGGTATAGGTTACATAAAGGTCGTCTTTCACAGGGCAATAATTGGCCACTTGTTTTTGACATCTGTTTGTTTGTCATTTTTTGATCCGACCGCAGACAATGACGTATTTCATTGTAAGTATTGTAAAGGTTTTCACACAGCATCGAGAAAGGGCGTTTCACGGGTCATAATTTGTTCAAACCACTTGTTCTCACTTAGGTGAGAAACGGAGAACAATAGCGCATTGTTTGTTTGCTAAGCCGACAACAATCAAATTTCAAACCTTTTGTGTTTTTTTATTTTTGTCTTGGTATTTTTGGGGGGGGCAGTACACTTGTGAGAGCGGCAATGGATAGTGACGACGAAATTTTCCTAACGCAAAATACTTTCTCTCAGGAGCCTTTTTCCCCTGAGTTGAATTCGGAAGAGTTAGTGGGAGACTTTAGAGAAGCAAGCGAACAAGATAGTGTTGAAGTCGAAAAGAAAGAAAATCCTGGGCGTAATATCGTTGTTGTTTGTGATAACGAAGTCGAGAAGAGAAAACAAACACACGAAAGTTAATACTTCATGGGCGGTACGTTGCTGGGAGGAATGGGCCGTCGAACGCAATGTAAAAGTTAAAAAGAATAGCAGCAAAGAGAAATACTACGAAGTCAATCCTGACATTAAGAAAGTCGCTAATGAGCAGCTTGACTAATGGCTTGGGAAGTTTGTTTTGGAAATTCGGAAGAAGAAAGAACCTGGAAGCGTGTAAGTGAAGAGGAAATTTTCCAAAGACTTAAAATTTTCTTAGAGTGAACACATAGCCTGCATGATATATGGGATACTACTGTATTTTCTATAGTTGCAGAATAAATTTCTATATTTGTGTTAAAGGGAGAAATTTTCTCAGATTGTTTGGCGGGGTCAAAGGACGTGTATGATGTAAGTGAAGAGGAAATTTTCCAAAGACTTAAAATTTTCTTAGAGTGAACACATAGCCTGCATGATATATGGGATACTACTGTATTTTCTATAGTTGCAGAATAAATTTCTATATTTGTGTTAAAGGGAGAAATTTTCTCAGATTGTTTGGCGGGGTCAAAGGACGTGTATGATTTGCTTTAATTGCTCATTATAAATGGAAGGGATTTATTTGTATATTGCCCAGGGCAGAAGGGCAATATACAGATAAATACCGGGTATTTATATAGATATTGCGCTTGCATTTATAATTAGTAATTTATTTAATTCATCAGCCCCGCTCTTCCCTGCTACATTATCAAGCCCTCCCCGGACTTTCAGTTAGTTAAATATTCATGAAGTATGTAAGTTAAATAAAGGATGTTGAATAACAAAAGAAAATGTGTGATTCATGAAATAATGACAAATACACGAACAATTTTAGGCACGTTTTACGTGCATGAGCTATTTTGAATGCTTCAGTGATCGGCAATCTACTGTTTTAATCCTAAAGTAAGGCTATGTTTTGTGCGAAATTGGGTATTGCTAAACATTAATGAAAACGAGAACCGCTGTGCATAGCTAATTCGTTCCTCATACTACCGATTCACTTTTCTCTGTCTTTCCTTCAGACATCTGGTGCAAAATAAACAAATTGTTTAAGTACTATGAATATCAACTCACCAAACGTAGCTTAGAGGGAAGACTCAAAGGTTCCAAGGTTTCTTAAAATAATGAAGGTTGTCGAAGACCGAATAGCTTAGAAATGTCACAATTTTCATCATTGTTGTAGATGGTTGCATCATCATTATTCACGAGGTTGTTACGTGCGATTTTACATTAATGAAACAGTCTTAAGTCTGACAACTTAATTCTAAAGGTTATAAGTTATTGTTTCTTAAAAGAAAAGAGCCTTTGCTTAGGCACTAGTTGCAAAACTAAAGATGTCTTCATACATTCACTTTACTATTATTACTGTAAAAAGCCAGTCTGCACAAGATGTAGAGTCACACAGTTAGCACATGCAAGTGTTGGACTTTGCCCCTTTCCTGGGCTGTACGTGAGGGAATTTGAGTTATCACACTGTAATCTAGTAAGAAGAATTATACAGTAGAAGTAAAAGTACAAATATCACTACGAGAGCGCTTAATTTAAATGATACAACAAATGCCAGACCAATGTTCCTTGATAGGTACCTGGTAGCATTTGTGTCCTGCAGCCACGAATGTTCGATCCATTGAGTCCTCTCAAATCCACTCTTGTAATCCACTCTCCACTCTTTTCCACAACGAATCTACCCTTGCAAGTTACAACTTATGTCTTTGAATTAATCACAATTTCGCTTTACTGAAAGGGACGATTTATGAATACTAAATATTAAGAGCTTCAACAAGCACGTGCATATGGAATGTCATGAACTTTCACATGTGTCAGCGAAACAAAAATTATCAAACTGTCGAAATATATTTCTACTCATATCATGTTATATTCCACTCAATAAAACAATATGTAATTATTTTGTCAACTAGCTTCTTCCAAATTTAATTCCCTGACCGCTACCAGAACTTTCACATGTGTCAGCGAAACAAAAATTATCAAACTGTCGAAATATATTTCTACTCATATCATGTTATATTCCACTCAATAAAACAATATGTAATTATTTTGTCAACTAGCTTCTTCCAAATTTAATTCCCTGACCGCTACCATTTCAACTTAAGTTACTCATCTTTAAAATGCGTTTCCATAACTATAATAACTTTTAAGCAGCAAGCAGGTATCATGTTCCTCACCTAATTCATGTTTTTTTGCCGGTACAAAAAAGGTCTGTTGAACTTTGTAAGCAAGAGAACAAAGCTTGTTTACAGGATTAACAATACTCGCCTAGCCTTTCAAACTTCTAAAACAACAATAACTTACAGGCCGCAAACTCCCAAATTAAAGTCCATATCTAAATTTAAATAAATTATTGTTTCATTGGAAGAACTTTGAAAAATTAATATATGATCTTTTATACTCTACCTCGAAGCAGGTTAAACGGAACTCATAAATTTTGAAATACGTTCGTTGTACCGTTCGTGATAGCAGAATTACCGGTAGGTCAAATGTCTTGAAGCAGCACTCACACTAAAATATGGACCCGTCAACAGCTGCATCACTGCACTCAAAGTTTGAATCGTGAAGATATTTCAATGCTATGCTTCTAAACATGTTTAGCAGTAATAAAAGAAGTAAAAATTGTGAAGAATCAAAATGGCGGTCACTAAGTGCCCTTGTTTGACCTTAAGCAATATCATTAATGGTTAGATGCCAAAATCTGATTGGACCTTATGCATCAACTCATAGTACCTTCAACCTTATTGGCCCCTGCAACAAACATCCAAACATACAAAGCCACAAAGATGCATACGCCCAAACCAATGACATATGAGCTATTTTTTCAAAATAGCTCAATAAAGACATTTGAAAGAAAGGTTTCAGAAAGCATCTTTGATTTAGTGAATTGTCACGGAATGGTACATATTTGTTTCTGTTGTAATCCCTTTTTTACTTCATGAGATCAATGCAAATAAGTATTTTAAATGAACAGGAAAACCTTAATTCAGTTAGCCCACCTCACTAAGCAAATTGCTTGTTTCATGACCTCAATTGTAATTCAGTTTGTTTGCCTCGTTGCTTCATTCACCTCGTTAGAATAAGTAGTGAACTACCCACAGGAAGGTTATCTGCAAAAACGATTCTGTTGAGTTGATTGTTTAGGGTGTTTTGAAGCTAATTGTCTCCTCGTGGCAAGATTTCATTGATTGTGTTCGTGATCCACAATGGTCCACAGCTGATAACTGGCTGGCCTCATGGAACGACAGTGTTGCGAAAATGAAAGAACATTGTCTCCCCCTCGAATCCTCTTTCAACGTTTGCTACCTTCCCAAAATACTAACTTTGCAACTGACATGACAAGCAAATGAGTAACTTACCGGCTGCGTTACAGGAACTATGAAACTCCTCGCACTCACGTCCGACTCTCGACTGCCAGCCTCATACAAAATATTCACGAAAATTATGTCTAACCAAGTGGTCGCAGATTCAAGAACGCTAAGAAACTCTTTAACAAGTTTATCGCAATTTCCTCTTAAAGCGTGTTCAGAAAGAATCATAGATTTTTACTTTCTAGCGCTCACAACATTCTCGCATGAAAAATTTTGGCTGCCATTTTAATTTGCAAGCATGTCAGATAGGGTGCTACACGGTGGCGACTGGGGACTGGTAAAACAGCAAAACAACCTTCAAAACTACCAAACAAACAATGGAACAAACTACCTGCCAAGTTGAGTTCTCAGACGCTTTCAAGACAAAAATAGGTAGCTGCCCTGTGCAGGCCGCAATATCAATTTAATTTGTTTACCCAATCACACTAAGGAGCTCAGTGGAACTTGTTTGAAAGTGTTAATGAGGTCCTGGTAAAATTAGAATTTAAAAGTGTTGGTTTACTACTGTTAAGCAGGAGTGTATTATCAAGTTTAAAAACTTGAGGCAAAACATGACTGCAAGTTTTTTGAACGGCTTCAAAATCTCTGATATAGATCAACTCATTCTTACACTAATATAATCTAGATTTGGGGTTATTTTGGTCTAAAAAATTAGATGTACTAAAGTTTAATTGTGTCTTTGTCAGATATCAAGACACTCATTAAACATTAAATTCTATGGTTTTTAATGAATTATTAATGAGTTAAATTTGAAATTAAGGAGAAGGGAAAACCAGAGTACACAGAGAAACACCTTGCAGAGTAGGGGAGAAAGCCAACAACACAAGGAATTGAACCCAAACCACATTGGTGGGAAACAAGGTTAGTACTCTTCCCTCATGCATACTACTACTACTACTACTACTACTACTACTACTACTACTACTACTACTACTACTACTACTACTACTACTACTACTACTACTACTACTACTACTACTACTACTACTACTACTACTACTACTACTACTACTACTACTACTACTACTACTACTACTACTACTACTACTACTACTACTACTACTACTACTACTACTACTACTACTACTACTACTACTACTACTACTACTACTACTACTACTACTACTACTACTACTACTACTACTACTACTACTACTACTACTACTACTACTACTACTACTACTACTACTACTACTACTACTACTACTACTACTACTACTACTACTACTACTACTACTACTACTACTACTACTACTACTACTACTACTACTACTACTACTACTACTACTACTACTACTACTACTACTACTACTACTACTACTACTACTACTACTACTACTACTACTACTACTACTACTACTACTACTACTACTACTACTACTACTACTACTACTACTACTACTACTACTACTACTACTACTACTACTACTACTACTACTACTACTACTACTACTACTACTACTACTACTACTACTACTACTACTACTACTACTACTACTACTACTACTACTACTACTACTACTACTACTACTACTACTACTACTACTACTACTACTACTACTACTACTACTACTACTACTACTACTACTACTACTACTACTACTACTACTACTACTACTACTACTACTACTACTACTACTACTACTACTACTACTACTACTACTACTACTACTACTACTACTACTACTACTACTACTACTACTACTACTACTACTACTACTACTACTACTACTACTACTACTACTACTACTACTACTACTACTACTACTACTACTACTACTACTACTACTACTACTACTACTACTACTACTACTACTACTACTACTACTACTACTACTACTACTACTACTACTACTACTACTACTACTACTACTACTACTACTACTACTACTACTACTACTACTACTACTACTACTACTACTACTACTACTACTACTACTACTACTACTACTACTACTACTACTACTACTACTACTACTACTACTACTACTACTACTACTACTACTACTACTACTACTACTACTACTACTACTACTACTACTACTACTACTACTACTACTACTACTACTACTACTACTACTACTACTACTACTACTACTACTACTACTACTACTACTACTACTACTACTACTACTACTACTACTACTACTACTACTACTACTACTACTACTACTACTACTACTACTACTACTACTACTACTACTACTACTACTACTACTACTACTACTACTACTACTACTACTACTACTACTACTACTACTACTACTACTACTACTACTACTACTACTACTACTACTACTACTACTACTACTACTACTACTACTACTACTACTACTACTACTACTACTACTACTACTACTACTACTACTACTACTACTACTACTACTACTACTACTACTACTACTACTACTACTACTACTACTACTACTACTACTACTACTACTACTACTACTACTACTACTACTACTACTACTACTACTACTACTACTACTACTACTACTACTACTACTACTACTACTACTACTACTACTACTACTACTACTACTACTACTACTACTACTACTACTACTACTACTACTACTACTACTACTACTACTACTACTACTACTACTACTACTACTACTACTACTACTACTACTACTACTACTACTACTACTACTACTACTACTACTACTACTACTACTACTACTACTACTACTACTACTACTACTACTACTACTACTACTACTACTACTACTACTACTACTACTACTACTACTACTACTACTACTACTACTACTACTACTACTACTACTACTACTACTACTACTACTACTACTACTACTACTACTACTACTACTACTACTACTACTACTACTACTACTACTACTACTACTACTACTACTACTACTACTACTACTACTACTACTACTACTACTACTACTACTACTACTACTACTACTACTACTACTACTACTACTACTACTACTACTACTACTACTACTACTACTACTACTACTACTACTACTACTACTACTACTACTACTACTACTACTACTACTACTACTACTACTACTACTACTACTACTACTACTACTACTACTACTACTACTACTACTACTACTACTACTACTACTACTACTACTACTACTACTACTACTACTACTACTACTACTACTACTACTACTACTACTACTACTACTACTACTACTACTACTACTACTACTACTACTACTACTACTACTACTACTACTACTACTACTACTACTACTACTACTACTACTACTACTACTACTACTACTACTACTACTACTACTACTACTACTACTACTACTACTACTACTACTACTACTACTACTACTACTACTACTACTACTACTACTACTACTACTACTACTACTACTACTACTACTACTACTACTACTACTACTACTACTACTACTACTACTACTACTACTACTACTACTACTACTACTACTACTACTACTACTACTACTACTACTACTACTACTACTACTACTACTACTACTACTACTACTACTACTACTACTACTACTACTACTACTACTACTACTACTACTACTACTACTACTACTACTACTACTACTACTACTACTACTACTACTACTACTACTACTACTACTACTACTACTACTACTACTACTACTACTACTACTACTACTACTACTACTACTACTACTACTACTACTACTACTACTACTACTACTACTACTACTACTACTACTACTACTACTACTACTACTACTACTACTACTACTACTACTACTACTACTACTACTACTACTACTACTACTACTACTACTACTACTACTACTACTACTACTACTACTACTACTACTACTACTACTACTACTACTACTACTACTACTACTACTACTACTACTACTACTACTACTACTACTACTACTACTACTACTACTACTACTACTACTACTACTACTACTACTACTACTACTACTACTACTACTACTACTACTACTACTACTACTACTACTACTACTACTACTACTACTACTACTACTACTACTACTACTACTACTACTACTACTACTACTACTACTACTACTACTACTACTACTACTACTACTACTACTACTACTACTACTACTACTACTACTACTACTACTACTACTACTACTACTACTACTACTACTACTACTACTACTACTACTACTACTACTACTACTACTACTACTACTACTACTACTACTACTACTACTACTACTACTACTACTACTACTACTACTACTACTACTACTACTACTACTACTACTACTACTACTACTACTACTACTACTACTACTACTACTACTACTACTACTACTACTACTACTACTACTACTACTACTACTACTACTACTACTACTACTACTACTACTACTACTACTACTACTACTACTACTACTACTACTACTACTACTACTACTACTACTACTACTACTACTACTACTACTACTACTACTACTACTACTACTACTACTACTACTACTACTACTACTACTACTACTACTACTACTACTACTACTACTACTACTACTACTACTACTACTACTACTACTACTACTACTACTACTACTACTACTACTACTACTACTACTACTACTACTACTACTACTACTACTACTACTACTACTACTACTACTACTACTACTACTACTACTACTACTACTACTACTACTACTACTACTACTACTACTACTACTACTACTACTACTACTACTACTACTACTACTACTACTACTACTACTACTACTACTACTACTACTACTACTACTACTACTACTACTACTACTACTACTACTACTACTACTACTACTACTACTACTACTACTACTACTACTACTACTACTACTACTACTACTACTACTACTACTACTACTACTACTACTACTACTACTACTACTACTACTACTACTACTACTACTACTACTACTACTACTACTACTACTACTACTACTACTACTACTACTACTACTACTACTACTACTACTACTACTACTACTACTACTACTACTACTACTACTACTACTACTACTACTACTACTACTACTACTACTACTACTACTACTACTACTACTACTACTACTACTACTACTACTACTACTAATGATGATGATGACAATGATAATGATAAAATTATTTTACTGATAATAATAATAAAAATGATGATGATAATGATAATGATAATAATATTAAATATAGTGTGCTAGTAGCAGGCTGCAGATAGGGTCAATATAGCTGCAGTCCAAAAGAAAAGAAAAAGCATTTAAATTAACCTGGCTAGTTTTGCTGCTAGTGCAATATGAAATAAATTGCTTGTAAATACTTGAATTAGCAACAGGAGTGGTGATTAATGTTATCTTGGGTGGCTGGCAGGGGGTGCACTGATGATCATAATTGGTTCTTCAGAACTTCTTCCCCTTCTTCAATGAACAAAACCTCTAACATGAAACAGAATCGAAAACTGGAACATATCTTTCAGTGAAAACCAAATTTCACTGTCCTGTTGTCAATGTGCTGTTGCTGTCCTCAAATATTATACAGACTGCCAGCAGCCCTTGAAGAAATCCGTTTGGCTAGAATTTGTATCAAATGAATCTTAACAGTTCATTAAAAATGGCCAAAAAGTTCAGTATAAAACTCAATCATCCATCTTTTTCAAAACTGATAAATAAAAGTCACCAATTGAAAGGTGTTAGGAGCCCGAAATAGGCTCATGTCCACCATCAACAAGGGGGAAGGGGAAGCTTCGACAGCTTTGTGTGATTTGCAATATTTAACACAAACAGGCTCCAGACACTTTGGGCATTTTTTCATCTTAAAAAAGATGACTGGCAGGCATTGAAACCGTCAACTTTAATACTGAATTTTATGGCTACATTTAAAGAACTGTTATTACTTTGCTAGCAGGCCTTTCAGTGTGTTGAGTTGAGGCTTGGCTAAGCTTGAGAGCATAAACTAAATGAGAAGGGAACTATATAGAGTTCACATTGTGATCCCGAAGGATTGCTAGCAGTTTATTCTCAAGCACTAATGTCAGAGGTGCCGCATCTTTAACACCTGACATTGTGATGACTTCAAATGGGTTATTCTCTAGAAAATATTGCATATATTACATTAATTGTGTATATTCAACATAGATATATGTACTAAGGGCTTGGAAAAAACTTGAATTCCTGCTTGTCCTTTGGGCAAGCAGCTCTCAAATTTTGCCTGCCCTGGGCCACTTCTTGCTTGTCCTGGTTAATGATTTCGTTGGAAGAATGACTTGCTTAGACCCTTGCCCATTGCCAGGCAAGTGAATTTACAAAGTTACTTGCCCCAGACAGGACATTTTGAGCCCTGGTACTTTATACAATGTATTTACTATATTCTAATGAGGGATGGGTTGGGGGCATACAGTATCCCAATAAAAGAGGAGGGGGGATGGGCATTAACAGAACTTCATATTAATTTTATTTTTTATCTTAAAAAGTGAAATTACCTTTGTCATCTGAGCCTGTAGCCACATCTAATCTTCTCTTATTTGCTTGCATGGTAGTAACTTAAAATGGTTTCTTGTGAGCTGGTGACTTGAATCAATTTAAAATTATTTAAAAAATGAACAAAGAAAACAAATGCAAAGCAATTACTGACAAAAATCAGAAACTCGAGTTTCTGCAAAAATATTGTCTGTGCTTAAGCTATTGATGAAGTTGCAGGAAAAAAGAACACCAAGGAAAGTTGTGGCAATGGACATAGGATCCACGTTTGTGGCATATCATTGCACTTCAGCATGGGAATTAAGCACCATAGGTGATGGATCCTTAAATGTTGATGTTGTTGTGTTAAAGATGACCAGAGATTTATTAGTCATGAACTGCAATGTGAACATGATTCACCTAAGTGAAATACCCCAATTTCACAGAGACGGGAAACCTTTGTGAATTATAACATATAAATATATAAACCTGAAAGAAGATTGAAAGTGTCACAAAAAACATACCTGTAAAGTGAATTGTATATTGTTGTCTTCTTCAGATCATGTTGGTAAAGGTTTCTTGACACGTGTAGCAGGATTTCACACATTCGTTGTTTCTGCTGAATTTATCTTTTTTCCCCAGGGAAAAACAAAACAAAAGAACGCTATAGCTACATGTAAGAAAAACATTACGCATGGAGGAATTTGGAATGCGCATTTTATGCGCCGATCAATGCAAGAGTAGGTATAAGTTCGCTCACCTGCACAAGTACTTGCGTCGAGGCTGCTTTTATAGATGAATCGGAAAGAATGCCAAAAAATTGAAAAGGACAATGTTTCAGCAGAGCGCAGCATTAATTTCTTCCCCTACAGGCCACATAATGAAACGCTAGATAAGAAAATAAATTCAACCCATGATTGCCAGGATTATTACAACTCTTTCGGAGTCGAAATTTCAAGAAATTTCACCACTTCCGCCTTCAACGCCCAACGCCCAATTTTAAATGTTTACTTCGAGTTTACTTAAAGCGCATGGCAGTAATTAATCAGCCGCTGTGCCAGCTTAGTCCCCAGGGCCCAGTTGTTCGAAGTCTTTTTCTTGTGTTCAAAAGTATTTTCTCGGACAATTTTCTGTGCTATTTTTAGAGCTTCCAATCATCAACTTGTAGACAAAAAGAATTAAAACTGAAATGCTTTTCGAGCTTTCAAATCTGAATTCAAATCTCTCACTATCCCTGGGTTACCCAGCCTTGAACAACTCGGCCCAGGCGTTCTCGGCTCGGTTAATCCAGGGGCAGAAATTCATAAAAAAGATCTCACACGATCTCTTAGTGCAAATGGCCTATTTACAAAGTGTATCCATAAAATCAGCTGAACAGACTAAGGAGAGTAGAAAAATCTTATCGCCTCAAATCACAGCCCATGTTCTCTGAAGCTTCCCAAACGTAATGGCGCGAACCATTTGATTATGTAAATGGTAAGTACCACTGGACTCTACCGTGAGCTGTAACGTCACCGAGAGAGACTCGCCGAGAACAGACTTCAGACTTTGCGCGGAGAACGGGGGCAAGAGAGAAGGCCTAGGGACTAGGCTGGCGATATGATAATGATACAGGGTTTTCAAATTTAGCCGGCGCCCGGCGCAAGTCACCGGCTACTTCAAGCATTTGCGCCGGGTACTTTTTGTTTTCCAAATCTACACAATTCTGTTTCACCAAACTAATCGTGATCTGATCTTTTTGAGGAAATAAATAAACGCCAACTGCTGAAAATAATTAATAAACAGTGTGGCTATAATTACATGTACCTTCTGATCTTCGAAGCGAGAGCTTTTTTTGGCGGGAAAGTCTGCTCGTGTGCACGGACTCTCATTTGAACGTGCATGTATCGGCGCGGCAGCAGATTTGTTCTCACTCGAAAGTTGCAACATGAAGAGGAGGCAGCAAACGATGTTGTCTTTTCTGTCAACTGCGGAGAAGTCTCGAAGAGAAACAGGTAACAATAATTTTAGGAATAAGAGTTAACAAATATTACATGTTGTTCCAGTTCTGAAAGTGACGATAAAACAATATGCTGAGGCTGAAATGACCAGTATCCGTAGCTGTAGCGGCATCCACGTGGTGAATGCGAAGGCAGTCTTTCTCGTGAAATGTTACTCATTATGGTCTTGACTGCACCAAATGTATTTTCAAGAAAAGACTGAAGGAAGTTTTAACAAAAAAAGCCTTCAACAGCGCAAGTGTTGAGAAGGTAGAAGATAAAATTTCGTCGTTGGTTGTTTACGTCCTCCGTAAAACGCAAAATTAGGCATTTTCACGTCGTAGTCGAGCAAAAACAGGAAAGAAATGTACAAAAAAGCGTGATGCACGTGCGAAGTTGTTGTTTTGCTTATTAAACCAATTGTTTTTTTGATGTTCTCGTTGCCGTCCGCGTCGTTGGATCTTAAAGTCCTTATTTCCCGCGAACCGCGGACGTCAAGAAGTCACGTGACCAGGGCCTTGCCCTTAGGTTTGCGGTTCGAGGCTCACGTTTGTACGGCTAGACCACGCTCCAGAGGTAAGTGATTTACCGCAAGGTTTTTTGCACCCTAAAACATCACAATCCCACGTTTAAGAAGACATACAACTTTTTAGAATTCTTTTGCTTATTGATTATAGAATTCTATTAAAAAAAAAGAGAATTTTGAAGAAAATATGTCAGCTAAAATAGAAGTAAGTGGATGAATGAAAACAAACATGGCAGCCGCGAGCTACCACCCGCGAATCTCAAGTCCCAAATATGGGCACAGGTAACGTGAAACCGTTAACCGCAAACCGCAGTTTGTCGTTTGCAATAAAGTGACCAAACCTCGATATTCCTTTGGGATGATCCGGGTCAGGATCACTGATCCGAGATCACTCGGATCGTGGTTGATCAAATGAACCGATGAATCCTTGTGAAGAGTGGATTCATCGGTTCATTTGATCCGAGTGATCTCGGATCACTGATCCTGATCCGGATCATCTCAAAGGGACGCACCGTTAAGTCTCTATTAAGCATCTCGTTTACGGAAAATGGCAAAAGTGAGATTCAAGTTGAGAAATGTCCGAAATGAGAAATGAGCAGATAAAAACAGCTTAAAACAATTGTTATGGATAGAATTGGCGTGAATCTACCAAATTTTCATGTAGTTATAATGAACAGTAAACCGCAAAAAAAAAACAAAAAAAAAAACAAAAAAAAAACAAGGAGAAAACTTGGTCAAGTGGTACAAATTCACGTTTGCCGTTTGCCGTAAACGCTATGCTTATTTTCTCTAATAACCCACCTGCAGGCTTAAAACATTGAAAGTAGCAAAAATGCCACTGAACAGATATATAGATTGTTTTCAAGTGACAGCACGGCGGCCATATTGGTCAGAACAAATCTTGTGGGGATCCCACTCTTTTCCCAAGAAATTTGCATAACTGTTGACCATGTGAGTGAAAACGATGCGGTCTATTTCACGCTGACGTCACCTAATGATGTGCCAACCAGAAGCGCATTGGATCTTGTTGCAAAAAATTCTTTTGTTTCGCTCGTTACAAATTTGAATAACAACGACAAAGTTTGCAAACAGTCAATATCGCTATTTGCAGAAACCCTGCTATAATAAACATCCCTTCATAACTTGAAACTTGAACAGGCAAACGGTTATGAAGACAAGAACGTTATTAATCACGTTTTGTTAAAGTTCAATGAAAATTGGAAATATTTTAAAAGCTCTTTAAATGATAAAACAGTATTGCCTGCAGCCTTGACAGGAGTAGCTCACTCGGTAGAGCGATATACCGCAGGGCAGGAGGTCGCGGGTTCGATTCATGGGGCAGGACCTATACTCAGGGTCTTAAAATTACCAAAGAAGAAGGTATTTCATTCGGTCTGCAAACGCCTCGATATTTGCGTGGCTCAGATTACCACGCACTGTAAAACAGGTGTTCCCGTCTCCGGTAGCTGACAGAAATACAGTGACCTCAATTCGTGCTGAATACCTTCACAATCCCTCCGACAGTGAGAGGGCGGGAAAAAGGAAAAGTCCTGGGACAAGGTTGAAACAAAGTAGTTATTTTTATTGGACGGTTTTATTCACCATTTTCACATGGACCATAATGGACCTCGTTTACCCCAGAAATTTAACATAACCATTGTTTTCAATTTCTCCTGGGCATTACAGTCGTCCCGAGAGAAGTCGAAGACAATGGTTATATACGCCAAATTTGGAGGGGTAAACAAGGTGGTCTGGCCAATTCTTGTAAGTTATGGAGCCTGTGTTCTCCCTCCCAGAAAACTTCACGATCGATATATTAAAATTCTAACATAACTCCGAGGCTTTAATTGCGAACATTTCAAGATTCCATCGTCAGAGGAGACTTGGACACAAAGAAACCCAAACCAAATATGGAAAAATGACCCTACAGCTTCGGAGTTAAGTTAGAATTTTAATACATCGAACGTGGACTATTCAGAATGAACTAAAATTGTTGGCCTCGGTATATATATTTTTAAATTCATTAGGGAACTTCAGCAACAAAGACGGCGACGGCTACGAAAACGTCACTTAAAAGTGAATTCGCGCTACTTCAAACTTTATCGCGCTTATTCCAACTCGTTCAATTCGTCAAATGTAGGATAATTGTTCTGTAGTTGAATTGTGTAAGACTGCAAAGTTCAGGAAAAGAAGAAGAAAGTCGTTGTCTTGTTTTCACGTCCACGACAAAACGCGAAATCAGGCACTTTCACGTTGTAGTCGTGCAGGGACGGCAAAGAAATGTTCAAAAGCGTGATGCACGTGCAAAGTTGTTGTTTTGCCAATCTAAACCTATTGCTTTTTTGCCGTTCTCGTTGCCGTCGCCGTCGTCGTTGCTTAAGCTCCCTGTTATCTCTTCCCCTACGGGGCCTTTCTAAGGTGACGTTACACGAGACCATTCGCAACAACGATTTTCAGCGCAACACAGCGTTGCAATGTTGCAACAATGTTGCTACCATTTGAAGCAATGTCGCAGCAATGCTGTAATGCTGTGTTGCGCTTAAAACCGTTGTTGCGAATCGTCCCGTATAACATCACCTTTAGCGATAATGAAACACAATTCAATTGGAACAAAACATGGTTAAGAATCCCAACAGGTTGGAGGCTAATCAGTTGTCTATTTTTCAAGCGTAACCACATGTAGGTAGCGGTCGGGGTTGGACTCGAACTTGGGTCCTCCGGATTATAAGTCCAGCGCTCTAAAAGAGCGACCACGCTGCCTTCTACACCATATTCTATATTGTGCTTTCTAAAATAGCGCTGAAACCTAACAGAGAGACAGAAAAGAACACCAAGTGACTGTAATAGCACTTTATTGAAGAATTTTACCTGTTTAAATTTATGTAATGTATTTATTCTAGGTTTTACCTCCTATGGTGTATACAACCTCTTATATCACGCTTTGTTGACCTGTGTTAAACCGCAGGTTTACCGTATTATACAATGCTGGTTTGTTTGCTAGTACATGGAATCTAGATTATGGTACAAACTTATTAAATCGTACTACACTGCTCTCTCACTAATTCTGTTTAAAAAAAATGTGAGATCAAAGTAACTGTTATTTGTCACTGCTAATGAACAGCACACGCAACTGAATAACTAACCTAGAGCTGAGTCTGAAAAGCGATCGTAATTTTTAAAAGTATTGAAAAGAATGCAGATGGGGATAATCTCATTTGCATAAGCTACAAAAGCTAACACCAGTTAGCATTAAAACTAAAATCTAATTTTATAAATCCATCACAAACTGCATATATCAAAATGATGTTCAGTTAAAGCCAGAACATGTTCAGGCGGAGTATTTTACAAAGTTGATTTGTTCGCCAGCTCACGGAACTCACAATTTGATGAAATGAAAAATAACTTGCATCTTAGTGCAGGGTACGTTTTTCTCAGGCTATGTTCACACCATACCGGGTGGCTTTTGCGCCGGCACGAAAACAATACCGGCTAAGGCTTCTTTTCACACATAAGAACAGTGATTTTGGCGCGATTTCAGTAACGGAGCGAGGCTGCGCCCCGCCATCTCTAAAGTAGAGAGTCACATGTCGGATACGTGTCGACACTATACAGGATAGCTTTTGCGCCGGCACCAGACCATACCGGATAGGGTTTCTGTTTACACATAAGAGCGGTGATTTTGGCGCGATTTCAGTAACGGAGCGAAGCTGCGTCGCGCGCACGGGATCTCTAAAGTGGAGAGTCACATATCGGATAGGTGTTCATACTATACCGGAGAGCTTTCGGTGTCGGCAAGGCAATCTATCCGGTATCTTGTGAAAATAGCCTGAAAAACTTGCCCTGCAATTAGATGCAAGTTAAGTGTAATTTCCCCAAATTATGAATCAGCTTGAATAACAAAATGAACGAGCGGAGTGATTTCGCTAAAACACTGAACTGTTATTAGTCACTGCTAATGAACAGTAAATGCGACAAATTTACTCTGAGCCTGGATCTGAATCCAAGAAGCATTCTTCAGTAAACTGACAGGTAGGAATAATCACAGCTGTGGTGCTTACACGAACTGAATCTAAATCCTTGTATTATGAAACATCACTATATAATATGTATGTGACGATGAACAGTTCAAAGATCATGTTCTTCGTATCGTCACTCCTAATATGTTCGTCAGTTTATAGAAATTACAGTTTTGTTATAAGTGAGAAGGAAGCTTGCTCTTCACTTGGAAGCGTGTATATTACTTCAGTGAATCACCTTTACGAACAAAATCTATGATCAAAGTCAAATCACTTGACACACTGAACCGTTATTAGTCACTGCTAATGAACAGTTCGTACCAAAAAAATTTACTTAAAACCTGGATCTGATTCCAGAAAGTCACACTGGACTGTTATTAGTCACTGCTAATGAACAGTCAACTACACCAGGTAATACAAGGGTAAGCCTCACTATGGGTACCCTGGGGAAGTCGTTTTCGTCGAGTCGCGCGTTTACCATCAAATCGTCGGTTGTTGCTGCAAACACTTCACGGCATAGCTATCACGAGTCGAAAAACTATGCGTCATGGAGTTTTGAGCGATCATTTTGGAAACAACAAAGTTAACTTTTCTTGACTTTATTCGACCGCGTCGCAGTGTGTAAAGCATCATAAGAAAATAAATCTAAGCACTTCCAAGTTGGGTTAAAAACTAGGAGCCTATTTGTTTTGCAGCGTCCCCGAGGGGACCCCACATAAAAGTAACGGGGATGCTCGTCGTTTCGTTTAGGGATAGGAATTGCGAATGTTGATCCCACTTAGAGTGGCCGGCAAAAAAAGCCAACATTTTCCCACACAGATATCAGTTGGGCCACGATGGGTTCATTCTCTTAGGGCTGTGCATAAAGAAATAGCTAAATGAAAAAGCCAAACACCACCATACTTTGTTGAAGTACAGTCTCCTTAAGCGCTTGAATTCTAATTTTCCGACGAGCATTCCCGTCCCTATTATATGGGTGTCATCCAAAATGTGGAAATACTAAAATGAGAGGGATATCAAAGGGATATTTTCAATACGGGAATACGGAATACGGGAATACGGGAATACCACAGATGGTTGTTGTTCATTTAGTGTCCAGCAAGAGCGGATGAAGGGGACAGAGAAGGCATCCCCCATACACACCCTATTCCACAGGTAATTCGTTTCGAGTTATTTTTAGAATCAGGATAAAGTTACCTCGCGCGCTGCGTGGATGTTTCGTGGAGGTTTCGCATGACTAAACGCCGTGCAAAACATGTCGGGCTAAAGGCAATGAAAGCGTACAGAGATCGAGAGCATTCCTGAATATTGACGCGAAATGAGTCGGCGCTCACCTGGGAAAAGGGAATCGCTGGACTCTGACAACCTGTGAAATCAGTTCAACTCGAAGTTGTCGTAACCTCAGTGCTTTTGATAAAATGAGAAATTTCGCCGGTCTATTGAAACCGGTCGCTTTTACAATAAAGCAAGTAGGACGCCAAGTGTTATTTTTGTTAAATAATAAAAGACTAATAAAAGAATATATATCAAACCAGAAATTCCTCTCTTCAAACTATAAATTATAAATGATCCTGAGAGAATATTCAGTGTGTTAAGGATTTCCCTGCTGTACTGTCAGCTCTATGCAAGAGAGGAAGGGCGATTCTTTTTTAATTTCCGTTTCGCTGACACAGCTGTAGCAGAAATCTCTCCGTAGTCGTTTTCGTCGACAAAACGAATAACAATATCACTCTCCGCGTCTTCCGCCATTTTGGTCTGCGTCAATTCGTGAAGGACACGTGGCTCTGAGCGTGGGTCATCCACGCGGAACACATTCGCGCTATGTGATTGGCTGTTGTCTAATCCTCCTTGGGATCTGTGGTCTTAAAAATAACTCGAGACCAATTACCTGTGGAATAGAGTGTATATGGGGGATGCCTTCTCTGTCCCTTTTATCCTCTCTTGGTGTCCAGGTCTCTTCGGGCTTTTGGTGTGGTGAGAAGAACTCCCTTTTTCACTCTTCATCAAATGTGACTCCCGTTTCTTGTAGTTCTGCCTCTGTAAGTAGGCGATATGAATACTCATAATCGCTGACGGAGGCCTAAAAAAGAAGACAAAAAGAAACAGGTTAGTTCGTTAGTGATGGTGAAAATGGTAGCCATGATTGTTTTGCCAAAACAATGGTGTGTCTCTAATTCCCCACCAACCTCAGCGTGATTGAAAAAGACATTACTTTAATGAAACGCACACGTGTAATCGTCCTTCTAAAGGAAAACTTTTTAGACAGAGAAATTCCTCTTTTGTCTAACCAGCTATCAAGCGTTTTCTTTTTCGGGGAAAGTCCTTTTCCCCTCGCCTTCAAAACAAAATGGGAGAAAGATCGCCTGATCGGAGGTTACGTTTTGTCCTGATCTTCTAGCACCCCGCGGAATAATTGAGAGGCTGCTACTGGTCAGAAAAAGTAGAGAGGCTCTTTGCGCAAAGAAGCGAATGCGATGAAAGAATCGAAAGCTTCGCCAGTCCGCCTTATTTCATTACCCTACTTAACTTTAAGTGTGAATGTATTTTGCACGAAAGTACAGTGGAACCTTGATATAAAGAACCTCTATATAACGAAGTCTTCGTATGACGAACGATTTCCTTTACCCCAGTAACAGCAAAATAGATGAAAAAGAACCTCGATATAACGAACAAAATAATTTTGCCAGTCCCTTGGCCCTTCGTCATGTCGAGGTTCCACCGCCTGTACTAACTGAGGACACAGTTTTTACGTCTCGTACCGGAGAGGGGACCAAAAGTTCTACGTCGTTGGAGCAACGCAAGGTAAAGGCAATACCTTCACTGCTTAGTTGTTTTAAGTATCAGTACAGTCACGGTAATCAAACCTGCGATCTCTCGCTCTATACTAAGGCTCTCTGCTGATTTTCCATGTAACATGCTAATTGTTGGCTTGAAATACACTGTGCAGTACAGTGCATTGGTTGAAACTTAAGCAAACGTGTTCCTCGCTTTACTATATAGTAAAATTAGCTGCTCAAGATTTTTGTGTCCCACTTCACCTTAAAAATTGTTTGAAGCATGCAGAAGGTGAGGTAAATAGTGCCAAGCTAAATTTTCAACATTCGTTCGAATGACAACCATAGAATGTTTATTTCGGGAAGTTATGAAATGTCTAATAGCTATTTAAATTTTGACATTTCGTAAGTTGATACTTCGCTGAGCGAATTCCTCAGCAAACGTACTGCTTTCTAGGAAACTGAAAAAAAAGCTGTTTAAAAATTATAAATTAACTCAGCGTAAACATAATTTGATCTCACGAAATAAGTGACATGAAGTGTAATAATCAAGAGTAATTCTTCAAAGTGTTTTTAGCTCCTTTAGTAGCGGCTTTACTTTCCATGGTGAATACAATAAGCACACTCGAGGTCGAGTCAACTACGAGGCTAGAAGAAAAAACTCGAGAGGAGTTCAGCTTTTCCTCACTACTTCCCGTACCTCGGGCATAATTTTCAGTCTAAATTTGCACCGCAGCCAATTGGTAGTGCTCTCCTTACTCTTTCCCCGACAGGACGGCAGTAATCAGAATTGCCTGTCTTTTACTGTCCTTTTTATTGAACGCATCAATACGCTTCATCCCCAGATTTAGCGTCAAGGAACATGCTTAACCGTAACGTTACAAGAGTAAGATTTCAATTGTATTCTATAAAAAAGAAGAAACCGCATTTGTTTTTTTAAGTTTGCATTTTAAGGAAACGGTAAGGAAATCGAAAAATGAAGTCAAAACTTTTCAAAGTCAATCCACTACCATCCTGGCCATCCAAAGCTAAATACACTAAAATTTCAGTGCAGAATAATATAGCAGTCGTTAACTGAACTTTACTTTGATATTGAAATCCGTTTTAGTCCACTGATGTAGTAATATTATTTATTACATCCACTTTGAAACCACTGGCTATCCGTGCAATCTGATTGGCTCTCGGCGGTGTGATTTATTCCTAAATCGCACCATTTTTTGCTCTAAATCGCATCTGTTCCAAATCGCGTCATTTATGTTCTAAATCGCATCATTTCTATTTTAAATCGCACCATTTTTGTTCTATATCGCATCATTTCTGTTTGGAATACAAAATGAGATGTAAAAGCCTTTTTGTTTCGGCTTTTTAACAAACCAGCTATTTGATCAATAAAATATTAGTACTGACTAAATTCTGCGATTTCAAAATGGAAGTAATAAAGTGGTAATTGAACTTCGTGTCGTTCAATTTTGGTCTGAAATCATACTTGTGATTTCAAATCAAACTAAATCACGCGTATGATTTCAGAGCAAATTGCACTCCACTCAGTTCAATTACCATTATTAACGGAGTATGATAATTGCAATCACTTTTCACCCTGCAGGACATCTAAAGACAGACAAAATGCATTAGCAATTGTTGTCACGACTGGACCACTATTCAACAAGTTTTCTTTTACAAAAATTTGTCTTTTTCAGTATGGATAAAAATGGCGACACAGCCCCTTTAAAGAACGGTTTCTCTTCGTCTACCAGCAAGTTTCTGGGTATTACGAGCATTAATAATGCAAATTACAAAAGAGAAACTTACACAATAATCTGACAATAAAATCATGGCCCTTTCCTCTGCTAATGCACACAGCTCAGTGGCTTCTTTCTTTGTCAGTTGAACCCTTTTCAGACTGAGATAAAGAAGCCGAGGACTACTTTTGAGACACTTGATTAGTTCAGTCACTCCGCGGTCCAGCGGATTTTTGTCAAGCGAAAGGGACATCAGTTCTGGTACGTGGACGAGTACATGGGCTAAAGCTGTGACTTCCTCTTCACCCATCTTTGTTTCACTCAGGTTCAGCGATACCAGATGAGGTACACTGTGCAGATGTTTGGCAAGCTCACTTATCCCGTGACTGAGTGGGTTAAGTGATAAGTTAAGGTTACTCAGCTGAGTCACATTCTTTAAACTATGGGCTAAAGCTGTGACTTCCTCTTCACCCATCTGTGTATCTTCCAGGTGCAGCCCTGTCAGCTGAGGTACAAAGTGCAGGTGTTTGGCAAGCTCACTTATACCATGACCGAGTGAGTTGTTCTGTAATGAAAGTGTACTCAGCTGAGTCACATTCTTTAAACTATGGGCTAAAGCTGTGACTTCTTCTTCACCCATCTGTGTATTTCTAAGAAACAGCATTTCCAGATAAAGTACACTGTGCAGGTATTTGACAAGCTCACTTATCCCGTGACCGAGTGGGTTACATGATAACTCCAGAGAGCTTAACTTATCAACATACTTTAAAGCAGTGGCAAGTAACTGGCACTCTTGATTCCCCATACCAACATCACGTAAATCAAGCTCAGATAGTCGAGGCACATGGTGGAGATTATTCAGTAAAATGACAAGTTCACTTGTTGGGCCCTCAATTTCACCCTCAATTGCAATCTCTCTCAAATATGACAGAGAGTGTGTCAGAGTCTGGTCAAATGTTTTCTCGGTTAACTGCAAAGAGTTGCAAACATCGTTATTCTGTAACTTGTGATCAGACTCTTGAAGAGAGGACTCTGGTGCTGATATTAATGATGTAAGCAGTCCACTGGGCAGGTATTTAAGGCGAGTTAAATAGCACACAAATCGATGTCTGACTTTCTTAATGAAAAAGTCGCCAGGCACTTGATTGACGGATTTTACGTCACCATAACATGTCACAAAAACAGTGTCCAAATCGGACATCACAGAAAACATTTCATCACCCAAATCTACTAATTCCAATCCTAGAACAAATACGTAATCTGGCTTATGGAAACTTGTTGATCTCAGGCAATGTTCGCTTGAAACTTTAACCAGTTGTTGGTTCTCTATCACAATAAGACCGTTAACGCATTGCAGAAATGAAGGATAGACATTTTTCCTATCTGAAGCAGGGCAAGTAAGGAAAAGATCGGTACTAATACAATAAAACTCTTCTTGTTCCTTAGTGAGCTCTTCAATAGAGGGGTTTTCACAGAAGTTGTAATCAGTCAGACCTTCTTTTTCTCCTATCATCTTCAGATGGCTAAAAACAGCAACGGTAGCTTCTGATGACAACTCACAAACAAATTTAATAACTTCAGACAACTTCTTGAACCGTTCAAATGAGTCGACTTTAGACAGACAGTTGAAGGGTTCTTTGGCATTTTTTAAATCACGAACTAAAAACCAGGCGGAAAGGAATTCTTGTACCGATTTATGAAGAAAGAACGCCAGTTTCTCGGGATGAGGAGAGTCTGAAAGGTTTGAAGTCTGTAGAAAGCCAAAGCTGATAAACTTCTCAAGGAATAACCGAATGTCCTGTGGGATGTTGCTGAGCGTGAAATAAAGACAGTCATTTAAAAGTGCCTGCAATGCAAGTTCCCCCAACTTTCCGAGGTCTTCCTTGTATTCATCCATGCTTCTAAATGTCTCATCTGAGGATTTGGCGGTAACGTGATCAAGCAGCGTCTGGCAAAATTTCCAATACAGGTCTGAGCGGGATGTTAATGGTCCTTGATATTTATTCCAGCTTAGAACCAACATTAGCAGGAGAAGTGGTATTTCTGCTAAGCCACTGAGATTGTGTTCGAACAAAAACTGTCTGAACTGGTATACTTCTGTTTGATCTCGAAGAAACTTTAGAGCAAACTCTTCAACTTGCCAATGATTGAAGCCATAAATTTCAAACTGAGCATGACTTCCTGGTCTTAACTCATCTTTTTTCACCGGTCGAGTTGTCACAAGAAGAGTACAATCTCTCAACTGACTACCTTTCCAAATCTGATGAACTGGCGATGATTTTCCGGCGCTGTACTCATCATAGCCGTCTAAAATAAGTAGGACTTTCTGTTGGTTGTGAAGAATATAATCATACAACTGATTAAATACCATAGGGTCACCTACGGACAACAGCTCGGCCTTTTGTAGCATGACACAGAAGTCTTGCGTGTTGCAAACATCTCGGAGCTTGATTAAAAGTACAACAGCAAACTTCATTAGGACTTCTTTATTACCTCGTGACCAGTCAACGGCAAGTTTCTTTGTCAATGTTGACTTTCCTATTCCTGGCCTCCCGTACACTAAAATTCTCTTAGGAATTAGGTGATAACCATGGCTTGCGAATATCTCACTGTAATCTTCAAGCTCTCTTTTTGTTGTTCCAGCAAGTTTTCTGTCATCTCTTAGCAGTGTTAACTGTACATACACCTCATCAATGTCCATGGTATTATTTCGGTCCCACGGAGTAATCATTAACTGGCTCGCGGAACTGTTGTAGAATGAGCACAGCTGATTTTGAGTCCACTCCAAAAAAACAGTTGCGGTATCTGTTTATAAAAAAAGCAGCAGTGATAATGCAGTTTACGTTCTAGTACGGTCATTTTCATCTGAGCGTGGATAATTTCTCTCAAAAAGCCAGACCTGTCCAGCGGTTTTCTAAACAACCTTCTGTTGCGAGGCTGACTTGTGGAGCAATTTTTGAGATATAGATTTTAATACTTTTATACTACAGTTAGTTTACATTGTACTGGCCTCCCCTTCTAATTAAGTATTAAAAAATCAAAATGTCATGATGATTTTAACTCGTTCATTGACGTTTAGAAGCTGGGTTGTTCAGTGTTATTGTTTTGTACTGTAAATCCGTTGCTCAGAGTAAGGGTGGGAACACCTTATTCATTTAATAATTAAGCTAAGTAACAGAGTGAAAATGGTAGCTAATTAGACAAGAGAACTTAACAGAGGAGAGGGAAGAGGGTCTTTTTTAATAACCTTCGAGCAAGCTCTCCGGTGCACTATGACGGCGGGGAAAAGGGAGAGGAGAGAAAAGGAAGGAGAGCTTGCAACTACGTCTCTGGCATTTGAATTCCACCTCCAATTCCCCTGTGGTTCCCCGTCGACTGAGCGGTCAAATTCCTGCCAATCAGTGCGAAGCGGAAAGGGTGCAAATGCAAACAAACATTGAAAAACACGTGCCAAGGGTAATGATGTCATTACTAATGTCATCTCCGCCAATCAGCATTTCGCATTGACTTTTTCGATTCGGATATTCAAATTTCAGAGACGCAGTTGTAAGCTTTCCTTCCTTTTCTCGCGCCGCCGCCAGTGTGCCCCGGAGAGCTCGCTCACAGGCTACTTTTTTACTTAAATGGAACACATGGACCGTAAACGTTCGAATTAGCATCCTTCTAAAAATAAGTGCCCCCTTTCGAATTATCCCCCCCCCCCGCTAAGGAGAAAAGAAAATTGCCTAATTACAAGCTAATGTACACAACCCTGCTATGAGAGTTTCAAAAACATTTATCCTGAAAAAAAAACAAACGAACAAAAAAAACTAAAACCAAAAACAAGAGGAAGGGAAAATGAACAGAAAATATATCTTCTCGTAACATGTTGGATTGCTTACATGTACAATGTAGCATTAAACATTAAGGCCCCCTCAACACATATCTGGATATTTCTGAGACTGCACATTTTCTTAATCACAAGATGGCCTTCCCTCAACACTAAACCAGTGAATCCACCCATTCATCTACGGCCTATTCATGTTAAAAAATATGTGGTTTCAAACGATATCCAGATTATGTGGATGGGCCGACAGGGGCTATAAATTGGTACCTGAGGGACCTGAGGGACTTGGTAACTGTTCCTTTGATCTGCTGGCTGAGCTCTGCTGTGATTTGTCTTCAACAAAAACAAATCTCTCACTTACAATCAAGAAATCTGCTAGAAATAACTGCTACTAAAAACGTCACTAGAAGTGCATATCAAGACTAGTGTAGTTTTAACACTTAAAAAAAGAAATATAGCTATGCGGTCAGCTCAATATGCTGGCTGAAAAAAACCAGACTGATCAGCTAAGAACACTTGGTGGCGGTTGCTTAACCTTATAAGGATGTTCTAATCAACAAAATCCACAACTTTTTTGCTTCAGTTACATGACTGTACCAGGGGCGGATCTAGGGGGAGGGTGCAGGGGGTGGGCACCCTCCCCCCCCCTGAGATGACCTGCGGTTTTCTTATACAACTGGTATTTTGCCAAAAAAAAAAAAACTATGTGGTTTATTAGTGTTGAAGTAGAGCCAGAGACGAGTGCACCCCCTCCTAAAAAAAATCCTGGATCCGCCCCTGTGCACTTTAATCTCTTTTTGGTTTAAAATGACAAGAGGTCTCTTCAATGTTCTTATAGTTTGTAGGTTCCTTGAAGAAACCATAACAATTAATATCTTCACCAATACAATGAAATCTAATTAAAAAGCTGTTTAAAAGAGAAAAAGATGTCATGTGTGGCACCTACCCCATAATGCAGTGGTAAGCTTATGACGGCATCAAGGAAGTACACTGTAACGTACCCCTAGTTTCTGTAAAACAACAGGCCAAAATGGGACATAACATTATGAGAAATATTTACCTTGGTAATGAGGCCATGAATGAAAAACACAGGGCTCACTCAAAATGTGGGCAACAAGAGATGCTGCCATCACACTGGCAAAGGAAAACCAACTCTCTGAAGGCAACTGAGAACCATCTGCAAAATCCGCTATCCCTTTCACAATTAACCACTCAATTTGACAGTCACATGCTGCTGTAAACACTCCTATAGAACGACAATGAAATAAGTAAAAACTTGCAAGAGGTGACAGGCCGCACATCTTCACCGGCGTGAAACCTTTGAAACCTTTTATATATTGCTCCATTGAGGAGACTTCTTTCAGGGATCTTACAGTTAAAAATTTGAACGATGATATCGCCTCTATATAGCGGACCAAGATACGGCTCGGTACAGTTTATGTTCAGCAAGGGAAAATTGTGTAAGTTGAGCAGAACCTTTAAAATGTTCAACAGACAATTTATTCAGTTCGCGCGTATTCCTGTTGAATTTGTAGCCCGTTTATGAGATATGTCTACTCAAAAATATAATAATTTTTCCATAGCTGCCGTTATCTTAGAGTAACTGCTTTTCATATCTCCGTAAAGTTTAGGTTTACGCGATCTCAGAGAACAATGTTTAGCTGTACACAGCACGTAGTCTTTTTTAAAAATATATCCAGATCTGACACTGGTTTTGGGTATTTATCACGTCTAAGCATGATTTAAATACATTATGATGCTGTGTCCTTTGAAAGTCGTTTTAAAACTCAATCGCTTTGTAAATGTCACTTGTAGTTTTAATATGACAGGAGAGTATTTTGAAGCTCAATATTTTTCAATACCATTAGATATAATTGTTGTAATAATATTGTTATAGCAATCTATGCAATGATTGCAAATCAACCTGAAAAAAAAACACTAAAGGGGGCGGGGGGGCTTCAAGGGAATTTGAACTCATGGCCTCTCTGTTAGCACGACAGTGCTCTAACAACTGAGCAATGAAGACCCATAAATTGGGAGGGCAGGCCCATCTTTTCAGCAAAAAATTATTATAATATTAAACTCAAACAAGCAAACAAGCGACACAAAGCTTAGAGATTAACCCTGAATACAAAGCAACCAACATATCTATAGAGATAAAGAGACCTGACTGCATATACTTCCTAAGGCTGGCTGGATATTAAAAAAGTCTACTCACCTTCTCCTTCATTTTCTATTGCTATTGCCTGAGGATTGGTTTTAGCAAGTTGATCACGCCGCCACTCAGCTCTGACTTGTTCAGGACCACTCAAAAACTCAGCATCAGTATAAACTTGAACTTGCTGTGCTTCAGGGTTCTTCAAAGGTGCTTGCCACCCATCAGTGCAATTCTTAATGACATTCAGAAAGCGTTTGCTCACATAACTTCTCATACCAGTTGACTGCTCTTGATTGCTGGTCACTACTTTCGATGCATACGTTGCTAATTTGGCAGACACAACAACATCTCCTAACTTGGATTTTGCAGGATCTAGGCCACTACATGTGCCTACAGAAATAACTGCTTTGGGTCGTAGCACAGAGGCTGCATTCTTTACAGATACAAGAGAACCACCAGGACCAATACCATTTTTGTGACATCTTAGTAAAGCAACTTTTAACTCCTCTTGACTTTCACCCACATCAGAAAAGTAAACATAGCCAAGACCATCAAACCAACATCTATAGGGCTTTTTTAGCTCACTATAACAAGCTAAGAACTCACAGTTTGTAACTGTTAGTAACAGAACGTCAACAGGCAGATCAGCATCTTTTGAAGGTTTGGTTATTGCCTTAATATCAGCGAAGGATGGAAGACCTTTATTAAGCTCAGGAGGGTCCCCTTGAATGTTGCTTGTATCATCTTTAGATGGGACTCCAGTTATAACCGGGGCTGTGATGTCATCACAGCTGCCATCCTGTGAAGATTCTGACGTCTCGGATCCTAACCATTTCACCAAAATCATAACATTAACAAAAACTACAGCGTATACAGATACATTATGGCGAATAAAATTCAATTAATAGTCTAATAAATTAAGGTACGAATCATTTGGTGGAGGAATTTTAAAATCAACTGCACTCGTGAATATCAGACGTAGCCTGTGGAACAGAGCAAGGAGCTGCTCAAGGGCTTCGTACACTGATCGCCACGGTCATTGACAATGTCCCCAGCCATGGGTGTCAATCTCAACTTGAGAATTGTTGGTGCATTAACACACTCATAGCTGAAGACCAAGTCTATTAAGCCGTTGTGAAAACATAATTTACGAGGGTGAGCAAAATATAGTCATTTGTAGTTACAAGGTGGTGAGCAGATCAATTATTCAGCACGGGCAATTAATAAATAGACATTGAAAAATCATGTTATTTTGCGGAGCCGAGATTAATAATCACTTTAGAATTCAATAATTGAGTTTGTTACACCTTGTAATAAGGGGTCTAAGACACAGAATGGTGACAGTATTTATGTATTCGCTATTTATCTGTCAGCGGTTGTTGTTTAACTCATGCGCATTAAAGCAGGTCAGCTCCTGAGTAGACCGCCATGTTGGAAACTTGTATGCTTATGTTGTGCGTTTCATCTAGTTAAATCTGACCGTCTTTGGAACCATCGACTGGTTTCTCCATATTTAACAACACTACCAAAAACTATAGCTTTAAAATGATCCATTACCCTGCTGAAACTACATTAACTAAGACAGTATAGAGATTTTCGTGTAATATGTAAAAAACGAGGGAGTGTGTTTCATCATGGGTTCAAAACGCTAAGAAACAGATGAAAGCACGAGGCCGTGATGTCTTCTCAAATAAGCAATAAGAAATAATGCAGTGAAATGTTTTCTCTGGTATTTCATTATTTGTTTCCATGAGTTGCGTTAATCAATAAAAAACCATTAAAATGCAAGTGTTTGATCTCAGATGAAAAACATGTTTCACCTCAGATGAAAACCTGGTGGTGTTTTACAAATGTACCTGGTGTTTCAGTAGGGATTAAGATTCATCCACCTGACCCAAATGGTTGTCATTTATTGGCTTTTGACTGCATGATCATGAATAATTGATGAGTTTGAAAAGTAATATATCAAAAACGACAGGCATGGTTTCATCTGATATCCAGACACCGAGAAGTGGGTTGAAAAATGAGGCGTAGCTGAGTTTTTAAAGAGCAACTTCGAGGTGCACAAGTCTGGATATCGGATGAAATACTGACTGGAGTTTTTGATGTAGCTTTTTATCAAATGAACTACCATAAATAATCTACTAAGCGCAGCACCTTTACCGAAAATAATTTAATAAACGTGAATAAGCACCGCCGTGGAACTAATTTGGGTATATTTACATATTAAAGCCCCACTTCTGTTACAGCGCTTGATATCGCTTGAGAAATAGGACTTCAACCAACTCGTGAGTTCCAAAGTTTTAATGTAGGGAAACTCTTGAAACCAGGTTCATATAACAGTTCGAAGTGAACATATTTCATACCATACTAAATCGTGCATAGTGCTGCTCTCAAATGAGCGCCACTCTCGTATAAGCCCCGCGGCGCTTAATCAATCATTTATGGTCCAATTGTTGGAGAAAGTCAAAGATAAATGTCGCAAAATTTTATGATAATGATTATCTGATATCCAAACCACTGTCACGGTGAGTTGTGATTTTCGTTGTTTTCTCTTTACGAACAAGTTTGAGAAATTATTTTTCTGCGGACACGGGAACCAAAACTGCGCATGATCACATCAGTTTAATTAGTGAGTTATGTCATCTGAAACGTTCATTTGACATTTATGAATTAAATGCAATTCGCCACTATATATATGATACAGCTGATAATACACGCCTTGTACTCCAAGCCTCACTCCAGGCAAATTTTGCAAAGTAATTTAAAAGCGAAAACAATACTTTGCCAAATTATGGGTGGTAACCAAGGTGTATTATGGGTAATATAAAAGTGGCCTATACAATGAACCTTACGATTTAAAACTCAACCTAACCTACGAACAGACCCAAGACTCCGTGTAACAAAATATTCACTGTCACGACGTTATGCGCTCTTTTGCAAAACAATGCACACTACATTCCTCCATAGTAGAAAATACATTTCATTTTGCTAAATTACCCTGCAAACTTGGACAAGTATTTTTAGCAATGATTTAATTAGATTTTTATGGCAAGTAGGTTTGTCCACACTCGCAATGCTCAGAAAACATGGGACTGTAGGCATTTTGAATGCCATTTGCATGTTTACATAGGAATTTCAGTTTGCATTCACTAGATTTCGAGAACCGTAAAAAAACTATTAAATCAAACACATAGAAAAGGATACTCAAGAGAGTTTAAGTAGATCCATTCTAAAACTCATTAATAATTCATAAAACGAAAACAAAGAAGATCACAACTGTGACGGTGGTTTAGATATCGGACAGTGGCAGATCCAGGGGAGGAGTCCATGGGGCCCAGGCCCCCCTCTAATTTTTAGACCAAACTGATGAGGCCTGAAGGGCCGAAACAAAATTTTTTGGAGACCGCTCCCCTCCCCCCCCCCCCCGCCATCTAAGGTCTGGATGACCGGGCCCCCCTTATCTCAAGGTTTGGATCCGGCACTGTCGGATACTAAATACCATAAAATTTTAGAAACTTTATCTTTGAACAGATATGCAATCTGATGATTTTGTATAAATGTTTTATTATTGTCCTGAGAGACTGAAAACACTTCGAGTTACGACCCTCAACCTTGCACTGAAAAACTTGGAAACGAGGCTAGACAGATAACAAAGCTACTTCAGTTTCTTGGGACAAAATGGGTGCCATGTGACAAAGGTCCATCAAGGGCTCTTACAGACTATAAAGGACTCAGTTCACAGACTATAATCTATTTCTTTACCTGCTGTTTTTGAGTGATCTCTATCAGCAGACTCTTGTTTTGAAACAACATCTGTAACAGCAACAAGAATAAATTTGAACAAGACTGAAAATTTACAAGTCACTATATTTGCTGACGTTGAGGGGGATAATTATTGAAAAACACATATGCAGGTACATGTATCAGAGCGTTTTGGGCACCAAACTATTTTGCATGGTAGACAGGTAGACCTGGCGCATGTCATAAAGTCATTCAGGTCACCGAACAACAGTGATGCATTATGATGATTTCTTATAAATGTGTTGATTTATGGGTTGAACGTCAAGGGAAAGTTGTAAATTGTCTTGTTTAGTGAAAGCAGTCTTTCAAAGGACTGAAGATTTCTGACTATGGGTTAAATTGGTGTTTATTCGATTGCTAACGACATGCAGTTAATGTTGATGACAATTATTTCGAAACTGGCGAAACTTATCATAAAAGACTTGTTCACTGAAATAATCAAATTGTTAAATCTTGATCTATCTTTGAAGTATATTATATGTGTGTAATTGATGTCAATATCACATGTATTTTAATTGCACTATTTCTATATTTATTTCATGGTATTTATTATCTCTCTTTCAGAGATACTAGCAGAAATGCTGCTCTAATATCCGAATTGAAATAAAGATATGCATATGATTGATTGATTGATTGATTGACTGTGAGACCACTACCATTTAAATATATTTTCAGGAAATCTAGATTAATCGTTCTGAAGCTGCTTATATGACTTGACGTTGTGTATTAAACTCTCTTGCATTGCCAGTACAAATTTAAGGCAATTTTTACTTTATTTGAAATTTTTGGCTACTACACTAAAAACAAATCATGAACAATGCTTTTCACGTTCAAGAAACAGACATTTCAACTTTCCGTAGAAAGTAAAATTTGGCCTCAAATTGTTTTAATTAAAGGTTTTCAGTTATTGTGTTATTGATTTCCAATAATTTTTAATGTGAACGTATCATTGACAAATGTCATACAGTAATATATATATGTAGTTTACCTCTGTGTTATAAATTATCGTGCTGTTTACTTATATTCAACAATGTGCAAAGGTGGTTATTTATCACTGAAAACGGGGTCAAGCCACCATAACGTTGGTACGTAGCCTCCTTTCCAGGTGTTATTTGTCTTGCAACACCAATGTTAACCTCGCGATGTGGTGTTCATTGCAGGATATGATTTTTCATTCTCTCTTGGTTTTTTTTATTAATCAGAGCATGTCTTATATTACAATCAGCAGAGTAAAAATAAACTTATTACAACGATTTCTAAGATAGTTCACTTGCAAACGACGCTCAGCATCTAATGACTTTCATTCCAACTAACATGTCCTTTACGATTAAAGTAAATGCCGCTGGCGGGGGCGGGGGGCGGGGGTGGGTCGGCAGCAGAAGTAAATAAAAATGGCAACTGGTAACTATAAAGAAAACTACAATTTAATAAGTCCCTTGCTCAATCAAAATAACGTATTTACAGGAAGGTGCTCTTTAGTGAGTGAGGAGGCGTTGAGGACTAATGTTGATAGCATTGTAGTAACTCACCTTGTAAAGGTATGTTCTCCTCCCCGTTATGGTCTTCTTCAATATTTCCTAGTAATAGCTTTGATAACCCATCCTTTGATATTGCTAAATGAATTATGGTCAATGAACAGAATACAATGGATACTGAAAAGACCACAATAATAGCAATGTTGAGGTTTGATTTCTCTTTGTATCGTAAGTCGTTGCATGTGAGTGTTGTGTTCACTGAAAAGCAACTATACTCGGCAGGATATTTAAGTTTCTGGTAACACAAAAACAGTACAATCATGGCAACTAGAAGGACAAACTGACTGCAAATGTGAATAATAAAGACCCAAAAAAATAGTTTCTCCAATTTTTTTTGTCTCTCTATATTTGTCTCTTTACGGATACGTCGCCACATCTCGACACCTATCAGAGTAACAAACAGCCAGCCACATCCCGACACACCAAAGGTAATACCAGCAAAACCCAACGGTGTTAAGCGTGGACTCATGGCAGAAGTATAATTGTTATAACAAAGTTGTGTTTTGAATTTAATTTCTTCCGGCATACAGTTGAATTGCAGCCTGTCTTTGCTTTGATAGTTCCTAAGTTCATTAATGACAGTGGACCAGGAAATCACAGAGAATAAAAAAAGAAAGCCGCTGAATATGGTCTGAGACCTCAATGTAACTTTGACGAGATTATCCATCACAAAGAAGGATCATTTAATCTGAAAGAAACAAAGAATTAACACAGAAAGGTTAGAGCCATGGGTACGATAATTTGGTTATAAAATCAACCATTATGTAGAATATTGCCGACCTGACCAATACATTTTGGTGGATGGAACCCGAAGAAGGACATCTTTACTGCCTAAAATATTTTAGGCACGTGGCCAACTTCGCCATTTGCGGCACACGTGATGTTTAAACTCTCTTGTTTTTGGCTTATAAAATTTTGGAAAACAAATTTTCTGTTGCCAACAAAGCATGTCAAATTTCGCATCCAAATGCTTTCAATTGATTGAATTAAACCAGAGAAAGTCATGAAAATTAATGCACATTAGCAGATTGCAGTTGAATGAGAAAAATTCAGAGACACAATCATGACTGAAATAACAAACTTAAACTTAAACTATGTGAACAAATAAATTTTGTTTTTAATTCCCTTTTAATGCCTGCATTTTTTTCTGGAAACGTTTTATGAGCTCACTTTATAGTTTGAAAAATTAAGCTTACAATGAAGTTTGTCCCAGACCTTTTAACTCTCACGGTTTGGGCTGTCAACTCATGGACTCACAATTTAGCCTTCATATTTCATGGTGAACAAGAACGCTCTTAGTAGCGTTGAGTCTCGCTTGCTTGGAGATGAGTTTTGTTGTCAAAGGCCCCGGTTCTGTTATACTACTTTTTCGTTTGGGATACAAAACGAGTGTTGTATGTCATAATGTAAATACTCAAAAAGTAAAAATTTCAAGGAGAGACAGGCCGCACATCTCAGCCTCAAACCGGTGTGAAACCTTTGAAAACCTTCTACATATTGATATTGCTCCATTGAGGAGTACTCTTTCAGGCAGGGATTTTACACTCAAAAAATTGAACGATGATTCTTATGTCTGTCAGTATAAATATACATAGCTTCTTTGTACCGGACCAAGATACGGCTCGGTATAGTATATGTTCAGCACAGGAAAAATGTGTAAGTTTAACAGAACCTTATACAATACACAGTTAATTCAGTTCGCGCGTATTTCTGCTGAATTTGTTGTCCGTTTTATAAGATATCAGTATCGCGTTAAAGTAATTACATTTTCCATAGCTGCTTAGTATCTAAAAAGATACAAAGATCAGCATTCAGCTGGTGGGGTCGTGCATACAACAATTACAATAAAAATAAGGAGTACTGAAAGCAACTGTACAATTACAAATTAAAAACTGTTAAAGTTTTTTCTTGTATTACAGCGTCACTGGGATAAAGCGTTTCATTTTCCAGGAAAATTTCACTTTCTCGTCAAAACAAGCACTGACTCAGACAGACTCGGATTAGTTTACTTGAATTTAGTGTTCAGTACAGCGAACGGGGTTATGTTCTATGAAATTTATCTACAGTCTGCGGCCCACATCACCACTGATCCACGATTTATTCATTTATTTTATTTTCAAGTTCTTTTTAACCGACCCTCGATCCCTGATTCCTCGATCCTCGATCCTGATTTTTCTGTAAACCTTGAAGTTTTGCTCATTAAGATTGTTCTTTTTTTTTTTCGACCACTGAAGTGATCAGTTGTTCAAAAATAATCAACACTTTCAAGCGATAGAATTCTTGGACCAACCCGTTCCAGAAAAGCTCGATATGGGATTTCTATTCTATGGACATGATCGAAGTGCTGCAAGTACAGTGCGCGGATAGTCACGTTCAAAGCTACCCGTATATAAAACACATCCATGACACATACACAACGTTAGGGTGGATTTTTGGCTCCGGACGTTAACGCACGTAAATTTTAATCACGTAAATAAAATAGAGGTAAGATATAAAGCGTTGAGATTAAAAGTCAAATTAAGCGAGTTTCTACTTTTACGCTTACATAATTGTACGTGCGGCCTTTCATACATTGCCTCTATTTTATTTGCAAACGCAAATTTTACGCACGTACGCGCGTGAAAATTACGTGACAGTGGATACTTGATATCTCAAGTATTTATAAAGTGCAACAAAGGGTTGTCTCACATCGTATACATTGATATTTTGTTGCCCTTCCACTTAGGCAAACGTTCTCATATTTTCACCAAAGAAAGACGAGAACTCCATGCCACGTGAAAACGTGACCAAATGTCTATCATTTTAGCGGACGTCTCAGGAAATATATGTAATCAACAGAAGGTAAGTTTCATGGGTTCGAAAGTAGGCTTTTGTACATTAGAGAGCTTAAGCAACAGCGTTTTTGAGCGACGGACGTCAACAGGAAGTGGACTTTTTGCATCATTGGGCAGTGGATTGGTTCAAAGTCTCGGGCAAATCGTTTTTATAAGAGAAAAGAAACTTAGCAATACAAATTTGTTAGAGTCAAGGCATATAAAAGAGAAGAAGGCCTCACTTCCGGTTGACGTGCGTCGCTCAAAAACGTCTCTGCTTAAGCTCCCTAATGTATGCTTTTGTTTCCCCACTAAAATGCTCCACCTTAATGCTCCATTTTTCCCACTAAAATGCTCGGTCTCCCCCCAAAAAGTCACTAAAATGCTCGGATAATGCTCATTATACAAACGTTTTTATTATTATTATTATTAATTTACTCTTGAGTCTTGAAAGGTAAAACCGCTGACTTGTCCTCAGTCTCCACTCAACTGTATTAGGTGTTTTCGTGAATTTTCAGTTTTAGTCTTCATTTTCATTAACAAAGCAGGAGCCCATGGCCATGGGCTCCTGAAAAAAGTTAATTTCTATTTTACTTTCTCGCAAAAAATTAATTTTCCGGGAAAATGCCACTAAAATGCTCGAATAATGCTCAATGCTTTTGCCTCACTAAAATGCTCGAAAAAATGCTAGCATAATGTACAAAAGCCTATTCGAAAGGTCACGTCCGTGGGTTGTGATTGGTAGATTTCGATCCGTTCATATGTCAATACAATAATATACAGAGACAAGACCCTCGAGATCGAGCGTGTCTTACTAATGGCGGCCATCTTGATTTTTAGATGTACCGAGGGGGCGGGCGTCGGGGATTATAGCTCTAGGGGGTTGATACTCTTCCCCAGGTTAGACCCGGTACGACTGAAAATGAAGATGGCCGTCGTTAATGGTAAGACACGCTCGATCTCGACGATCTCACGGAGAAATAGGGGACTGTGAACAGTCTACTCGCATCAGCATCAGGAAAGTGTACTGTTCAAGTGAAAATTGATGACCAATGGCTTCTATTTACCGCCGATTATGCACAATTACTTCACGTATCAAGGGAGATCATTGCTACCTTCTTTTAATAAAACACAATCTATACATGTGGAATGCAAATTTTATGTTGTTATTTTTCAAATTTTATGTTGTTCATTTTTTATTTCGGAAAAAAAAGCTCGCGCCAGCTCTATTTGTAAACGATTTTTGTTCCCCGAAAGTAACGAGCCCCCGAAAGTAGCGCCCTGAAAGGCTGCTAATTCCGAAAGTAACAGGGGTCGCTACTATCGGAACTCTACGGTATCTCCTATCTGCAAGGGTATTCTTACCCAAAGCTTTATTGCAAGAAACTGAGTGATCAGAAACCTATGGCGAATACAGTTCGCAATACAAGAAGAACAACTTTATGCTGAATGCAAGGCATTCATGAGTGAGAGCTCTGAGGCTTATTTGCTGAAGTTAGAGAAAAATCTGTCTTAGGGTTTCGAAGCTACTGACATTTTTTGTAAAAATGCAGTTTTAAACATATGCCGATATCTCAAATGTGTATATACCTACAAGAAAATAAATAACAGTTTCTTAATAAAGTTCGACCATTCTATATTAAGGATGCCAAAAATCATGGAAATCGGTTAAAACATTCCTGCCGAAAAACGCGAGTCAAAAACATAACCAACGCGCATGCATATAAACAGGTTCGATTTTCGGGCCACCTTAAAGCAGACTGTGTCAATATGATAGTACTAATATAATGCTCGGATTTCAAACTTATGAGACTACCGTATTTATTCAATCAGATGAACCGCCCTGGGCGCTTATTAAATTTTTGGACCTTGAGAATGGACGCTTATTCGAGGTGGGCGCTTGTCCGAGGCTGGGCGCTTATTAACTTTTTTTGCCTTTAGGATGGGCGCTAATTCGAGGTTGGGCGCTTATTCGAATAAATACGGTATAAAGACTGCCATACATGCTATACATGGTCATTCAAGCCGCCCGAAAGTCTAGCTATTTGCAGGGCAAAGCAATCATTTATCACATCCCAGTTGAGGGGAAGGAGGGGGTTGGAGAGGGCAAAGGGGTATGATTTTCGAAAAGGCTAATGGGGGGGGGGGGGGGGGTGGTCAATTTTGAAAATGCAAAAAAAAGGGAGGGGACTGAAATTGTAAGATACAGGACTTAACAATTTCTCAAAAAGTTGTCACACTATATTATCATTGAAGAAAATCCATGTTTCCTTCAAGAGTACTGACTGTAAAAAAATTCACTCAAATTGTACCCCTGTAGAATTATTGAGCCCACTCTGCTGGATTGTGCAAATAACCTCGTGGGGCTACCTCTCATGCATCTTTGCCAGTAGCCACCATATTAAATGCTATGTAACCAAGCTTGGCCTGGGAACCTGTAAACTATTTCTAAACAAATATCTGCTGATTAAATTTTGCGTATGAAGTCAATGCCTAGTGGGAAGAAAGGAGTGAGAGAATCTGGGAGAGTCTTATAGGAGGGGTTGCAATTTTCATATGAAATTATTTTGGGGGGTTTAGTTTTGATACAGCACATACACCACAAACCTCCCCAAACATGGAGATTTCAAAAACATTGGTCAAATAAAACCAAAAAGTAAAAGGCAAAATATTTTCTGATCGTATTCTTTTCCCTAATTGTTTTACGATACTTGCAATGGCTGCTCTAGCTGCTGATTTTCTTTTCTTCTGAAGCTGGGAGGCCCTGAAGTCTCTAAGTTAGTTTGAGATTTTGTTTCACTAATCCACGTCGATAGGACATTTGAATTTGCTATAAAGCTTAGCTAATCCTACGTTTCACGGGAATGAGATTGCAACAATTGGACCCTGAATTTCCCACCCGAAAATTAGATTGATAAAATTTATTAAATATATCTATTTTGGGGACTAATTTTTTGAAATTACGCGACTCCTACCAGAATTTTCTGGCCACCTTAAGATTTTCTGATTAGTCGAGCTTGCTTTAGCAGAGCGAGACTCTAAAACTGCGGTCGTTTCTTTTTTTCTGGCCGTGGGACCTAGTTTGTAGGCCATGCGTTCCTAGCGAACACCGTCGAAACTGGGGATAAAAATCGTGGCGACTTTCACTGTATGCAAATAAGTCTCGTGATGAGAATGCGGTATATTTTCGGCGATGACTGAAATGATGCATGTAAGTTTGGCGATGATGTAATTTTCCTCGAATGGGGGCCCTTGATTTTCGTGTAATTATGCACGACATGCAGGCACTTTAAAAAGGAAATATCCCCGAGTAGGATGAGAAAATATTATAGCGGGGAAATCCTACTTCGTGGTGTTTTAAGGCGTTACGTTTCTCAGAATATTGTCGCAATGACAGGAAATCTACGGTTAAATAAAGTTCAACCGGCGCAGTCTCTAGCAACAAAGGTACTGATATCAAGGTCCCTGACAAGACAGGAAAAAGAGAAAGCAGTGGACAAGGGAACAAAAGCTCGAGTTTATAGATCTCTACCGCCTGAGAAAAACAAGAACAAGGCAAAGGCCGCTAAAAAGCTCGCTATAAGTTCAAAGTGAAAGCTAGCACATATAATCCATGGATCAACCAAGAACATAAACTTAGAAATTCAAAGTACCAATCGAAAAAGGCAGGAGCTCGTCGGCATGCAGCTTTTCGGATGTGGAGAAGAGATTATTTGAGGAATTCCAGGAACTACGTGGGAAAGGTGTCAAGGTTAAGGAATGGTGGTTCCGAAGTCGATGCAAACAGTTAATGGCGGAGCTGCATCCAGGAGTGGAATTCAAAATGTCAATCCACTGGTTTGATCGCTTTAAATCACGCTATGATATCAGCTTGCAGCGGCCAACAAATGCTGCACAGAACAGTCTGAAACACTGCGTACCTCTATTCAACAATTTCACAGATATCTCAGAAGAACGGCGACAGTTAAAGCAACTGAGCTGAAGGGTGTCCAAGAAGGCATTGTAGGTCCCTGGGAATTACGCGATATAGCTAATACGGATCAGACACCGCTGCGTCAACACGAAGGGAGCTACTTATGCAGAAAAAGGAGAAAAGTCAGTATGGACTCGGACGACAGGTGAAGGCCATGATAAGAGACAGTGTACCATGCAATTGACCATATTTGCCGGTGGTGAGCCTCGCATCAAACCCTTGTTGATCTTTAAGGGCACAGGACAAAGAATTCCAGACAGAGAAAAGAGGCAGTATGATCCATGAGTCGTGGTCAAGTTCCAAGAGAACGCGGGGTGCAACGAGGAAATGATGGTCTTCTGGCTCAGAAATATGTGGAAGAAGCCAAACATGTTTGGTCAACCACGCGATAGACTTCTTATCTATGATGCGCATAGAGCTCAAACAACAGAGAGGGTAAAGATCATTCTGATGCAAGAGTGCCAGACAACACTGGGGCTTGTACCTCCGGGCGCAACAAGCAAGGTTCAACCACTCGATGTTACATTTAATGCGGAATTTAAGAAAAGTGTTGACGGACTAGCCACGGAACACTTGTCCGCAAATCCAGAGCGCTTTATGACGGGAAAAGTGACTGCTGGTGATCGGTGTGCATGTGCTTTTCACGAAAGGGAGATCTCACCCCGGCTGAAAGACACAGTTATCCGTTCATTTATGAAATGTGGAATTTCACAACCCATTTCCTGTAGCAGGGACAGTGAAATAAATATCGATAGTTTACCGGACTACCGCATGGGTGAATCAGCCGATATATAGGAGATCGAGTTGTTCACTGACTCAGAGGTGGAAAGCTAAACTGCTTCGATTGTCCTGCATGACGCACCGCTGCGTTTTAGTCTGTACCCCGTACCGGTATCTCAGTGTCATTTAATTGGAAGAAAGACGTTCATGTTATTCGACGAAAACTATATAGAGTTTTCAATTTCAATTTGAAGAAACGTTCCTGTTGTTAATACGAAATTATGCCGGTTTACGGTAATTCTTACATCGCTACATCAGTGAACTGATGTCAACGGCCTTATCGTGAACAATTTGTGACACTGCACGAACGTATTATTGTACATTAAAATTGTGACTGTTGATTGACAAATTAAAGGTATACGGTATGCAATTTAAAAAACTTGGTCTCGCTACTTTCTTGGGGGGGGGGGGGGGTCGCTAATTTCGGGAGGTCGATACTTTCGAGAGGTCGCTGTACATATGTCGCGAAAAAAAAAAACTTTTGCAAATAATAGCGGCTGAAAAAAATGGACTCGGAAAAAATTGCTCCACCTTCACTCTCCCTCTGCCTCTCCAAATAAAATGCTCCTTTCCTAATAAAGTAACCTAAGATCGGTCAATATTTTTTGTATTGATTGCCTTTTTCTTTTTTCAACAGTTAACAACGAAATCAAGAGACATACCTCACAGATACCAAGATTGACAAGCTTTTGACACGGCACCTGATCTTTCAATCAGCTCGTTTAGGAAAGTCATATTATTTGCTGAGCTTTACTAGCCTTCGAGAGCACCGGTTTTTTCGGTTTTGGTCTGCGGTTTGCAGGATAATTATTTACCATGTTCAAGTCAATGTTTGTCTGAATCTTAGTCCGTTTTCTTTCCAGCAATTTCTTTGTATAAAATACACCACACGACTCAAAAATTTATGTCAAGTAAATCTAATTTCAAAAAAATAAATATTTTGATAAAGGACTCGATACTTTCTTTAGCATTGTTGACATTTATGGAAACGGCCGTTTGACCTTTCGGAGCTGGTTCATTGCGATCGCCCAATATCTAACTTTCTAACTAGTCAAGTCATACCAGAGCAATATAAGACTCAATCAATCTTTCGATTTTGTAAGCAAAAACTATCTTCCTGATCACCACGATAAAAAAAGGGGAATTCAAGACAATTTTTTGGAGTTTCCGTTACCCCCAGTTGCGTTGAACTGCGCGTTTACCTCTCCCGGCGGGTTGCTTTTTAATTGCCGAAGCTGGATTTTTTATATGTTGTACTACAACAGTAGGGCTTTACTGAGGTATAATGATTCTTCGAAAATTTTAAGTACCGAGCCGTGATTTTTTCCTTTAAAGTTTTGCAAAATTTCATTGTTTACGAAAGTGCTGAGGATAGGAATCTCCGGGCGTTTTTTAACCGAGTGAAAAATGCATTATCTTGCAATATTTTTATCAAATAGTATTGTAACTGGGATGCCTTACTTACCTGCCAAATATGAACTTGTTTTCTTGGACCGCCTTTCTTCCCGAGGGCTTTGAAAACGGTAAAATTCAAAGGTTTTAGACCGGTGACTATATGACTTGGGGCAGCATTTCACTTTCTGGCGGTTTCCTCGAAAACGTTTCTCGAAAAAGAAAATCCTTTGGAAATTTTGATTGTGATTTTAGAGAATGTTTCACCAAAGGGTTTTTCCTGACTGAAAATGAAGTATTTCGACATTTCAGTTTTGACGGCAAATTCTCGATATTTACAGACAGCCGCTCTTACGGAAATATTTCACGACAGTTTGAAAATTTCGAAATTTACAGGGATTTGTATGGAAAACCATTCAAGCATGACTGGGTGGCAATAAAAAGTGGTTTTTCACATACAGATCCTTCTAATTTTCGGCGGCTAATGCAATCGCTTCTTTTGAGGTATACGGCTGAAAATTCACAGGTTACCTAATTTTTTACATGTTCTTTCGGCTCGTACTAACAAAATTTTTCAAAAGCTAACTGTTTTCGTGTTTACCAAAAGTTGATCACCTGATCAACTAATGCAATATTCCTTGGGAGAACCATTCAACGGTCAAACTGGTAGGGCATTTTCGACCACTATCCTCGCCTAATTGATGAGACAGGAATTTGAACAGATCTAGCGGGGGGATTATTACCTGGCGAATTGATCTGCGCATGATGATTTACGGGTCACGCGATCGAAAATTTTTAGGGTCTATTACAATAAATTATTGATGCTTTCACCGTGCTGTTTTAAAAAATGCTCAAGAATCTATTTCAAGCTAAGACTAAACGCAGTGGATTGAAAATGATGCCCTTATCTTCAGAAACGTTAAAAAGTTGAGTCGTTGTTCATAGCTTACCTTGGGGAATCTGAAGAATTCATGCAGAAAATAAGCAGCAATGGGAAATCCAAGAAAGCAGTGTCAATCTTCATTATTTTACGTGCACGCTAGACAGTGATACGCTGAATAAGAAAGTAAAGCCAACCCATGATTTCCAAGATTAACATAAACAGTTAAAAGTCGGAAATATCAATGCGAAATCGAAACTTTATACGACTTCCGTCTGGCTTTCAACCTTCTTGCACTCCTTAGTCTCCTTAGGTTCAGAGCGCATGACATTTTCTCGCCGTTCTTGAGCCTACGCGCAATAAGCGCAAAAGGGGGAATGAAAAATTGTTTTCAAATTGGGAACAAATAAGGAAAAATGGTAAAGAAAAAAACGCGACAAAACTAGAAATGCGAAGATAATGGCCGCCGGCTGCAGAAGCATTACATCCCTTCCTTCCTTTGTTTCCTCCCTTATTTTATTCTTCAATTAAGCAATTGAACAAATAAATTCCAAAACTTAGAGCAGTAATTTCAAACTAATCAAATATTTCGTTCGCATCACTCGAACTTCATCTGAGCGATGTAAAGTGAGGTGGGAATATGTAATAACCTTCCTGTTGCGCCAGGCTTAGAGGATTATACATGGCCGCGCGGAGCTCCAGTCCCCTGTCCGTATACAGAGAAGGTTTTCTTTGTTTGATGCCGATGGCCTCTTTAATGGTGTGATTTTCGTCAGATAAAACTTCCAACATTGTTTGGGTTGATGTTAGGCCCGGTTGCTCGGCAGTGCTCGAAAACAGCAGAAGATTCAAGGGATTAAGCCCAGGTTGGGGGGGGGGTTCTCTAGTGAAGAATTCAAGTGACGGGGATGATCGACTGTGGCAAAATCAAAACCCCTAGGGAACAAAACTTCTCCCAAAAAAATCCCTAGACAAAAATTAACCCCCAGAAAATCCCATTCCGAATTTCCAAGTCGTAAAAATTTCTTGACAACAAATTAGTTGTACTTTGTTCCCAGAGGTACGCGCCGGAATAGCCGGGGGCTACCAAGAATCTTCACATTGTTTTGAATGCCCAAAATAAAACCTACTTCAATTAAGCCAGCCCAAAAAAATACGTGCCAAATTTTCCTACCCAAAAAATCCCGGAATCAAGATTTCAAGCCCCAAAAAATCCTTCGATCATCCCCGTTACTTGAAAGCCGAAGTGGAGTATGGCGAAAAGTCAGCGAGGGCGGGAAAAAATAAAAAGAGAGGACAGGGAGAGGGGAATTGAGGGAGGGTTCCTTTGCTCTTTCTCCACTCCCCCACCCCATTGCTGTTTTTCCTGCTTACTACTCTTTGTCCCGTCCCCACTACCCGAATGCCTAGGACAGGCTATGTGTTACGGAACCTTGTTCTCCTTCTTGGAAAACGTAACGATCAATTCAAAATGAACTACAAACTTTGGTCGCGCATTCTTCATTGCTCCATTTCTCCGTTGATTTGCGTTTACAACAAACGTAGGAAAACTACTTCATGTTAACACATGAATGATCTATCCTGCATGGTCTGAGAATCCACTAACACATATGTTAAGAACCCTGAAAAAAATTTCTTCTCTGTGTTTATACTGTTAGGTCCTGGTAATTTTTAATATAGAAACCGTTCATACTGTGCTGAATCTTAACCCTTTAAGTCCCAATAGTGACCAACAGCAATTTTCTCCTAACAATATTCATACATTATCATGAGATGAGGTTATGAGAATTAATTAAATGATCACCTAAGAGAAAATAATTTGATCTTTTATCAAATTCTATCAACTCATTCTTTAAGGAAATGTATAGAGATCAGTTTGGAGAATTTGTATGTGGATATTGGGGCTTAAAGGGTTAATAGAAAGTCAGAAACAACACCGGGTAGCTTTATTACCACTTTATTAAGATATTTTACCTGTTCAAGTTTATCTACTGCTAGCCTTAACCGCATGCAACTCCTATTGTAACGTTTACACTGACCGTGAGGAGACTGAGAACGAGAAAAGGAAAAAAATGAGGAGGAATGAAGAGCAGTTCACTCCCTGTTCTCTCCCCATTCTCCCACTCGTTCTCTAAAACAGGAGAGGGAAGCCTGCGGGGGATCAGGCTAATCTACTGTAATTTTTCCAGGTTTTAGTTCCCATAGTGAATACAAAACTCTAAAATTACGCTTTAATTTGGTGACCCTTGTTAAAACCACAGGTTCACCTTAGTAAAGCAGCTTTGTTAATAGTTCATGGAATGCTACATTTTAGTAGACGACTGATTAAGTGGACTTGAACAATACTTTTAATATAGTGATTGAAGGTAACGAAAATTCCTATCGGAATGATAATACTAATTAAAAATGGACTGTTATTAGTCACTATTAATGAACAGTACAGGCAACAAATTTACAAACACAGATCTGAATCCAGATAGCGATCTTCGTCTTTGAAAACTAGTCAAACAGACAAATTAATAAGAAGAATCAAATCTACACCACTTACAAAAACTAACTCTGGTAATAAATTTTAATCGTATCTTTTTTGAATACGTCACTGTATTATGTACACGTAAGCATCTCTGGTTAAACCAGAGGAGATCGTCATGTCACTCCAGATTTGCTCACTAGTGGAAGGAAGTTACATTTTTGTTACAACTGAGAAGCGTGCTCTTCACTTGGAAGTGTGTATATTGCTTCATTGAATCAACTTTAATGGCAAAAGAAATGATCAAAGTTTGTAACTTTAAACAAACTGAACTGTTCTTAGAGACTGCTAATAAACAGTTCATACAATAAATTTACTTTAAACCTGGACCTGAATCCAAAGAACGACCATTTTTATAAAATAAAACTGCATGGCAGTATTACAAATTCATCACTGTATATTGTTCAATAGGAGTAAACACACTGAACTGTTATTAGTCACTGCTAATAAACAGTACAGGCAACAAACTTCCCCAACAGAGATCTGAATCCAGATAGCATATTCTTTTTAATAACACTATCTCAAAATGCAGATACAAAAACTTTAACTGCATCAGCTACAATAACTAATATTGTTAGTAAAAATACATCACTGCATATACGTAAATGACGTATAATTTAAGGCTCATATTCACCATATTCAGTTACACAATGCTGAGTTGCGCGCCAGCTCATTTCATAAAACTGAGAAACTTGTGCTGCATCTAAATGCATTCTAAATATTGCCACAGCTACGTAAATCAGCATTAATATCAAAATAAACGCACTGAACTGTTATTAGTCACTGCTAATGAAGAGTACAGGCAAAAAATTTACTCTAAACCTGAATCTGAATTGAGAAAGCTACCGTAGTTTTATATTTTGCAAATCTAAACTTGCATGTAGGAATAATCCCATCTGCCTCACTTCAATAAAAAACATAGATTTGAAATGTAGAATCATAAATACGTCTCCGTATTACTTTAGAGGTAAATTATGTAGTTTAAAACGCAAGTTCATCGTATTGTACAATGTTGATTTGTTTGCCAATTCAAGGAAACCACATTTTCCTGACATCATTACAGATAAAATCACTCTGTACTTGAAAGCGCGCGTGTATACTGTCCTAGCGAGACAGATCAACAAATCGTACGACCATAGACATATCAACAAATACACTGAGCTGTTACTAGTCATTGCTAATGAACAGTTCATAAAGTCGTGCTCTTTAGCTCATGTTCGTCATATTGTACAATACCAAAGTGTTTGCGAGTTCAAGTAATTAGAATTTCTGTACAAACTGTAAACAGCTGCTCTGCATTTGGAAACCTGTATCTTGCCTAAGTTAAACGGCTTACAAAAAGGAAAAACGGAGTAATATCACCAAACACACTGGACTGTTATTAGTCACTACTAATGAACAGTCAACTGCACCAAGTGATACAAGGGTTAGACTCACTATGGGTACCCTGAGGACGTCGTTTTCATCACGTCGCGCGTTTTCCATCAAATCGTCGGTTGTTGCTGCAACCACTGCACAGCATAGCTAGCACGACCCGAACACTGAATCTATACAGACTATAGAACATTGAGTTTTGAACCATAATATGAAACAGCAAAATTTTCTTGTGTTCATTCGAAAACGTTGCAGGGTAGAAAGCTGTACAATAAACTAAATCTAAACACGTTTAGGTTGAGTTACAAACCAGGAGCCCATTTCTTTTGGGGCGTACCCGAGGGGGACCCCCCACACAAAAAAGTGACGGGGATGCTCGTCGTTTCGCTTAGGGGTAGGAATTGCGAATTTTGATCTCACTTAGCGTGGCCAAGACGAAAAGCCAATATTTTTCCCATACAGATATCAGTTAGGGTAAGATGGGTTCATTCTCTTAGGGCGGTGCGACCATACTTTGTTGAAGTACAGTCTCCTTAAGCGCTTCAATTCTATTTTTTCCGACGAGCATTCCCGTCCCTATTATATGGGAGCCACCCGACCCCCACCCCCCCCGGGTCGGATGGTATTTAGTAAACGTCCCGAGAGTGCGTTACTCAGGCGTTCCGCTTATTTTTAGATTTCTTTTCCCCAGAATTCACTTTGTTCAAGGAAGATAGCACCATCTAGGACGGCAGTTGTTGTTGAAGCCTCATTGGTCCTTACACGTTTCTTCAAACAAATGAACACAGTAAACTCTCGTCGGCTGACAATTCGTTGATCTCATGCGCCATTACTGGAAATTCTACTCTGCTCTCATTAGGGCTATTTATAAGTGGAAAAATAAGACGCGACTTTCGACACGTCTTATCGAAGAACAGGTGTTAGGGGCTATTCTTAGATAAGACGCGTCTTAGCTAAATTTGAAACGAAATGTGTCGTTTATACGGGATAGTTTGCCTCTTATTTAGGACGCGTCTTATATAAGACGGGTCCTATTAACACGCTGTGACCCAGGCCTCAAATGAGTGATGGACTCCTGATGTTAATGGGTTCCTGGTTTTACCCATGATAGTATACGCATCACATGCAGTGTGTACGCTAAGAAGTACAAAAATCTCTTGATCTAGTCCAACCTAATCTGGGTATCCATGTCATTTGGATAACTCCGTATTTAGATCCCTCGTGATGTGAGTTTTTCCGTTACTTCAGGTCAGTGTTACGGGTATCCCCTAGTACCCTACCGGGATACTAACATCCCTTGTTATTTGGGTTGTTTTTTTATGGCACTATCCGTCGCAACGTACCCTGGGTAGCAAGCGTGATCCGTGCAAACACCGTGCCCGCCCAGATCATGCCTCCCGCTCAAGCTCCTCGCAGTATTTTGTACCTTGGACAGGAATTCCGGAAAAAAATGGCCTCGTGTGACTGTTTAAAGGTTGCCTTATGTGATTAGTTTGCAGACAAAAAGAGACTGCATGCACACGTAAAATGTTGCATATATACTAGTGCAAGTTTTGAAGATCTATTAGTGAGCTGGTGTTCGACCGTTGTGAAATAAAAACTGTCTTTCTCCAATTCAATTCCACTATTTTTAAGGACATCGCAACGAACTGAAATAACAAGAACATCATAAAGAAGTCAAGTTGTAGAGCCGGTTTCAGTGGTTGTAGAAGGACTAAGGTAAGATCAGTTTTTTCAACCCGCACATCACCAGGGATTTTGAGCGCAGGGGTTCAAACTATGGGGATACTTAAACTAGGGAAACAACCAAAATGCGAGAAACTTAGGATACATAGGGATATTAGGGGGTATACGAAATGCGAGGATACTTAAATTCGAGGTTTACCCGAAATACAGGATACTAAAACTAGAGGGATATCAAAGGGATGTTTTAAATACGGGAATACCTAAATGATTGTCGCACAGGTGGTTGTAGTTCAGTTAGTATCCAGGTCTCTTCAGGCTTTTGGTGTGGTAAGCAGGATTCCCTTTTTCACTCTTCGGCAAATGTGGCTCCCTTTTCTTGAAGTTCTTCCTTTGTGAGTAGGCGATATAAATGCGGCCCATCGAAACAGCTGGCCTAATAAAGAAGACAAGAAGCAACAGATTAAAAATAAAGTAGAGTTAGTTCGTTTGTGATCGTGAAAATGGTAGCTATGATTGTTTTGCGAAAACAATGGTGTGTCTCTAATTCCGGGGTCCGACAAATATTAGGCCCGGACGCCCGGGACAACTTCGGACAAGTTGAAAGGAATGCCGGGAAGTGTTTTATTTCCAGAAAAAGCCCGCCGGGCCGTAGCATTTGACTTACGAGCAATTTTGCGCAATAAATTATAGATATCCAAGTATTTAACGTTTATCTTGAGTAATTCCCATCGAAACCTTTCGAAATGCAATGAATACGTATCACTTTTTTTTACTTTTCGATCGCCATTTTACATCTCTTCGTGAGTTTCATACCCAGTACTTTCCCGGGTAAACCTCTGAAGGCCTCGCTGCTATACCTCTGATAACATCCTGATAACAAACGAAGGAGATTTTTGTCTGATTGGCTGTTTGATTTTGTAGTGTTCAGTCTCCTCTCCGCGCGCAATTGAGCTATTTTGAATGCTTCAGTGTAACCGTATCAACAATCTACTGCTTATCCTAAATTAAGACTATTTTTCCTGAGAAATTGGGTATCGCTGTACATTATTGAAAACGACAACCGCTGCACACAGCTGAGTCGATCCTCATACTATAGATTCACTTTTCTTTGTCTTTCCTTCCGACATCTGTTGCAAAATAAACAAATTGTTAAAGTACCATGAACATCAACTCACCAAACGTTTGAGGAAAGACTCGCGGGTTTCAAGGTTTCTAAAGATAATGAAGCTCGTCGAATACCGAATAGCTAAGAAATGCCACGAATTTCACGATTGTTGTAGATGGTTGCATCATCATTATCTACAAGGTTGTCATGTGCGATTCTACTTCACGAAAAAGCCTTTAACTCTGACGACTTGATTCTAAAAGTGTTATAAGTTATTGATTCTTAAAAAAAAGCTTTCACTTGAGCCAATAGTTACAAAACTTAAGTCGTGGTCTTCATACATTCATGTAACTATTATAACTGTGAAAGGCCAGTCTGCATGAGATATACAGTCATACAGTTTGCACGTGAAAGTGGTGGACTTTACCCCCTTCGTGGTTCGTACGTGAGGGAATGTGATTCAGCAAACAGGATTAAAAATAACTAATGCACACAATTTGTACGTGAAGGTGTTGGACCTTGTCCCTTTTACAACTCGTACGTAAAATAACGCAAATTGTTTACTAGAAATATTTGCTCCAACGATTTTAAGAAATCACCTCGGCTTTAAAATATCTGCAATTAAATTATGCTTTATGCAACATTACGGTTGATAGCCTAACATTTACTTCCTTCCAAGAAGATTATCAAACTGGCGAAAGATATTTCTACTCATATCATGTTATTCTACTCAATAAAACAATGAGTAATTATTTCGTCAACTAGCTTCTTCCCATTTAATTCCCTGACGTTACTGTTTCTTCTTAAATTACGCATCTTTACTAAATAAAATACGTTTCAATAACTATAATGACTCTTAAGCAGCAAGCGTGTTTCATGTTGTTCACCTAATTCATATTTTTTTTTTTGCTGGTACGAAAAAGGTCTGTTGAAGTTTTTAAGCGAGAGAATAAAGCTTGTTTACAGGATTAACTGTACTCGCCTTGCTTTTCAAACTTCTACAACCACAATTTATAGGCCGCATACTCCAGAATTAAGGTCCATATCTAAATTTCAATTATTGTTTCATTGGAGGAACTTTGAAAAATATATGATCTTTTACACTCTACCTTGAAGCAGGTAAAACAGCACTCAAAAATTATAAAATAAGTGCATTGTACCGTTCGCGATAGCTGAATTAGGTCATAAATGTCTTGAAGCAGCACCCACACTAAAATATGGACCCTTAAACAGCTCCATCACTGTACTCAGCGTTTCAATCATAAAGATATTTCAATGTTATGCTTCTAAACACCTTTAGCCGTAATAAAAGACGAAAAATTTGTGAAGAATCAAGATGGCGGTCTCAACGTGCCCTTGTTTGTCCTTAAGCCGAGTGAATGTCATGAAAGATGCCAAAATCTCATTGGTTCTTATAGGCATCAATTCATAGTATCTTCAACCTTATTGGCTCCTGCAACAGAAATCCGAAAACACAAAGCCACAGAGATACATACGCTCAAACCACTGACATATGAGCTATTTTTTCAAAAAAGCTCAAAAATGAAGTCAAAACTTTAAAGTGCAATGTATTTTCATCCTGACCATCTAATGCCAAATACATTTAATTTAAATAATTTCAGTGCACTAATATAGCAGTCGTTAACAGAACGTGAGTTTGATATTGAAATCCATTTTAGTCCACTGACGTAGTAATATTATTGATGGAGTATGATTTTTGCAATCTATTTCCACCCCTGCAGGACATCAAAAGACAGACAAAATACATTAGCAATTGTGGTGACGACTGGACCACTATTCGACAAGTTTTCGTTTACAAAAATGTGTCTTTTTTAGTATACAGTCGACTCCCGATAATTCGAACGTTCAAGGGAAATCGAAAAAAGTTCGAGTTATCGGGAGTTTGAAGCAAATAACCTGAAGTAAGGAAATAAGCAAATGGCTGGGGAGGGAATGCAATTAAGCAACAAAGTATACAGGAATGGACACTGAATTTGAACTGGAGTGACGAAAAAGTAAAGACAAAGAATTTACTCGGTTGTTTTGAAATAAATTCAATGTCTCGGACTTCAGTACACGTTTTTTTCCCGACTTGCCACGCGCTTATAACATGGTTTGAGTTATCGAGGGTAAAATTGTATAGAAATGATCTGAAGGGAAGCAAAAATTACTTCGAGTTAGCGGGAGGTTCGAGTTACCGAGGGTAAAATTACAGTAAATGTAGGAAGGAAATCCAGGGGAAATTGACTTTGGTTCGAGTTAGCGCGAGGTTCGAGTTAGTGAGGGTTCGAGTTATCGGGAGTCAACTGTATATAAGAATGGCGACACAGCCCCTTTGAAGAACGGTTTCATTTCGTCTACCAGGAAGTTCCTGGGTATTACGAGCATTAATAATTGGAAAATAAAATAAAAGCACATTACAAAACAGCAACTCACATGATAATCTGAGGCAAAGTTCATGTTCCTTTCATTTGCTAAAGTACACAGCTCAGTGGCTTCTTTCTTTGTAAGTTGAACCTCAGTGAGATGGAGAACAGGAAGCTGAGGACTACTTCTGAAACACTTGATCAGTTCAGTCACTCCGTGGCCAAGCTGATTTTTGCGAAGCCAAAGGAATGCCAGTTCTGGTACGTAGACGAGTTCATGGGCTAAAGCTGTGACTTCGTCTTCACCCATCTGTGTATCATCCAGGTATAGCTGTTCCAGATAAGGTACACTGTGCAGGTGTGTGGCTAGCTCACTTATCCCGTGACCGAGTGGGTTGTCTGATAAGTGAAGTTCACTCACCCGAGTCACATACTTTAAACTATGGGCTAAAGCTATAACTCCCTCTTGACCCATCTTTGTATCATTCAGTTTTAGACGTGTCAGATAAGATACACTGTACAGTTGTTCGGCAAGCACACTAATCCCGTGACCGAGTGGGTTCTTTGATAAGTCAAGATCACTTAACTGAGTCACATACTTTAAACTATGGGCTAAAGCTGTGACTTCCTCTTCACCCATCTGTGTATCCCTCAGGTGCAGCTCTTTCAGATGAGGTACACTTTGCAGGTGTTTGGCAAGCTCACTTACTCCGTGACCGAGTGAGTTGTATGATAAGTCAAGTTCCCTCAACCGAGTCACATACTTTAAACTATGGGCTAAAGCTGTAACTCCCTCTTCACCCATCTTTGTTTCATCCAGGTTTAGCTGTTTCAGATAAGGTACACTGTGCAGGTGTTTGGCAAGCTCACTTATTCCGTGACCGAGTGGGTTGCATGATAAGTCAAGTTCACTCAACCGAGTCACATGCTTTAAACTATGGGCTAAAGCTGCGACTCCCTCTTCACCCATCTGTGTATCAAGCAGGTAAAACTTTTCTAGATGAAGTACACTGTGCAGGTGTTTGGCAAGCTCACTTATCCCGTGACCGAGTGGGTCACGTGATAACCTCAGTAAGCGCAACTCACCAACATACTTTAAATTAGTGGCAAGCAAGTGGCATTCTTGATTCCCCATACCAACCTGAAATAAAGCGAGCTCAGATAGTTGAGGCACATGGTGAAGATTATTCAGTAAACTGACAAGTTCACTTGTTGGGCCCTGAATTGTAATCTCTCTCAAATATGACAGAGAGTGTATCAGAGTCTGGTCAGATGTTTTCTCAATTAAATGCAAAGAACTGCTGGCATCATGATTCTGTGACACGTGATCAGGCTCTTGAAGAGAAGACTTTGGTGCTGATATTAATGATCTCAGCTGTTCTATTAACTTAAGGCGAGTTCTACAGAATACTAATCGATGTCCAACATTCTTAATGAAAAACTCGTCAGGATCTGGAACGTGGTACATATTCACAGATGTTACGTCACCATAACATGTCACAACAACAGTGTCCAAATCCGACATGACAGAGAACATTTGAGCACGCTCAACTTCAGAAATAGATATCCTTGAAGGCCGATCTTTAAAAAAAAATACACAATCTGGCTTAAGGAAACTTGTTGATCTCAAACAGTGTTCTCTAACAACTGTAGGCAGGTGTTTTTGATGAACATTCATCATTATAACACCGTTAACGCTTTGTAGAAAAGAAGAATAGACAGCTTGCCTTTCTGATGCAGGGCAGGAAAGGAACAATCCGAGACTGATATAATAAAACTCTTCTTGTTCTTCAGTGAGCTCCTCAATAGAGGGCTTTTCACCGTAGTTGTAACCTGTCAGACCGTCTTTCTCTCCTATCATCTTCAGATGGCGAAAAACAGCAACGGCAGCTTCTGATGACAACTCAGACACAAATTTGAAAACTTCAAGAAGCTCCTTGAACCGTTTGATTGAGTCGACTTTAGACAGACTTTTGAAGGTCTCCTTGGCATTTTTTAAATCACGAACTAAAAACGAGGCGGAAAGGAATTCTTGTACCGATTTATGGAGAAAGAACGCCAGTTTCAAAGGACGAGGAGAGTTTAAAAGATTTGAAGGCTGTAGAAAGCCAAAACTGATAAACTTCTCAAGGAATAACCGAATGTCCTCAGGCATGTTGCTGAGCTTGAAATATAGACAATCATTTAAAAGTGCCTGCCAGGCAAGTTCCCCCAACTTTGCAAGGTCTTCTTTGTATTCATCTATGCATCTAAATGCCTCATCTGAGGTTTTGGCAGTGACGTGATCAAGCAGCGTCTGACAAAAACTGTTGTACACATCTGCGCGGGATGTTGATGGTCCTTGATAATCATAAACCTTCCAGCTTAGTACCAGCATCAACAGGAGAAGTGGTATTTCAGCTAAACTCCAAAGGTTTTGCTTTGTCAAGAAAGTGATGAACTTGTCCACTTCTGTTTGATCGCGAAGAAACTTAAGAGCAAATTTTTTAACTTGCCACTGATCAAACCCATTAATTTCAAACTGAGCATGACTTCCTGGTCTTAACTCATCGTTTTTCAGCGGTCGAGTTGTCACAAGAAGAGTACAATCTCTCAACAGACTGCCTTTCCAAATCTGATGGACTGGCGATGATTTTTCGGCGCTGTATTCATCATAGCCGTCTAAAATAAGTAGGACTTTCTGTTGGTTACGAAGGATGTAATCATACAACTGGCCAAACATCATAGGGTCATCAGCAGACAACAGTTCGGCCTTTTGTAGCATGTCACAGAAATCTTGCCTGTTGCAAACATCTCGGAGCTTGATTAAAAGTACAACAGCAAATTTCTCTAGGCTTTCTTTGTTACCACGTGACCAGTCCACGACGAGTTTCTTAGTGAATGTCGACTTTCCTATTCCTGGTCTTCCGTACACTAAAATTCTCTTAGGAATTAGGTGATGACCATGACTCGCAAATATCTCGCTGTAATCTTTAATCTTTTCTTTTGTTGTTCCAGCAAGTGTTCTGTCGTCTCTCAGCAGTGTTAACTGGACATACACCTCATCAATATCCATGGTATTATCCCGGTCCCAAGGAGAAATCATTAACTGGCTAGCGGTACTGTTGTAAAATGAGCAAAGCTGATTTTGACTCCACTCCAAAAAAGCATTTGCAGCATCTGTTTATAAAAAAAGTACATCTCTTTAAACTTAAGAACGAATGCCGCTAAGGATTGAGCAAAATTGGAAATGGTCAAACAAAACCTTCCCTCATACTTTGTGTGTAGTTAGTACTTCAGACGAAACTACTCACTGTGGCATTTGTTTGACTTCTAACAAAAACCTGCACTGGGCATCAGGCGGGAGGGGGGGGGGGGGAGTTTGGGCCATGAGTGAAATTACATTTTTTGGGACAATTTTCTCCTTGAAAATTGGTGTTTTGTCAGGTGAATAGTTCTGAAAGAAGACTAACAGTTAAAAATCTGTTTACATGATAGCAAAATATCATCCTTCCTCTCAATAAAAATGTTATCAATTTTTCTCTAGGTCCCCCCCCCTGACGGCCCCTGTTCATTGTCATTTAAAAGGGGGGGCAAACGTTTTTTGACAAGGCTTAAAAATAGACACTTCTGAACACATTTTTTTCTTACTAGCCCTCCGATTTAGATCAAAATTGAAACAGGATGTAAATATTTCACCCTTTGTGAACCATTTCATGCTCAAAAACCCGCGGGCACTCGATACATTTTTACATGCCAATCAAATGAAAATGTATACCTGAGACAACATAGTAAGTTTTCGCAACTTTTGTTCGCCGCTATCTTTCTTTTAAATAATGTCATTGGGGCGGTGTTAAGCAAGAACGTTGGATGGTTTCTATAGATTGCATTCCTTTACGTTTTACAGTCAGTTATCGAGCAGATTAACGATTTTTGGTTTAAAAAAACAGGCATCGTGTGGTTGGCGGTTAATTTATGCAAATTACTACCCGCGATATAACTTGGCAGGAAAATCTAATTCGACGTTTTCCAGCAAAATAAATCGCTTCGATGGGATTATTAATAGATAACTGACACATTACATACCATTAACAAAGCAATCAATGCGAGAAATATTTCAGAGCCAAAGTCAAATCACTCACAAGTCACGGTTCGTTTAGGTCTCATCCACCATGTAGTAATGCATGTCGTCGCATTCAAATCCCTTCCATCATCTTCAGTGCATATCTACAAAGTTTCCTTTCACACTGACACCCTGCCAAATTACTGCAGCTGCTTATGATGGGCAGAAACATATTTTTCCTTACCGTGCATGAGAAAGGTACCACAGTAAAAACCTGCGTATAAGAACCTAGGTTTTTCCAAGTTAGCCTAAACAGGTTCTTATATAAATGGTATTTAGTGTAAAATTAGGCTAACTAGGTTCTTAATTAGGTTCTTAACTTTTGTTCAAGAAATAAAGCTGAATTTTTAAATGATCTGGTGTTTAATGTCCAAAAACAGTATTCTTGGAGGCTTCGTTAAGCAAAATACTATACTATTTTAATCTGATTCTGTTACAATCAAACCTATGGTACTGTAACCTTCACTATAATTGTCAATAAATCTTGCTTAATTCTATATATTTTTTTCTTTTTTGAAAATAAGAACCTGTTTTAGGATTTTAGCCTAAAATGGTTCTTATGTGAAGGGTGCTTAAAAATGAAATTTTAGCCTAACAGGTTCTTAAATGTTAGGTTCTTATACGCGGGTTTTTACTGTATGTTGGATTCTCTTACATGTCCAACACACTGTCTTCAAGGTAATGTATCTTAGTCACGCAATGTGTCACGCCACAAGCGCAGCACTGATTTTATAATTCTTCCTTCCTCTACATAAATATTAGAATCTTCATAAATTTGTGTAAGTTTCATTAAGCAAAAAATCAGAAAAACAGTGTACCCAATCCTATGTAGATTTAGAAAGAGTGCCATTTGATCTATTCGCGTTGGACCGCTTGCTGATCAAAAATGAAAAGTTTCTCAGCCGACTTGTCTTCCTGAATTTGTATGAAGGCCTTGCTCCCAAAGAGAACAAGTCAACAAGGCGAAATTGAATTACCACCGGAGTCGACGAAACTGTAGTCTGAGTCAGATGTTTGGCGGCACTATCGTTTTTCGTGTCATGCAAGGTGGGAGACTAAGTGGGAGACGCTTATTTAGTCGCACATCAGTTTACATTTTTTTATTCTAACTTTGTGGGATTATTTGACGCAGAGGGCCAGTCACACAATAAGGTTTACGCTCTTCATCGTTTTATGCTTGGGATCTACTGTTAGTATGACTGTGAGCTGGTCCCGTAAGGGGAAGCGGGTTTTGCCAAATCCCCGGCACCATAAACAATTTGTGTAAATAAAGGAGACTGGGCACTATAACTATGCTTCGCTTGCAAAGCGACTTGCAAAGCAGATATTTCCTATAACCACTGCACCAAAGTTGTTCCTCAAGTAACCTACAAGCTTTATTCTTAATGTCAATTTAGGGAGCATGAAAAAATTCTGAAATGCTAACGATTTGTTTAGTTAAGCTCATTTCAATTCTGTTTAAGGTGGCCCGTTCCTATTTATATGCGTGTTGGTTATGTTTTTGATTCGCGTTTTTCAGAATGAACGATTCAACCGATTTCTACGATTTTTTGCATCCTTAATAAATAATGATAGAACTTTAAGAAAATGTTACTTATTTTCTTATAGGTTTAAAAACTTTTGAGATATCGGCATATATTTAAAACCTCATTTTTACGAAAAATGAAAAATTACTTCGAAATCCCACGACAGATTTTTCTCTAACTTCAGCAAATAAGCCTCAGAGCTCTCTAGTTTTATGTCTGCAAGTTTAAAGGTAATGTTGAGGCCTCAAATGTAATAAATGACCCTAAACGTAATAAAGGTCCTAAGTGTAAACACCTTTAGCAGTAATAAAAGACGTAAAAATTTTGAAAATCAAGATGGCGGACTCTAATTGCCCTTGTTTGGCCTTAAGCAATATCATTAACGCTTAGATGCCAAAATCTGATTGGTTCTTACTCATCAACACATAGTACCTTCAACCTTATTGGCCCCTGCAACAAACATCCGAACATACAAAGCCACAAAGATACATACGCTCAAACCACTGACATATGACCTATTTTTTCAACATAGGCACGTTAAACGTGCATGAGCTATTTTGAATGCCTCAGTGTAACTTTAATGCTTCGGTGTAACCTTACCAAGAGTGATGAATCTACCTTTTTCATCCTAAATGTAGACTGGGTTTTTGTGCGAAATTGGGTATTGCGGTACATAAATGAAAACGCGAAACGCTCAGCTGAGTCGATCCTCGAGCTATATATTCACTTTCCTCTGTCTTTCCCTGTTACATCTGGTGCAAGTTAAACAAATTGTTAAAGTAAAATAAATTTCTACTCACCAAACGTTGATTATAAGAAAAACTCTAAAGTTTCCCCAGAGTTTCTTAAGCCAAAATGTGACTCATCGAATACTGAATAGTTACGAAATACCAGGATTTTTATCATTGTGGTAGATGGTTGCATCCTCATAATTCACGAGGTTTTCACGTGCGATTCTACTCAGTGAAACAGTCTTTAACTCCGACAACTTATTTCTTCATGTTTTAAAAGTTATTGCAAGACAAGAGCCTTTTTTAAGGCCTTAGTTACAAAACGAAACAGGTCTTCAGACGTCCAAGTTACTATTTATTATTGTGAAAAGCCAATCTGCATGCGATGTACTGTCACACAGCTGGCACGTGAAAGTGTTGGAATTTGCCCCCTTTCGTGGTTCGTACGTGAGGGAATTCGAGTTATCACACAGTAAACTAGTTAACAGAATTATAAAAATAACTCATGCACACAATTTGCACGCGAAGATGTTGGCCTTTAGCCCTTTCACAATTCGTACGTAAAAAAAGAGGCAAATTGTTTACTACAAAATTTTTTCAAACGATTTTAAGAAATCACCTCGGCTTCATTACAACATCTGCAATTAAACTATGTTTCATGCAACGTCAAGGTTGATAGACTAAAATTTATTAACATTTGTGAAACAGTCTTCAACTCCGACAACTTATTTCTTCACGTTTTAAAAGCTACTGCTTCTTAAAAGACAAGAGCCTTTTTTAAGGCATTGGTTACTAAACGAAACAGGTCTTCATACGTCCAAGTTACTATTTATTATTGTGAAAAGCCAATCTACATGAGATGTACTGTCACACAGCTGGCACGTGAAGGTGTTGGACTTTGCCCCCTTTCGTGGTTCGTACGTGAGGGAATTCGAGTACTACAAAATTTTCTCAAATGATTTTAAGAAATCACCTCGGCTTTATTACAACATCTGCAATTAAATTATGTTTCATGCAACGTCAAGGTTGATAGCCTAACATTTATTAACTTCCAAGAAAATTATCAAACTGCCGAAACTCAATAAAACAGTATCTAAATATTGTGTCAACTAGCTTCTTCCAATTTTATTCCCTAACGCTACTGTTTCTACTTAAGTTACGCATCTTTACTAAATAAAATACGTTTCAGTAACTATAATACTTAGTATGCAGGAAGGATGTATCATGTTGTTCACTTATTATTCTTTTTTTTTTCTTTTGCCAGAATGAAAAAGGTCTGTTGAACTTTGTAAGCGAGAGAATAATATTTTTAAAACTTGTTTACAGGATTAACAATACTCGGTACAGCTTTCAAAAAACTAAGCTGCCTTTTAAACTTCTAAAACCACATCTTATAGGACGCATTCTTTCGAATTAAAGTCTATATCTAAATATCAATTATTGCTTCATTGGAAGAGCTTTGAAAATATATGATCTCTGATACTCTACCCAGTTGTAGCAGGTGAAACAGAACTCATACTGACGTGCGTTGTACCGATAGCCGAATTAGGTCAGAAATGCCTTGAAACAGCACCCACACTAAAATATGAATCCTTAAACAGCTGCATCACTGTACACAGCGTTTGAATCATGAAGATATTTAATGTAATTCTTCCAAACACCTGTAGCCGTAATAAAAGACGAAAAAGTTGTGAAGAATCAAGATGGCGGTCTCACAGTGCCCTTCTTCGACCTTTAGCAACGCCATGTTTAAATAGATGCCAAGATCTCATTGGTTCCTGAGCATCAACTCATAGTACCTTCAACCTTACTGGCTCTTGCAACAAACATCCGAACACACAAAAATACAAAGTTACAAAGATACAAAGATACAAAGCCACAAAGCCACAAAGCCACAAAGATACATACGTTCACACCACTGACATATGAGCTATTTTTTCAAAATAGCTCAAAAATAGCTCAATAATGGTGTCCAGGGTAGCGCTTAGGACGTGACACATTGTGTGACTAAGAAACGTTACCTTGAACAGTCTGCTGGAAAATTGCAAGACAATCCAACAGAACACTACTTTTTATATTTTTCTTCCGCGGTGAAGAAAATTACGTCTTTCTATAGGCAGCTGCAGTAAATTGGTAGGTTGTCAAAGTGAAAGGAAACTTAGAGGTGTGCATTGAAGATGGGAAGATGAACGAAGGAGCTTCGATCAACGCAACGACATGCATGGATGAGATCTAACCGTGACTTGTGAGTGATTTGACTTTGGCTCTGAAATGTTTCTCGCATTGATTGCTTTGTAAATGGTATGTTATGTGTCAGTTATCTATTAATAATCCCATCGAAGCGATTTATTTTGCTGGAAAACGTCGAATTAGATTTTCCTTCCAAGTTATATCGCGGGTAGTAATTTCCATAAATTAACCGCCAACCACTGCCACGATGCCTGTTTTTGTAAACCAAAAATCGTTAATCTGCTCGATAACTGACCGTAAAACGTAAAGGAATGCAATCTATAGGAACCATCCAACGTTCTTGCTTAACACCGCCCCAATGACATTATTTAAAAGAAAGATAGCGGCGAACAAAAGTTGCGAAAATTTACTATTTTGTCTCAGGTATACATTTTCATTTGATTGGCATGCAAAAATGTATCGAGTGCCCGCGGTTTTTAAGCATGAAATGGTTCACAAAGGGTGAAATATTTACATCCTGTTTCAATTTTGATCTAAATCGGAGGGCTACTGTAGCAAGAAAAAAATGTGTTCAAAAATGTCTATTTTTTAAGCCTTGTCAAAACACGTTTCCCCCTTGTAAATCTGACAATGAGTATAGTATGGGTATCGTTTCCCGGAGTAGTCAATCGATAAAAATCGATAGCAATCAATTCATTTTTATCGACTGATAACGGAAATCGGTGAAAATCGATAAACTAAATTGCTGTGTCAAATCGATATTATCGATTTTTCATGATTTTACCGATTTATAACGCTAAGTCCGACATTGTTGTTTTTTGGCATAAGTTAAATAGTACAGCTGAGAAAACACATCCACGAGTAACTACTGATCAACAAACATAAAATTAAGAAATGTGGAAACTATTACAGACCCAAGATTCTCTCTAAAACCGTGACCCTTTTGAAGATAATAACAGAAACGGTTCGGTTTATTTACATTCGCAGTTCTCGCAAGCAAGTACCTCGAGAAATACAACCTTCGAGAAAAGATTTCCCAGCCTCAAGTTCAGACACCCCCTAGAGGCAAATGGATACCTGAAATTCAGGCTAAAAGATTTCTCTGGATAGCTTTTCACCATTTTCCGGCGTTATCAATCGATAAAATCACTTGATCGCTAACGATTTTTATCGATTTCGATTTTTATCTATTGGCTACTACGGGAAGTAACTACACGCGGAACTGAGGTTTATTTTGAAAGGGCGGCAGATCTAAATCGTGAAAAACTGGGAAAATAAAAAAACCGGGTCAATATCGGCCATCCAAGGAAGACTTTAAAGCGGGTTTTAAAGAAAAGGTAAGGCTTTTTTAAACTTTTTTTTTAAAGTGGTAATAAATTGTTGATCCTCAGACTCTCAACTGCAATTCAGTTGTCAACAAATTCATTGTTTGCATGAAATCAGTTTTTATTTTTGGATGTACAGAAGAACAGATGCATCTTCCGATACAAATCGATGGAATCGGTAAAATCTAGATAAATCGATAAACGAAACGAGTGTGTCATCGATTTCTACCGATTGATCGATACAATCGATATCAATCAAATCAGATTTACCGATTTTTATCGATTAATCGATTTATAAATCGATACCGATTTTTATCGATTGACTACTCCGGGCGTTTCAGGCCGGACACCAAACTGAACGTCCGGTTGTTCAAAATGTAACGTCCGGTACTTATCACACGAAATATTTTTTTTAACTGTGAAACTCTTTCTTTTCTTCCTTTTTTTTTCATTTATTAATCAAAGATAGATTTGACCCTTACTTTACCAATTAACCACTTTCGGTCCAGGGAACGCAGGAAATTGCATTTAGAGAGCCCAGTTTAAAAATTTCCTGGGGGAGCATGTCTTCCGATCCCCCTTGAAGTTCGTGTTTCCGGCACTCGACGTTCGCGCCTGCGGTACGAACGGTGTAAGTCCGCCAGCTGAACCTTTGCATCCGAAACTTCCAAATGCTACCGAAAAGCCTGTCTACCCCCTTGCGCTTGCGGGCAATAAATCCCCTGAGGTTTTTATTCCCATACGGGCGCTCGACGATCTCTTGAGGTAATTCCCTGGTTTTGCACTGCGAATCACCTAGTGCGCATACTTGAACATTTGTAGTTCAAATGTTTTTAACTTTACTAATAACTCTACCCTCCTCAAAGGTGTTTGTCTTGAAACTCGCCCAGTTCCCTCGCAAAAAATGATTATTTGAAGCCGAAATTGTCCCTGTGCTGTCGTTTTGCAATGAAACGAAAACTGTGACACCCCCCCCCCCCCCCCCACACACACACACCTTTTACTCGTTATAGCTACATAAAAAAATAGATTTTAAGGAGAAAAAAATCTGGATAGTAGAAGTTGTATTTTTTTAGATATGAATTACGCGAATTTATGCATTTAGAGCCAAAGGGAAGTACGAAATAATGTTAAAGCTGTTCATTTCTCTGTCTTTTTTCAAGGTCGGGTAATTTTAGGTCACTTGCCTGGAAAAATATAGCCCTGGCAAACAAACGGGATTAATGTTCATAGGTTTTGCGAAATAAGAATTTTTGATGGTTGTTTAAGTTTCGAACATTTCGCGAACACTGGCTAACACGCAGACTATTTTAGTGCATCTTACATGAAAAATTTTATTGACTGACGAGGCTCGAAGAACGAAATATATTTCGAGGATTTTAAAACTTCTAGAACGTTTTTATTCTTACATTTTACATTTCTTATACCTGCGTCGAATGTGGTAAAGACGTAATGTCTTATTTTGCAAGTAAAAAAAACATTTCCCACGCAACTAGGAAAAACACCCAGAATTACAGGTACACAGGGCAAAAACAAGCACGGTGACCCGATCCTTTTATTGCAGTTTTTGAATGTCCTATACATGACTGACATTTGTGCCAAGTTTGACAATAATCTGGATAGTACATTATTTTCAAGGGAATTACCTTAAAAGAAAATAGAGGGTCTGTTAACAGGCTATTTTACATTACATGTGCGTGCCTCCCCTTCCAAGTTATGACGTTATGATGACGTTACATCTGACTGTAAAAGCTACATTGTTGTTGTTGTTTTGTTACGTAAATCTGATGTTCACAATCTACAAGGGTGCCTGGGGAGGACTTAATTCATTTTACAAAACAATAAGCTAAGGCAAAGAGTGAAAAGAGTAGCTAAATAGATAAGTGAACTTAACAGAGGCAAGGCTCTGTCCACACAAATTCCGATATTTTTGAAACCGTATATTTTTTTCGGCCTCTTGTCAAGACTAAACCAGTGAATCCGCTCATTCATCCGCACCCTATTCGTGTAAAAAAAAATTGGCGGTTTCAAAAATATCTGGATTCATGTGGACGGGGGCTATAAATTGGTACCTGAGGGACTTGGTAACTGTTCCTTTGATCTGCCGGCAGAGCTCTGCTTTGATAAATCTGCAACAAAGAGAAATCTCTCACTTACATTTAAGATAAAAGTCATGTGCTTAAAAACAGAAACAGTGGAACCCGGATTAATACGAAAAGGAAAAGGACATGCCATAGTGTCCGTATTATCCGCGTGTCCGTATCAAGCGGGCTGTCAAAAAAACGTCACAACACATGTTTATCGATATAAAGAGTAAAGCAGACGTTTTAAAGAGAACGTTGTCTAATTTATCAACTGTAACATGGACAAGTTCATCCTGAAGAAAACTCCCGAACATTCCCCATAATGGTCTCTCTCTGTAATTACCTTGAAAACTACCTTGTTCTTGAAACACGGCAATAGAATGATTGGAATACGCAACTTTACTTTTTGCACTGACAGGATTAAGTTTGCTAATCGGCCATGTGGACTGAGTATTAAACAGAACCTTTGAAAGGTCATTTGCTTTTTCTGTTAGGTTTTTACTACTAAGATAACCAGTATTAGTTAAATCCAAGTAGTGGTCTATTATCAATGCTGCGTTCTGACTGGTTGAGCTACTACTAGGCTATATGTTATAGCCTACTAGTAGCGAAAAGCGATTAACAATTTATTAACAATTTGTATGTATAAATGGCCATAACGCTAATTCTCTCTCAATCACTTGTGGAGTACCGTAGGGATCCATTCTTGGACCTCTGTTGTTTTTGCTATATATTAATGATATACTGAACACCTCGAAACTGGTCAGTTTTCACTTATATGCTGATGACACTAATATATATTTTTCACGTAAAAACCTTAACGATCTTGAACTAATCCTAAATCAAGAGCTCCATGCAGTGGCTGAGTGGATGAAATCTAATAGACTAGCTCTCAGTATTTTGAAAACTAATTTTGTTCTTTTTCATTCTAAGAGACTTAAACCATCGAGTCATTAAATCTAAAAATTGATGGTG